>JACRUU010000016.1:1955902-2070902 GCA_030449085.1 Kryptopterus vitreolus
TTTCAACAGCAGATAAGGCACGGAGTGTGTAGTCACAGTGATTAGGGAGAGTGTGGAGTGAGCTTTGGCCCTCCTCCGCGATCAGACTACAGCGGTGTATGCGCCACTGACACCAGGCTGCGGGAAATATACTCAATAAACGAGCGACCTGTAGACACTCCCCCTCCTCCTCCTCCCTCATACGCCTCCTCCCTTCTCCGTCTTTTTCTTATTATTCTTCTAATTCTCCTTCATCTCCTCATACCTAATCCACCTCCTCCACCTTCTCTGTCGTCTCCTCCTTCACTTCCTGGATATCCTTCTCTTCCTCTGGGCTCTGCTCCTTCTCAACCTGCTTGTCATCCCACCTCCTCATATTTCTCCCCCTCATCTACATCTTCATCATTCTCATCCTCCTACTCCACCTCCTTCTCGTCCTCCTTTTTATACCTCCTCCTCTTCCTTCTTCCCCTTCTTCTCCACATCCTGCTCCTCACCCCCTCCTCCTTATCACACCTCTTTCTGTTCAAATCTCCTCCTTCTCATTCCTCCTCCATTCCAGTGTGTGTGTGTGTGTGTGTGTGTGTGTGTGTGTGTGTGTGTGTGTACTTACGTTCATGTTTGTGATGCTTTGATAGAAAATTCATCAGCTGTTCAAACGGACTCATTTACAGGTTTCAGAGTCGACTCTTACACACACTCCAGATTGACCACTGAAGTCATTCATAAAACATAAAAATGAATGATACTACAATTTCAATAAATAGTTTGACTCCTAGATATAGGTTAGATATAACTGCTTTCGATATAAACTGGTGATACGTTTAGGCTGAATACAGTAATATCCCTCAGAATGATAACTGCCCAGTGTCTCATTCAATCACCAACACAACGCAGAGTGAAGTAGCAGAACGCTCACATAGCAATGCATGCTGTGTTAATCACCTGTTAATATATATATATATATATATATATATATATATATATATATATATATATATATATATATATATATAGTATCATGAGTCATATCAATTCAGAACGTCTGTCTACGACACCTAAATGCCAAAGACGGATTAGCAAAAGTCAGATAAGGGAGCAGTAGGATTATGTCATGTAGATGCTGTGAATTCTTCTTAACCCTAAACTTCCCCCAAAGCACACAGAGGCCTACTGTGAGAAAGCCATCAGTATGCAACCTGAAAAACAGCTGATGGAAATATTTTTAGACATATTACTGAATAGGGTTTAGACAAGAATTTGTCAGTGAAAATTGTGTGTCTTTATATACACACTAGTTAATTTAATTGATATATTTAAACTATTATTTATATAATGCCCTATTAACAATATGCAAGATAGATACAAAGCAGCGTTACTCAAATAAAGAGATTCAGAGTATACATGTTAGATTTATAAATTAGTCCCTATAAACTAAACCCTAATGAGCAAGTCAGTGATGAGTCTAGTAACTTCCTTAAAAAACCTTTTCCTTTAAAACATTCAGACGCCTTAAAATGGTGATTTAAATTTAAATGATTCAAACCGGAACCCTTCTTCATCTAGGTTACACCAGTTTACACCAATTCAATCATTGTAACATCATGTTTGTTGAGCTAATCAACTGTTCATTGATGGACAGCTGAGAGCAAAAATTGTAGTCTTAAACCATTGTACTATATTAATTACAGTTTAAAGTCATGGTGACAACATTGTTCACCAACAGAGTCACCAGCAAACAACCCCCACCCCACCACACTTCCTCCCCCATGCTTCACAGTGGGAACCACATATTCATTGTTTTTTAAATCTAGTCTGTAAATCTATCAAAGACCTGGTGGTTAGAATCAAAAACTTAATTTTTGGACTCATCAAATCAAAGGACAGTTTCCACTGTTTTTAATTTGTTAAAGTTTAAATTGAACTGCGTGTTAGCATAGTTTTAGCACTAGGGGTGTAACAGTACACAAAAAGTACAGTTCAGTATTACAGAATGCAGTTAATTATTATTATTATTATTATTATTATTATTATTATTATGTTTTTTTTATTTATTTTTTTAATGATGATGATGATGATGATAATTATTATGATTATTATTATTATTATTATTATTATTATTATTATTATTATTATTATTATTAACTATGTAACAGTTGAAACAGATGTAATAGCTTAAATGTTTAAAACAATTCTAAATAAAATCCAAGTTTGATTAAATGTTATATAAAACTTATATTTTATAATATTTTATAAAAAATAATCCAATAAATTTTTTTATATGGATTGCATTTGGCAATCAATTAATTTGGCACAAATTAAATTGATAAATTAAATTTAATAAATGGAAACATTTAATAGTTTGCATTTGTTGCATTTGTTTCCTTTTTGGTCATACAGATGTATTGGTGGTGTGATGTGTACTGTGTGTGTGGGTGTGTGTGTGTGTGTGTGTGTGTGTGTGTGTGTGTGTGTGTGTGTGTGTGTGTGTGTGTGTGTGTGTGTGTGTGTGTGTGTGTGTGTGTGTGTGGTGTGTGTGGTGTGTGTGTGTGGGTGTGGTGTGTGTTTTACATTTAATATTACATTTTATAAAGATATTCTCTTTTTGTATGTTATACTTATTTCCACATATTTTAACAAATGGCTTCATACATTCCTTTATTTACTCAATATGTGGAATTGTCAACATTTTTTATTTCAAAAGAAATTCTTGAAGCTGGACAATAAATCAAAAATAACAATCCTTATTGCTTGCCTTAGCCGCTGGACGATTCCTAGTTAGTGGCTACTACAATAGATTCTTTTTCATACATGCAGAAAAACTCACTCAAGTGTGTTTATTGTACTCCGGGCATTGATGCATACATTTTCAACTTTAATGATAAACAAACATAACAAACTTGAAATCCACCACTTAATACCACTTACTATATATTTTAACTAAGGTTCCACATGTGAAAAGGATTGCATTCTAAAGTATATTCAGAAAGCAAGAAATGTGAAAGTAATAAAATATTGTTATTAGTTTGCCAAGCTGCCATTATAGATAAATATAGTTACTTTGGACTGAATAGACATAACATTATGGATTGTTTAACACTTTTTTGTTTACTACATAAATCCCTACATTTTCAGTATTAATGTACAAGGTTAAAATTAATAAAAAGAAAAGAAGGAGAGAAAGTGTGTCCGAACTTTTCACTAATAATGCACAGTGTATTTGTAAATTGGGTTCTTAAGATTTTAAAGCATCGTGTACCACGCTGCAGTGCTCAAAGCTTGAACTTCCGTCAGTGTATTTTTAGGTATCATTTCCCTGTATCATTTTCACAGAATTATGGTGAATGGACTCCAGTGTTTAGCCTTCCATAAAATCTGAATGTCAAATCAAGTTCATGGATGGCATAAGGAAGAATGTCGTAAGCATACATGTACTTGCTGTTAAGCAACAAAAGCCAGACATGAGTTTGTCTTCTAATGAGTAATCGTGCAAAAGAACCTCTGTCAGGTTTCTGCACTATGAGGAAAATAAAAGCAGCCATTGTTTTCTTCTTCGTAAGTTGCATATACAAGCTGTTACACAGATACCACAGGCAGACATGTTTAATTAATTGTCTTGTCAACAGGTTATTAGTTTCTGTTATGCAAATCGGTATTCAAAAAGTGTCTGTATCTTGAAATCCCTGTAATGGCAAAATTATTATTAGTTACTTGTAGTACCTGTGCAATTGCGAGCTTATATATATATATATATATATATATATATATATATATATATATATATATATATATATATATATATATATATATATATATATATATATATATATATATCTATATATATATATTATATATATATATATATATATATACCCATTACAGACTTAAACATAGAACGTGTAGACACAAGTAAGGGCCAAACATAAACACAGGCAGGTACAAATCTAAAGATAAAATTTATATCAGTATTATTAGAGAACGGGTTTAGATTTTTAGTCTGTAATCTAATTAGCATAAAGAAAATACTTAAATCTATTGAAGTATTTAATATAGTGAGAAGTATTGTGTGTGTGTGTGTGTGTGTGTGTGTAATTCCTTTTGAATGGTTTTCAGTGTTCACATATTCATAACAAATTCCACAGGATATATGTAATAATATCTTATAAATGCCATTACAAAAGCAAACATGATTCAAATCCATGTAGATTTTTTTTTATTATTGTTATTCTAAGCATTCTCCAACTTCTGTGGTCTCTGGATGATGGGTGCTCTATCCAATCGGCAAAAAGCATATGAGGTTCATAAAAGGACCATAGGTATTTTTGAGTTAATGTTGTTTCAAAATTTGTTGTGATTTTGGTTTGTGGTCGTGTTCCAACTCATAAACAAAAGCTAATAAAGTCAGAGCAAAACCGAACCCGGCAAAAGCCGAAAAACACGCCGAAACGCTTCACAGCAGGTCGCTCTCCTGTAGCAATAAACTATCTCACTTTCCTATCTTTATCTTTCTCAGTCTCTGGTGGCTGTTTTCAGTAGTTCAACGGGCAGGCCTTCCCCTTTAACCCCTCACACATTCAGTCTTCCACCTCTCACCGGGGCACGCCAATACTGCTCTCCTTGTCCTAGGAATGTGGAAATGATTTCCGCCTTAATTTTATAACACAGGGGGCTCCCTTTGGTTCAATTTTCACCCATGCCATAAAAAACATAGTGGTGGTAAGAACACCGCAGACATCTGTTTTTTCCATTGCCAAGCCTTTAATGATCAGGTAATAAAAGTTCAATTTGACAGAAATTACAACAGATGTTGCAGACCATAAACCTCAAATATAAGGGACTTCTCAGGAGTACAGGCTGACCCTGCATGGTCATAGCTCACCTTACTAGAAACATCACCACCAGGTCCTTTAAGAAGGCTCACTATGGAAAGTGACTAGCAAAAGTTTTTTTTGTATTCAATCCATTTTCTTTTACACTCATGTATACCAAAACAAACAAACATTGAGCTTTTCTAAAAGCATCAGATTTGCAAATAAAGCAAAATCACTCCTGAGTCAGCCTTTACTCGTTTAAATATACTTAAATTACCTTTTCTAGGTAAAGATTTGAATTGGAAAAGGTAACATTTCTGACCAGTGATTATTTGGTAAGGCCATCAATAAATGAACATGTAATTTTAAGCCAGGGATATAGTTTTGGATTTGTTCACATCAAACTCATTGACAATTTTTTGTTTGAATTGATAGTGAAAGAAATAATACAATTAAACAAGAAAATTAATGTATTAATTTTACTCTTCTTGTTTTGTTCTGTTTCTGTTTTGGGAAAGCCGCTTAGTGTAATCAATATAATAAATACAGAGTTTCTTTTTTTTTTATTTGCAAGCATTTAACACATAACTTTTCCCCAATTCCCAGGTGATTAGTGCATTAAAACCATGTTTCGCATATTAGTGCTCTTTTCAGAGTGCTTGATTGACATTTAGCTTCCCATTCCCACACTTAATAAACAATCATGTGTTTTTGAACATTTCCAACTATGCGCTGTCGGAAACGGCGGGTTCAGGTTTGACCTGCAGGCAGGTATTTGAGAAGGTGCTGTCTGATTTTCCCATGAGCTTTTCTTTAATACCGACTTGTTATGGTGTGAAGTACTTCCTATCTGACGGGTTTTTTTTTTTTTTAAGTCATAACTTACAGTTTCGTCTGCCTACACACCCCAACTGTTCCTTTGATAGGAATGATTATTAATGATAGCACTGCAGTCAGTTGTATGTGATTGACAGTTGTTCTGGCCTGTTAGGATTAATAGGCCACAAATGATTTCCAATAAAATAAAGGCACATGCAGTCTGAGAACTTTATAATGTTCATGTACAAGTGCTTATGCGAATGCTAAGGGTGTGTGTGTGTGTGTGTGTGTGTGTGTGTGTGTGTGTGTGTGTGTGTGTGTGTGTGTGTGAGAGAGAGAGAGAGAGATATAGAGAGAGTGAGAGTTTCAAGCCCAGAGGTGAGAGTTATGTTCACACGCCTTTCCTTTGTTCCCACGGCAATCACAAATGCACCTGACCCCAAGGTTCACATATAGAGCATTATTTTGTTCTTTAAATGTCTGCCATGTCAACAGATTGTTTCTGCTGTCTCTATGGAGCAATGAAGAACTGTTCTGTGTTTACTTTGATAATAGTCTCAGCGTGTGGTCACCATCACACTCTTATGATATATTGGACTCTTGGTCCCTGTCAGAGTCTGCATTTGTGTGTGTGTGTGTGTGTGTGTGTGTGTGTGTGTGTGTGTGTATCTGTGTGTAAGTATATGTGAAAGAGACACACTGTTTTCACGTGTGCATTGCTGTATCATTTATGTTCATTTACGGCACATTTCTATGTAAGATATGGTATTCTCAACTTGCTTCAGGCAAAGGCGATGCTGTGAATGGGGGAAAAAACAGAGCTGTGCTAAATAGAACTGACTTTCGGTTTGGCCTTCGTGTCCATAAGCTGGGTACAGCGAGGAGGGGCAATGAGAAAAGTGGTGCTTCACATGACCTGGGGAGGTAAAGCATTGTTCAGGAGACAATGTATTATTGCATCTCCATGTGAGAACTCCAAAACAACAGTAAGCAACCCAACAAAAGCACAAGCAGGCTGCTGAAACCTGAGAGAGAGCAAGGGATGAGTTTTAGAACTGGCTGGAAGACATTCTTCTACACCCCCTAACCTTTACGGAAATGGAAAATCATTTACAAAAGATTACAGGCAATGGTGAAACAAGTGAACACGGTTACTTATGCTGCCTAGCTCATATTACATCTGATATGGGAATATGTTGAGAATGACCATGCAGTACATATTGACAGTTTTTTTTGTTAAAGAAAAATGAAAAAAAAAGAGATTTATTAATCAGTGTTTTGGAAAACAACTATTCTGTACTGAGAATATAAAAATATCTTTCAGGCTGGATAAAAAAAACACATTGCTACCAAACATGAGGTAACTTATTTTGATGCTATTACTGTAAGAAAATATGAAAATATTTACCTGGAGTGATGTAGAACTGATGTAACTGTACCTGCAAAGGGGTGGGGGGAAGAGAGATACATCTTACTTGAAATAATTTTGCGGACTCATGAATACAGACCAGAGAAACTCTTATAAAACTCAAATGATCAAAATCCAACAGATGATGTATTCACCAAAGGTGTATGAAATAGTAATAAAAGTATAAATCCCCTGTTTATGTATTACTGCTGTAAATGTGAAAGTGCTACTTTTACTTTTCTACTAAATTAATGTATGTTTGTATGGATGCATGTTTTGACGTTTTAGATAGCAAAAGTACTTTTCTATTGTATGAGAACTATATTGTATTACTTTAAGATTCCTTTTTCCTGCACATCAAACCTTTTTACGGACAGAAATTTCTATTGTTACAAGCACACATTGAGAGTATCATTACTCTGTGAAGCCCCTTGAGAGAACTGAGGGGTTGGGGTTGTGGTCTCGTGACAGGCTATTATTTAATGCAATTTATGTATTCAGTTTAAAGTAGTATGGAACAACATGCTTTTTCTTTTTTAACTGCAGTCAGGTAAAACAAATATAGCAAAATGTTTTGAATTCAAATAAAAACTAAAGGATGTTTTACAGAAGAAAAGCCATTACATATTTTTTAATTAGCTGTTGGCGCTCACTACAGAGAACAATAGTTTATTATCTCATATTCTTTACAGTGTATGGCATTTATCAGAGAACAACTTTCTTTCTCTATGTTATGCATAGTTTCTCTTATGCTATGCTTCTTTAGATCTGATGTTCGACGATCATCTCTTGTTTTCCAGAAGAGGAACCATGTCCAGGGTTTAGAAACAGTCAAGACCCCCACTGTCTTACAATATGAACCAGATTTGACACGCCAAGGGTGGTAGAGAAGGACAGACAGACCGAGAGAGTGAGACAGAGAGAGAAAGAAAGAAAGAATTAAACTTTTACTCAAAGGGTCAAAATGAACAAAAATATTTTGGTCACACTAGATCAGTAACAATAAGCACATTCAAATTCTGAACTATTGTAAATAACTTTCCTTTAATATCAGAGTCATTTAATTAGAAAAACACAGTGTTTCTTCTGAATCTTGCCCACTGCAGTGCACTCAGCGTAGAGAAAGCTGCTGTTTTTCTTTGCAGTGTCCGCAAAGACTTCAAAACAGATGCACACACACATACACACACACAGTGAAAACAAAATGGATGGCTCCGCTTTGTCTCATTAGTTCGGGGCTGTGGTCGGGAGGTCACACAGGCAGAGGTCCTCTGACTGATCTCTGCTACAAACAATTAAAAAAAAGGCTTGTTTTTCTGGGCTGGGTTTTTTGATTAAATTCATACTGCAATATTACAGTGTGCTGTTATGTCTGGGTAGAGGAAAAGTCAAAATAAGCAGCCTTTACTGAGGAAATGAAGTCCATGTTGTTATGTGAGGCCAGAGGTAGAAGCCACTGTTTGTTTAAGGTCAGGAGACAAAGAACAGGTAATTGACATGATATATACAAATATCATATACATAGAGAGGTAGAAAGCACATTCCTAAATAATAAAATGACAAATACCCTGTTACTCCAGTCAAAGTGCTTTTAGATTTCTAGTAAAAGTTTGACTGTGCCTGGCCGCTAAAAGTACAGATCTATTGGTAAAATAGATCTAAGTAAAAATATTGTATTAGCCTGCAAAAAAAGTTGCCATTACATTTACATACATTAAACAACATTGAACAACATTGAACTCAACACAGTACCATTTTACCATGTTCTTCTTGACTGTTAGCATTGTAAAGAAAACATCTTATACCACAAGAAAATATGTATCTGTATAGAGAGTCCTTCATTCCTGATGTTTGTGATTTTTTACCTGTTGAATAAAATACGGCAAAATGCAAAAAAAACAGCTTTTCAGGTTAGATTAAAGATGTTAAACTACTCTTTCATGAAGTCGTTCCAGTTCTGGAGAAGGTGGGTCATATCAGACTCACAAAAAACTTCATCATGTCAATAATTGTGTGCAATTCAAAAGAAATGAAAACAGATTGGAGTAAGCATGTTAATAGAAATGAACCTACTTCCAGAAGACACATTCTGACCAATCAGAACGAAGCTTTCAAGAGCACTATCATATAAATGGTCTTTTATCGATGTTTGTTAAAAGAGTGACATGTTCTCATCAATATCCAGACTGAGGTACATATGCTCATATGGATTTCAGCTCTGGGTGTCTGAGTGTCCACAGAGCATGATGGGATCATCTGCTTAATGTATTGCTATTGATTATTTAAGAAGACAGGTAGGCCAACTGTTTATGGAGAAGCAGTAAGTGTCCCTTTGGTGATTTTAGAGTGTGAGAGAGAGAGAAAGAGAGAAAAGAAAGAGGGATACTGCTAATTCAATTTTCTTTTCTTATTGCAAAGAGAGAAGAGGGTAGGGCAGGTAATTGAGGCTTGAGCTTTTTGTAGCCCCAGGTGACGAGAGAAGAAAAAGTAGGTGTGAGGGGGGAAAAAAAAATAAAGATCCTTTTCTCTCTCCATTCGCCATCTGGCTTGGGGCTGTGCATTTCTTCGACCTCTCTCTATCTTTCTTTCTGTCGTTCTCCCTTTCTCTCTCCAGTATTGTCTTGTCACTCAAACCTATGTGAAAACTCCTCCCAGCACATAGAGGAAAAAAAGAAAAAAAAAAAACAAAAACCATGAGAACCTGTGCGCTCTCCGGTACTTTCCCCCCCTCCTTCTTTCTACGTTCACCTGCAGTTTACTGCTCTGCAAAAAAAATTCCTTTCTTTCACTGTCTTGCTGTGTTTGAGGCATCTCCGGCTGAGATTTGTCCTGTATGGTTTTGCTGAGTTACGGCAGCTGGTTATCATATGTACAGCTTTAAATCTAAACAATCTGCAGAAAATTGTCTTTTTGATGATTATAACATTTTCAAGTGCCTACTGGATGACAGTGTGGAGTTATTATTGTTATTACAAAGACATACAAGCTCTGTGTACAAGGATGGGTTGTATGCCGATAAAAGCGCCATATCAAAACAATATCATAGCTAGCAGCAAGTAGGAGATTAAGCAGTAAAACGAAATGCATTAGGTGATCTGGTTAATGCACAGTCCTGACAGAGTTCCGCTATGGACAATGTCAGCCTTATACCGTACAATATAAATATCTACCATATGTAACACACGACAGGTCTGTACGTCTTACTCTAACAACATTCTGTCCTTTACCTTCTTATTTTTCTCCCCTTTGAGCTTTTTACAGCACATATGTCTCTGCGGCTGAGTACTGACTTTATTTGCTATGTGTCTTTGTGTGTGTGTGTGTGTGTGTGTGTGTGTGTGTGTGTGTGTGTGTGTGTACATGTGTGTGTTAAGTGTGTTTATGGCTCTGTCTGTGGGGGAGAAGAGCAGACATTGGAACACTACAAAAAACCACACATAATCAGAACAAGGCTGCAAAACCTACTGCTGTACCCTGCGTAACCTCAAAACAAGTCGGTGTGAGTTATCGTTATTCTTTATTGATAACATTTGATGCAACCTTGTGAATTAAGTGCATCAAAATTACATGCTGGATTTTAACAAAAATAAAGGTATATGTATACATAGAGCTTTATTCTTAAAACAAGTACATGCACAATACTGAGTACTAATACCTGGCAAAATATGTGAAATATTACATGGTTTTTGTTATACAATCAAGTGAAGGTGAGAAGTACATTAAAGATCAGTTACATGAACTCCACATAGGGAATTTGATTCCACAAAGTGTGAAGTGTGAATTTTACAGAATGAGGTTTAGACACGTTCACACATTTTCACATGTGTGCAATTTAATATGGGATTTTTTTTCTGCTGATTGGTTTTGTACACTTAATTCTTTATTTCTGTGTTCGTGTGGACAAATAATTATTTCTTTTTAAAACAATCTTTAATTTTGATCAATTTGATAAGCAAAATTATAAATAAGCAAATATTTCATGTGCTTTTGGGCATTATTATGGTGGATATGGATATTATAGTGTGTACATATATGTATGTATAAATATATAATATATAGTATAATGTTAACCAGAGAATTTTTCGATTAGTGAATGCATTATGCTTAAAAACATTGGGTACCTGAATATAACCTTATGACTGCTTTAAAAATCCTTTTCTCTATCGTTCTGCATCTCTCTCTCTCTCTCTCTCTCTCTTCCTGTGTGTGTGTCTGTGTATCTGCTATATTTGTCACAATATCTAGAAGAGCTGAATGCACACCTCCCACCAAACACACACAAACTGCTGCTTTAAAAAAAACAAAGTTATGTAAAAATTGGTTTAGACTTAGGTGTGTATTCATTGTAGTAATTATCCTCATTAATAATAAAATGGAAGTCCTCTAAAGCTTTTCCCCCTTTATCTGCTCAAACATTCTCTCAAAAATAAACAGTCTCTTCTTTAATATCTATGAAATTCATATTGATATTCTGTAGTATGATATGCCTATGCTCTATGCAGTGTGCATTTATATGGAAATGTGTGTGTGTGTGTGTGTGTGTGTGTGTGTGTGTGTGTGTGTGTGTGTGTGTGTGTGTGTGTGTGTGTGTGTGTGTGTGTGTGTGTGTGTGCACATATGAGAAACAGAGAATTGAGGGGTGGGATGGGAACCTAACATCCAAATATGACACCAGATGGACTCTTTCCATTATTGATAATTCCCCAAACTCAGCAGGAATTTGATACCTTATCAATAATTCACATGTCTGCCATATTTTTGGAGTGGCTAACTTAATTACGAGACAAGTTAAAATAGCCTTAAGGTCCAAATGTTTAACTTACCATCAAATGGTTATTGATGAGCACTAGGAACATGACAATTATGTAACAAAAATTTTGTGATTATCTTGATGATCAGCACCAAAGCTTTCTGTTTACTAACAGAGAGTGTATTGCTCTGTGGTTGTATTGCTGTAGCAGATAGTAGTGATAATGTTGCTTTACTAAGGTCTGCACATTGGAGGACAGTTAAAATGTGACATTTTAAGTGGTGTTATGGTAAAAGTGTTTGCTCGTTCAACTGTTCATTTTAAACTTAACCTCAGAACACCTTTGGAAATCCACTACCCATCAGTACACACTCACTGCTTATCTTTTCCAGCTTTGTTCTAGATTTGTAGGTAATGGGAGCAACATCAAGCAGATGATTAGAGAGGGGAGCCAAGGAGAGCAGAGAGGAAATTTGGGAGAGTGACTCAGCCTGGACTGATAGGGCAACAGGGAGACATTAAGCTCTGAAGCACTGGCCCAGTCCTGTCTGCACGCCTCACTAAAAGATTCATACTTTCTTTTTTTAGTGAAGCATAAATGGAATTCTGATTTTAAATGAGATGATATGAAAAAGTTTGAAAGGAAGTGAGCTGTGCGTGTGTGTGTGTGTGTGTGTGTGTGTGTGTGTGTGGGTGGGTGGGTGGTTGGGGGGGGGTGGTTTGTTTCTAAGGAAAAAGAAATAAGAGGAATGGATGATGAGGGTGAGAAAGAGAGAGCGGGAGAGAGAGGGAGAGAGAGAAAGAGATAAAATATAGATAGAGAGGTCAGATGTGTCTGCACCTTGCTCTTTACTCTCACCCTGTGCTCTTTCAAGTCTTTGTTAATCCGATCTGAGACTAAGAAACATGAGCTCCATCATCGATTCTCTTGCTTTCTCTCTCTTGCTTTTGGTTCAGGCTCTTTGTCAGTCTTTAAAATTGTGCATTGCTGAAACTGAACTTGCTATTTACCATGGTATTTTATTTTTGTTTATATCACTTATATTTTATATATCAAGCATGTTAATTAACATCAGTTACCTAATGTACACAAGTTTTGTTAACACTGGCTATTTCACTGGCTTTTCATTTTTAACAAAATAATAAAAAACAAAGTCTGAGAATGCAAAATGATTAAATAATTTTTTTAATTCAACGAATTTTATAATTTTATTTTATTCTTTGGTACATAAAAAAGAGAGAACAAGTATGGACTGATGTGTGTGTATATATATATATATATATATATATATATATATGTAAGATTTTAACATTTAATACAACACTCATGTATTCATGGCATCTTTTATCTAATTAAATTAATTAAATAACCACTAAATTCTAATTACTAAACATTTATTTTGTTGTTGTATGGTTTCACTAATAATAAACATACATTTCCGAAAAATTGTCCTTGCCATTGTTGATTAGAGAATAAAAAAGTAGCAGTTTAAGATATATTAGAATAGATAAAAATGTATGATAAATATACATTTATATAAGAAATATATATTTTCCTTTTTTTTTTGCTTTTATAGTTGCCCATCTATGAAAGCTTCCAAGTAACACAAGTTGTTATGCTGACTTGAGATGCGTATCAAAAAGATTTCTTATTATTCAACTATACAGATCTGACCCAACATTGATAAAGTGAATTATAATGATTATTTGTCGAAAAACAACTGTCAGATATAGTAAGTAGTAAGCCAAGAGTCAGTTGATTTGTTGGAAAGAGGCCAAATGTACAATTGTACAAATCTGAGCGGTTTGAACAATGGCCAAATTGTGATTAAAAACCGGCTGTAGTAGTCCAGCATAAGGACGACTGATTAAAAAAAAAAAGGGTTCATGGGGATCCAGAAGGCATTGGTAAGCGCTGGGAGTAAAAACTACTGCTTTTTCTGATTTAAAACTCAAGCTACTATAACACACAGTCCAGAAAAGTATCATGCTGTCTATGATGGAAGGGTTTCAGAACACTCAAGATTCATATTGCTATGTATTAGCCTATGTAGCTTCAGTCTATTCAGAAAGCCCCTGTTGACCCCTGTCCATTTATTGCAAATATTTTGCATGTTTTGTTATTTTGTTTTTGTTTATTTCGTCTTGGAACTCCTCCTTCATGGTATGCTCTTTTGACACTTTCTGACATTTACCTAAGTCTAAAAGCACTTCTATGTGATGTACATATGTCTTTATAATAATTCAATGACCATAAATTTGTAGGCAAGTAACATTTTATCTTCATTTGAACACGGAAACCCAAATTGCATCACAATGCACCAGTGTACAAAGAGAGATGGAGTTGGAGTGGAAGTGGTTTGGAGTGGAAGATGTTTAGTAGCCTGCTATATACTCTGATATATAATCCTATTGAACACCTTTGGAATTACCTGGAATGATTACAGCATCCCAGGCTGCACCCTATATCAGTACCTTATTCTATTAATGCAACTTTGGTTGAATAAGCACAAATCTCAAAGGTTAGTATAAGAGCAAATATTGAAATGTTGAAATTTGTGAAGTCAAATTTGCCTTTGACTTATAATTAATATTTCTAAATGGCTTTCACTACCTTTGCACCTATTATCTGTCTCTTGCCAACTGTGTTTAACTGTCTGTCCATTGTCTTGCAAAGTCTTTGTATTTGTGTTTGCATATGACAGTTGGGATAAGTTGAATTTAATAAATGAAATTTTATCATTAATAATTATAATGAAACCTTGCTATTATTACTTGCATATCTAATATACTTCGTGAACCTTAGGGGTCACTTTCAAGAATGGTAAATGGTTATGGGAATTTGCTTACTTGACATAATTTGCAAAATAGTTATCCAATGGTTCGTTAATGATTGAAAGTCAAAACAAGGCACCAAAAACCTGGCCCCGGAATTGGATGAGACTCGCAGTAGTACGCAGACCAAGGCCACGTTCATGTGGTTTCAGTACCACAAGATTCCACCTCGGCTCTTTATGCACTAATTTTCCTTTTTTCCATGGGGTAACCTCTGTTTTAAGCATATAAATCTATTTGTAACTATCCTGATCAACATTTACAGACAAGCATGCGGCAAAAAATTGCAAGGACATACTGTATGTAGCCACAATTTTTATTTTCACAGTTCCAGCATTTCACCACTATTTCCACAGTAATGCGGCCCTAGTTTAAAATGTCCTTTGAATTTATGCTAGTATGTTCTGTTGCCCAAATCCAGTAAATCATTAAGTAAACCACACAACAGGCTGTATTACTACAGAATGTGCAAGTATAACTGAGAGGTGATTAATAAATGACATCAGTTATTATTAAACAAATATTGTAGAGAATGTGGAAGAAGGTTAAAAAAAAGAGCAAAGATGAGAGGAAAAGGGGGCACAAAAGGGAAAATATCAGTCGGCATATTCCAAAGTACCGCTTAAGCAAACATGCAGTGTCTGAGCAAAACCAGCTGTGTGAATGATTGCTGGCATCAGGGATGAAAATAAAATGCCTGTTAATAGAAATAATAACTGTTGAGGCCCACCATAAAGAATCAGTTCAAGAGGCCCAGAGAGCCGAAGCTCAGACAGAACATATCATCATCTCTCACATGGCTTGATGGTGAACAGATCTCCTTTGGGATGCACAGATACCCTTGTGGATCTGGATGTGGTTGTCGCCGAGGTGTAGCACATCACAATCTGGGCACCAGGTTTGACGGAAAAGGCTGTCTCGCTTGATTATGTTTTTCTGGCTGAATCTCTTGACTTTCAAGGGTTATAATTTTGCCTCTTTCTTCTCTTTAAGTCCCTCCCCCTCCCCCTCCAAGTCAATCATGACATACCCACATATACCCAAATATACACAAGAAATTTGGGTTCTTATCCTGCCATATTATATGGGTCTAACTGTGTTCAAAGTCAGTTGGCCTCATGCTCGTATTGGCCTCTGAGGTCTTAGCAAATACTTCTAGTGATATATGGAGGTGGTAAACAGTAACAGATTGTCTGTATTAAAGACGCAGAGTCTAGAAAGACGCATGAAGGGGAAAAAAAAGGTTACAACTGCATGTAACAACTTTTGCTGATGGTGAATGAATGGATGATAAAATGTTCCAATATGAAAGCAAGGAGTTCTTAAGGTGCTTTGGCTTCCACTCATCCCCTAAGGTGTCTCTTTGGCATGAGTGGCAGAGTGCCAAGTGCTTTACACTCGTCTGATTTATGAGAATGGGGGGAAAGAGCGAAAAGAGAGAAGGCATGCACATAAATCAACTTCATCACAATAACTATGCCATAATAAAACACTCCCCTCCTTCATCTCCCCCAAGTGGACAGAGTGAGCAAGATTAAAAAAGAAAAAAAAAGAGAGAAAAGAATGAAGATGACAAGAAAAGGGAGAAGTGTGAGAACAAACAGTCAAGACAGTATTAAAATACTTAAGATATTAGTCATGCCAACCATGGTTCAAATGTTACGTGCTCTTTCTGATCTAATGCCACATTATGGCTAGAAAAAAATAACAAGGATATCCTGTTTATAACATTTCAATAATACCAGAATTACCATATACCTGTCATATTATTAAAAGGTCAGAAAGTGTTGATGATGATTCTAGCATGGGCCATAAGTTTCCATCTATTTTTCCAATTTATACAAACGTATGGCTCAATAATGTATAACAGAACGGATATAGCACTGCGGGTCTAAACACAGGAGTATGTTACTGCATTCATTCACTAAATCAGAAATTGTAAAAAAATAATATGAAATTCATTGTTATATAAATGTAACTCTAAAATTCAAATACTAATAATAATTACAAAAGGTGTGTCAAAACAAAAAAATAGTCTTCAGGTGAGGTCCTTTCTTATTAATAAATCAGACCCATTGTTTCCAAATCTGCTGTGCAACATTGATTTAAAAAAAATGGTTAAAAAGAGGAATCCATTCCTGCGTACTTCCTCCTATAATGGACGACAAATATCACTTGTTATGCTTCCTATTTAGAGGGTGAATCAAGCATTCATGGCTTCCCATTTTTAGGCATTTGTTCTAATTAGCATTGCAAGGCTGATTTGGAAACAACGATTTTCTTGCATGTGAAGCTTGTGTGTAATAGTTCGCAGAAACCAAACCAAAAATGCTGAAAACATAATAAAAGTAAGCAATGTAAATTTTCCAGACAATTGAATAATTATGAAAAATACAATAATCAGAATCAGAATCAAAAAAGGTTCTTTTGGCAAGTTTCAAGGTTTCAGTAAAGAGCAGTTTACAGTATTAGGAATTTGTCTTGTTGTCAGGTGCGAGTATATACACGTACTACGCTTTTAAAATACAAACTAGAAAAAAGAAATAAATAAAAATGTAAAGTGGCTTAATCCACAATAATTCACAAAAAATATTGTATGAACAAAAGTTTGTGAACACTTTCTATAAAAAAAATATGTCGTTTTACATCAATACGCATTTACTGTTAAAATAACCTCCAGTCTTCGGGGAAAGTGATCAAGTAGATTTTGAAATATGGTTGTGGAGATGTGTGCTGATTCAGACACCAGAGTTTTAATAAACCTAGGTAATAATGTAGGCTGCAGCATTCTGAGGTGTAGTCAGTGTTTCGATTCAGCCCAAAGGGAGTTTAAAAGTGTTGAGGTCAGAGCTCTAGAACAGGACACTCCACCCCATGTACACCATATCTTCAATTATCTTGATTTGAGCACAATGTTATTGTTATGTTGTCACAGATTTGGGTCTCCTGAAATAAGTAAAAGGGAAAAGCTATTCACGAATGGCCACATTTCTATCATAAATGCTTCTATGAATAATTTATGAAATTATGAAGAATTATTTATTATGAAATAATTATTAATAATTAGATATTATTCTTATCTTGCCTGGTGACGTGAAAGGAATATCATATCATAACTTCCCTGAAACTTTTAGAAAGATGTCACTTTTACATTATATTAACAAAATGCTGTCAGAGGAATTCCAAGTATACGACGTGGTTGTAAGCATTTTTAAAAGAAAGAGCAGGTATAACTTTGTTTTATTTGCCCCGCCCGCCCCTAAGGCAACTTCATATGAACCTAAAACACACACACACATACACGTCCTACTAAATCAGCTAATGTCTTTGCAAAGTCCCACTGTCATGCCTTTCCATAGATGGTACTTGGTACCGTCCTCATGTGTGGCAAGCAAAAAATATTCTACACTACCATATTCTTCCTCATACCTCATCAATATATGCCCCTTTTTCTAGAGTTCAGAGCATTTCTGGGGCTGCTGAAATATCTCTATTGGAACTACGGTCATGTGGAGTTGATTAGAATTGTGTACTTACTCACAAGCTTGCACTTCTAAGCCCTCATCTGGATCTGTGCAGAACTTGGGCCCAGAAATCACCCTTGATACAACTCCCTTAAGCTTGCCTGAACACAAACAGCCACAGCCACACACACACACACACACGCACGCACAAACACGGACCCTAGGGACACTTGATTGACAAGTTGGGGCTGTGCAGTTGGATTAAGCTAGACAAGAAGAGGGGGGTAAGTGGGGAAGAAGGGATTAGGGGCGGTGAGCTTCATTAACCTGAATGTTTACACAAGCTGATCCCTGGCAATGAGAGCTTTTCCTTCCAACAAAAAGACTGGACGTTTACATTCTCTCCTCACTGATTTGAAAGTAGAAAGGAAAAATATAATACGCCCGAGTTACATGACATGCAATGCTGTGGCACATTTAGTTTTACAAGGCAAAATTCATAGTTGTAGAATGAGAGCAGGGTGTATGCTGTAAAGTGTAGTTAATAGTAAAGATTGTATTTTTTCTAGATAATTAATATTTGGATTAATTCATGAATGTGTAGTTTTTCATAATTTATTTTGATTTATTTAGAAAGTTGGTTACACAACGCAACTTATTAAACACTGCTTGAAGAATGACCACTCAGTGAATCACAGTGAAAAACAATGGGAAAAAAAAACCCATCAACCCCAAACCTCTGACACATCAAACTTTCTGAGGACCCTTTAGTGGAGCTCTTAGTCACTTCTAAGCCTTAAAGACAATATTGGGAGGCTTTTTTTGTTATCACTTAGACTGACAGTAGGCATGTGTACTCTTTCACTAGATATCTTTAGACTTCTAGGCTGGTTGAGGATAGAGAAGTCTCCTGAAGAGCTGCTATCATCTCTCGAGTGGCTGTTTTGTTTAGTCTCTGCAGGGCAGCAGTTTTCGTACTGCACTCAAGTGGAAAAGTAAATTAGACTTCTCTGCCAGGTTGAGGGGAACAGTGTGAATGGAGTGTGTCGACAGGCAGGGTGCTGGACAGCTTTGGGTGGGCCGCAGTGGCCAATTTACTGTCTCTTTGACCCAAGCAGATGCTCTCGCTTCGCCCTGGAGATGCGCAAGAGAGAATTCTGGTTTAAAGAAAGGCTCACACTGTGTCCTACAGAGGGGAGTGAGGCTTGTAAAGCAGCTTTTCGGATCTTTTCCGAGCACCTCTTTTCCTGGTTTGGCCCCATTCCCGAGGAAACTGAGCATTAAGCTGTTTATAATACGATGATGCTCGTTTTTCAGTCCCGATAAAAACCGGCAGAGAAGCGCTTGTCTGAAAATCCCACTGAATAAATCAGCAATAAAAAAAATAAAAGTTCTTTAGGGTGCCCAAACCACCACCATCTTCACATATCCCCATCCGCAAGGAATGTGGAATTCCAGACAGGAAAGAGCAAAAGAGACGAAAAAAAGGGGAGGTGAGAGGAGAGAAGAGGAACAGTTCAGGAGACATCTGGTGCTGATTTGGCCATGGTGTTGCGGACATGCTAGCTCTTTCAATTGTTTTGACTTAGATTCCGGGGAAGTTGCTGTTATTTGTTTTTGAACAGCGTGCAGGGCTATTAATCTGCAAATAGCGGCAACGAATATGCACAGCAGGTTTGAGAAAGTCAGAGAGAAAGGACATAAGAAAAACTTGAGGATCTATGCATAGTTCGGAAAGACAGGGGATTAAGAAAAAACAATTCTAAACAGTTGGTAAATGAATCATTCTTTCCTCTTGTGTGGTATGTCATCTGTCGATATGTAAGCATTCTTTTGTGATGTGTAGACGAAAATCACAAACTCCAGGATATTTACAAAGCATTAATCATGCCAGCACACACACACCTGGCAGGTAGGCTGAATGGAGTAACAATGCTGACAGACTGGAGGGAAACCTACTAACGAATGAGAGATAAATAATCATCTTAGGAGAGCTCATCACTTTAAGAAGCATTGATTCAGGCTCGCACCTCTTCAAGTGGATGGAGTGAGACTGAAAGCTCTTCAGAGTCTTGATGCCCTGAGCATCTGTATACGCATAAAACCGCAAACCTGAGAGAACTGCCAAAGAAAACGAAGCACAAATGCAGTTTGCACTAAACTGGGAGAAGGGAAAAGATAGAAAGGAAGGGGAATGAAAAGAATGCAAAAAAAGAATCATTGTAAGTAATGCATTATTAATGCTTACTGAGAATAGCAAATTTTATTTATGTTTTTTTTGGTAAGAACGCACAAATGATTGTGGCGGGAATTTCGACAAATGAAGTTTCAGAGTTTTTACTCTTACTTAAAAAATAAAAAATTGGTAGGTCCTACAGCTTGACTGTGGTTATGAAACTTCAGACTCTGGCTTCCCCCCAGCACGGCGCACTCCTAGCTGACGGTAATTGAAACTGGCATTGACTTGATTTAGAGAGGTGTTGGGTATGGTGAGTGCTTGCTTAAGTAATGTATTTGCTTAGGATGCACTGCAAGTATTTTACTGTTGCTTATGGCAACTGGTGCTGCAGTAAATGAATGTTAAACCCACAGCAGTGTAATACCGAATAAAAAAAAATGAATGGGATTTATAATTAATGCAAATTAAGCAAAGAGCACTCTAAAGAGCACAATGATGAGGAATACATTTACAACATTTGGCGAAAAAGGAACATACTGAATTATGAATGCTGCATTTTCGATTGTACTATGGCAGACTCCTTTCATGATGAGCTCAGCTTGTCAGCAAGCGATCTGAGTGAGTCTGTAAAGAAATCCCACCTCCACTGCTCCACAGCTACTGCTAGGCCAGCCATTGCACTTTTTCTGAGTTAATGAAACAGTATCCGGAGCTGTGAGGCAGCTGGGAGGCACAGGCACATTCATTCAGTGGATTAGGTGTGACGTTATTCCCAGTGCTTAACAAATACAGAGAAGAAGGGGACTGAAGCAACGCCTCACTGAGCAAGAATGTCCTCAACCTCTTGCTTAATGCAAGGAAACAGCCCACATCCTTTGCTGTTCAGATCTCCTTGGGGAAGGTGTGTGTGTGTGTGTGTGTGTGTGTGTGTGTGTGTGTGTGTGTGTGTGTGTGTGTGTGTGTGTGTGTGTGTGTGTGTGTGTGTGTGTGTGTGTGTGTGTGTGTGTGTGTGAGGGTCCTCCATTAAGAATTGAGATGATGGTTTGTTACCACTGCTTTCCCCATTCCTAAGATAAACAAAAATAAAATAATGCACCTTAATTACATTATCGTGACAAAAGATCGAACTACTTATATGTTTTTTAAGTGAGAATTTGGCATCCACGGAATCTCTATGCCCTATATTTATACAGTTACTCTATCATACACTGAAAGTTTGATTAAAATGCAAAGGCTATAATTAATACAAAAGAGATCAAAATATTTTCCTGTTGTCTGAAGGCAGCAAGGTCTTGAAAGCGACTTAACGGGTAAATTTTATTTTCTCTTCTCTGATCAGAAATATGTGTCTGAGTTGACACTCATTGCATCATTGAAGACACTATCTGCAATTATACCATGATTTATCTACAAATTAATATTTTTAACAACATGAAAGATTAGGATAGATCAAGAATTATCAAGTGAGGATTCACTGGAAAACACAAACACATATGTTTTGTTACAGTGATGGGTCATTCCTGAATGCTTCTTTAATGGGAATAACAAGAACGATTAGTCTAAATCTGTGACAAAACATTTTCTCCTGAGTCTCCTTAGGTTATGGACAGGACAGAATCAGAATTGAATAGTTCATTTCAAGAGTCCCATAGTCCGAGTCTTTTGTCAAGTGACTCTAATATACAGTACTGCCTATACAATATGATAGGTGAGCTATTCATCCTGTTTATCATAATTTGTCCTAAGGTGCATTGTCATATTTTAATATTGGAACTATTATCAATGTGTGTGTATATAGACATGGTGGGGATCTGCTTAGTGAAAATGTATCATGTACATTTATTCTGATCAACAGAATAAAATAAACCAAATGACTCAATAAAAAAGGTTTATTTATTTAATGAAAGAAATTCAATGATCCAAGTCAATAAAATGGTCCGATAGTAGGGACTAGCTCAGTGGTTAAGGCATATTCAAATCCCAGTACCACCTAGCTGGTACTAATGGGCCCTTGAGCAAGGCCCTTAACCCTCAGTTGCTCGTTTATAAGTCTCTCTGGATAAGGGCAGTAAACGTAAATCCGATTCATCCATCGTCATTATGTGAATTAAAAAGAGAATTTATAAACAACAACTGAAAGCCCTATAAAGCATTTTATCCTGAAGAAAAAGTCACAAGTCATTTGTAGTGATATTTCTTCTTTGAAAAAAAAATCTACATTTAAATAATGTGGTGTCCTCCTAGAGATAAATACTAAAAATGAGCAAAACATTCAGCTATTTGAAAAAGAAATTATTTGTAAAGAAGTAGCTAAAATTATTATTATTATTATTATTATTATTAATAATAATAATAGTAGTAGTAATAATAATAATAATTAATAATTTTAACTACTTCTTTACAAATATGTCTTTTTCAATTTAACAATAATAATAATAATAATAATAATAATAATAACAAACATTTTGCATTTTAATAGAAAACATTTAATTGATGCAACTCTATTTATTGTTCTTATTACAGCAACACAAGCCAGATAGATGAGAGCATGAGAAAATTAAATCTCTTTATCATTTTAGCCCCTTTCGTCCTTATCTTCACTAATGAAGCACTCCATTCTCTAGGTGTCAGAGCAAGTGTCTACAGGCCTGACCTTTAGCTATCCTTCCTACTTTATCTACACATCACTCAAGCCAAGTTGTCCCGAGGACACAACCGCCCCCTGGCTAGCACAGGTGAACTGCTTAAATTAGATTTAATAGACTGATGACTAACAAGCCGGGATGAATGTGTGGGAAAGTGAGCACAGGTGACTTTTATAGAGCAAGGCCCCATGTGTGAGGGAAAGCAGCCAGCGGTCAGGGTGTGCGCTGGAACTCGTTTTGGGTTTAATTTAAAGGCATGTGTAGAGGATACAAAAATATAGTTTTGGATGTGATGTGTGAAAAAGTGGCTTGAAGAGAGTTTACCTGATAATGGGGTTATTATGTTGGTTCTCACTGATGTTCAAATATACAACAACAAGGTAATAAATAACAGATGGTGGAATTTAAATTTAAAACACAAATAGCTGTATGAAATATGAAAGAAATTAATTTATTTTGTTATTATGTTTTATCCCTCTCTCTCTCTCTCTCTCTCTCTCTCTCTCTCTGTGTCTGTGGAAAGAGAGATAGTTAGATAAATAGGTAGCTAGCTAGCTAGCTAGCTAGCTAGATAGATAGATAGATAGATAGATAGATAGATAGATAGATAGATAGATAGATAGATAGATAGATAGATAGATAGATAGATAGATAGATAGATAGATAGATAGATGAAAAATGATTGCTGTATCAAACTATCACGTCTCTTTATTTTGTTTGATTTGCCATTGTAGTCTCCAATGAATACACTTCAGCAATGCACTATATCTCACTGATGGGTTCCTCTGTGTAGTGTACTCTCGACTTAACACTGTAAATTTATTGACAGCTTTCTAAAAATATTTACCACACCACTTCCTCTTCTCAACAGGCGCCCAGGCTGTAATCCTTCTGCCCCTTTATTAGATCATTTGTCAAACCTCAGACCATTTTTTTCTATCCTCTCTTCTTTTTCTTTCTCTTTTTTCCCTGCACCCCCTCCCTTTCTTATCCTCTTTTCTGAGAGTGTTGTGCAATGGGTCTTGGTGGCTTAACTCCTTCCCTCCCCCTCCTTTCCTTCTTAAAACAGAATTTACAGCTGATTAGCCCATGCAGTAAAGACTGAGTCTGTCCCAAAAGGAACGCACCAAAAACATTTATGCAAGGCCAGACGCACAGGCCTTTATGAGAAACATGTGCCGGAGAGGACAGAAAAAAATAGAGAGAATAACTCAGTGAAGCAGCAATTCAGAAGTGCTCTGGAAATAGTATGAAAATTAGAGAAACAGAGATTTGGTTTCATCTGCACAAAGTAAACAAAAAGGGCATTGGTGTCTCTCTCTCTCTCTCTGTGTGTGTGTGTGTGTGTGTGTGTGTGTGTGTGTGTGTGTGTGTGTGTGTGTGTGTGTGTGTGTGTGTGTGTGTGTGTGTGTGTGTGTGTTTATGTATGACACAAGAGACATGTTGTATCTTCTTTCCTCGCTGCCATTTTTTGAAACTACAAAGTGGAGACTATGGATGTCGTCATGTTCATCTTGCTAGCAATAAGCCAGCGATGATTCGTTTATATTGGTTCTTGAAAATAAAAACAGTATAATCACTATTAGAGTTTCAATGAGATGGTGTGCCAATGGTATGTTTATAGAGCTAATTCTTGTATACAGTTTAACTCATTTGAAAGTCAGAAGTGCTACTTTGTTTACTGTTCACGCTGTAAGGAGACATGTTAATTTGTTGTCACTTACTGAGATCTTGGTGTTGAAAAGTGCCCTGAGCAGTAATTTTGAGTTGAGGGCCTTTTTTTTCATTTTTCCCATAGCGAATGGTTAGATATTATGAATTACAACCAGTAATCGGAGCATTAGCTACCAGGTAATAGCTACAGACAATGACAATCTCCTTAGAGTACAATTTAGACCTCGTTTGTGCTTTCCTCACAAACACTTGCCCTATTTACCTTTACCTTTTTTACCTTTGTCAAATTCCTCACATGCACTTATTATAGCAACTCAACAGGATGTCTTCGGAGACAAGCGAAGCCAGAAACATGAGCTTTTTAAACTGCTGCTTATCCTCCGAACACAGCGACGTATTTAAGATTCAACGTAAAATAAGCTTGCTAACAATTCGATATCACTCTAATCAACTACGGAGAGAATAATAACAACCCTAACAGCATGGCAGATTCTATTCATTCAGACTCTAGGCCCCCCAATGATTTCTCCAGGATTCAAAGTCGTGATCTCCTGATGATAGGGCAAACTCTTTACTGTTGCACCACTCAAGAGCTACACACATCAATGTGGAAAAGCACAGCGCTGGAGCTCATTGATATGCAACAGCATGCACCCGGAGGCAGCAGAGGTATGTTATTTATTAGAGCTCTAAGAGACGAGGTCTGGCATTGGCTACTGTGTGGCAGTGCCTGTGTGCATGTCCATGCAGCTCACAGAAACACACGCACACACATAGGACACTAGCCACAGGTATGTCCCCAACTCGGTGGGTAACTGTTGTTCCAGCCAGAAAGCTGTCAGAAACGTTGCTCTCATCCTTCAGCATAACGAGAGTCGATCATGCTCAAGCAGCCAGCAACTAGAAGGGGGGTGTGTTGGGTTTGTTCCACTCGTGCACATGTGGAGGTTTGGGTTTTCCCCCTGTCTCTCAGGCTTCAGGCTTCCCTCGTTAGGCCCGTGAATGCTGCCAATTACTCTTGAGCAGTGGAAAACATCTTCAGGAGTTCTGTTACCGGAAAGTGATGTCAGGAATGGAGAGCAGGAATGAAGGTATAATCATAGCAAATAGGACTAAGTGCATTATCATTGAGCACGGTCACGTGTGAGAATACACTGTGGATGGATACTTTTTCTATCATATTTAAATAGTCAGTGTTTTAAAATGAATTTTTAAAGCAAAAAAGACACATGTGGAGGAGGTGGTAGATCAGTTTTTAAGGTTTTGAGTTACTTAACTGAAGGTTATGGGTTCAAGTTTGGTATATAGTCAAGCTGCCTCTCTAGGGCCCTTAAGATTTTGTGGTCAGGGGTGCTGTATCATAGCTGACCATGTGCTCTATCCCCAGCTTCCTAACATCATTGGGATATACATGTATATATGTATGGAACATTTAAAAGGCTCATTATGCTCCTTTTTAGCTTCATCTTTAAAGCTAAACTGATCTTTGGGATTTTGCCTACAGGTTGATTAAATGTAGAAAATATTATGGCATGGTATAAAAAGAAAATTGCATGGGCAAAAAAACATGCATAAAACAATCTCTAGTTTGGGCTATTTGTAAACTAGAGTGTTCTGTGGAGCTAAGATTGAGACATGACTGACACTACAGGATGTCATTTGATTTTCTGGCTAATTTCTAATATTTACCTGCGGTCTGGTTTACATTTATTAAAGGCAAATCATTTATAATCATGTAAAATTTTCTCTTTAGGTGATGAAATGCTAATACTGATATATGAAAGACAAAACAGTCAGACATACAGATACAGACACAAAAAGCAATTGTGATTAGTCACTAGTATAAAAAGACTGCATTAACCACAATGGACTCGGTTGTAAGAGCTTTTGTGTGTCACTGATAACTTACATTACTTTGGACTTTGTGAGTAACTTTATAATTAGTTTAGTCAATTATTTAGGATTTACTGCAGTTTTTGAGAATCAAGTCTTCAGCCATACCAGAAAAAAATATCTCTAGGTATTGTATTACTGTGGCTAATTTATATGGACTTGGTTAAGATTGCTATGAGGATACTTTATAAAAACTTAATAATGATTTACACATAGAGCACTAATGGCGTTGGCATACTTTCCAGAGAAAGTCTTTTTAGTGAGCTTTAGTCATTGCTATGCTATGACCCTTATCCAATTTGTAATGATTTGTCTAGAAACGTTTCAAGTGGAGAGATTTATCAATAGAGATGATAAACAATGCACAAAATGCCTCCCATTTCCAAACTACTTCACTTTTTTTTCTTCGCATTGCGGATACGTCAAGGACTACCTTTTGAAACTTAATCAAGCTATGCCTATACTTGCCAAGTCGTACCACTATTATCTTAACCTTAATCTCTCTACCATACCAGGCTGCCTGGAGTGTCCCTAGCATGCTTTGTTTCCAACTTTAGAGTTGTAAAAGCAGGAAGAAAAAATGTTGCATTCTTACGGTTTCTGGAATTTTGGCTGCCTTCAAGTGGCGGGAGATTCTTTTGGTGAGGAGGACTCCCTGCTGTGGAGGCGGTGAGATGCCTGCGCAAACTACAATGCTAAATACATTTGTTTTACTGCTCCGTCAGCCATGATTACAGCTAATGGTTGCCTCAGGTTCAGATTCTGATTGCAGGAAAAAGGACCTTGGGATTTTTCATATTTTTCTAAGTAAACAGCTATTGCGTCAAGTAAACAACTGTTCTGAAGTGAGAAAACATCCAAACAAATTCTCTCAGTCGACATTACAGAACGGCCAAGACACTTAAAACATTCTAAAGAGAAACCTAACAGCACGCCACATGATCTAATGAGCAAAACATTTACAGCCTTCATACGTCTTTTTCAGAATCAAATAACTCCCATTACACACATTACTCACACCACCGTAGATATTCAGGAAACTCTATCATTAATGCTTAATGGCCTGAACCTTATTCATTCACATCAATCATCTGGCCATCCTTTTCCATAAAGTCCTCTGTGTACATCGATGTTAAACCAATCAACGTCTCCGTGTGGCTCAGGAAATTGATTTTTATTAGCACTCAAGAAAACTTTTATCGCTCTCATCCAAGGAACTGTAGCAGTGACCTGTCACTGACCATTTCTGTACATATCTATTGTTGATGGTGAGAGAAAATTGACTTGTAATGATTCTGAGAAAGGCACATCCAATGCTTTAGTTGAGACATACAATATTACAGTATATTATTTAATAGGGCTGGATTTACCACAACAATTCTTCTATCCAATTCAGATGTGTTGATTAATTGTGTTTAATAGCAGCCCTGACAATACCTCATTCACTGGGACTTAGTGTACTGGGAAATGTGTTTTTTTATTATTACAAAGCTATTATCCTTGTTGATACTTATTCCTATTATATACTTACTTTACATTTACGGCGTTTGGCAGACACCCTTGTCCCGAGCAATTTACAACTGAGGGTTATGGGCCTTGCGTAAGGGCCCACAAGTGGCAACTTGGTAATGATGGGATTTGAACCTGAGACCTTCCAGTCCAGAGGTCCTTAACCACTGAGATACCCTGTCTATTAAGTTATGTTCTAGCCTTCAAGTGAAGATAACTATATAAATATAACTTTTGTGTTCAAACAAACCATATAGGATTTAAATGTCAAATATAAGCCATTCAAATATAAAAACTCACAATTGAAATATTTGGAAATGTAATTTTGAATCTGATTCCATATGTTGAAGGCATATAGTCAGGGTTAGATGTGTAGTTATCTGTAATTTTTTTCATATTTTTTATATTCTTATATTTTTTTTATCTTTATTTCTTGTGTTCATGTCTGTTTTTTGTATCGTAAACTGTTGTTTGCCTGCATCCACAATTTCATTGTACTTTGTGTACAATGACAATACAGTTCTATTCTATTCTATTATATGCAACCAGTGCTAAAGTCATGATGAACATCTGTTTTCAGTTCCATATAATGAACAATATATGTTTGATCATTGTTTGAGCTGCATGACATGTTAGGACCTAAAAAAGACATTGTGACATTTACACCCCTGATGTTTTAATCTATGTGACAATTATAGGATTAAAAAAACTTTTTTTTTTCAAAAACAGTGGGTTGTAAGCAGATGGACATCTAGGGAGCAGTCAATTGATGCTCACCACAAAATGTAGCTACACTTAAGCAATTCTGTAAGAAAGAATTGTGTGCCAAAGCTAGTCCAGGCATATAAAAAAAAAAAAGATTAATGGCTGTAATTAAAGCAAGGGGTGACTGATGACTGTTTCAACCCTGTTATTCTTGTTTTGTTTTGTTTTAGTTGTTTATTAATTTTCAGAATGGTTGCCTTTTTCTTTCATCTGAATAATGTTGCAAGGAAAAATTCCCCCTCAACACATATGATCATGCCTTGCCACACCTCTATTTTGGCGTTCCTGTCTTCTCATTGCATTGGCTTCTTAGAAATAATATCAGTAACATCACTTTTATCCCCTTCCATTAGGGAAAAGAGCACCCCCTATAGGACCTGGTATTATTTTCTATGTTAATTAGAACAATCCATACTAACTACCAAACTAAATTGACATATTTGTACGTCATGCTGCAACAACTGTATAAAACAAACGTTTTTGATTGTGCCCGGAGAGACGGTGTACACAGTTGTTAAGTATGGCAGTTCACACATTTTATGTACGTGATGTATGTCATTTAAAATAAAAACACTGATTAATACCATGTAGCAGTTTGCCAGGTTGATTTGCATACAAAATGTAACTAGATACAGTTAAGGTGAGATACAGTTTTTGATCGGTGAAGCAAGTAAAAACATATCATACCACAACTATTCTGCTCGTTCCAAGTATAGACCCACCATTTCCTCTGGCGTGGATAATTTGATTGAGCAACAGTGTCAAACATACACCCTGAGGTGTGAGTCTCTGGTGCTGAATAGAGTAATAAACCCAGGGACTGGCAAAATGTTCTAATGCACTGAAATGTTTATTAGCTTTGTATGTTGTTGTTTCTTTTTTATTGGATTATTATGGGATCTTTGGTATAGATTTATGATGTATGTTTAGAATTCCCAAGTATTAATTCCAAGTAATTCATTCTTTAAGGCAGTGATCCCAAATTAAAGACCATGTAGCAAAGTTGGTGGTGTTATTTGATTTAAATATGGAGTCTTTTCTAATATGGCACCAAGGATTATGTATATATTTGATCGATATATATTATTCTACATGTTTCACTGAAATACAACTTGTATTATATCTGAAGAAGCTTCAGTTAAAAATCTATCTATCTATCTATCTATCTATCTATCTATCTATCTATCTATCTGTCTGTCTGTCTGTCTGTCTGTCTGTCCGTCTGTCCGTCTGTCCGTCCGTCCGTCCGTCCATCCATCCATCTATCTATCTATCAGTTTATTTATTTTTAAATATTACGAAATTACAAATAAAGGAACCATGCGTGTTACCTATCACTTTAAAATAATGGATGTCGTCATGCGCCATTTATCCGCCGATAAATGTTTTGTTCGTTCAATCAACTTTGCTAGATGTTTCACAGAAAATATTTCTTGTTTACTCTGCTGTAACGCGACACGTCAGCGCCATCTAGTGTTCTCTATAATAGAGCCTTGGAAAATTAATTTATAATAATCACCACAAGAGGGAGCTATGGAAAATTGCAAGCTCCGGTTACACAATTCAGCGCCATCTAGAGTTCCCTATATTAGAGCCTTGGACAATTCATTTATTTATTGTAATGACCACAAGAGGCGCCATACAAAATTGCAATCTCCATTTAAACAATTCACAATTCAGCGCCATCTAGTGTTCTCTATAATAGAGCCTTGGAAAATTCATTAATGTATAATAACCACCACAAGAGGGCGTTATGGAAAATTACAAGCTCTGGTAAAACAAGTCAGCGCCATCTAGTGTTCTCTATAATAGAGCCTTGGGAAATGTTATTTATTTATTATAACCACCACAAGAGGGCGTTATGGAAAATTACAAGCTCTGGTTAAACAAGTCAGCGCCATCTAGTGTTCTCTGTATTAAAGCCTGAGAAAATATATTTCTTTATTATAATCACCACAAGAGGGCGCTATTTAAAATTGCAACGACTGGTTAGACAAGCCAGAAGTGTTGTCTTTTTCAGGCTTTCCTTGGTTGGTTGTTTGCTAATGACAACAAGCTAAGCTACGTTAGCTGCGGCAAGCTCTCTGAATTTGTGTATAAACTATTTGGACGTGTGTATAAAGATGGGATGTGATGGAGGAACCATTCCTAAAAGACATGAATTGGTCAAAGGACCAAAGAAAGTGGAAAAGGTCTGAGTTAAAATCGCGAACGTAGCCGCATTTATCATAAATGCTAGCCGAGACGGATTTAGGCTAGTCGGTTGGGGTTTCCGTTTATTATTATTGTTGGTATTGCTAATAATAATAATAATAATAATAATAATAATAATAATAATAATAACACGTTTATTGAACATTTCAACAGCGTTATGGGTCATATTCAAACTAGTTTGACTTTACGGTAGAACAGAAATTCGTTACAATATTATATGTCTATCTATCTATCTATCTCTCTCTCTCTCTCTCTCTCTCTCTCTCTCTCTCTCTCTCTCTCAGATGGAAAAGAAAGGGGGTGATATCTACTATTCCTTGCTTGCGCCTTATAGTTACAGTAGTACTTTACTATACATTTCACTGTTGGGCTTTTGACCCATGTTACATTTTAGCTCTTCATGTAAAATCACCCCGGCTATCACAAGATTTCCAGTTGATTTGTGGGATATCTAATATCGAGCTGAAATGTATGGGTCATATGACTAAGCTCAAGTTTTTTTCCCGCTTCTCCTCAAAATTTTGCTAGGTGGACAAAAATGCAGCCCTTGCCGCCAAGTGGAAATACTGTGGCCTGAGCCAAGAGAAGCTACGTCGTCCTATTGTGGCCTGTGAACTCGGCAGGTACAAATGCTGCTTTATTTTCAATTCGAAATATTTGGTCTTTTCTACCTGTTTTTTAACTTAAGTGAATTTCTTAAATAGGCTGTACAATAAAGATGCCATCATTGAATATCTGTTGGATAAATCTGCAGAAAGACCAAACACTGAAGTTGTTGCACACATACGTGGTATCAAGGTGAGCCTAAAGTCTACCACTTGTATGAATAAAAGTTTGATAAATTATCGTGCCAATTTTATTTTACCTTGCTTCTTGGTGTGTATATTTTGTTGGTTTTAAAGAGACTTAAATGTTTTTATCACACCATGTGTGTACTTGTTATTAACATATTTAATGAACACTCCTTTGCAGTATTTGTTTAAATATGAAAAAGGTTCAGTTGGCACCATCTTGGTGTGGATACAAATGTTTGTACTTTCCAAACTCTGCCCTGCCCTAAATTGCACCTCTAAATCTGTTAATATGCTAACATAACATGCTATCACCTCAGAAAATTGTATGCATTTGTATTAGTTCACTTGTAATTTTCTTTTTTAATATATAGGATGTAAAAGAGTTGAATTTGACTGATAACCCAGCATGGGAAGGAGAAAGGAGGGATGCCAAGGGTGACCGTTATGAAGACATGCATTGTGCTATGTTTATCTGCCCTGTAGTGGGACTGGAAATGAACGGCAAACACAAGTAAGTAAAACTTCATTTTATGTTATTATTATCATCAAAATGTAGCCACAATTTTGATCGTTTAAATATCTTTAAATCTATTTTATTGGGCTTGGGATGCTCAGTTACTCTGTGGCCGCATGTGTATGAAGCGTTTTGCGCGATGGTGCATAACCAGCATAAATTATTGATTTTCCTTAATGCCTCACCACAGCCAATCTGCACAGGTTAGCAATGATTTTTGCACGTTAAGCATGCTGCGTGGTTATTGGCTCACTGACAAGATTAACACTTGGGTATCAAAATTTGAATTTTTCAAAACTAGTATTGAGGCAATTCGGTCAGTGCTCAAAAAAATATCGAGCTATATACTCAGCCCTATTCATGAACAACAATCTTTGAGGTGAGTGCTACTCTGGGATTAATAATGCTGTGGTGGCATTAAATTTCAGTCCCTCTTGGATCATCAAAATTGTTTGATTGTTAGATTGGTTGTAGATTAAAGGATGTCAGAAGAGAGGGAAACAAAATTAGGCCCTTGTTAGTGTACATTGACAATTCAATTTACATTGAATTACAAAAATCTAAATTGATTATGCCTTCCAATGCTCTTAAAACAGCCTATTTCATGACACATTACAATATATTGAGATTATGATCATGCCCAGGTTGCAGATGTATCACGTAGATGTTGAGTTGATTGTAAATCTTACATACTATTATATCTGACAATTAAATTTAGAGTTGAACTCTGGCTGAGCCATTCCTTAACCTTGCTTTGATTCAGTAAAATTTCTACTATTTTGGTGGTGTGCTTTGGGTAGTTGTTTTAGTGAAATCCCACTTCATTAACAATTTTTTGCTGATATTGGCTAGTACGTAGTCCCTCCACCTAAAAGATTATGGCTATAACAAATACCATGAATAATTCAAGTAAGTCGTATATAAATTAAGGAACTGTTATTCTCTAGGGATTTTACACCCAATGGCCTCTAGAGATTGCAATGATCAGAGATTTAATGATCATTATTGTTCATTTAATGAACATTATATTTATTGTTATTTATTGTTTGTATTAATTATTTGTGCTCTTAACAGGTTTTGCTATCTACAAACCTGTGGCTGTGTGTTTTCAGAACGAGCTCTCAGGGAAGTGAAAACAGAGATCTGCCATAAGGTAAGGAACCATGAGGAATTTACTGAGTTTTGCCGTATGTTAAGACAAGTTTTCTCTCCCGTTTTGATCACACAGTCTTTAATAAATTCACCCTCAGTATAAGGTTTTGCAGTACTTGGCAATCAGCATTGCCACCTCGTAGCTTGCCTTTGTGGCAGTTTCATTTGACTGAAGGGCTCTTCTGAAAAAGTGTCATGGGGCGAAAGTGCGGCTACAGGTCTACTGCCATCTTCTGGCGAAATATACTTTTTTGTATATGTGTAATTTATACTGTGGTCAACAATGCTTGCTGGCTGCATATTGTTAATTTTATGACTGAGGCTGATGTGTATATATATATATTTGCTTAAATTTTTATTCCTGAATTGTTGCAAAGATATTTATATTTAACTAACGAGTTTGTTATATATTTACCCTCTAAAAATGTAATGCTCCTTTTAAATTATTAATATAAAGAGATTTAATTTAAGAGAATGTTACTCTAGTTATGTTTAATTTGATTTGTTTTTTAAATTTATATTTAATATCTTCTAGCATATGACTGATTTAGCAATTAGTTTGCCCAAACTAACTGGGTTGTAATGTCCTGGACTGGAGTTGTTTGTCTAGCAAATCCCACAGATCCTCAGTCTTATATCTGTGTAATTTGGAGTTACATAGCAGTAATCTGCAGTTAACATGAATTAACAAAGGCCTTTGTTCAGCCTCTGCACTGTGAAAATACCAATTAAGAACACACCCTTTTCATCTTTTTCATATATACACTCTCTCTTTTGAAGTTTTGAAACAACCTGTTCTTCTGCCCCAAACTTTATATGAATAATTAGGTGTGTTTTATATGGAGCATTGTAATCGGTTTAAAGTCGGATCCGAAAGAAAATGTTATATAACGGAATAGAGAGGGATGAGCTAAACTTTTCAGAAAACCGAACAAAATAAAAATTATGCCATGTAAACATGTAAACTGATTACTTTTCGTCTGTCACATCAAGACAAAATTCGTTTTCTCAAATTTAGAATGCCACCACTTCATCTTTCATCTGTATCGGATCTCGTATCAACCCGTTCATCATTCCATTGCAGAAAATGTACGCAACTTTTTTTTTTATTGTTCTCTTGTGAACAGGGAACTGATTTGCCACAGTATTTCACAAAAAATTGGGTTTAATTTTCTTCTTTTGAGGCCATAAATCCTTCTACCAGCCCACACAAATGTGTGAACCATGCGTAATTTTAGTTTCCAGTCCATTACACTAATTGCCAGGAATACAACCAACTAAGACCAGTCCTTACTATGGACCTTCATCTACATGCTTCTGCTTTCGGAGTTATCTTGAGATTCTCCTTAGACATGCACAGCCAAAAAAAAGCTTTTCCTTATGCCTTCCAGCAGTAATAGGCCTTCATATTCACTATATTGCTTGATTAAAAGTAACATTTGACATAAAAATATGTCAAACTTAACAAACCTGACTTAAATTTTTGCCACCTTGTTGCATAATACAATGTTCAACAATGCCTTTGCTTTAGTAAAATTCCTTTCGGTGTAACTAAAGGTATCAAACCTGTTCCAGCATGACAATGCAAGCTCTGTAAACACATTGTTTGTCAATGGTGGTTTGTGTAAGAACTCAAGTGGCTTCCACAGATCCCGAACCACAACTTGCCCAACAACTTTGGGATGAATTGTAACTCCGGCTGCATGCTAGCCCTTCTCATTAGACATCGTTGTTCCCTCTATGACGCTCCAAAGTAATTAATTATAACCAATTAAAGTTCATAAGTGTTTGTGCCAGCTGTGGAATTGTTTGAATTTTGGAATTATGTTGTTGTTGTTCTTTTGTTAGCTTTGCTTCCCTTGACATTTGTTTCCTGCATAATGTGTATTCTATTCCTGCACAATTGCTCTATTGTTGGTTGAACGTTTCAGCATCTCTCAGTTTTTAATGTTGTTCTTGGACTCCTTTACCTTTCAGGTGAACTTATGTTAGGGAAAAGTTTTAGAGTAGTTTTATATGTATTTGAAATGTTTTCTGTGTTTGAAATTGAGCAACATAGTAGGTTTAACAAATGATGACATACATTCATGTCACTGTCAGAATCAACAATTCAACAATTCAAGGAGAGTTGCACTCTGCATTTGAATGGATATTTAGAAAGACAAAACCCCAGTATGAATCAGTATGCAATACAAAATGAAGGTGAAGGTGAAGCTTGTTATTATGTCAAAGCATTTATGAAAGAAAAGAACCCTATCTCTGGCTCAAGAATTCTGGAATAGCAGTAGTTGTAAATTAAAATTTTCTTTAATTCTTCTTCTGTTATTACAAAAAGCTATTTAATAGTTTTATTTAAACTGCATAAATAACACATCCTAACACATCCGTGAGCAATAACTATTTGATAATATAGTCTGTATTCTTAACACTCCTGAAATTGAAATATATTAAATGAAAAATATATCAACTGCCACATTACAGTAAAGATAAAGCAGCACTGTATAGCATTTCTACCCATCTTATCCATACCTCTTAATCATTCCATGTAGAGCAATTTAGTTTTCAGATTAACTGTATGATCTTATCACTCTCTTTTTCCTTCCTGCAATTCAAATTTTGATCTCTTTCGCAAGTTTCCATGATGACTGAATGGGCAATTTTGCCTGCTGTAAGACTTTGTGCCTGTGCCATTGTTCGAGGCAGTCCAGAGCTTCAGGAAATCTAGAGCTCTCAAACTTGTTAGCAAACATGCTGTTCTTCTCAATTATCCATGGAACATCCTCAATACCGTAGATGCAGATATCTCTGATGTAAGTTCCTGTGGGGACAAATATAGTTTTTGTCATTTTTGCTGTTTAATATGTAGAGTAAGTTCTTGGGTTTACAGTAGAGTGGTCCTTAGTTTTAGACCGGGCTTCAGTCAGTGGCTGATGAAAGTGCTGTTCTTTAGATTTCATACCATTACAGCCTTGATGTACTGTCCCTTCATGTTCTCTCCATTTAATGGCTCGAACGTTCCCCTCCCATTTGCTATGTACCTTACTGCCAGCGGCCTCTGTGGAGAATTTAAAGTTTAAACATATCTTATATGATATATGTATTAAGATGGTCATATGTCTTAACTTCTCACAGTTTTCTTATTACTTTCAAACTAATGTTTCAAAATAAAAAAATTTCAGTAATAGTTTACCTTCCACGTGATTAAGCGTTACCCAGTAATGCTCATCAGGGCTGTAGGTATCCTTAGACCACTCCAAAAGATCTTGGGCCACTTTGCTGTTAAGGACATATTCCACAAATTCTCTTTTCAGACTATAGTATGCTGTACCAAAGTAGATCTCCAGCTTGTGTGGAGCGGGGGTCTTTCTGAGATTTGTGGGTTCCACATATTGACCTGTGATTTCCTTGTATTGTATTTCAGTTCTGTATCGAAAAGAATCTGGCTGTTTGATCCCTGGTGTCATATTATTATCTCTCCATTCTTTATTTTTCATATACTGGACCAGCTCTAGGTTGCTCATGACAGGAAAATCCTGGCCACACATATTTATCACTTTTTTCCATTTAACTGGAGACTTCACCAGGTCCTCCATGCAATTAATGTCAGCCTTTAGGCGGGAGAATCCTGCATAGGTCACAGTCTCGCTGACCGAGGATAGAAAAACATTAGGAAAACAGTCTGCCAATCTTGCAACACTTGCTCTATAGTCTTCAGGAACTTTGGCATCTACGTGAATACAGTAAACATTGTGTGGTGCGTAGATGGCTCTGAGGAGACGCACAAACATCTCCAGATCTTTGTGAATCACCATGATGAAGGCCAAAGGGTAGTATTCCTCTTCTTTGCTCAGGGTCTCCATAATAAAGTGAAACTTGTGTTGCATATGGGAGCAGTTTAGTGGACTGTTGAAGTAGCTAAAGTTCTGACATTCTGTTATTTCCCATCTCGTGTAAGGGGTGGTAGGTGGCAGAACTTCACATTGAGCTGGGAAATGACGGCAGTTACAGACAGACTCAGCCTTTGGAGCATTAGAAAACTTGACCTTAAAATAAATGACTGGGAAGATAAAGATGTTGACAACAAGGAATAGAAAAAAACTCCATCTGGCTCTACCAGATCGCAGCATAATATATCTTTGTTTGACTTGACCGCATGGGACCACCTGAAATAAATAAGTAAAATCAATAAGTTGTGGGAACTGCACAGACTCTCATCACTACTATCTAAACTACACTACTGCGTAAATGTAAGTGTGTGCTTCTTCCAGGCAATTAATTTAATAAATGATTATCAAAGGCTAGTTTATATGTGTGTGGGGGGTGTGCGTGGGGGTGTGCGTGGGAGTGTGCGTGTTTACACCAAGTGTACCCAGAAGTCCTAGTTCAGTGGTTAAGATGTTGTGCTACATAGCACGTCCTTGGCCCTTAACATACTCCATACTTAACGCAAGGCCCTTAACATACTCCTCTTCACTATTGTGTTTCTGTCAGTTCTGAATATGTGGTCATGCTACAATTGTTCACAAAAACCTTGTGAATGCTGGAGCCAGAAACACAAGTTCATCTCTACGACCTTTCTCATTACACTGTGTTTCAGAATTCAGGTTTGGTTACTTTTGTCTTCGGAATTCACATTTTAAGAGGCGTGAACATTTTCTGATAACGGAAGCATTGAGTTTACAGGTTTTACAGCACCATCTTAACGCCACTTCAAAACGGTATTTAAAAATATCATTCTGTTGCTGCATAAAAGAAGCAGAATGTATATATGGTTGCCTTCCCTATTCACAGCAGCTCATAAAAGACATTTTGCATGTTGACAATTTTTTTTTATTTTTTATTTTTTTACCTGCATTGATCAGCATAGACATGTTTAACACCAAGCACTTGCTTAGTGATTTGTGGTTTGAGGCAGTATATTGTCTTAGGGTTTGTTATTTTCTTGTTGCTCAGACAAATAATCTTTTGCTGTTTCTCTTTCCATATAGTTGTCAGAGTAACTAACACAGATGCGCAATAAATGCACTCACTCTGTTCCTACCTCACAAGAATTGCTTTAACATATTTTCTGGACATAGTTTAAGCATATTTTTTCTAAGGAAAAATATAGACTATAGCCCTAATGTTCGAAGAAAAATGCATATTTTTTATTCTTTAGTTTAACTGCAACAAATTTCTTTAATTATTTTTAAAAAATTCCTTTTTGATATTTTTTGTGCCAAATTGAAAACTCATTTTACAGTATTTTACAGTAATCAACTATGATAGCTTTCCAACTACACATTTAATGTATTCTGCTACATAGACATCTCCCATTAGACACTACATAATACATTAACCAGAAACTACTCTTACCTTTTAGGCTAGGAAGATTTCAGTCACGATATCAAATTTGTAAGCATTCAACAATCTTGATCTTCAGGATTTTCCACTTCAGTTTACTTTCCAAGAAGTTAACAAGCAGAAGGGTGTTGTGCCTGATGAATGTAGGTAAGTTAGATGAGGTGTGCTATAAGTGCAGCCAACTCATGCCATGTGATTTAAGTTCACTAAATGATCAACGCACTGTCCTTTCTTCACTGGACTTTTGACTCTTCTGCAACAGAGTGAGAGAGAGAGAGAGTTAGCGAGAGAGACAGGTTGAGATATAAAGAGCTTGCTTAGCCACATGCCTCTTTCTTTCTTCACCTTCTTTCTCCTCCCACAAAGTACTGCCCCTCATTCAGGTTTGTTTGCTTGTGTTTAAGGTTTATACTTGGATTAATATAAAATATAAAAGTGTCCACCATTACCATAAAATATTTTATGTTCCAGCAATGGTTGTTATTATTTGCTACTGGTTCGTTTAGTCAACTGTACATGGCACACTGTTTCCCACTGGACCCTTATTACTGATGCATCACCCACTAAACTTGTAGTTCTGTGGACAGGTAACAGAAAAGGGTAGCTCCCAAATAGAAGCCATTATACTATTGGCTAGACCGGGCCCAAAGGCGAACCTAGTGGATCAATGCAAATAGAGGACATAGACATGGCGAGACGAGTTTGGAAAATGACAGCGACGAGCTTGTGCCAAATAGGAATGGTACTTCAGAAATGTTTTGGATTCAGGAGAGAATGTGTCGCAAGCATTTGTACTGTGTAAGTCGCGCTGCAAAACTGTGGTCACGTCGAGAGGAAATACAACTGGAACGTGACCACACGGAGAGATATGAAGACTTCCGAAAGTCTAAGGACAAAACTGACAATGTATCCAGTATTTGTACCTGTTTTTAGCCGGTGTTTTGGTGCTTACGCTGTTATGTTTTTATCCTGCAGAGCCATACACACATTCAACAGCGGGTTTGTTTGCAGTGCTGGAATAAATTAGTCATGCTAGAGTTGTACCTTTACTTAGTCCCTATAGTTGCCGCAAACTTTAGACAGATTTTTCAGCGGGATTTGGTTTGTTGAACGTCTGAAGTTACTAACCCAAACCATTTCCATACAACTGATCTGATGCGCCTATCTTGGATTCCTCATAGAGTGCCGCCATGGTGTATTTGGTAGTGTGCAGTAGTTTTTTCTTTTTTTTTAACAAAAAAAAACTATTAACAATATCGTTATCGCAATATTCAACAACAACTCATATTTCTCCAATATCTTGCAGCCCTAGTTTAGAGCAACATTGTCAAGTTGTCAGTTGTTTCTATTACGTGATCTAACAGCCAGATCTTAAATTTTCCATACGACTGGGTAAACTACACCCCTCTAGGAAATGAGCTCTTCGGGTTCGTCAGAGCCATGCGACCATGTTGTGTTTTATATTTCCTTAGAGAAATCAACAGTGGATAAATAGAATACATTTTAGGTTCATGAATTTGTCTCTACACTTTTTTCCTAATAAATGGGACCATTTGTGATTAGGGCAAGAAAACTCCCTGAGATGATGATAGAAGGAAACCTTGAGAGGAACCAGACTCATTGGAGCGCTTATCCCCATCCTATCCACTCTCAGACATTTGTAAATTTCCCCTTTGGATAAATGCTGTCTTACTGTCTGTCTGAAAAACTGCTTTGGCAATAACAGTCCCAAACAACTGTAACAAATTAATTATAGTACAAAGACATCTTTTGGGTTTTAAGTGAAACCATCAACAGTAGTCATGTATCTTTATGCAGACATCCTCAGCAGCAGAAAATGGTTTCCAATTAATGAGAATCCCATACCGATGTAGGGCAGTCGGGATCATTCACTCAATGACCATAAGCTTTTCCTGGGAAATTCTTTTGGACACTGCTATAGTTGGCCAAAAAAAGCCAAACCTGGCAAAACAACTGGCAACAAATTTAATATGAGCATTTGTTCAAAATGTTTTTGCACACTTATTTTGAGACATTCAGATATATGTTTGCGTATTTGAGTACATATTGTCGTATAATTCTACACCAATAAGCCTTGCACGTGGGGAGTGAAGGCTGTTCCATGTGGTCTGATCCACCCGCGAGAGCCCCCACTTGATGCCGACCCCGTCTATGTTTGGTCGGTGTGAGTGCTTATATTTGAGTGTGAATATTTGTTAAACTGGTTATGAACTTGTGCACTATCTGCTGTTTTATAGTGTGGAGACCCCTTTCACGAAGATGATCTTGTGGTCCTGAATGGAACCAAAGAAGAGCAAGAAAAGCTACAGAAGGCAATGGAGGAGAGAAGGGCTAAAGCTAAAACAGCAAAGGTAAAATTCTACATCTTTGACATTTTGTTATATATTTCCACGTCTATATAAGCATATATTTAGTTATACACAGAATTGCCTGGATAATTCTCTGTAGAATATGTGTACTCTGCAAATTTTATGTTTAATGTTGTACTTTATTTCCTTAGAAGGCAAAGAAAAACAAGGCTATTGTGACCGTTTTTAAGGCACCAGAAGCAAAAGGTACAGTATAGAGATATTTTTCTTTTATATAGTTGTCAGAAATCTTAAGATTGCTACTAGGCAAATGGGCACTGAGTAAATAGGAACTGGACCTAATAAAAAAAAAAGAGAAATCTGAACTAAATCGAATGTGCGAGTCCTTTTACATAGGGAGGCATTACTGTTGAGGCAGGTGAGTTCACATTTTGTGTAATCAAATATATGGCAATTGAGTATGTGAAAGTGTTTGGGTATTGTTCCTGGTCATTAGATGTTGTTCTTGTTCTGTGTCCAACACAGGAAACATAGGCCGTGGACCTGGTCAGCTAAGGTTTTGTGCAGGAAATTCACTACATAGTGTATATATATTCTGGTCCAGCATGAATTTGTATTTCTCTAACATTCAGATACTATAGCATACTCCCTTTGCATTGTGAATAAAGTTCCATTTACTGTGTAGACTAGTTTCTCCTTAAATGGCCAGGGGGTCTGTGCAGATAGTGTCTCCAGGGAGTGAGCCTTATATCTTTGAGATGGGGAACATTATAGAGAGGGGGCTAGGTGACTGTTGGGTGGTGGCTGGAGATTGTAGATCATTTATTTGTTCGAGGACCTCAAATGGGCTGATTTACGAGTAGGACAACTTTCAGCTTCCCTCCATGATTTTCCTTCATGACTGCAGAGCCAAAGCTGGGTATTTCTCTTCATCTGTCTTCAAACATATTGGGCTATGCATTCTAGATATTTATTGGCTTGTTTCTTTAACTTTTTTGATGGTTAGTTGCAGTGCCCTTCAGGGAGAGCACAGACAGGCAACCTTGTGCACATGGCTTAGATTTTTTTTACCTTTCACATAGATAATGGTGTTTGAGTCAATTTAGTAAATCAGTTTGGAAATGGGGAGTAGACCAGAATGTCGAATGTCATATCGGCATTGTCATAGTTCCCATCTGCTGCATTATGTTTTTTGTTTTTTTTTTATTTTGCACTGAATCACTGCAGGAGACAAAGATATGTATTATGTAGTATTATACATTACATAGGGTTGCAATTAAGTTTCTTTTACTCAATTTACACAAATGTAGACCCAGAATATATGCTTTACCTGTGGGAAGCGTGGTAAAAAAGTGCATACATTGCCACACTTTGTTTTCTGAGCCTTAGGTTGCTCACTAGTCTTACTAGTAACACCCATTGGAAAAGCAATAAGAATTCTATTTAAGGCTATCATCAATCCCTGCACTGAACTGGGCAGTCTTACAGCTTTCTGGGACTGTCTGTTGACCAGGAAACAGCTAGGACTGGATATGTATAGAGACACAGATTCTTGTGTTGACATTATTATTCATTAATCAAATCATTAAACATTAATGTAGTGTTGTAGACCAGTAGGACATATGTTTCAACAATGATTTATTAGAGAAAGCAAATGTAAAGCCCAAGCAAAATATTAGTCAATGGTGTATCTTTACCCCCCCCCATTTTTATGTCTCTCTCTTTTTTTTTTTTTTTTATCCCAATTTTTATATAGAATTCGAATCTAAATCTGAAGCGGCAAATGGAGGGAGCAGCAGTGACTCAGGTATAGATTTTACAATAACTGTTCTCTTAAGGTTTTGGGAGATTTTGAGGACTAAACTTTATATAACACTATATAACATTGCAGACAGATGAATGCTGGTTGTCGGTACTACACACCATAATCAAATGCATATTGTTGTGTTAATCTGTAATAATGGGAGCTTTATATTATTGGGGGCTGTGCAGTGCATTGTAGGTTTTTTTCACATAAGAGATAAGTATGGAAATGTCCTAAAAGGGGAATTTGATTGAACAAGAAAATTTGCAACTGGTTCTTTGGTCCAAATTAATGGATGACAATGTTTAACACATTTCAAGAAAACACTTAATTTGCAATTTTAATAGTGTCAGTGGCTGAATTGAAAGATGTTTAATAGAATAAACATGGTTACTCCAATTCTTCTTTCGCCACGGGTCGCAACTACAATTACTCTGTTCACTGTTACTATGCTCGGACGTGCATGTGGGTGTCCAGTAAAGACGTCAGAGAGCGATACACAGATAAACAATGGAATTGTCAAAACATGCTGAAAAACAGGTTTTTTTTCCCCGAGATATGAGTCAGAAAATACACTCTTACTGCAACGAGCTGTACAAGGCTTGTCTCATTTTCTTAGGGACTGTTGTGTTTGTCAAAAGTAGAGATCTTAAATCTCATTATGAAAATAAACATAGACACTTTGTAGAAACTTGCCCTTAACAGTCTCTTAAGAAAACATAAGCCAATTTTCAGATGTAGAAATAGTAAAGCAGTACATGGAAGCTGTGTGTGAAACATGTAAGGAAAGACATGAAACAAACACCCCTTTCAACTGCAACAGCTAAAAGAAAATCAGAAATATTAGCACAGGATGTGCAGCCACAACTTGATTCTGCTATTGAAACTGCACCTTATATAGCTTTGGTAGTTGGTACATCCAGTGATATTCGTAGTAGGCTTAGCTTGTGGTGTACATTTTAGCATTTTAACGTGCAGAGAAGAAAGATTTCATTAAAGACAGGTTAGGTGAGTATTTACGACAAACACCAGAGGAGAAGAGTTGTACTTGGCTATTAAAGAAGATGTTGACACTAAGAAGGAGGTTTCAGCCTGAAATGTGTCCATCACAACTGATAGTGCACATCCATGATCCATGGTGATTCTAAATAATAACTTGAGTAGTAATCTTAAGAGCAATTAACTAAACATTAAAATTATGTCTGAAAATTGTTGCTCTTGTCAGTCATGGCACGATCATGTCAGTATTTTGTATGAAAAGAGAGGAATAAAATTAAATTTGATAAGTAGAATCATGTCCATAACATTTAAAACTACAGATAAGTGAATGGAAGTAAATGGATTATTTCTTTAAAGTTGCACCTGTTAATGTGGGATAAAGGATAAATTATTCAGAGATTAAACGGTCTGTTCTTAAAATCCAAATACAAAATAAATTGCTCTGTACACTTGAATAAATCAAACAAATGTACTTTATTAAACAACAAATAATTTCTTGTAATCATTTTCTCTTATAGGACCAGGTCCTTCTGGCACTTCTAAGCCTGTGAAGTCTGTTGCTGCAGCAGGGAGTAAAAGGTCTATTCAGGAAATGGAAGAGAAGTCTGAGGCATACAAATCCATCTTCACATCTCACAGCTCTGCCAAGCGTACCAAAGACCAGATATCCAACTGGGTTACCCACACACCCTACCACTTTTAAAAGCCAAGTAAAAAGTTATTTGTGGGAAGAAAAGTACCCCAGGGGTATTAATGAATTTTAACTTTAACAGTTTTATTATATACATTTTTTCCCATGAAGACATCTTGACCAATTTTGGTAATTGTTTTGTGGTTATAATATATTATTCTTCCAAACACCTACTTTGTGTGAGCATACTATTTTTATTTCTGAAATTTTTCAGGCAATCAGATTTTGTTTTTCCACAGTAGTGTGCTATAAATTAGGATATCAGACTGCAGCTCACTTAGGGTTTGAGACTGCTTTTATATATATATTTCTGTCTATAATATCATGTCTTTCAATGCCAACCTATTTGAATATTTCCATCGGAACGGCTTCATTGTGCATTGATAGATAAATGTAATCATTCAAAAGGCCCTGTCACTCTTATGTAAACATTGAAACAACTCTGGCTAACAAAATGCTGCATAGCATAATGGAGCCATCCAATTTTCTTTAATTTGTTGCCCATATCTGTATATATCCTGTGAAAGAGCATCTTTGATAACCTTTATAAAGATTTGCCTGAATATGCCAGTGTGCTTTGTATCTTCCACCTTCATGACTTATAAAGAAGGGTTTTGAAAAACTTTCTATCCACTCTCTACAGTGCCGATTCTTGATAAATCGCAAGAATGAGTCATGTAATGGCAAAGGGCTTTCAGTTATAACCTATACATAAAAATGAAATATTTATTATGTGCTTATAAATTTTGCACTTGGTTTGACTTTTTTTTCTTCCTTCTATGCAGTTCAGATCTTAAGTTTGCATGTACAAAGCATTTAAAGCTTTGAGTTCTTGTATATTCGAATGGAATTCATTCATTCATTCATTCATCTTCTACCGCTATATCCGATCTTCCCTCGGGTCACAGGGAGTCTGTGCGTCTATGGGCATTAAGGCAGGATACACCTTGGATGGAATGCCAACCCATTCGCAGGGCACACACTCGCATTCTCACACACACATTCACACACTAGGGACAATTTTCCAAGGTGCCAATCAACCTACATAGCATGTTTTTGGACCAGGGAGGAAACCGGAGAAAAACCCTGTGAGGGGAGAACATGCAAACTCCACACACACATGGCCGAGACGGGAATCAAACCCGGACCCTGGCAGTGTGAGGCGAACGTGCTAACCGCTAAGCCACCGTGCCCCCCGAATGGAAATCAGTTTAATTAATTTCTTGTTTGTTGCTGTGAATTGGGTGTGTGACCTTCATTTTATCAACATATTTATACAACTCTTCTTTTAGCTGCTTTTGTTAGGGGTTGCCATAGTTAAATTTCTATTAATTCCTTCAGTGCGCAACAAAGAAAACGGTTCAAATACACTTTTTTTTTTGGTCAAACTGAATGTTGTGGCTAATTCATTTTGACCAATCAAGCTTTTCAAATCAAACCCTTTATAGACACTACAGTGTCGACATCACGATTTACGGCCATTAAAAAAAAAAAAGAGCGCAGAGTCACCACTAAAAATGCAGTTATACCGTTGTGGTGTTGGTGCGAGAACTGATGGAGTTCAGGCTATACTTTGAAATGTTAATGCATACCAACTGCCAGAAAAAGACGATGACAGCTGTGTTTAAATGCAAGAAAAGGAGATGACTGGACAGAAACCATCATAGAATATGCTGGCATTTGCACTTCATTTCAGGTAAGGGTAAAGAAACTATTGTCTTCTGTTTATATGGTTTATATAACCTACTGAAATAGAAACATATCTACATCTTCCTGGTTAACTGTGAACACCCAACTGAGTCAGGTGTATTCATCTGCACGGCCTACCTCTTAAAATTAACCGTTTCAAATATTATTCGTGGACAGCGAATGGCCTCTCAGACAGATCAAATCAAAATTTAACTAATAACTGTCTGAAAACAAACAAAAAACTTAGGGGTGAAAAGAGCTGATTCTTGGTGATAAGTTTGTTATTAGTAACCACTTGTAGTATTTTATTATAAGTTCTCTTTTTGGTGTGGAAACTATTTTCCAAAATAATGTATGCTTTATTTTTTCTATTATAGCTGGAAAATTAATTACTGACATTAACTTCTACAACATGAACTGATTTGCAGGCTAGATTAGGATCTTTTTCAAGATGCTTTATCTAGGCAGTAACAACTTTTACAAACAGTTATAAACACATTGTTCAATGAATAGTGGTTATTACAGTGTGCTTGATTTTATGCCTTAACATATGTCCATCTATTTGCGAGGGCGTGTGTCTTTATGACCTGAATAGAAATTAAAAGTCAGCAATGAGCTGTAATAACAGCTATGTTACAAAGGCATGTGGCTTTAATTTGATTGTTAATTGTTTTATTTAATAATTTTATGTACATCTATATGTGGTGAAATCATGGCTCAGTGGTTCCCACCACCACCAAGCTGTCACTGCTGGGTCCTTACACAAGGCCCTTAAACCTCCCCTGCTCAGTTGTAAGTTGCTCTGCATAAGGGTTTCTGCCAAAAGCTGTAAATGTAAATCTATATGGTTGAATTCTTCAACTTTTTCCAATTACCAATTTGAAAATTTTGCTAGCTCCAAAATAGTTTAATAGTTAAATCAAGGGTTCATTAGAAAATAAGTTGAATTTTATTTTTAAATTTCATGAAGAGGTTGTAAGCTAAAAAAAAGAGCAAAACAAACTAACATATCTGCAATTTCTACTATAATTATAACAGATAATCACCTGTAAAGTTTTAACTCTATCTAAGAGAATGAATTTCAGTTATTTTCACATCAAAACGTTCAATTTGTGTTCTAGATCCGTGCCTGCCCTTTCTTCCAACAGATAATTCCAGAATTAATTAAACCTGTTCTAAAAAAAATATTAATCTCTTCTGTAAGCACTGGTTTAGTAACCCCATAATTAAAAAAACCTGACCTTGTCAGCTGTCCAACTATAGGTATGTAAGTATGCATGTGTGTGTTTTCAATAACAAAACCTTTATTTAGAACAAATATGAAGCATCACATGTTGAGCAAGTGAATGAGTGAAGAACAAAGGACTGTTTTAATTCCAGCTAATACATGTTTAAAAAGCAATTGGGGGGGAAAGGGTATTTTAGTATTATTAAGAAAACATTTTAATATCAATTTTATTTAGGCCCAAATACTACTCAAAGTAAAGTAAATAAAATGTCTCATCATTTAAGTTTTTAAAAGGAGAAATATGTCCCATGCAAAACAATCCACATGTACTAAATAAAATAAAAGCACATGTTTCATTCATTCATTTGGAAACCTTTGATGTTCCTCAGAAATTATTTATTTTTTTCTATCACCACTCTTGGTTTTCTCAAATCTGCGAGCCTGAGGTTGCCATAATAATGTGGTTTGCCGTTTATTGGTCTCCTGAAGCTTAAACACAGCACTGCATGTGCTGAAAAACAACTTATTTTTATTGTAAACTGACTTTTCATTATTTGTTGTTCCAAACTTTTTATTAGTTTGGAAAAGTATGTATAATTGTACAGTCCTAGCTACCTTCTACCAAAATAATATATTCGTGAAGGTAGACAGCTGGAGAGCTACGTCATTTTTGTCAAAGAGCCACAGGTTCCCGACCATTACTCATGGATACAGAGTGTTTCATAAACTGGATATTTTATCACATGTTCTCTCAAGTTTGTTGACGGTGTTGTGGATGGGCCAGCACCCAGAAATCCTTCATATCTGTGTTACTTTCTGGGTCTCCCTTTTAGTTAATCTGCCCTAGCTAGTCTTTCTGGAAGTCCCCACGTGCGCATTATCTAACTTTTGTACAACAATACAGATACTTAATAGTTCATATCTTTCTCTGTTCCTTGTACCTCTCCTCTCTATCTCTCTCTTTCTCATGTTAAACCCTCTCCAGGCAGGCGTAGCAGATTTGCAACAGCAAAATTCTAATTGGCTAATTACTCCACATCCATATTTTATGAGCCTTTTTTACTCAGAAGTACCACAGCAGGACTTGGTTATACATGAGCAACAAAAAGTTTCCCCACCAGCTCACCAGGTGGCAGTGTTTTTTTCAAGTCCAACCCATCTGCTGAAACTGTTTAATGAAACAGATTTTCTATGCATCAATTTCATGTAAGTATCACTACCAGCCGCCATTAATTTCACACCAACACTGCAAAAGTTGAATCATGAATATACTTAGATACAGTACATGCCAATTAATCAATTTTATCTCCTCTGGGTTTTTCCCCATGGGCAGCTCTATTTTAATGTTGCAGATTTGCAACATGTGACCGGACAGGTACAAATGGATGCCACATACTTTATCTACTAGCCTTCCTATATTTTGAGCAACATTTTATACTAGGGTTTCATTTGACTGTGCAGTGAGAACTGATGTAGCACATAAATTAGTATAGATCTTTGTTTGTCTCAAAGGAAACTATCTTACAGAATACTCTCTCTGCAGGATTTGTGATGTGTTATGGCAGGCCGACCAAAATGTTTTTCAGTCAGTGAAGTCATTGAGATGGTTTGCCTTCCTGATGGGGCTTTATCTGACGCAGAATCCACCGCAGATGATGAAATTGACGATCCAGATTTTGAGGAAACTCCTGAAGCATACGAATCTGACTCCAGCCTTGATGATGTTGAGCCACTGGCAGCAACAGCAAGAGCTAATCCCAACCTCCTTGATGTCGAAATTCATAACATACATGCAGACACTGATGTCCCAGTTGATGACGAACCTCAGCCAGGCCCAGCTCCAGTCAACAAAGAGTTTTCTTGGAGGCAGAGGAAATCCTCAGCAGCTGACATAGACTATTCATTCCAAGGACCTGCGTTCTCACCTCCACCAAATGAAATACCAAGTCCAAAGTGGTATTTTGATCAGTTCATGGACAAATCCGTATTTGAACATATTTCTTTCCAATCTAACCTGTATGCAGTTATGAAGAATGGCCCATATGAAGAACTTATGAAGAACTGAAAACCACCCCTTCTGAAATGGAGCAATTCATTGGTTTACACATCTTAATGACCATAGTATGTATGCCATCATACCGTATGTACTGGCACACAGCAACACGCTACGACCCAATTGCAACAGTCATGGGACGTAAGCGATTTGATCATCTGCGAACATACATCCATATGAACGACAATACCAATGTGAAGAAAAAGGATGAGCCTGGATATGATCCATTGTTCAAGGTGCGACCAGTACTTGAGAAAGTCTGTGCAAACTGTTTGAAAGTTGAACCGGAAGAAAACCACTGCATTGATGAGCAGATGATCCCCTTCAAAGGAAAGATTGGAATGAAACAATATATCAAGAACAAGCCACAAAAATGGGGAATAAAGGTCTTTACTCGTGCAGGTGTCACTGGACTAGTTTATGACTTTGAAGTGTACACTGGCAACGGGACTGTGACCAATGAGCGTGGACTTGGTGTTGCAGGGGAAGTTGTGCTTCGTCTTGTATCAGAAGTTCCAAAAGGACTAAACTACAAGTGCTTCTTCAACAATTGGTTCACTTCCCCTGAACTCATTGTGGAACTGAAGAAAATGGGAATTCTAACAGTTGCTACAATCAATCGTAACCGTCTCCGTGGATGTACCCTCAAAATTGATAAGGAACTGTCAAAGGCTGGGCGTGGCGCGTATGACGTGAAATACGAAATGACAAGTGGGATGGCCATTGTGAAGTGGTATGATAACAAGGCAGTGTTACTGACATCATCCTTCATTGGCCCTGATCCTGTTGATAGATGCAGAAGGTGGTCAAAAGAGAAGAAGGAATATGTGGAAGTGGACAGACCCCACATTGTCAAGATGTACAATAACAACATGGGAGGAGTCGACTTGGCAGACATGTATGCATCTCTCTATCGCATTGGAATCCGCCAACGTCGTTGGTATCTACGCATTTGTACTACTTGATTGACCTACCAGTGGTCAATGGCTGGCTCCTCTACCGTTGTCATCTCACCCAGAAGCAGGAGAAAAAGTATATGCCAACTTCTTGTCTTCCATGCCCAAGTTGCAGATGCCCTCATCAAGGTCGGCAAACAGCACCATCGGTTGACGTCAGACTAGACCGATTTGATCATTTTCCCATCCATGCTGATAAACGTGGACGATGCAGACTGTGCAAGACTGGTTACACTCAAATGGCCTGCCTGAAGTGCAAAGTACTTTTGTGCTTTACAAAGGACAAAAATTGCTTCTTGGACTACCACACAAAAAATGACATTCAGACATGGTCTTTTCAATGAGGATTTGAGATGTTGGTGTGGTATTATGGACCAAACAACCTGACAAACTGAGAATTTAAGTCTTTTCTCCATATTTTTTTATATCAAGGGATCAAAAGTTATTTCTAATTTTGTTTTTACAAATAAAGTTAGTGTTCATATCATATTCAGTCTTCAGTGTTAATTTATCTCACCGGGCAAATGTTGCAAATCTGCAACATTCCAGAACTCATTGCATGTGAAGGTTTTTCTAAAAAAAAAAAGGCAGAATGGTATATTACTAAACCATATGATAATTTTCTCTAAATATCAGATTTTTCCTGTTAATGATACTTAATTTGAGCCTGATTAAACATGCCCCTGAGGTACCAGTGACCAATATGACTGCCCCTTTTTTTGGATCTACCTGATTCGTCCTGGCCAGTGTTGGGGAATACCTAGCTACATGTTGGCATTATATTTAATTACAAAATAAAAGTAACATTAATTCGTTACAGTTAGTGAGGAAAAAATGTGTAATTAAATTACAGTTACTTTTGAAAATGTTAAAGATTACAAATCCCAAAGAACCCCATCCAACAATCAAATTAATCATGCCCGATCTGTTAAGCTGTTCTGAAAAAAGTGCATGGCATTTGATACTTGGCACATCAGTAAAACAAATGTTGAATGATTTATAAAAATAACTTTTTACGTTGAATTAATAGCACAATTAAGTTATTTAAATGTATTAAAATATATTTTATTTAGTCAATTTAGACATTTAGTGGTGTTTAGTGATAAACTATTAAATAAAATATTTTTCTTAAACTTTCTTAAATTTTTTATTCAGATAGCTATTTTGCATTACTAATTTTGATCTCTTTTGCTAGTTTCCATGATGACTGAATGGGCACCTCTGCCTGCTGTAAGACTTTGTGCCTGTGCCATTGTTCCAGGCAGTCCAGAGCTTCAGGAAATCTAGCGCTCTCAAATTTGTTAGCAAACATGCTGTTCCTCTCAATTATCCATGGTACATCCTCAATACCGTAGATGCAGATATCTCTGATGTAAATTCCTGTGGCAAAAATATAGTGTTTTTTTTTTAAGACTAATTGCACGAAAGTTTGATATCTTGTGTAAATTATTGACAGAAATTCTCTTGTGTACATGTGATTGTTTTGGACAGCTAATGACAAATTATTATTATTATATATATTTTTTTACCATTACAGCCTTGATGTGCTGTCCCTGCTTGGTCTTTCCATTTAAGGGCTCGAATGTTACCTTCCCAGCCGGCATCTACCTTACTGCCAGGGGCCTCTGTGAAGAATTTGAAAAGTGTGAATATGTTAACACATATACATACATATACATACAAACACATTATTATTATTATCACCATTAATTAACAATCACTGCTGGAGAAACCTTATGCACTATTCGTTTCGGTCCCTTGCAGGTTAAGAAGGGCATCCAGCGTTAAAACGTGACAAATCAGTTCTATCATGATATGGATGGAAAGAGAAATTGTGTAGGGGTGATCCTCAAGAAAGAGTACAATAAGAGTGTAGTGAAGATAAAGAAAGGTTCTGATAATGGAAGTGAAGCTGGATGCCGTGATGGTAAATGCCATCAGTGCTTATGCTCTACAATTGGTTGTGAGATGGAGGAGAAGGAAAACTTCTGGAATGAGTTAGATGAATTGGTGAAGATTGTAAGTAGGATGGTATATCTGGTTATTGGGGCAGACCTCAATGGCCATGCTGGTGAAGAGAACCATAGTGATGAGGCAATGATGGGTAGGTGTGATCTTATGGAGAGGAAGTCTGGAAGGGTAGATTGTGGTGTATTTTGATAAACGGATGGAAATGGCAGTGGTGAACACTTATTTTAAGTAGAAAGAGAAGAATGGGGTGACACATTAGGAAGAAGGTGCCCACAGGTGGAGTACATTCTATGCAGTTTGATCTGGGAATAATATGCTGCAAGTTATAGCAATAAAGGAGGCAGATGGAAATGCATTTGTGAGGAGAGTGTGTTGAGAAAAGTGGAGGTAGTATTTTGAGCTGCTGAAGAATAGGGAAAATTAGAGAGAGAGAGAGAGAGAGAGAGAGAGAGAGAGAGAAGGTTATATGGAGATGGTGAAAAATAGGATTAGAAACGAAGAAGTGAGAGCAGATATTAAGAGGATGAAGACTGAAAAGTCAGTTGGATCAGATGGCATACAAGTAGAACCATGGAGATGTTCAGGAAAGATGGCAGTGGAGTTTTTATATATAGTTTAACCAGATTTTGGATGACTGGGGAATGGAGAAAGAATGTGCTGGAACAGATTTTTGAGAGTAAGGAAGATGTGCAGCCCTCCACTACAGGTGAATCACACCATGAAGATGTGGGAAAGAGTAGTGGAAGCTAGGTAGAGAAAAGAGGTGACAATATTGCATTGTATATTTATGGATAGAGAGAGAAGGTAGATTAGTGATTAAGGTAACTCCCCTGGAGTTACTGGAAAATGGTGTCTGCCACATGCCATCAATGTAAATGGATCAATGGAAAGTGTATGACAGAGATTTTAGAGACGAATTTTGATATTGTATGAGAACGTTGGGTGTGGCACAGAAATATGTGAGGGTGGTTCAGGACATATATGTGAAGATATGAGAAGTAAATAATATGGGATATGAGATATGCGAAGAAAATAATTTCCCTCACAGGATCAATGAGGTGTGTAAAATGTATGAGAAAAAAAGAAAATGTATGAGAAAGTGTGACAGCAGTGAAATTAGCAGAAGGAATAACAGACTGGCTCAAGGTGGAGGTGGGATTGCATCAAGGATCAGCTCTGATCCCTATGATGTTTGCGCATGATGTAATTTGTTATGAGAGTAGGGAGAAGGTTGAGAAGAGTCTGACGAGGTGGAGGTATGCACTGGACAGAAGGGTAATGAAAATCAGAAGGTGTGAGGCAGAGTATATGTGTGAATGAGAGGGAAGGAAGTGGATTGGTGAGGTTGCATAAGAAGAGGTTGTGAAGGTGGATGAGTTTCACCTTTAGTCAAAAGAGAATCATATTTCTTGAGTAGTTCCTGATATATAAGACTTCCTGATCTTACCTTTCACATGGTTAAGCGTTACCCAGTAATGCTCATCAGGGCTAAAGGTATCCTTAGACCACTCCAAAAGGTCTTTGGCCACTGTGCTATTAAGGACATATTCCACAAATTCTCTTTTCAGACTGTAGTATGCTGTACCAAAGTAGATCTCCAGCTTGTGTGGAGCGGGGGTCTTTTTGTGGTTTGTGCCCAAGGGTACCACATTTTGACCTGTGACCTCCTTGTGTTTTATTTCAGTTCTGTGTCGAATGTATTTTGGCTGCTTGATTCCTGGTGTCATATTATTATCTCTCCATTCTTTATCCTTCATATACTGGACCAGCTCTAGGTTGCTCATGACAGGGAAATCCTGGCCACACAGGTTTATCACTTTTTTCCATTTGACATTAGACTTCACCAGGTCCTCCATGCAATTAATGTCAGCCTTTAGGCGGGAGAATCCTGCATAGGTCACAGTCTCGCTGACCGAGGATAGAAACACATTAGGAAAACAGGTTTCAAATATCTTAACACTTGCTCTATAGTCTTCCGGAGCTTTGGCATCTACGTGAATACAGTAAACATTGTGTGGTGCGTAGATGGCTCTGAGGAGACGAACAAACATCTCCAGATCTTTGTGAATCACGATGATGAAGGCCAAAGGGTAGTATTCCTCTTCTTTGCTCAGGGTCTCCATAATAAAGTGAAATTTGTGTTGTATATTGGAGCAGGTTAAAGGAAAGGTAAAAAAACTCAAGTCCTGACATTCTGTTCTTTCCCATCTTGTGTAAGGAGTGATGGGTGGATAAACTGTACATTTATCTGGAAATGGACGACAGGTCGGGACAGGCACAGCCTTTGGAGCATCAGTATTCCTCATGCTAAAATAAATACCACAGATCAAAATGCTCATACCAAGAAATAGAATAAAACTGTACTTTATATACTTCAGCTGATGCATGGTGCAGCATTAACAAGCCAGAGCATATATGCCCACCTGAAAGTGATGTAGATAGAATGGAATAAAATTATTATTTTTTTTAATTATTACACATATTATTGTAATCAATTTTAAATGAATAATTTAGTTATGAATAGCTTCTTAAACTTAACTTAAATCCTAAATAGCTTCTTCCAGCAAAATAATATAAAATGAATACACCGCAGTCGACTCTGAAATTACTGGAGCAGCAAGGAGACATTCAATGAAATTCAACTGAAATGTGTTATATATGCTGAAGACATTTCGGTTAATGATTAAAAGATTCATTTGATTCGTGCATTATCATTTGCTACTTATGATTGCCTGCATGTCATATATTTTACCTTATCTCCAAGCAAATTTCTAAAATATTTTTGAAAGCCGTAATTATTCCATATTACCAGAGTAAAAAAATTTCAGGCAGCACATTGATAATCACAGTGATTCAACAGTATTTCCATTCAGAAAGTGCAGGAGTTTGGACGTACTTGTCCACCTTCTTGGATTTAATCAAAAACAGTTGGTTCATGAATCATCCTACAAATTTTGTTAATTCATCATAAATAAAGCCTTGCAAAGGTGATATACAAAGCCAGCCCTAATTTACCTAAGCAATTGTGTGACTGCTACATAGCTGTTGAATTTGTGCTAAATTCAGTTGCATTTACATTTCACATTGTTCCCCATAACTTTGCTACTTGTATGTTGACATGAAAACCACCATAGAGGATCTGAGGCAGTATCTCAGCTTTCACTAGCATTCAGTCTACCTCTAATACCATAGTTGTGAATTCACAGCTATAGAAAAAAAATCAGCATCAGATTTATCATCCAGTAAGAATGAATGACATTGTTTAAAGCAAAACTCAGTTAACACAATTCAAAAAGTCTCTGTGCATTTTTGTAGATTTTTCCTGGGTTCTGGGTTTCAAATTATGATAAATTCAGTGTTTTTGAGCAAATTCTATGGGAAAGAAAATGCAAAGTGTATATATGGTTCATGAACAAGCTTGATATCTGTGTTGAACTGTTTTGGTTGACCTTTCCTCGTAACATCCAGCATTTCTTGAAAAGTTCATCTTGCAAATGTCATAATAAGTTTTTAAGAAAATTAGCTTTTTCCCTCTCTGTCAGCCAGTGTGCAACCTTAATGACTGGGACAGACTGAGCAATTGAGCGTTAAAGGCCTAGTTAAGGGACTACAACTGGCAGCTTGGACAGGACCTCTCCCATATGCTTTCTCACTATATTTTTACATATTTAATTTTATGTACAGCTAACACAAATTAATAAATTAGTAATTACATTTCTTAGTTCCTTAGTCAAAAATTAATGCCATGTAACCAGTCTTCACAAGAAAATACTGAAAAAAACTAAAAATATTTGTAATAAAGTCACATTTGTGCAGTGTTTCCTATTATAGGGTTAAACCAAAAATCTAATTGGAATATTCAATTTCATTTTCTCTTTCACTCATTTCTTACCCATGTCGTCTTCACAACTTATTTCAATGGCAAGTAGATTTGCTTATAAAAATAGAACAAGACTATTAAAATATAATTAATATATACATGCACACATACCTTAATACACCAACCGGAGACCTCTTATACCTTTTAGCGATTAGTTAGATTTGATTACCCAACTAGAGAGAGAGAGAGAGACAGACTGACTGGCAGTTTCACCCTCCGCCCTTCTTCAATCTCACTCTACTGGTCTAAATAATGAATCGTCAGTGTCATCGAATTGTCACCAATCCAAAAATGTACTACTTGGGAGCATTAGTGCTAAGGGCTCTGTTACTGTTTATTTGGAAACGTAGCAAAAACATGTGAAGCATATTAGAAGTATTGGTCATCAAGGTCCAGTAAAAAATCAGTCTTAGGTGGGTGCATTACATCCCCTTTTGGAGCAAAATCCACTGTATCCGCTGTCAGGTTTATGCACAAAATTTGTTAGTAAAATAGGAAAATGGATTATGAATGGAAATTTTGACATCATAAATGACAATGACAACAATATATTAAACTTTAGCCTTCAAATGTAAGCTGTGGAAAATGCAAAACTTGCTGCTCATGCAGAGCAATGTATTTCAAAGCAATTTAACGCATTTTAATTATTGACAGACAAATAGAATATATATCAAATCCATTGTGTGTTTACTGCTGTAAAATAGTTAAAGTGATAAAGCAAGTGAAAAAGTGATGCGTAACATTATACAGGTTTTATAAAAGAAACTATTAATTGTATTTAAATTAGCATAATTAATTAAACATAGATCAAATAAACAATTAGAATCTGATTTTGACATTTTTTAGAACTTGTTGCAATGGAATATGCAATGGCAGTGTTCTCCCTTTTCACTTTTGGACATGATTAGACTTAAGCCTTATCTTAAGGCCTTAAAAGCCATTTTTTCAGTGGTTTCTCACTGTGTGAAGTCAAAGGTTGGACATTGGTTGTTTGCTGTACTGCTATATGGCCTAAGCATAGATATTAAGATTTGACCCTGCTACAATCAATTACCACATTACAATCTGTAATATGATCAGTGCCTGATTGTTAATTATTTTATTATTTATTTAAAGTCTGACAGTGATTCTGTCCTCAAACAACTAGAGCAGCTTTTGTAACGTGAAGCCTAAACAATATATTGTAAAATGAATGCAAGTTGTTGATAATGCACATCTAAAAGGCTAACTAAGACACCATAGATTTTTATGTTGGAGGCATGTTAGTTTAAGTCTAATATGGAAGTTATAGCTAGATGGATTTGCATTGCAATTATGGAAATATATGGAAATAGTGTGCACCGTCTGGGAACGTAAGACTGGTTTAAACTGGTCCTTTGTACATATAACATATAAGCTGTATTAATTCTTAGTTTTGTACAGGTGCATCCGCAGTAGTCTGTTGTAGTAATGTTTACTGATAGTCCTATCATACGTCTGTCGTACAATCCATCCAGACATCTTGAATTACATGAGTTAAATTTTTGACTCTGTCATACAATAATTATTAAATAACTGGTGTACAATATTTAATATTCCATATGGCAAGTGAAAAATTGGTGGATAAGTTAATTAAGTGTAATTAGACATTTTAAACATTGCTTAAGATATTTAGCCATTATTTCTGATGCCATATTGCTATTATTATTATTTAGAACCATACCACTGTCTTACAGTAATACAAGTTCAATATTCATTTTACATTTATTTTATTATTTTATCATGTACATTTTTTTCTTTTCATTACAAGACATAGGTCAGATTAGATATTGTATCCGGACTTTACTTACATTACCCGACATTACTAGTGTTATGAGTATGCCAGAGAGTGGTGGTGAAGGCAATCTGGATATGAAGGTTTTATTAATACAAATTTTAAAATGGCATTCGGACACAAACGTTAGATGCCTGACAAACAATATAAACATGTCTAGGCTAGAATGAGAGAGAAAAACAAACTAAGATTAAGGCTGAAGTTACAGTAGAGATCGTGGTGGCAATTTGGTGCCAATTTGGTTAGCTCAGCAGCTGAGATCACCAGTTTCAACTCATGGTGGAGTTTAACATGGATAATTATCATGTCACCCTCCGGGGTGAGCTCTGTAGCCTTTCCCCTAGTCACAGAAAAAATGTAATTGTATAGCAGGTTTATTTGTCAAACGTATTCTCCGTAGAACATACAGTTGGCTTTGTGCACAAACAAAGACATTTTAACACAAGGACCACTGAAATGGTAGGAATGAAGTAATTACATGGAACCCACCTACACATACAAAACAGCGTAACAACAGAGGAATGCGGAAATCTCTGACAATGCATGTCTATACACGATTTGAATAAATTGATTGCTACGTAATTCTGTGTGATATTTCAGCTCTTCCCATGTGCCTGGAAGTAGAGATTTTTGAAGGGAAGGTAAATCTGAAATACAAAATTGCACAGTTGGTACTCAATTAATAAAAAATCCTAATCCTCTGGTACACAGTGTTTAGCAGCTTTTTTAAGTCTTTTAATAAGTTGTGAAATGAGGTCTTGCTTGACCAGCATTTCCCAAAGATACATAATCGGATGGAAATCTAACTCACAAGGTCAAATCAGCACTATGAATTTGGTATGTTCTTAAAGTCAATACCTGAACACTTTTTATAATGTGGCAGGTCACTGTATCCTGCTTAAATGGATAAATGCCATTGGGAAATAATGTTGCCATGTATATCCTACTGCTTATTGGCACTCCCTACCATTTTTAAGAGCCACATGATGCATGCTATAAGTGAGGAAAAGTTCCCTCTAGTGGTAATAGAATATCTCTTAAAAATTTCCTTTCATTGACATTTTTAAACCAGCATTTTAATCCTACCTGTCAAAACATTTCACATAGTTTGCATTAATTGTGTTTTTCAGTTAATTCTCGCAGAATTGCATTATTAGACAATAACCCGTGTCAGCCAAAACCCATAGTAGATGGTATATGTTTCTTTCTTCTTATTATTATTATTATGAATTTCCAATAATATGAATCTGTATATATACTATTACTCTACTATAATTAATATATGTCTCGTGCTATTCTACAATAGAGACACTATAGCAAACTTCTAAACTAGAAATTCTACAGTAGCAAAAGTTTCAACTACAAAATTCCACATGCATAATGTATTTGCTGTTAATATAAGGATTTGCATACACCTATGCATACACAACTTCATTTAACAATACATTTCATGGTTTAAATATTACATTACATACATATAATTGTGTGTATAGTTTTTACATCTATTTTACTTTGATTTTTCCCACAGTGCAACTACATGCAGGACAGTAAACAGAGAACAGTTCAGATATCTACCTTTAACGATTGCATACAAAAAGTCCCAGACTGGTGATTAGTTTAAGATATGTTTGGCAAAGTAATTTGTGTGAATGCGACTTTATTTTTATTAGGATGGTATGTCACACTATTACACTATTACAGACAGTATATCAACAAAAGTCTGTGGACACCTGACTAATTATAAGATCCATATGCGCTTTTTGAACATGACATTCCACATTAATTCCATACTTGTTGTTGAGCTGGCTTTGTACACAGAAGCACTGCCATGATGGAACAGGTTTATGTCTCTTTATTCAAGTAAAATTTTATGCTACAATATCAAATGAGATCCTACAACATTGTACCTCCAAGGCCTGAAAAAGACAGGTGTCTCAATACTCTTGTGCATATAGTGTGTACAGGGAGACCAGAAACCACTTGAACGATTGTCTCATATTGCTAAGGGTTAGGGTCTATCTCAAATTTAGTTTTTTAGCAGTTTTTAGTAGACATATCCTCACTTCCTGTTTGATAATTTACCTTGCATGTCATGAATGACACATCCTGGATATCAAAAATCTAAAAGAAATGGTGACTTTCAGTTTGATGTGCTACAATAAGTTTGCTAATTTCCAAATTATAGCATAATGTAATAATGATAATAATAATATAATAATAATAATAATAATAATAATAATAATAATAATAGTATAATTGAATTCTATTATAAAGGCTAGAAGTTAAATGGATAAATCAATGCCAGTCTGCATCAGTAAACAAAAAATAACAATGAATGTCTGTAGGGTATGTAATGCATAACAAATGTCTGTTACTCTACAAAAATAACAAATAATTAAAATAATATCTTCTGTCATCCATTAAGCATGCTCTTACTGCACAAACAGTCCACAGTCCACATAATCAATCAGTGCTGTTAGGAGTGTCATCAGCAATTGTCATGTCACTTTACTTTTTAAAAGGAAATATGTGGTGAAATAATACCACAAGTTATAGATAATATTCTGTCCCATTTTCTTCTTAAAAGGAGACAATCATCTCTCCTGGCTCGTACTTGAAATATTAGGGAAAACTAATATATTTGTGAAATTAATCCTTGCTTGCAGATCATAACTTCATAATTTATCCTATTTTATAATTAATTATCGATACACCGTGTATATGTTGCTGTTGCATACGCACTCTCTATTAGGGACTCTGCTCTATTAAAGGAACATAAAATGTGTTTGTCCTTTTTATAGTTTACTTTCCATCCATCCATGTTAACTTTATATTTAATATAATACTTTGTTGAAATGACTTTCCGCCCACGACCCTCCAACTTAAATTTTTTTTATTGGCTTTTCAAAGAAAATAATTTGCGCGCTTATATATACACTCATATTTACATAAACAACAGCAACTATAGCAAACAAACTACAAACTACGGTAATTATGTTTCAATAAAATGTTTTGAAAATGCTGCCATTTCGGTAAACATGAAACTTGTAATTCCCCACCTTCAACCTGTAAAAGCCACAGAAAACTCTCCTTTAAATACCGATTTGCTGCGTTATAGGCTGCGGGGCGTCAAAACAACAGCGCCGGAAATAAACACCTTCTCGCCTTTTAATTTTTTTATTTATGTCTTTTTACATACCGACACATTTTTTTGTTAAATGTTTTAACAAAAACATTGATTTAGGACGTAGATGCTCATCACAGTTAGCTTGCTAACTTGTTGAAACAGAAACAGACGCCGCCATGTTTTTTAATCCCGATTCCCAAGTCAAACGTGTCAATGCGGGAAATGACGTAAAACTTAAACGCATTTCTCGCTGTAATAACGGCAAAGTAATCGCCTTCGCCGCGTTTCCATTAATCATAAGAGCTGATTTCTTTATATATACGTCTAAATCTGAAGGGTTTGGTTGATATTTTGTCTTTAAAATATTTTAATAATGTGACAGATTGTTGTTTTCTTTAATAGACTTTTGAATGTCTTGATAGTTCAATTGAAATTGGCACTATAAACCTATATGACCTGTAAAAAAATACATATTATATGATTTTATTAGTAATTGCATATAATTATATCATGAAAAAATATAAATTACTTGATTGCAGAATCATGTGGATTTTAATTTATCAGTAAATGTATGCTTAAAAATTCTGAATGATTATTTTCGCCTTCTTTCGGCGAAGACTGTAGACTGACATAAATGGAGTCTTTTTTAATAAAACAGGACGCCTAGAATAAAGTCAATGAAATTAAAATAATTATGAGATATTAAGTTCTAATTGTGAGTTAGTAAGTCATAATTATGAGACAATAGGCTATAACACAATGTCCCTTCTGTTTAATGATCATTTTAATGCATAGGTATCTTTGTGTTAGCTATCTAATTTGCATAGGCATAGGTGGAGGGTCAGCCGACTCCAGGAAAATGCTAGGCTTTTAAATGAATCCCTAGGATGCATTTAAAAACATTAATGACCAACCAAAGGAAAGGACAAAACTACACATCGCAGTACGAAAGCACAAGGAGTAAGCATAAACCCGCCTTTTTGGAAGAGGGCACGAAACGGATGTCAAAATATTTTTTAAAAGAAATGAATTTGCATTTCAGGTGAAATTGTGTAATGCATTTATTATAGTGTTTTTATTTAATATAAATAAAAAATAATGAATTTTTAAATAATTGTGGAAAATACTGATCCTGAAACAGCATTTATGAGAAGCATTTCTCATGATAAGCAGCTAGGAGCAGCAGCATGCAGCGGTTTTAGAGAGAATATTCCAGTCCGAAGTCTGTAACCAAGCCTTCCACGTGCTCCTCCCATTGTGTACGACATTGTTGTTAAAGTTGTTAAAGTTGACGATTACAGGTCTGATTTTTATTAAAACAAAAAAGGCAAAATTTATAAGGGTTAAACACATATGAAAACACATAAACAAAATAACCAGAACAATACAATGCAAATGAATAGTTCAAGATAAAATATTGCTATTGTGTTAGAATGTGTGTCCTTTTATATTGAATGGGAGGTGTGAACATTATAATTCCATGGTTCTTTCCTTTCTTGGTTACAGAAAGGGTAACCAAGAACATTTACACATACAAACTGGACATCTGTTTAAAGGTAACAACAGAATCCATAGGAAATGAGTGCAAATTAAAGAATTTGTTATACCAATATACTTTTAGAAAAGGACACTATTATTATTATTATAACATGGAACCAATGAGTTATTTTTCTTATCATACTGGATTTTTTTATGAATTACACAAGACATTTTTCATGGTAATGCACAGTTACGTGTTTCGGGAAAATATTACTGTATCATGAGTAGAAATCTGAACATCTTAATGAAAACAGTGTGTTATAGCAAATACAAGTCTATGTTTGACTTTTTCGAAAGCAATTATGTATAGAAGATTCTAGATCTCTCGTGCTCTTAGAATCAGAAGTTTATCATTTGTTCACTGAACTGGTAAAAGTAAGCTAAAATATAATATACTGGGATTATTTATTAACTTATTTCAGCTACTGTATATACAATAAAAAACAATACTAGGTTAAATGTATTGACACATTGCCAATTTGAATTAGGTGGAGAAAATATGAATTTTATTTGAAGTAAGAGTAAAATATTATTGTACTGTGTTAATAATCATAGATGAACATATAATTATTACCAAGTAAGTATGAAGGCATATAGTATGACTATTTACCATGAATAATCTATACACTTTAAGATGCTTCATTCTACAAAGAATAAGCATAAGAGCATTTGTGGTCTCAATCAAACACCTGCTCAAATCTGCTCAAATCTTCATGCTAGGATTAGCAGCTCCAACAGAAACCAAAATCATGGAGTCTTCTGTTTAGAGGCAACATGACCTTCTCTCTGCCACCCGGGGTGCCAGAAGAGCAAAGAGTTATTGTCTGATTCGTAGCCAAGAAGCAAGGGATCATGAACTAAATTAAAATGGTAAGTAGATAACTTGATAAATGACTGCTGTTTGAAAACATCCAGGTTCACTAAGGAGGTTTTTCGTTTTGCTTCTGGCAATATTAGGTGCTTATTGTATCTGGTCTAATGGGCACGGTGGTTTAGTGGTTAGCACATTAGCCTCACACCTCAAGAGTCGGGGTTCGATTCCCGTCTCGGCCATGTGTGTGTGGAGTATGCATGCTCTCCCCGTACCTGAGGGGTATTTTCTCCGGTTTTTCCCCAATCCAAAAACATGCACGGTAGGTTGATTGTGTGTAGGTTGACACATTGATGAATGTGTGTGTGTGTGCGCCCTGTGATGAGTTGGCATTCCATCCAGGGTGTATCCTGCCTTAATGCCCATTGAACGCTGAAATAGGCACGAGGGAAGATCGGATGTAGAGGTAGAAGATGAATGAATGAATAGCTTACATTAGGCATTTTAATATATATATATATATTATATATATATATATAATATATATATATATATATATATATATATATATATATGAAGCGACACATGTTATTTACTGCTTATCTGTATATTTATACCTACATTATATATTATTATAACCCATACATTTCTGTCATTTTCTATGACTCTTGTTTGGAATGTATTGAAATGGACAGTACAAGTTTTGTCATGAAATGCAGTCTTCCTTCATCAGCTCATTAGAAATGACCTGATTACTTTACTTAAGCATGGTCTAGCCTACAGTATAAAATCATGAATCCAAGACTGAAAATGTATTTATGGAAATTCCCTGTGTACCTATTTTGAAATTAGCTGTCCAATGGGTCTGAGGAATTTCCTTGTATTATGAGGATAGAGTTATTTTTACCGAAAGGAGAAATCCCAAGACTTGAAGAAATAAACAAAGGAAGTGAATTAATAAAAACATGGCAGTTATGTCTGCATGCATAGTTAAATGTTTTCCTGCAAAGACCTGAAAGACTGGCCAATAAGAGTTAATTGTGAAAGAAATTATTAATTCTGAATTTATTTTGTGTATTTTGCATCTCACAAAAGTTTTGTTTATTGGAGGAGTCCTGAATGTGTTTAATTTTGGTTTTGACAGTGGTTCTGATGTTATCTGCTATAAATGATCTATGTAGGTGGTGATAAACCAATAAACAGGTTTTAGGTCTACTATACTGAAAGGCTCTCCAGTGAAACTTCTTATAAATTGTGTGGCCGTGGAAAAAAATGTCCATTGAAGTCAATGTTTGACTTTTTTTGTTTACTTATTTCTGCCAGTAATATACTTGATATCTATTGATAATATTTGATATCTACTTAGTAACCTCCACTACAAGGTTACTAACCTTGATTTGGCTTCATTGTTCACCAGGAGGTTTCACAATTATAGTAATTTATAAATATGCTTAACGAACAGAAAAAAGTATTTGGATAGGGGTGAACAAAAGGGGGTGGGGGAGGGAGGGGGGGTGGGGGGAGGGGGGGGAGAGAGAGAGATGGGGGAAGGGGGGGGGAGGGGGGAGGGTGGTGGTGGGGGGTGGTGGTGGGGGGTGGGGGGGGGGGGGGAGGGGGGGGGGGGGGGGGGGGGAGGGGGGGGGGGAGGGGGGGGGGGGGCGGGGGAGGAGGGAGGGGGGGGGGGGGAGGGGGGGGGGGGGGGGGCGGGGGGGGGGGGGGGGGGGGGGGGGGGAGGGGGGGGGGGGGGAGGGGGGGGGGGGGGGGAGGGGAGGGGGGGGGGGGGGGGGGGGGGGGGGGAGGGGGGAGGGGGGGGGGGGGGGGGGGGGGAAGGTGGTATGGGGGGGGGGGGTGGGGCTTGGGGGGGGGGGGGGGGGGGGGGGGGGGGGGGGTAGGGGGTGGGGGTGGGGGTGGGGGGGGAGGGGGGGAGGGAGGGGGTGGGGGGGGAGAGTGGGGGGGGGGGGGAGGGGCGGGTGGGGGGGGGGGGGGAGGTAGGGGGGGGGGGAGGGGGGGGGGAGAAGGGGGGGGGGGAGAGGGGGGGGGGGAGGGGGAGGGGAGGGGGGAGGGGGAGGTGGTGGAAGTAGGGATGGGGGGGGGGTTGTGTGACGTTGGTGGGGGGGGAGGAGTGGGGAAGTGGGATGGGGGATTGGAGCTGGTGGTGGTGTTGGTGGTGTTGGTGGGGTGGGTGGGGTGGGTGGGGTGGGGGGGGTGGAGGGGGGGGGTGGGGTGGGGGGGGAGGGGTGGGGGGGAGCGGAGTTGGAGGGGGAGGGGGGGTGGGGGGGGGGGTGGGGGATGGGGTGGGGGGGGGGGGGGAGGGGGAAGGGGAAGGGGGGGGAGGGGGGGGGGGGGGTGTAGGGGGGGGGGGGTGGGGGGGGGGGGGGGCGAGGGGGGGGAGGGGGGGGGGGGGGGGGGGGGTGGGGTGGGATGGGGGGGTGAGGGGTTTGGTGGGGGGTAGGGGAAGTGGTGGGGGTAGGTGGTGGGGGGGAGGTGGGGGGGGTGGGGGGGGGGGTGTGTGTGTGTGTGGGTGGGGGGGTTGGGGGGGGGGTGGGTGGGTGGGGGGTGGGATGAGGGAGGGGGGGGGTGGGGGGGGTTGGGGGGGGGGGGGGTGTGGTGGGGGTTGGGGGGGGGGGGGGTTGGGTGGGGGGGGGGCGGATGGGTTTGTAGAGTGGTATTGAGCGGGTGGGGGGGATTTTGGGGTGTGGGGATGTTGGGGTGGGGGGGGGGTAGGGAGGGGGGAGGTGTGGGGGTGGGTAGGGGGGGGGGGGTGGGGGGGGTGGGAGGAGGGGGGGGGGGAGGAGGGGGAGGGAGAGGGGGGGGGGGGGAGGAGGAGGAGGTGAGGGGAGTGTGGGGGGGAGGAGATTCGGGGGGGGGATGGGAGGCTGAGTGTAGGGAGGGGGGGGGGTGAGTAGGGGGGGAGGTGGTAAGAGGGGAGGGGGGTAGGGGGGGGTGGGTGGGTGGTGTTGGGGGGGGGTGGGGGGGGGGGGGGGTGGGGGAGGGGGGGTGGTGGGGGGGGGGTGGGGGGGGGGGTGGGGGGGGGGTGGGGGTGGGGGGGGGGGGGGGGGGTGGGGGGGGGGGGGGGGGGGGGGGGGGGTTGGGGTTGGGGGGTGGGGGGGTTGGGGGGGGTGTGGGGGGGGGGGGTTGGGGGTGGGTGGGGAGGTGGGGAGTGAGGGGGGAGGGTGGTGGGGGAGGGGGGAGGTGTTGGGGGTTGGTGGGGTTGGGTGAGGTGCGGTGGAGGGGGTGTGGGTAGGGTGGGGTGGGGGTTGGGGGGGGAGTGGGGGAGGTGTGGGAGGGGTAGGTGGGGGGGGGGGGGGGGGGAAGGTGGGGGGGGGGGGGGTGGGGGGGATGGAGGGGGGGGGGGGGGTGGGGGGGTGGGGGGGGGGGAGGGGGAGTGGGGGGGGGGGTGGGGGGAGGGGGAGAGGGGGGGGGGGTGGGGGGAGGAGGTGGGGGTGTTAGGGAGATGGTGGAGGGAGGGTAGAGGGGGGGGGAGGGGGGGGTTTATTGATGTAGGGGGGGTGGGGGGGAGTGGGGGGTGGGGGGGGGGTGGGGGTTGGGGGAGGGTGAGGGGGGGAGAGGGGGGGAGAGGGGTGGGGGGGGTGGGGGGGGGGAGAGGGGGGTGGGAGGGGGGGGGGGGGGTGGGGGAGTGGGAGGGGGGGGGGGGGGAGGGGGGGGGGGGGGCGTTGTTGTGAGAGGGGGGTGGGGGTTGGGGGGTGTGGAGGGGAGTGAGGGTGGTGGAGGGGGGATCGTGATGGTGGGGAGGAGGGGTAGTGAAGTCGAGGGGTTGTTGGGGCGGTATGGGGAGGGGGAGTGGGGGTGGAGGTGGGTGGGGGGAGGAGGGGGGGTGGAGGGTGGGGAGGTATGGGGGGTGGGGGGGGGGGGTAGGGGTGGGGTGGGGGTGGGGGTTGGGGTGGTGGGGGTGGGTGAATGGGGAGTTAGATTGGGGGGGAGGGGGGGGGGAGGTGGGGGGGGGTGGGGGGAGTGGGGGGAGGGGGGGGGGGAGGAGGAGAAGGAGGGGGGGGGAGGAGGAGGGGTTGGGATGGGGGGGTGGTGGGGGAGGGGGGGTTGGGGGGTGGGGGGGGGGGGCGGGGGTGGGGGTGGGGGGGGCGGGGGTGGGGGAGGGGGGGGGGGTGGAGGAGGAGGAGGAGGGTCAGGACTAGAGGAGTGGAGTGGGGGAGGGAGGGGGAGGGTGAGGGGAAGGTGTGGGGATATGGTGTGGGTTGGGGGGGGGTGGCGCGGGGGGGGGGGGAGGGAGGGGGTGGGGATGGGTAGTGAGTTGGGGGGGGATGGGGGGGGGGGGGAGTGGGTGAGGAGGGGGTGTGGGTGGAGGGGGGGGGGGTGGGGAGTGGGGTGGGGGGGGGGGGGGAGTGGAGGGGGTGGGAGGTTAGGGTGGGGGTAGTGTATGGGGGGGAGGGAGAGGGGTGGGGGTATTTGGGATGGGTTGTTGTTCAGGAGTTGGCGGGTGGATGTTGGAGGGGGGGTGGTGATTGGGGGTGTGGGGGTGGAGGGTATGTAGGGGGGAGGGGGGGTTTGGGAGGGGGGTGGGGGGGGGGGGGGGGGGGGTGTGGGAGGGGGGGGGTGGGGGGGGGTGGAGGGAGGGGGGGGTGGGTTGTGGTGGTGGTAGTTTGTATATCTGGAGGGGGGGGATGTGGGGTTTGTGGTGGGTAGTGGTGTGAGAGTGGGATTGTTGTGATGTTGGTGAGTGTGGTGTGATGGTGGGGGGATATGGGTTTTGGGGCGGGGGTTTTGGGTGGTTTTTTGGAGTGAGTGGTTTTTTGTTGGGTTGGTTTGTTTTTTTTGATTGGTTCCCGTTTATTTGACTTTGTGTGGTTATGTTGTTTATTTGTATTTTTTTTTGTTTGGGTTTTTATATTTGTTATTTTATTGGGCAGATATTGTCATGTTTTTTTTTTTTGTTTTTTTGTTGTTTTGTTTTTTGTATTGTTTTTTTTGTTTTTTTTTCCACTCAAACCCCACCCCACAAACATTCCCAGTGTTTGATTAATATTTTGTATATTTTATTGGAGTGTTGGTGTTTGTTTTCGGGGGTTTTGGGAGGGTGTTTTTGGGGATTGTATTTTGTTTTAGATTTGGTTGTTTGGGGTGGCCTAGGTTTGTGGTTGTTGTTTTTGGGTTTGGGGGTGCACCACGAGACAGGTTGTTTTTTGGGTGTGTGTATATAATGTGTGTATTGTGGGGGTATTGTTTGTGTGTTTTTGGTGGGGGTAGGTTGTGTGGGTTTTGGGTATTGGATGGAAGTTTTTATTTTGACCCATTAATGTTTTTTTTTTTTTTTTTTTTATTTATTTATTTATTTGTGTGTTTGTTTTGTTTGTTTCCGTGCCAATACCCTCCACACCCCCCCCCCCCGACCTTTTTTTATGTTTTTTGACCTTTTTTCACCTACCCTTTCTTATTTTTTATTTATTTGTGATGGATTGTATTTTTGGTGTATTTATCTATTTCTCTCTACCCAACTCTCGCGTAATTCGTTACTTCTCTTGCTGTATCCCTCTGCTACTCACCACGGCGCGGTATATCCACCCTCCTTCTCCCTTTGTTTTTCTTCCCTCTTCCCCCTCACTTTGATTCTTGACCCTCCTCTTCTTTGTTTCTTTGTTTCCCTTACCTTCTTCCTCTGATTAGCCAAATATAGTCTGCCCTCTCACCTCATCAATTACTCTCATCCCCCCCCCACACTTTGTTGACAGCCCCCCCATCGTTTTGTATTGCTTTTTGTTACTGCAACCCACCTTTGTTCGTCCTTACTTTGTTTGACCATCAAATCGTATATTATTTTTTTACTTTGTTTTCTCCTGTTTTTTTCAAATTTCCCAATGAGTTTCTTAATCATTACTCATATCCATCATATCACTGTTCCTACCACTTGATGTTTCCCTTTGGCACTTAAAACTCGCTTATAAATCAATGTCAATATCACCATTTGACCTATTTATTATTTTGTATCCCCACAGATTCTGGTGTCCCGTCTGGGTTTTATTGTTTTTTTTTTTATCCTCTCATGTTTTTTTTTCCGTAGTTGTTTTTTTTGCCCCTATTTTTATCCCTTTTTTTTTTTTTTTTTTTTTTTTTTTTTTTTTTTTTTTTTTGTTTTTTGGTTTTTTTTTTTGTTTTTTTTATTTACAGTTCTTTCTTCTGTTTTCTTTATTTTTTTTTTTATCTTTCTGTCTGTTTAATCTTTTTCTCCCTCTTCTTCCAAATCCCCCTCCTCCCTTTCCTCTTTTCCCCAAAACTAACTTATCCACCCCGTTACGATGACTTCATCCCTCCTCAGAATGTCTTTTTCTTCTCAGACCAACACACACAATCACCCACACCTTCACATCCATTTTTTTTTTTTTTTTTTTTTGGTTTTTTTTTTTATTTTTTTTATGTTATTTTTTATATTTTTTTTTATATTTTTTTTTTTGGTTTTTCTTTTTGTTTTTTTTGCTTGTTTGTGTTATTTATAATTTTGTTTTAGTTTTGTTTTATAGTTGTTTTTTGTTTTTTTTTTTTTTTTTTTTTTTTTTTTTTTTTTTTTTTTTATTTTTTTTTTGTTTTGTTTTTTTTGTTTTTTTTTTATATTTTTTTTATTGTATTTTTTATTGTTTTTTTTTTGTTTTTTTTGTTTGTTTTTATTTATTTTTTTTTTTGTTTTTTTATTTATTTATTTTTTTTTTTTTTATTTTATTTTTTTTTTTTTGTTTTTTTTTTGTTTTATTTTTTTTTTATTTTTTGGTTGTTTGTTCTTTTTTTTTTTTTTTTTTTGTTTTATTTTTTTTTTTTTATTGTTTTTTTGTTTTTTTTTTTTACTTTTTTTTTTTAATTTTTTTTTTTAATTTTTTTTTTATGTTTTTTTTGTTTTTGGTTGATGATTTTTTTTTTTTTTTTTTTTTTTTTTTTTTTTTTTTTTTGTATTTTTTTTTTTTTTTGTTTTTTTTTTTTGTTTTTTTTTGATTTTTTTTTTTTTTTTTTTTTTTTTTTTTTTTTTTTTTTTTTTTTTTTTTTTTTTTTTTGTTTTTTTTATTTTTTTGTTTTTTTTTTTTTTTTTTGTTTTTAATTTTTATTTATTCTGATTTTTTTTTTTTTTTTTTTTTTTTTTTTTGTTTTTTATATTTTTTTGTCTTTTTTTTTGTTTGTTTTTGTTTTTTTTTTTTTTGTTTTTTATTTTGTTTTTTTTTTATTTATTGTTTTTATGTGTTTTTTTGTTTTTTTTTTGATATTTTTATATTTGTTTTTTTTTTGTTTTTATAGTTTTTTGTTTTCTTTCTTTTTTTTTTGTGATTTTTTTTTTTTTTGTTTTGTTTTTTTTTTTTATTTTTTTTGATTTTTTTTTTTTTTTTAATTTTTTTTTGTTTTTTATGGTTTATGTTTTTTTTTTTTTTTATGATTTTTTTGTTTATTTTTTTATGTTTTTATTTTATTTATTTTTTTTTATGTTTTTTTTTGTTGTTTTATTTTTATATGTTGTTTTTTTTTTTTGTTTTATTTAATTTTTTTTTTTTTTATTGTTTTTTTGTGTTTATTTTTTTATGTTTATTATTTTTTTTTATGTTTTTTTTTAATTTTAGTATTTTTTTTTGCTTTTTTTGTGTTTTTATGTTTACTATATTTTGTTTATTTTTGTTTTGTGTGGTTTATTCTTATTTTTATTTTTTTATTTTGTTTTTTTATTTGTGTGTGTATTTTTTATATTTTTTTTTTTTTTTTGATCATTTTTTTTTGTTTTTTTTATTTTGGTATTGTGTTTTTTGTATTTTTTGTTTGATCTTTTTTTTTTTTTTTTCTTTTTTTTTTTTTATTTTTTATTTTGTTTGTTTGTTTTATGTTTGTTGTTTTTGTTATTTTTTTATGGTTTTTTTTTTTGATTTGTTGTTTTTCGTTATTTATTTTTTTTTTTTTTCTCTGATTGTTTATTATGTTGTTATTTGGTTTTTTTTGTAGGTTTGTTTTTGTTTTTATGATTTCTTTTTTTTTTTTTTTTTTTTTTTTTTTTTTTTTTTTTTATTATTTATTTTTTTTTTTTTTTTTTTTTTTTTTTTTTTTTTTTTTTTTTTTTTTTTTTTTTTTTTTTTTTTTTTTTTTTTTTTTTTTTTTTTTTTTTTTTTTTTTTTTTTGTTTTGTATTGTTTTATTTGTTTTTTTTTTTTATTTATATATTTTTATTTATTATTTTTTTTATTTTTTGTTATTTGTTATTTTTATTTTTTGGTTGTTTTTTTTTAAATGTTGTTTTTTACTTTTTATCTTTTTTTAGTTGGTTTTTTTTTTTTTTTTTTTTTTTTTTTTTTTCTTTTTTCTTTGTTTTTTTTTTTTTTGTTTTATTTATTATTTATTTTTTTTTATTTTTTTTGTGTCTATTGTTTGTCTACGTGTATCTATTGCATACTCACAAAAGTTTTGTTTATTAGTGAGTTGAGTCCTGAATGTGTTTAATTTTGGTTTTGACAGTTGGTTCTGATGTTCATCTGCTATAAATGCCATCTATGTAGAGCTTGGTTTGAATAAACCAATAAACAGGTTTTTAGGTCTAACTATAACTGAAAGTTGCTCTCCAGTGAAACTATACCTATATAAATCTGTGTGGCCGTGGAAAAAAATGTCCATTGAAGTCAATGTTTGACTTTTTTTGTTTACTTATTTCTGCCAGTAATATACTTGATATCTATTGATAATATTTGATATCTACTTAGTAACCTCCACTACAAGGTTACTAACCTTGATTTGGCTTCATTGTTCACCAGGAGGTTTCACAATTATAGTAATTTATAAATATGCTTAACGAACAGAAAAAAAGTATTTGGATAGGGGACATGAACAAAAGAACACTTTATACTGATTAGACATTATATCTATATATATATATATATATATATATATATATATATACTATATATATATATATATTTATATATAAACTCCTTCGAATAGTAATTGTTTATTTTTAACTGAACTGTTGTAAAGGAATCCTTTGAAATAAATTGCAATTACATTTTAAATTCACATTACATGGCCATAGAGTAAAAAAAAATAAACAAACATAAAAATAATTTAACCATCCTCAGTATTTACAACTCTTTGTATTCAACTTTATGTTGAATTGTGTACATAATATTTGTGTAATGTAGAATTGACAGTTTAACTTTGACCTAGTCCATTAATTCTATAAAACTTCATTGCATTGGCTCTGCACGTGTACCTTCCATAATGACAATACAGTTTAATCTAATCTAATCTAATTCAGACTGATATTGTGGCATTGCTTATTTTGATCTCTTTTGCGAGTTTCCATGATGACTGAATGGGCACCTTGGCCTGCTGTAAGACTTTGTGCCTGTGCCATTGTTCCAGGCAGTCCAGAGCTTCAGGGAAACTAGCGCTCTCAAATTTGTTAGCAAACATGCTATTCCTCTCAATTATCCATGGGACATCCTCAATACTGTAGATGCAGATATCTCTGACATATCGTCCTGTGGAAAAGAAAAAGTGTTTTTTAAGCATTTTTAATAGCATAGATATTATGTAAACTTTTGACAAAAACTTCTCATATATACAATGGTTGCACAAAGATTCATTATTTTAAAAAGAGTTTTATCCAGAGGCTTATGCTAATGAATTTTTGTACTGTAAGATGTCATACCATTACAGCCTTGATGTGCTGTCCCTTCTTGGTCTCTCCATTTAATGGCTCTAACATTACCCTCCCAGCCACCTTCTACCTTACTGCCAGGGACCTCTGTGGAGAAATTGAACCGTGTGATAGTAGTTAATATATACATTATAATCCATTTTTGAAAAATGCCTACATGTTCTATCTTGTCACACAGTTCTACCAGCAGTGGTTGCATTTGCAAATGCTGAGACCTCGCCTAATCATTTGAATGTCTGAGAATCATATTTCATTAGTAGTTTGATCTTACCTTCTACGTGGTTAAGCGTTACCCAGTAATGCTCATCAGGGCTAAAGGTATCCTTAGACCACTCCAAAAGATCTTTGGCCACTGTGCTGTTAAGGACATATTCCACAAATTCTCTTTTCAGACTATAGTATGCTGTACCAAAGTAGATCTCCAGCTTGTGTGGAGCGGGGGTCTTGTTGTGATTTGTACCCAAGGGTACCACATTTTGGCCTGTGACTTCCTTGTGTTGTATTTCAGTTCTGTATCGAATGTAATCTGGCTGTTTGATCCCTGGTGTCATATTATTATCTCTCCATTGTTTTTCTTGCATATACTGGACCAGCTCCAGGTTGCTCAGAATGGGAAAATCCTGGCCACACAGGTTTATCACTTTTTTCCATTTGATTGGAGACTTCACCAGGTCCTCCATGCAATTAATGTCAGCCTTTAGGCGGGAGAATCCTGCATAGGTCACAGTCTCGCTGACCGAGGATAGAAACACATTAGGAAAACAGTCTGCCAATCTTGCAACACTTGCTCTATAGTCTTCAGGAGCTTTGGCATCTACATGAATACAGTAAACATTGTGTGGTGCATAGATGGCTCTGAGGAGACGCACAAACATCTCCAGATCTTTGTGAATCACCATGATGAAGGCCAAAGGGTAGTCTTCCTCTTCTTTGCTCAGGGTCTCCATAATAAAGTGAAACTTGTGTTGCATATGGGAGCAGTTTAGTGGACTGTTGAAGTAGCTAAAGTTCTGACATTCGCTTCTTTCCCATCTCGTGTAAGGGGTGGTAGTTGGCAAAACTTTACAGTGTTCATGGAATGGATGGCAGCTCAAGGAGTGTTGGAGTGGCCTTGGAGCATAAGAAGAGTTTCCCTTTAGATAAATGACTGAACAGATTAAAATGCTGATTCCAAGGCATAAAAGAAAACTCCATTTGGCACTCTCAAGCTGGAGCATAGTCCAGCATCAAGCAGACCAAGCTATGTAGGAAAAATATGAAGACAGAATAAAGTAGAAATGAAGAGATTAATGGAAACGTATGCCAATTCCATGGTTAAATATACTGTGATTCAGAATCTCTTTTTACTTTGTACATGTCAGTGCGTTTGATTTTTCCAGGAGACAAAATTCTTTCACACTTGCTACAAACAAGACAAGACAAGTTTTCAGTCTAGTCTAGGCCGTATATATATATATATATATATACACACACACACACACACACACACACACTACTGCTAAAAAAATTGGACTAAACAACGAAAAACTGTGAAAGACATTTTGCTTATAAAAAAGTAAATAAATATAAAATACACGTTTAATGTTTTAATGTTAATAATTATTTGAAAGGAGTTAAAAAAAAACACAGCTTCCCCTCTTAAGCTGGTCAGCAGAGACATGTTCAACTCTGAACACCCGGTAGTTAGTGTAAAACCTATTAGGTATGCAAGAGGCTCAAACTAATGATTTGACAGGTTTAATCCAAAGCACACAGAAAATCTACAATGTTTTCTAACCCTATGGATATGGGTTATTCTTGACATGGTTTGCCAACCTGTATTATTGCCATTGTCATTCTGTCATTATCTTCATTGTTGTCTTGACCGAGCAGTCCCTCATTTGCTTATGGGTTGACTACAAAAATATGCTCTAGCATTCTCATATGTCATTTCTTTTTGTTTGCCTGTCTTTCAGACCCAGCACGAAATATTTTCCAATATACCCTATGCAAATATTCTAAATTTCAACATTCTATTGTTATTGAAAGCAGGTGCCTATTGATGTTTTATACAAATGCTTTTCTCTTTGCATACTTGCTGTCAGAGGAACACTGGTACATACAATATGAATGCTCCTACTTCAGCGAGTGATAAGAAAATCAAGCAAAGGACCTAACTAGGTTATACCCCACTCCATTTTAAAAACTAAAAGATAAATGCCAGAGAAGAAATGATTAATCTTTCACTTTAATTTACACCGTACTATGGACTATTAATTTAAGTCATGGTAAAATAATCATGCATAAAATGTTTACAACAATATTCTTGACCTGCAAAAAAAATTCCACAATGGACCCACACACATTAACTCTATTGACCTAGTGCAGGTTTTCACTTGTCCCCAACCAAACACAGAACTTAATACATCAACTGAAATGGCCTCCTACCTTTTAGCTGCAGCAGAGTCATCAAATAAGGTTAACCATTAAGTCTGACGTTCGGAAAGGTCTGCTCTACTATGACCTTAGCTAAACGCATGCTGCCTGAGACAGAGGAGAGTCATGCCATTTAGTGTTCGGTAAGAGCTGCCGACACACACAGCATGCAGATAGCGGTGTTATTGAAGCTCTTGTTTCTCCTGCTGTGTAATCAGAGTGCAATCCTCTCTTCTCTGTGTGACTGGCTGCTTGGCTGCTCAGCTACATTCCCCATGTGATACAACGAGAGAGCTCACCAGAGAGAGAGACATAGCAGTTTAGAGGCTGAGCTTGCCTAGCAACTACTCATGCTCTCGCTCTGCTCTCTCTCTCTCTCTCTCTCTCTCTCTCTCTTTCTCTCTCTCTAACTCTCTAATTCTCCTCCCCTCTCTCCTCTAATGTACTACCCCCTAGACTGTTTCTATCACACTCTTTTTTTGGTTTCATTTTCCCTTGTTTTTGTGTCTTTTCTTCTCACCAATAATTACTTCCTCTTTTTCCTAATTTTTCCCCCCAAATCCCTTAGTCATATTCAAGTGGTGTTTAAATGTGTGATTGAATCCCTGGTGTTGAGGATGTTCTAAGCCCTTGGAGAAACTTGTTTGCAAGCTCTGCCAGGTCACCTCAAGAGATTAGTCCTCTCTCCTAGATTATAGATAGACAGCTCTGCTGTAAAATAAAGTTATTTTATTTTGTTGTTTGCCTTGTTGCTCTACCCAGATATGGTGCATTGAAAACACATTAGATTACTCAGAGGAAGTTTCATGTGGTATATGTTTTGAGTCAAAAGAGCCTTAGTAATTACTTTGTGGTTCTTAAGCCGAATCAGAACTGCCAGTAAAGTGCCTCAGAGATAGACCTTTTTACTATTATTATAATTATTGTTGTTATCTACTGTCCATGTTTATTGACATGCCTCATAGACACCACATTAATTCTAATTAGTTAATTAGTTCTAATGTTAAACTAGAAATGCACATCTAAGGATTATTTGCTTTTAGCAGTCTAATGTTTCATAACATGGAGAACATTTACATTGAAGATAAAATGACTGTGCTTAATTAAAGCAAAATAAGAAAGAGCGCAATTAGCTGCAATAGTCAAATGGCAGAGAGAAGAGACAAAGTAGATCTCTGGAAAGGCATCGTCTCTAACAATCCTTTGTAGCAAACAAAACAGGTTTTTCTGTACTAAACTAAATAATAATAAATTGTAATGTATAATAGATTAACTTGTTTTAAAGTGATTTAATTCCCCCAAAATAATATGGTGAAGTGTATAATTAAATTTATTTTGTATACTTTGTATACGCCATTAGTCATGTAAAACCATCACACAAAAATATTCTTGCATTGTTTCCTTTGTTTTAATTTACATCTTAAAGTAAAAATGAACATATAAAAGCATTAATAGTCAATAACAGTAATTTTCAGCATTAATTTCTGCTAAATCAAATTGGCTATGAGTTTTCAGCTGCTAAGAGAAACATTTAAAAACTTCTTTCCATTCTATATTTAGTGGCAACAAATATTCTCACTGAACACTGAAAAAATGATATCGCTGATGATGCTGATTATTATAGCGCATTGTAAGCATGTTGTATAATACTATAATTATACAAAGCACAATCCTGAGCCATTCTAATAACCTTTAAAAATTCAAAACATTGCAAATCTCTTACCTTTCTAGAAATTTGTTTTGAGAAATCGTACGCTTGCAATAATCTTTCACAAGCTTACGATAAAGAATTGTGTACTTATATGTAATGAAAATGTATCATATCCTTTGCAAACACAAACCACTATAGCCACATCTTTAAGGAAGTTCTGCAAAACATAGAGTTGACTTCCTTTCTGCAGTCTTTCTCTATGTTTCTGAATGTAACACTCAATCTCATTAATTCTTGGTTTTGGCTTTTCATACAAATATTGAATCAAAATTATGATTTGTTAAATTTTAAATGCCATAGCTGATATATTTTGGCATTGCTGCATACTTTGCATCTTTGTAACTACGTCTATCCAATAAAGGAAAACTATGGCTAGAATTTTGTAGACATCTGAACATCATATTTATATAGTATATGCTTTAAGAACCCTGGCAAGTCATGCCCCCTGCTTTGAGCCAAAGGGCATTGTCAAACTGGGGAAATATAATCCTGAATCATGCAAATATATATTTTTACATGTTTGTTTTAGATGGCCTAGGATGATCTATAAATAACCTCTGTCCATATCAAGGGCCACTTTTTAAATTTTTTTCCTGTTTACATCTTCTTCCCTTCAGTACAGTTGTGAATTACTGCTGAAATGACGCCAAACTCTTAAATTCCTTTTTATAGTCTTACAAATGGTGGGAAGAGTAGTAGCAAATTCCAGGCAAAAATATTTCATCTCTGTTAGGCATTTAAATTAGACATTTAATCTTAATTTTTCCTAAACTATTTCCATTGTTTTCTGCTCTTTGGGCCAATGTTTTTTTGTTCCCTGGGAAACAGGATATGGATAACAACTTATTGGCACAGAAAAAAAAGAAAAAAATATTTGTATTTAATAAGCATTACAATTTGTTTGCATTTATTAGGAATATTCATTACAGATTTCAGCCCATATAAGTGTCCACCACTAATAATGGCCCTCTCTGTAAATATGGCTCGACAATTAAAACAAATATTCACAGGTTTTTGCTCATATTTATTAATGCTAATATGAGTGGACGGCACTCCTGGTTCAAATGAATTTTTACATAGTTTATCTTCATATTAGAACAGAACATTTTTATTATTGTTTTGATATATTGCTTGATTTGAATAGCAATATTACACAAAAATCGCCTTGTTGTCATCAAAGCTATGTGAAACAAAATTGGTATTGTACAGGTAATAGACCTTCAACAATCAGTCTAAAGCAGGGGTCACCAGCCTTTTTGAAACTGAGAGCTACTTCATGGGTACTGAGTCATACATTTCCTCTAAGAAATAACACATTGGCTTAGTTTGCTTTTAGTTGTATAATATTATTAATGATTAATAATACTCATTTATCTATGTGAAGACAGTGATCACGTTAATGATTTCTCACAATAATTATTAAAAGTGACAACAAAATTTTACGTTTTACTGACTGGTGAGTCAGGTGACTGGTGACAGGTGACTCATGTGGTCTTTGGGGGTCACCCTGTTGGTGACACCTGGCCTAAATGCTTTATGGTGTTTGCCATGCATTTCTTACTTTTGTCCACCAGATGTCCCCAATATTTCCCCTTAAATATTCTACCCCTGCTTGTTAACTATGTTGGTGGTATCAAAAGGTTTTGAGACTAGTTTTGTAATATGCCATCAGATGGCATCACAAGGCTCTAAGCATATTCATAGGAAACCTTCAAAATTCAGTGTGCCAAACGAAATCATCCGGCCTCATTTTCTGGTAAAAATCAGTCAGCATTATCCATTATTGTCAACCTCTGTTGCTATGAAAACGGAGCCAGTCATGCTGCCTTGTTGAAATACAATAGGCCTAGGTTTAAGAATATTGCTAATTGAAAATATTTACAATGGAAATAAATTTGTGTTTCTGAAATAGAAAGACAGTTGACTGATGTAGATCGTCATGCTTTTTCACCCAATTACCGAACAGTGCGTAAAATTCGAACAATTAATTGCATTTTGATTCAATTTCAGGAGTGCAATGGTTTGCCAGTGGTTACAACTAAAAGTAGAAGTCCAGTTTCGTGAAGACAATGTAGTGAACAGACACTAGTGTGTCTTCATTCTTAAAATGAACACATTCGTGATGTCATAAGGGTTTGTTAATTTATTACCACAATATAAGAAGGAATGGAGGGCCAATTGTTAAGATTTACTGCAAGGTTACATTTGTTGTCAGAGAGTATGATCTAACAGTATGTAGAACTAACACAATGGAATTGATGTGACAGGACATTAAAATGTAGCAGTGGAAGAAGTATGAAGTGCCGTTTCTCAGACAGAGTCAAGCCTGTGCCACAGTGCTTGCCAGTTTATAATGTAGTGTGAAGGAAAGCAGAAGCAGTGGATAGCAGCAACTTTTGCCAAATTCCCAAGAGTGGTCCAGCTTCCATTGTCCTGAAGTAGAGAGGGAAGAGAAATGAAAGAAAGACACTTTTCTGAACTGTGGAATGTAGATTCCAAATCTATCACCATTGATGTGTCGATGAACTAGATTGTGTACACAGTCATACTAAAGAGAGGATATAATTAACACCAGACAATATAATTCTTATAATTATTCTAAAATCCAGGACTCCCTGCAGCATGGAGTAAAGGGTTCACTTGAAGCATGGAGAAGACAGAGACCTACAAATTAAACTTCAAATCTCTTATCACGCAAGACCAGATGTCCATGTGAGTTTCTCTCAAACACGATTTAAATAACCACGTGATTAGAGATAAGTGGCAAAAAAGCACCCTCTAGTGGAAGTAGATAATCCTTTGTCCAGCATTTATGTTTTATTAGAACTAGTAAAATTTTGGGCACCTCGATTTGTTTCACTTCTGATGGGAGTGGTGTTCTTTAGGGTAGCAGTGTCCCTATCTACAAGGTTGGAGGGTTCAACAAATGGTTTATATACTTACATAGTTTATATGTACATGTTCATGCTACACTGTCACCAAATGTGTGTTGACAACACTAAGTGTTTTCTGAACAACCCATTCCAGAATTAGACCCCTCTTTGCATTTTTTTTTATTTGGCCAACTGATGTTGGCCAAAGTGCATTTAGTGTTTCAATTATATATTATTAAGTTTGGGTTGTACAATGTCATAGGGACAATGTCATTACAAAACATGTTTGGACCTCTTTGATTAGTTTATAAAAGACTTTCAATACTTTAAATTTTTTAATTTAAATTGAGAAATGTATATTATATAGATTTATTTCACACAGACTGATATATTGTACCTTTTTGAAAATAATTACAAAAAGAAATCAACTTTTCGATGATATTCTGATTTGCACATGAGATGATGTCATGCTTTTTCAGTAGAAAAGCACACGTTCTGTTGCCCCACGTTTGGTCTGTTCGCATCCGGTTACCCCCAGTGTCTTGGAGGTGTACACATATTTTCAGCCATTATAGTGTATGTGTAACGGGACGGTTTTGTACATGAATGTAGGCATGGCACATGACAGGAATGAGACAGAGTAGATGATCCAAGTGCAAGCTTTAATAGATGGGTCAGGCAGGCAGAGGTCAGTAACAGCAAACAGGTGTATCCAGGGTTAGACAAAAGAGTAATCTAGGAGACAGGTAAAACAAGCATAAACTATGAACACAGTAATGGGTCAAAGCACATGAACACAATGAAACATGGAATTAGACTGATATGGAAAAACAACAAACAAACCATTTATACATTAATACTCAGCAGAGTGTGTCTTGTGAGAGTTTCCCATGGGGGAAACAGGGAGGAGTCCTTAATGGGGTCCCAGACAATGTCTTCTGGGAACCGTAGTCCAACGAGGCATGGTGCAGATATGTTACAGCATGGCAGTCTCACAGTCATCAACTTAAAATTATTATTTCTGACAGAACTTTTTGTGCTTTGGCTTGAATAAAGATGATCAGTTCAATATACGGGACAAGTGATCCAAACCACTGTAATAAATAGATAAATAAATAAATAAAAATAATAAATTTGAAATAAATAGAAATATCTGGACTTCTTGATAAAAAAAAACAGATTATTTTTAACTTTGTGAAAAAAAGCTACTTTGGCATAATTCCAATAACCACTGCACTATGGATGTGTACCTGTAGACAGTTACACAGGTACTTTGACTTACTAATTACAATCTAGACCTTAACACCCAGAAAATTTTAATTATTTTTGTGGACTACCAGAAGAGTAGCTCCTCATAAAAGATCCACAAATTCACCATTATCTTTATTAATTGTTGAGTTTCTAAGTATCCATATCTTAGCTCATGATGTATTTACTAGAACCTCAGCACCTCATTACAAAATGAGACTTATGTAAGATGGCCTTGCTCCTCAGGTCATTGTAAACCTCTAACCATCTATAACTGGCTGATACATGGATACAACAATTGCTTGTAAATCTCAGTCAATTTCTGCAAAAAAATGCATCTTCATTTTGTGGAACAATTTTGTTCCAAAGACTTAATTTCTCATAAAATACAGTAACAAAATATTCTCAGAATCCATAAATTTATATTCGGATGCTTGTGATCTTTGGGCTCTCAACCAGTATTGAATTAAAATTACTGTATGGACTCAGAACACCTCCAGAATCATTGTCTTTGAACACGTATGGCCATGCCATTCCACATTTTTTAGAAAATTTAAAGAAAATTTAAAATGGTCAAAAATGGAGCTGTGTGTAAATATGAACTCAGACATACGAACATCTTCTCTAGGCCAAAGCTGCTTTAAAATATACTGTGGCAAACTGTTAATCTCTATTATGTTTTGAAATTCTTTTTGGAAACCTCGGAAACCATGACCTCTAGACTAATGGACAGAGAGACCAACTAAAATGTTATCAGCACTCAGTTCACCTGACACATTTATTTCTGATTAATGCCAGTGGAACGGGTAGCTTTCATATCTGGAAAGGCACCGTTAGTGTTTTAGAGAAACATGTACATCTAACCATAAAATGGACAGCCTTTCCTAGTTAATCAAGATGATGCTACACTACGTACTACATCTGTAACGTCAGCATGGTCGAGGTGCTGAACTGTAAAAACTGTGTTCCCGGATATATTTGTTTAAAAAAGGGATGCCAAACAGTGATAATTATGGCCCTGTCTTTTCAGAGATATCATCTTTTATACACATCATGTTCAAAAATTTACCTTCTATTTCACGGGGGCCGGGTTCGGCCCGCGGGCCGCCAATTGAATAGCCTTGATGTAAAGTTGGCTATTATGTATGCTGATCCACCTGGATGCAATTCGTATTAGTGTCCAGGAGAGAGCAGCACAGTACTGATTCTCCAGAGTGGCCATTCGTGAAATAATAGATTCTGTGAACTACTGAAACAAAACCAATTAAATTTGAAGTGTTGCACGTTTTTGACCAAATTTAACTCGCAAAACAGTGAATGCCCGTCTGCTAATTCTGTAGTTGATTCGCATTTGAGGATTAATGAATAGTTGCAGAAAATGCACCTCTTCAAAATGTGTGTGTGTGTGTGTGTGTGTGTGTGTGTGTGTGTTCTGTTTTATTTCAAGCGTAATCATGTTTGACTTGTTGACCATGCAGCCATTAACTTTTGTTGAGCCGTATTCTTTCTTTTCTATCAGATTTTCCTTATTGCAACGCTTCTGTAATAAGTGTAATAGATTACTATCTTGGGATCAGTTCCTAGCGTGTAAGGTTTCCAAACAAATACGCTTTGATTTTTTAATGTTTCGATGATTACAGTACGATCCTGACAGGAAACCAGACAGTTTTAGTCAATCTTTTTTTTTCTGCTCATACTGTAAGTTGTTTGGCTTGATCTTGCTCTTTTGATCATTTTAAATTGTTACTGTTTGCGAATTTGTTAATAATATTTTTAATTAAGAGTACCTATTACAAAATGTTACGGTTTTACAATATATTCTCTATAATATATTATAATACAATTCTATACAATATATTTTCTGAGGACCATTACCATTGGCACCTCAGACATCCAATGTGCGACCTTTCTGATATTTATTCATTGATTTTGTTTATAATTTTGAACGTGTGCATTTTTATTGAAAACATTGCAAACACCTGGCAATACGTGCTTATTTAAAGAGCAATCTTCACCTGCATTGCAGCACTTGAGAATGTCTTGTATATTGATGGTAGTTAAACCGCTGAAATCAAACACGCTGAGATACACGGCTTACTTCACGGGTCGACGCTTTTTGACCACGTGTCTCTCCTGATTTGAATGAGGCACCGCATTCGTCATTTGGACCTATTAACTCTGTTCATGGTCCTTACGGGCTACGCTCAGGTGGTGCAGGTTTTCGCGCATGCGCACGATGAGAAGTCGGCAGCCAGGTGTAGTCAGCGACAACGCGCACTTGTGATCTCAGGCATTCGCTGTTACTTGGAAGGGACTGTACAGAGATCTCTGCAGATGTCGTTATTGGAGAGGCTGGACTGGCGGGTAAGTTATTTTCCATTAACTTTAAGTGGTTTTGACAGCAGTATCAGAAAATGCAGTCGAATACTGAACAGAACCTCCGTTTAAGACTCAAATAAGAAGTTTTATTTGTTACCCAGAGCATCATTTGTTGAGATTAAACTGCTACCTGTTCTAATCAGTATGGACTGTTTACACTGTTAAACGAAGCCATATTGAATATACTATAATACTAATAATCATAACAACAACAACAATAATAATAATAATAATAATAATAATAATATACAACTAAAATATTAGCAACTGTTCGATTGGTTTCAGATTTTGCACATCAAGTAGCCTATATACGAACACAGGAAATGGGTTCAATTAATTCAGAGACCTGCTACTTTGTTTAAAAAATCTCTCTGTACACACTGTAGGTAATGGAATTATAAGCTACACGAATTAAATATTTTATTCCATTTGTGTGCCTTAGAATTAAATACCCTGCTGTCCAGAATTGGACAGAATTGTGACTTTTTATATATACATGAAATTAGCTCCTTAAGCTTCTCTACTTATTTATTATTTTGTTGAGATAAAAAAACTTGCTTATAGATACTTATAGATAGTCTCAGTTTCCATTATAAAACCAGTCAGGCCCAAAGCCTTCTGTGCTGCGCTGCTAATGCAATAAGAACAGGCTAGGTCATTTATAATTATGTATAATATTACAAATAATTATTGATCTATATTTTATAATTTGTTATATGGGTTTCCTAATTGAAAGCACTTATGGTTACAATTATAGCCGTCAATAGTAATTAATTAGCAAATAATAATACAAAATTGGCCAAACCCGTTGCTTCACAATTAAAAAATATACAGCTTCCTTCAGACACACACACACACACACACACACACACACACACACACACACACACACACACACACACACACACACACACACACCCACACATACATATATAACACAATATAGTATATATATATATATATATATATATATATATATATATACATACACATATATATATATAGATATATATATATATATATATATATATATATATATATATATATATATATATATATATATATATATAGGGGAATTGCTGCTTAAATTGTGTAAATATTCGTTAATCTCTTTTAATAATTCGTTAAAAAACAAAAACTCTTTTAACCGATATTGCACTTAAGAAAAAAAAAAACGGGTACAATATGGTTTTTAAGTAGTGCATTTACATTGCTTTAACCAAATATATATTTTTCTTTTGGGGAAAATCCAATTTTCTTATTGGAAAATTGTATATAATTGGAAAATTCTCATTGAAGATCTTCCGAGTAATTGCAAAGTAGGCCTAACGAAATCATTTAGAAACAAACGACGAAAATGACAAAAAATTAATGTAATCTAATATATCACGACTAGCATGGTATGAAATAATAATAATAATAATATATTATTATTATTATTAATTAATAATAATAATAATAATAATAATAATAATAATAATAATAAAGGTTAAGGTGAGAAAAGGGATTACGTGAAATTCTGCAGCTTGGAGTCGAAAGCAAGCGAAAGTCGCCACAGAGGCCGCCGAAAAGCAACTCGGCCAGACGCAGTAATTAAGATGAGAAAGGGGATCTCTGGTGCTTAGTGGTTAAGTGAAGGTTGATCGGCGTTTAAGCTCTGGATACTTCGAGTTTAAAGCAGTTCAAAAGATTTACTGGAAACTGTCATATTGCTTTCTACACTTTAATAATAACAGCAATAATAGAACATGGTAATAATATAATACTAACATCAAAAGAAACAACAACAGCAATATCAATAATGATAGTAATGACTAATAATAATAATAATAATAATAATAATAATAATAATAATATGTAAATTAAATATTGCTGACTTTTCATTTTCTGATTTTGCACAAGTAAAAAGTATTCACGAACACGAATTTATGGCTAAAAGAGAGATGGTATGTTATAAAAACCTATACTATAATAATAATTAGAATATTTAAGAAGTATAACAATTGACTGTTTATAAAACAATATTTTAATGTTTTTTTTTATATAATAATTATATCAGGGTTGCCAACTTTTCTTTTTGTTTAAGTTTTATCGAATGCAAAATGGAAGCTCAGGCTGATGAATAGGCGGACAGAGCGCTGATTGGTCCGTTGTATCTGCAGCAACCAATTGGCCAGGACATTGGTGCGTCCACCGGGTGAAGTCCCCGCCCACCCGCAATGTCTATGCAAATATAGTGGCGACGCTTCCAACAGGACAAACGAGTCGAACACGGGACAGGCTTTCGTCCGTCAGAGGGAGTCCACTGACTTAGTTTTAGAACTTTGTTGTTTTGTTTTTCTCGTTTTGTTTTTCTTCTTTTTTTCTCGGTTCGTGATCACTTGGAAGCGTCGGCGTGAACATTTCTATTTTTATTTTTCGTGAGGCATTTCAGATCCTCAGTGCTGATTGAGTAATCCCTCTCTCCCGAGACCCGGTGCCTCCGCGTGCCTGAGTTGATGCATTTCTTCACTGGGTGTAGCGTGCTCCCTGGACTAAAGTGCATAGTTGAAGAGCGTTTATCTAGTTTGCAATAGCAAAGTTAGCATTGGGCGAAAGAGACAGAAAGAAAGAAACATGTTGTGGAAGTTGGCAGACAACGTGAAGTACGAGGAGGATTGCGAGGTAAGTTAAGTGATAAGTGTTGCGCAAGGGCTGATTTCCTGTTTCACATTAAATGTTTAAACAGCTATACATTTATAGCAAAACATAATTTTTTTGCTTGCCCTTTTTTATTAAATTATATATATATATATATATATATATATATATATATATATATATATATATATATATATATATATATATATATATATATATATATATATATATATATATATATATATATATATATATTCCGAGAGCTACATGTTCACGTGCCTCTGTGTAAACCTGCGCAGTTCTTCTGATCACTCTGGCGGGCTCAAAACCTACAAATTTGACTGTCATCCTAAAATATTTCGTCTGCAAAACTAACAGCGTGTTTTATTTGCATGTTTACTATTCACATTACCCTTTGCATTTGTTCCCAATCAAAATGGTCTTTATTCCTTATCGTTCTGATTTTATTAATAGTCTGAGTAGCTCTATAGCTCAACTAAATTATTCGACATCACCAACAGCCTAATTAAACTCTGATTAGCACGTTTCCTTGTTGTAAATGAATAATGGGCCTCCTGAATCACTCGGCTATTAAGTAAACACACGGCGATAGTTCGCTCGGTGTTACGCGCGCTTTGTACGCACTGTCAGTAATACTGCAAGCCCTTCAACTGCACAAAGCGCCTTTAACAATAATCACACGCTGACCAGAGCACTGCATTATTTTCCATGAGGGCCTCCTTGATTTATTCTCTGTGGGACAAATTATCCTGTGCTTTAATGAGATCTTTGAAATGAAGAGAAGGAAGAAAAAAAGAAAGAAGGAAAAAAAAAAACATCGTTATTGAAAACCCTGTCTCTTTGACACAGTTGTTATTCTTAAATTTATAACAATTAACAATTTTTATTGCTCAAGGATAACATTGTGTATTATTATTATTATTATTAAATTATGATTAGGTCAAATTCATGTAAACATTAAGATAAGAGCAAGTCCTTGAATGACTTAGGAATGACTTAGTCTTCGGTATTTTCAGAAACCAGAATACCCTAATAAAATATTGACATTGTGGTAATATAGGATATAGGTAAAATAGGATCATGGCGTAAAAGCCACCATAACTCAGCCACTAGCTGATATTTTTTTTCCGCTTTTACTTATCTGCTATAGATCCACATACTTGCATGACAGTTTATTCATTTCTAAGTTGACATTAATAAAACTTGTATATTTCAGCAGGAGAGGCATGATGGCAGCAGTAATGGAAATTCGAGGCTACCGCATCATCCAGTGGTTAGTCAGCCCCTCTACAGTCCGGCGCCTTCTCTGTCGCACTCGACCGGCTCTGACTTTCAGCCACCATACTTCCCTCCTCCCTACCAACCACTGCCGTACACTCAGCCGAACGACCCTTATTCTCATCTAGGCGATCCGTTCAACATCAATTCTATTCACCAGTCCCCGACATCTAATCAGCAACAGCCATGGCCTGGTCGTCAAAACCAAGATAGGATTGGAACACATGCCCGCAGCGGATTTGCTACTCAGATTCTTGGCTTAGACAGTGGATCGTCCAGTGTTCATAGAGATGGCATCAGACGGCCAGAGTTGCTACCTCCACATGTCCATGGACTTGAGTCAACACTGGGCGAAAATATGGGATTGCATGAAATGGGGCAAGGACTTGATGATGTCCAAGTGAGTGTTCATTTGGCCAAATGCTCAGAATCTCAGAATATGTCTTTGCTTCTCCATAAATAATTGCTTAACTGCAATTAAATTATTTAACCAGATGCACATACGCACATATGATATTAGACAGACAATTCTGTATGGATGTAAGAGAAAATATCATAAATTAAATTAAATTTTGTCTGTTGTTTCAGCATGTGGATGATCACGGTATTGTAACTGCTGACCAGACAGTCATCAAGAAAGGTTGGTTTAGTTTTCTTTTCCTGCTGAATGCCAGTTTTTATGTTGTTCGACACTTATAAAAGAGGAACAAGGTCATCCAATATCGAATAATGGCTCTTGGTTGCTGTATTACTAATGCATAAAAAAGCAGTAGTGCACTTTAATATCAGGATATGCATGTGTGTACATAATACGCTCATATCCTAAACTACCTCACCTAACCCAGATGCATTGCACAATGCAAATGTGAATAAGAAGAGTTAAAGAAGCTCAGGTTTAAACTTCATCACTAATCCTCTTGGCCATGTGCTCCATTTAACTAATCTGGGTTTGAGCCTCACGGCATTGTAGTTCTCGTTCAGGCTGAATGGAAAGTCAGCAGGAGGAATCTTCTCAAAATGGCACACAGACTGACAAGTTGCGGAATGCTCTGCTGGCTCAGATACGAGAAGCCTAGGCCATCTTTGTTTTCTAAGCTTAATTCTTTTTGCTTTTTGAATTGCCATTGAGCGCTGTCAGAGTTTAGCGCCTCAGTAAACTCACGCAAAAGGAGAACATGTGAAACAACAGCACTTGGGGTGGGGCACCTTTGAGACAAACAGTTTGCTCAGTCATTTGTTGTGGCAGGAAATATTTTTCAGTAGACATACAGAGAAATTTTGGTACTTTTGGATATTTAACCTGATATGTAATAAAAGTTCATCCATCCATCTAAAAGTTTGTGATAATGTATAACAAAACTGAGCTGCTATAATCAGCTATTACATGATGCAATTAACGTTTTATAGACATGAAAGTAAAATGTTTTATTGGCCAAATTTAGATTAAACAATGAAAGAAATTGATTGTGTTATGCATGTGTTAATGCTGCTATGTTACCATGATTGTAACTTTTGTTAAAAAGTAATCAGATAATACTAGAATACAACAAATGGATTGTGTTTTAGGGATTGGAAAGGTCACGACAGTGAAAACATCAGCTTTGAGAATACATCAGTCTTTGCTATATTCGAAAACACTTTTTTTTCAAGCATTTGCTTCACACAAAATTCTCACCACACGCCAAGTGACAGTCAGTAATTTTGAGTTTCTTTCAAGTCTGAAGCTTCTTGATAAATTCACATATGCACCAGTAATAAAAAAAATTACTTGACTACAGTATGGTTAACTTTGGCACAGTGTTGGCTTTTGTGGTTATAACATCAGTTTTGATTTTATTATCCAAAATGACTTCTTCTAACCATCAGAGTCAATGATCTCAGCGTGGGCAGAAGAATGAAACATTTACGGATGAGCATAAACACCACAGACAATATTGGAGTAAATGAGAGGCTTTAGTTGTTTTAAGCAAATCGAGTCAAAGCAGGGTAGACTGCTGAAAGGCTTCCTCAGTCTGATGACATGGTGGTAAACTAGAAAAAACTGAAGACAGAGCTTCTAGATTCTAGATGAGGCACATTTTGGCAAGGTTAATTTGTTGAGTATTTGAAGAATAAATATTTTAATTATATGATGCACAGCACATGTGGAAATATGATGATGGAATTTAATTTTGAGATGATTGATAAGACAGTATTTGAACATATGAATAGTTTAGCATTGACATAGGGCTGTGGTGCCTTTGTGACACTAGTAGTAATAAAGGATTTCTTTTATAATACAAAATGGACTGATATTGTAACACATATTCTGTTAATGTTTTGTATGAATATAGTAAGCACACCTGCTTATTACAATCATTATCCTGATGTTTGTTTTCCCACAAATGTTCAGTGTCTTTTTATGTCCTTGAAATGCACATTATGCATTATGATTTCCTGAGGTGCTACAGCCATTAAGTGGAAATGCAGTTGCCTAAAATGTTTAAAAAAATGAGGCAGATGAGCCTGTTTATGTTTAAACTTAGAGATATATTAAAAAGTGTTTAACAGCAGTTTGTATGCAAGTACTCTCTGTTTCTCATTACAAATGCTGACTTGCAGAACAACACTGTCATATAAACTAACATAAAAAATGCAATGAAAGGGGGAAAAAGTGTGTAGATAAAAGATGATTATGAGAGCACAGTATAACTGTTTAACTATTTTACTTATTACTTTTTATTGTTTGTGTATTTACTTAGCATGGTTATTTCGGTAATGTTAGATGTGGCCAGTTCCCAGCTAATATCCCCAGATTCCAGTCACTTCAGTAGGGCAAGGGGTAACAAACTCGTTCTCAAGGGGTAGCAAGCCGTTTCGGTCTTTCAGTGCGCTTGCAGCGTCCAGTAGTGTTGAACTATGACTCGGTTACATGCGGATTTTGAACTGTTGGGATTCAAACTCGGGTACAAACAACACAGCACGGCCCTTTTATGCCGTTACACTGGTCGACGGTCACATGATACTCCCAGAAAAAAAAGTATTGTATTATAATTTCCAACATGTTGTCAGCATATGTTCATTTTGCAGACTTGTAATCTTCAGTGAATAGAATATAGCATTTCACACAGAACCTTTGCATTAGGTGTATTGTTTTTGGTTGCATATTTAATTATGGATAACATATGGTTTATGTCCATAAATACAGACATGTTTTTTGCTCTAAGTGACCAGCCATCTGTGATTCTTATCTCTTATCTGTTTTTTGTTTTGTTTTGTTTTGTTTTGCTGGTAGGGCCAATGGCATGAGTAATGAGTAATGCCTGCTTTACTGGTGGACATCTGTTTTATTTTTTTTTCTACTTCTTTCTTTTATTTCGCCGACTATGACATGGAGTTTAATCTTAGCGTGCTACTTTCCCCTCCATAGCAATAATGCTTCTTTAGTAGTGGAGCTTGTTAACAGGTAAAGAAAGTAAGAGCAGGATGAAGGAATTAATGGCTTATGCTAAGCAATAATTTGTGACTTATGCAGTGTTTACTTCTTGCGTCTCATATGTAGCCGCTTGCTTAGTTGTGGTGGTTGCTGTGTAGGATGATGCTTGTCTGTTTCTCATTAAAAAAATTGCTTCAGAGAACTTTAGAGACCACACTGTCTTCACATAAGAACATCACTTCCTAATTACATTGAGTGTACATTTTGAGATGGGTAAAAAACTAAATATTTTCCCCCCTCCTTACTGCATCTTGTTTGCCGGTAATTGATTAGTTGTACTGATGTACTGATGAGGTGCTTGGAAACACAAATAGAAAAAATAAAAAACAGCATGCATGCAGTATCGGAGTGATTTTATGTTATGGTTCTGATTATACTGGAAGTTAAAGTTGTAAAAGCTCAAAAATGTTCCATACCTGGACTTTTCAGATTAACAGTGATCATATCCAACATGTAGAGGAAAAACCACCCTGACAGACACTGATTTGGTGCTCATTAATGAAGCAGATCAATAAAAGATATCCTGATGATAGTTTTAAAAATATTGCAATTTTGGTATTCTGATTATTTGCTGATTCTTCTGCGCAGGACCAGTGACTCATCCTAAGGGCAACCCGATAGGTGTTCCCTTCCAGAGGGAGTCCCTGCTGGGCATGGTGTCCAATCCCACAGAAGTGTTCTGTTCTGTCCCTGGTCGCCTTTCTCTTCTCAGTTCCACCTCTAAGTACAAAGTGACTGTAGCCGAGGTTCAGAGACGCTTATCTCCGCCCGAGTGTCTCAACGCCTCCCTGCTTGGCGGGGTACTACGCAGGTGAGACTTCTAAAGGCTTCTAAACTGTCCTCTATCGAATAAATCTACAAGGGATAATTGTACGACTGATTTCTGTTAGTTTGTGGTAAAGGAAATGCCATGACGCAAGTTAAATAAACACCTATAAATTTATACATTGTGTTTGTGTGATCTGGGTCGAAAACAGCACTCTTCTATAACCTACTGTTACTACAGGATCATGTTTCCTGCATGCATTAGTGTTTGTGCTATGGAAAAGTGATTGATCTTAATTACAAGTATTAAGTTGCTGGATGTGAATTGAAGATCTGAGATATCCAAGATTATCAGACACTATCTGTCAAACTATTTGAAAAACTTGCACAGAGAGGGGATTTCTTCCTTTTATAAGGAGAACGCCATAACATAACCGAATGGAATTTTACAATAGGAAAAACACAGTTAAACATTCTTAATATTTGCTCCCAATAAAGCTTTTTCCATCTCCTTACTCCGCAATGAACGTTCTGAAGGCTGATGTGAAAGTTTTCCCAAACAGGCCAAGCTTAAAAGACTAACCCTCACTTATTGAAATCTACCAAAATTATTATTTTTTTTACTTTTACTCTGTGCCAAATCTTGTCCCTAGCTTCAGATACGAAGAGGAAATATTTTACTTTTTTTCTTTTATTTTGAACAAGCACTGGCATTAAAGATTTCTATGTATTATCCTACACACAGTCACACAAAACACACAAAACGCACAAAACACACACACATTCTCAGAGAGATATTATTAAGTAGGTCATTAAGTGTTTTGGAGGGGGGGGGTGTTTAGCAGAAGCAGGGTGCTCACTCCTCCCCAATGATGCGTCCCTTTCTTACTCACCAAATGTAGAAAACAACGCCAAGCCTCCAAGTCTAGTCATGCAGAAACCTGAAGCAGCTGAATTAAGTGGGGAATGTGTGTATGCATGTGAGCGTGTGTGTGTGTGTGTGTACATGTGCGTGTTTTGTGTGAATTATCACTAGAAAAGCACTACAGATGTTTCCATTAGCTCTTTAGTTAGTCACATATTGAGTAAGCTAAACATCTGTTTAATTTGACTATAGGACATTATGTTTTTTTTTTTATCCCACAGGGCTAAATCAAAGAATGGTGGGAGATCACTCAGAGAGAAGTTGGATAAGATTGGGCTGAATTTACCAGCAGGTCGCAGGAAGGCGGCAAATGTCACTCTACTAACAGCACTTGTAGAAGGTATTTGAGGCGATATTGAGCAGTCTCATTGTGATTATAAATTCAGAAAAATGAATTTTAATGATAATATTTGACCAATTTTGTCCCGCAACAGTGTTCTCATAATCATAATGTTAAAAACCTTTAATCAGAGATTTATTTTGTTTACACTTTATTTCTGAAACACATTTTTATTAGCATACTAGCTTCTATTAGGCTTTATGCATGATGAAAGCGTCCACGCCACCTGATAGGAGGTTCGCGTTGACAGTTTTAAGGTTAGCAAAGCAGCTGCATAAAAACCTGAAGAGCAAGAAATGACTCATAAAACCCAGGCCTATAAATTCCAAAGGATCTTCTACATCTCAGCTATTTATCATGCTAGACAATGACAAGTACTGGCATAGCAACCTCAAGCATTCTCTTCTATCATAAATTACTAACCCAGTATTTTTTTTTTCCACAGTTCCACACTACAAATTAAACTTAAGGGCATGCACTAACACAGGCTTTCATTTCATGATACTTTATATCCAGAATTACCTTTTGTAAAAGAATATTCAAGCCCTGAGTCAGAGAGCTGTTAATACATGGATCATGTGTATTATTGCCCTCAGCTATAGGGAATCTTTTTCTTTGCCGGATTGTTGTCATTTTCAACGTTAATAGGAACACGAACATGACCGGAAGGCTGTTATTTAGAGAATACTGAATTGGGGCTTGTTGTCATGTGTTTGCTAGCCAAGAGGGGAAGCTGACCTTAAAGATGGAGAATATTTGTGTGTTAATGTTAGACATAATGACTATGTGTAGACTATCAATAAGAGCCTCTGTCGGGTGTCAGAGATTGTTTGCTGCCTTCAGCTACATTAAAGCTATTAAACACAGGCAATGTGACCACTCTTCCCTCCCTCCCCAAGGCGAAGTGTGACTAATTCTGTCTCAGTCCTTGTGGTCTTATTTAAATTATTAATGGAAGTCTTGGGTTAATGTGTCATTAATTAAGGTCGGTTCAAAGAATCGCATGCATCTGACTCACCTATGATTAATGTCTGCAGGTGAGGCTGTACACCTGGCCCGAGACTTTGGTTATGTCTGCGAAACAGAGTTTCCCGCTAAGGCAGTTGCTGAATACTTGGGAAGACCCCATGTTGAACGTAACGAGATCAACACGCGCAAGAACATGCTCCTGGCTGCCAAGTAAGTTACAGCCTTAACTTCCATTTGTCACATAAAGGAAAACTGTTGTTCATTTGTACTGAAACATGTCCTGCTGAAATTGTTGCAGTGTTTTGATGATTAGAAATGAGTTTGGATCACTTAGTTTGTAATAGGACCAATTTGAATCGGATTTCAACCCGATGTGAGAGTTTTTTTTTTTGTTACGGTGGAAAAATTATTATTAAATTATTTAATTTGAATCTGTCCATGTGTGTCCACTGTTACAAAAATATATATTTTAAGAAAACCCTAAAAAAAGCAATGATTAACGATTACATATTTTATTCAAAAAGGGAAATATTAATTATCTTGCTATTAGATTGATATAGTATTTGTACTATAATATACTATACAATTTAATGCAATATTAACCTTTCCAATACTATGGGTGTCAACACACTTTATACACCTGGATCTTTATAAGGGCCGTTGGCAGGTGTGTAAGTGTGTGCACAGGTGTGCCTGTACACAAGGCTTGATGTTCACATAAAAAATATTTTTTGGTTCATGTTTACAAAGATGTGTTATCATGCTGCTAGGATTGTGATAATAATAATATAAAAGAGAATGGTACCTAACAAGTTTTAACACACACCTTCTATATTTTCACAAAGGCAAATCTGCAAGGAGTTCACAGACCTCCTGACACAGGATCGCAGTCCACTGGGCAACTCGCGACCAGTTCCCATCCTAGACCCGGGCATCCAAGGCTGCTTGACCCACTTCAGTCTTATCACACACGGCTTTGGCTCACCAGCCATTTGCGCTGCCATGACCTCCCTGCAGAACTACCTCAACGAGGCTCTGAAGCAGGTGGACAAAATGTACCTTAATGCACCTGGAGACTCCTCACAAAGCTCCTCAGATGGAAGCAGCAAAACTATGGACAAGATGGACAAGCACAGGAAGTGAAGTGTCCAAGATTTTCTGGAACATTCTGACATTCTTTGAGGACCACAGAGCGCCCGGTGTCTCATCATCTTCACATATTGGTACAGTACATCTTCCTGCAAATTCCGGTCTTCCACAGAGGTTTTCCTCTTTGTTCCTCTTAGTAACATCTCTACCAGCACCTCCAGACATAGGCTCAGCCCAAAATATGGTTTGAGCTTTTTTTCTCATGTTTTTTTTGTAAACCAGACACCATTTCAAGAGTTTATATGTGGATTTTAGCTTTGTTTTTGTTTTTTTTTTGATGAAGAGGAAGTCCCAGATTTTTGATGTCATCTTTGGTGCTGAACCTCTATACAACATGCAGAGGACATGTGATCCACTTTGAGAGAATAAGTAGCTTTTTGCTTGAATTCATTTGGATGCAGTGTTATTGTACTTCTGTCTGTGGGAGTATTGTTCGCATGAATGAGTGTTATGTGTGTCTCTATTCTCTTCCTAACTAAGTATAGATATAAATGTCCCTAAAGGCACTGAAATATTTGTCAAGTGACAATTTGGGCTAAATACAATAAGTTCTTTCAAGTGGTGTTTTTTTAAAATGTCTTTATTAGCTTTTCACCAAATGTTCACAGATTAAGATCACAATGCTGAACAAATTTGCCCCAGTTAAGTACACTGGCAACCTGCATAATATTTTGATCCACATCCAACAGTTTTTCTTGATGATCAGACAATGCATGTGTTTTTTGTGTGATATTATACATGTTTTCTGTAAATACTGTATGTCTTTTTTTATACTTCTAGATTAAATGGACTAGAAAATTTGCCTCCACTTATCTTGCCCTAAATGTAAATATTTTCTAAATTATGTTGTAATTTAATGGGATTTGTAAATACTGGTACAATTCTGGTGTATGGTATTGCTTTCTAAAAGGACGACTTAATCTTTCTATAAATAGGTTAGTCTTTTTTATCATATAGTCGTTAAGCCTTGGGGATTGTTTTCTTTTCATATATGTGTAAAAGCCTTTTAAAGCTTTAGGATAAAGAAGAATAAAAAGAAAACACTGTTCATAGTTGCACTTGTTAAGTCTTCTCATTTATGTGGTCAGCTCATTGGTACACTTTAATACACATGCATACACCCTTCTGCCAATGAGACATTGGCATAAAAGCCAGTTCAAGTGTACATAAGAGGAATGGGAGAAAATAGCACATGTAGTAAAAAGTGCAAATTTTCTTATGTTCCTATATATTTTCTTATATATATATTATATATATATATATATATATATATATATATATATATACCATAATAAATTCTAAATAGCAGATGTCTCAGAAAGCCTTCTGTGACCAAACGAATCAAACAACAGATGCCTTAGATGGATCCTCCACAGTTTGTTTATTCATCGCTTAAAAACACAGTTCCGTATTTTCACGTCTCACCTTTCCAAGCTACAAATAGGTGTGACGGCAAAAACGATGAGTATCAGAGATAAGATCCTGCTTTTTTTTAATTATAGTAATACATGCTAATTCTTTCCGGGTGCTTTACAGCAGGAGAATTGTCTTTTGTGTGTTTTTCCCAGTAAAGTAAAACGTTTTCAGAGACTTCTAGCTTTTCTGAAAGCAGCTTCGCTTTATGATATTGCTCATGGAATATGCCAGGCTGGATGCACCAGCACATAGAACATTTTTAGTATTTTGTCCTAGATCTTTACAAATCCACTATTATTACAGCTTACATATGATTATCACAGTTATTCATTGTGCCTTCTTACATCTTCCTCTTTTCACACCATATGTCTTTGTGTGTGTGTGTGTGTGTGTGTGTGTGTGTGTGTGTGTGTGTGTGTGTGTGTGTGTGTGTGTGAGAGAGAGAGAGAGAGAGATTCATGTGACTGACAAGTATGAGCTTCTCCCTCAGAACCTGATGGACCGGCCATGTGGCTTTGGTTGCCTGTAACCGCCTTTGCTTGATACTTTTTCTGTTCAAGACTGAAAGATGAGCCATGCTAACTTTCGTAAGACCAATTTTGATGACTGACTGCCGATGGTCATGGCATTCATTTCCTCTTTCACCTGAATGGTGTTGACCGATGTGTTTTGAAGCAGGCACATACTGATCTTCTGCTTACATTTGCTAAAATTCAGGTTTTTGAAAATGTTATGTAAGATTAACATATAGATTTAACTTTACTGTTCTTATGAAGACTACAAAACTAATCTAATATAGTTTCACCTTATCTGATACTTAATACGACAAAATAAATATTATTTTTTGGGGTTATTTTTTTACTAAAGTTTGTATTTTGACTAAAGTATGTATTTTGGTTATGGATGAAGTTCTATCATTGAAGTACAAATAACACAGAAAATTTTGTTCACAAGATGAAATACACAGATGTGGTGAAATAAATATTACTTAGTGAATATATATGTTGATTAATGACTCTATTTTTAATAATGATTTGATGTGTATTTTATCATCTTATTTAATACAATAAATATATTATATTTAGTGCATGTTGTAATGGTGCGAACAATGATTAGGACCGCTTTTAAACTCCTCCAGCCTTAACATTTTGATTGGACAGTCGATGAAAATATACTTTGAAATTCCAAATATTCTGTTTACACGGGTGTTTGTCATGTCAGTTGCTGGTGTTGAGGAGGCTGAGATTAGAGCTCTACGGCAAGGCAATTGCAGTCTCACTTCAGGTCCACATAGTGATGTATGTATGTCTATATATATATATATATATATATATATATATATATATATATATATATATATATATATATATATATATATCTATATAATTTTATTCTAAAAAGTCAGTTTGAGTATTATAGAATTCAAATCCGCAAGGTTAAGCACTATGAATGTAGCTGATATTTATTTAGTTTATTAGTGTGTTTAAAGGATGTGATAAGTTATATATAGTTGATGTTGAATATTATAGTCATAAATATAGATATTTCGCCTTCCTAAGAGAGATATCTCTCTGGTTCATGTATGCATTAATTAGTAATTACCAAGCAACAAAAGACAAAAGTAGGTTCTTAAATAGTCTTATTATTAATATATGTAAGGATCAGCTGTCATGTCTCGTTTGTTTTCATTCATCCTAAATTGCAGTTAAGTTTATATTTGTTTATTGCTACGTTGTTGGAAGCCATGTGTTTGATTTCCATGTGTTTATTTCACTTGATTGGTACAAAATGTATTAGTTTTGAATGTAGTTTTATAATAGTAATAAGTAATAACTACTGATATGCATGAACGGTGTAAGCAAACAAATTACTGCAGATTATTGTTAGCAATCTTGTGAAGACCCTGAAAAAAAAATGTTACACACACACACACACACACACACACACACACACACACACACACACACACACACACACACATATATATATATATCAAATATATATATATATATATATATATATATATATATATATATATATATATATATATATATATATATATATATTATTTTGTTGTTGTAAGGATATTTGCCACACCTCTGGAAGAAGGCACGCAGTGTCGAGTCTTTCACGGCCTGGTTTACATTAGGAGTCATTTGCAGTAACACTAATAGAAACAGAAACTCCAAACCGCTGTAACCACTCTGAAATTCCTTCAGATTAAACAGGCTTTATCATATGTCCATCAGCACATACAAGCTTACAGTGTTTGTACAGTTGAAAGTCAGGCCAGAACCCGTGCCATGCTTTGACATGCATATGGTGCACAGTGTGGTTATACCTGGTTGGATTCGTGGGGGCAGGGTTGCGTTGTTGTTAAGTCGCTTTCTGGCCAACGAAACAGTGGGGGGCATGGCAGGGGGTGGTTTGTGGGTACAAAGAATCTGAATAACGAGAGCATAAAAACAAGCACGGGGGTGGGGTGAACATGCAAGCCTTGGAGAAAATGTGGAAGGAATTAATATGAATTACAGACAGTTGAGTGAGTTTGTACCCATGTTGGTTGGTTTGTATCTGGGATTCACATAGAAGGAATGAGATGAAGAGTGCTGGGAAAGATGAGGAATGATATCATGAAGTAACTCCTTGTTTTGTCCTTTTTTTGTGTCATTCTGTGGGAATGTGGTGGCCTGTTTCTCTCGCTCTTAGGCTAGCCACCCAAACACCCCCTCCCCATCCCCCACATTCTTCACTTGCAAAATCCTGCCAATTAGGCTGACGAAGCCACAAAATCCATGCGGAGGCTTCGCTGCTCCATGATAGACGGCAGATGTCTGTTTCTGAGGGAATGGTTCCACCAGTCAAACCGTACAGATTGGGAATCTATTGCTCTAGGAATAAAAAAGAAGTCATGTCTGCTCCACATAGTAAGGATTTTCCACACTCGAGTACTGCCTATTCTTTGCTATTAAATAAGGAAGCAAATTTTAAAATGGTGTATAGATCAGACTTAATTAGATGTATCTGACAATTGTAAAGTATGTACCCGCAGTGTGTCTAACTAACTGCACTCCAAAAAATACAGCATAGGTTCTTGCTTGCTAAACAAAAATGTTTAAATCACTTACATTTTTGTCGCTTACTTCAACTGCTGAAAAATCGATTACTGAACAAATATTCTAATCATGCTGCGTCAAAAACTATATGGTCAACTGCAATGAGTGTTGTAACACAAATCATTTTCACTCATTCTTTGTAATTCCTAAAACAGCCTTAATATCTCTATGTAAATGTTAGTATTTGAGATCCAACCAAGCAGAAAATATATTCTTAACAGCTACAAATAAAAATGAAAGGCACACTGTTTGTTTTGTCTTTTGTCTTGTGAAAGATTGCCAGAAAGATTGTCAGAACATTGGGATCCCCTGAGTCGTAGCAAAAAAGGAAGAGCGGTAAGTTTTTATTTTCATGCAGGTGCAAGTTAGCTGTCAGACAGACTGCACACATCACGTGTTGAGACCAATAATGAACTTGAATTAAGTAGTTGAGGTTGAGAAGCAGTGCTGATTTCTTTTCCGGCTTGGTAACGTATTTTGGGGGGCACAGTAGTAGAATTCATATTTAATAATAAAAAAAAAATGGTTATGCCATGCCATTTTCTGTAAAATTGAACACAGATGTGCAAATTTGGGAACACTAAACGAGCATTGTACTTTAGCCAAAGTGTCTGTGTACCATCTGTCAGAGTCCTTTTCCCATTCGAGTGAGTGGATTATGGAAGGGCTGCATGATGCTGTCAACAAAATGAATCAAACCATTTTTCTCAGAGGGTTTATGTTGGCTGTTTTCGTCACTCAACTTTTTTGTGTTTTTTTGTATTGTTGACTGTCATTCCTGAAAGTAAATTGGCAGAAAAAAGTAAACACATATGTAACATGTATGTTAATGTATATATATATATATATATATATATAGATATATATATATATATATTATATATATATATTAACGTAATTTTGTATTGGTCATAAAAAAAAGCAAATGTAGTTATAGAATTAACCATGCCATTTTAATTTAAAATTTGAACACAAAAAAATGATGTACACTTTATGCCATTTGGGCAACATGCTTTCTGTAAAATTGAAGCATTCAGATGCCACTTCTGCAAGCCATTTGTGTCATGCATTGTCCACTATTTAGCGAGCATAGAAGTCCTTTCCTTTAGCCATTCTGTGTACCATCTGTGTCTGTGTGAGAGTCATCTGTTTTCCTCATTCGAGTCTGAGATTCTTTTGGATTGCATGGATCGAGCATGTTTCAGTGCTTGATGCTTATTTTTTGCTGTCAAGGCCTGTCAACTTCTGCATGAATCAAAGCTGTCAACAATTTGCATTTTTCTGAATTCGTTTCATGTTGGCAACCATTTTTCTCATGTTTTGAGGGTTTACTTTTGTTGGCTTTTTTGATTTCGTTCTTGATTTGTCAACTTCACGTCAAGGTTTGTCCTGTTTTAAACTTTGTATTGCAATGTTGAACATCTATTTGCTTAATGTTTAAGTATTAAATGCTGCTATAATTCCTGAAAATTGTCATGTCAGTAAATCACCAAACAAAAGTAATAGTCAATTAATGTAAACGGTTGTAAACTTATGCTATATATATATGTATATCTATATATGTATGTTATATATATATATATATATATATATATATATATATATATATATATATATCATATATATATATATATATATATATATGGTATTGGTACCATATATGTAAAAATAAACAACAACAAGTAAAATTATAGCTTTTAAATATCTGGTTACCACCGAAAAACAAACAGGAAGAAAACTTCATGTAGAACGCCCCGATCAAATTTCATTGAAATACATCAAAGTGGATAAAAGCAACTGCTATTTATTAGAAAACAACACTGGTGCTGAGAATCAAATAATTATAAGTTGAAATGAGAAATGTGTTAACGCTGTGGTTAATCGTACAAATCAGACTAACCTTCTAAAAAAGGTCACTTTCACAATGTAAATGTGTGGTGTATCTGATTGTTGCCTCTTCACTATAATTAGTATTAGTTGGGAATTTTATTATCATAATTTTTTTACAAAAATTTATGATGACGTTATATTTGACAGAATTTTTAAGATAAAAAAATCTCAGTGTATGATCTTTCATAAACAACAATAAGATGATAGCATTAGTTTCTACAAAACAGACTACAAATGTGATAGTGACATCGATGGAATAGGACCAAACATGCTAATTATTACCTTAAGTTCGTTTTGAAGAATGTTTCTGTTTATACAACCCTGTTTATTGCACAAGCCCTGGTCTCAGTGATTGATAATGTAAACAGAACATAGTTTTGATCTATAAACGCAGATGTAGGAGCTTCATAATATAATTATATTATATAATATATTATAATTTCCCATAGAAATGGGAAATCCATTGCATTGTTCAAAATGATTTTACTATTATCATCACAACTACTACCACTCTAAAATGTCTTTTCCATATTTAACCAACATTTACTATGTAGGTGTGGTTCTAATTTAGCCTAAACAAAAACATGTATGTATAGTTTAATTCACAGTGACAGATGTCACTTCCAGTTTGCCACACATTTAATGGGAATAAAAACAATAATGTAGAAATGCACCACAAATTGATCAATAGCTTGTAGTGTGATTCCACACTGTATGTTGAAATACCACCTGTCTATTGACTTGTTGATCATTACTCATGAGATATCAAACCATTGCTAATTACATGGCACATTAAGTGTCAGGGACTTAATTGGTCTTTATAAACAAGTAATGGTGCAATACCTGCCTTGTAATAAATTCCCAGAATAGATTATCAGTTTGTACCATAGGGTAGGGATCATAATCATAACACACAAATGACACTGGGTCTGAAATCTTTGGCTATTTGATCCAATGCATCCACAAGAGTAACCTCCTTTAGGCGGTGGCATCAACAATCAAACGTCCCTTCAGCAGCCTGTCAGAAACAGATTATGAGAAAGTGGGAGAGGAGGCATCCTATGGCATTCAGGTTCCTTAATGGAGGACAGCATTTGTCATCCTTATTCTCAACTTCTTCCTAACTTGCATAGTAGAGTTTCACACTGCTTGTGTCCTTCAGCATCTGGAAGAACCTTACTGTATCAGGAATGTCTTTGCCTTGGCAAATTATCATGTGATGCCTTGAAGAAGTTCCATGTCACAGTCAAGAAACCCCTCTGGGATGGCTCCATGCAAAACCTTAGTGCAAATATATGCAAAAGAACTAAATGAATGACTTTGAATTAAGTTGATCTAAAATGGAGTGACTGACAGTGACAGTGACAGATGATTTGCATGAAAAATTCAATCTACAAAATGGCTGCGGCTGGTATAAAACCTCATCGATCATGGTATATTCACAAAATTAAGAAGTTAATACCAGATACTTCAACTAAAAGCTTCATATGAAGTAAATGAGAACACGTCTGTTAATTGCAAATAAAGAGTGACGTTGCCACGGGCATTTCATTATGAAATAAGAAGGAGGAAGTCAAGGGATGTCATCAATGCGATCTTTATTTCAAGATTTTTGTTAAATAGCAACACGGTGATATTGTAACAATGGCTCCAGGGGACTGATACTGTCATGTATTTTATAACATTCATTTGTCATTTTGTTTTGTTGTTTTTATGTCATTTACATCACATAATTGATCGTTGTGAATGTATTTTAAATGAAGAAAAACCTATTTTTGACCTCAAAATAAATCACCATCCCTCTGTACATTTATATGGAGAGAAGAAGTTTTTTGACAGATTCGAATTCTATATAATTAATTAAAAAGAATGTCACACTGATTTCTCAAGAAGGTCTAATTATTCAAATAACACTTTTTAAAATGTAAAGAAATTGCAATCCTAAAGTGTTTTTCAATTGGAATATTTCTGAAAAGGCACCAAAAGAGACCAAAAGAAATTCATATTTCCATTGAATGACCCACATATACTTCAAAATAGTAAGGAAACTGAGTTATCACTTGTACTGAGAAATACAAGTGATCTTTTTAATTCAGAGAATTCTATACAAATATATTTTATCTCTCCCAATGTTTACTCTCCGAATGTTGCAAAATTCTGACACTGGGCATTACATTGCACAACATGGCAAGCATGTCGCTGTCGCAACACACTGCATTTTCACTCAAGTGCTGCGAGTCCCTGCATGTATTAACAGCCAAGCAGGCAGAGAGCCATTCTTTGCCTTGATTGTAAATTCTCATTTTGAGTTTTGCTCCATACTCAAGTGGAGGCCTGTGGAGCTTCTTGGGTAAAGGATTACATGTATTTACAGGCAACTAAACGGTGAGCATGCTCAAAGCGAGATAATGTCCAACAACATGTATGATTGTACAAACAAATCCAGCATTTGCTTTACGACTTAACAAATACTATCAAAGTGGGATGAAGAGCCGCTAATTTGCCCTGCTTAAATTTTCTCCAAATAGTCATACAGTAGATGTGGTTTAGCTGCTAAATTCTCACCACTAGTTTAAATGAATTTTTATCACCTCAAAAATCCAGTCAGGATGCAATATTATAAGCCTTGTTTTCAAGTTCTTCACCTTTATTTAGTGATGTTTTCTCAGAGAACACAGATTAAGACAGAGAGGGGGGGGGGGTGCCTGGGGGCAAAGACCAGCATTTATGGTTCAGCTAAAGGTAAAACTCATTACTTGGCTTGCTGTCACTAAACAGCTGTCCTACATGGCTCCGGGGCTGTTAGACTCAAGTGACAGCACAAGCTACAAGAAAATGAGCCTACACTTTCGACACCCTAGCTTCACTTTATTTTGCTAATACAAAGCAAACTAAAACACAAAAATAGCTCCTGTTTTAAGTTCAACAACAAATCAAAACAATTTGACAGTGGTAAAACAAAGAAAAAAAAAGAGAATGATGAAATTAACAATAGCGTCAGTGTGATACAACCTAGTGCATTCATGAAAGCCTTAATAAAAACAGCTGCCGGTCGAGACGAAGACCATCTGAGCATAGTCGTTTCAAAAAACAAATAAGCTACACAGCAGCATAAGATGCCGTCTAGTGTAGTTATCATGTCATGTCTGAAAAGTTGAATGGGGTTTCTCAGACAATAAGTGTTTCCAGTCTAGGGTGAATCACAGCCCAACCACACTCATTTCCTGCACGTGTTTATCTAGAAAAAAAAAAAAAAAACGGGGAGATGCAAGCTGCCCGGACTTGTTTGGAACACGCAAGATGGAGGGAAGAAGAGCTGAGTGAAGAAGTGACTACCTAAATCATGCTTGTTTGAGGGGACATACAGATAAATGAACAATAAAAACCAGAAACCATTGTGGCACTGATTATCTCGACATGAATCAACCTTGAACACCCTTTGCTGAATAATAATAGTAAAGGGCAGCAGAGCTACAGCTGCATGCTTATGAATCTTCAGTGGGGACTTGGCACATGAGGTAGACCCTCAGTAGTCACCTAAGTAGTGCAGCCTTCCAGACGTCACGCCACCTTAGTCCTACTTTAACTGGAACAAAATCTACCGTAGACACGTTAATTTGTTGCCGGTCAAGAATAGCAGGCACGTCAGTGAATGCTGTTACCTAAGAAAGGTAATGTGAATCTGGAGCTGTCTTTTCATGATCTGGAGGAAGGTTTGTGCCTCCTGCTCTGTAGCCTTCCTGTTTTTGGCTTATTGTGAAGGAGGATTCATGGTGTTTATAGTAGGCGCTGGCTACCTTCCAGTGTAAAGACCTGAACATAAAGAAGCTGCACACTGACGAAACTTGTCAGTGTCACCTTGTCAAAGACCGATCCTCTTTACGAAACAGCAGGCAAGAAAGAGCCACCTCAATGAAGGAAAAATTACTATAGCCTGTTTAGCCTATCAAAATTTAATAATCGTTACCTGCTGTTTATCCTCGAAATAATCAGCACTTGGCCCGGATCTTGTTTGGAGCTGAAATTTTAGGATAATATTTCTCACATGTTGTGCAAGTTTGGTTATAGGGTAAAAGCAAAAATAAAGTAGAATTGACTGGTGAGTAGAAAAAAAGAAAAAAATACACACACACACACACACACACAATACATTTCAGAAATATCTTAAACGTATTTCCTGAACCGAAAGCCACATATGTGGGTACGAATATGTGTACCGTTACTCCCCTAATATATACTGAAGCAATAAGCAATAATAAATGTACCAAAGCACTTCAGTGTTAAACAATGTTCATATAAATATCAGCCAAATTAGTATTAGTATATAAAAAATGTATCAGAAAAGAGTAGACATTTTCAACTGATTGCTGATGTAATATTTTTGTAGTAGTGAAAGAGAATATTTAATATCTATTTATTTTACCTCTAGCTAACTGTTAAATACAAACATACACCCTGGCCTGGAATTTGTCTGTATATTTGGACGTGTGCGAGTGTATAACGGATTGCAGTCAGTCGCATTGTATGACGTGTCTGACCCGGGGCAAAATGATTTATTCTGTTTCAGACTTACAAACTTAGTCCAGGTTTTAGTGACTGTACTTGAATTCCTATTATCAAAATATTGTGAAATCTGATTCCACAGAATTGAGACTAACAATCTGATGACCTACATGACAAAAAGAAATCATGAAATATGAGAAGACTACTGATACGTTGACATGTCTACAGTATTTTTTTTATTTTAAATAATCAGTAATACATTGCCCCTGTTCCACCGGCTAGCGTGACTGCTACAAATTTAGAGCAAGTTGTGCATAAATTACAAATCATGGGTTATGGATTGGCAAGCATAGTGGATCATCTTAAAATAATCACAAGCTGAACCCAAAAGTATCTATCTTAATGACTTACCTGGTTCTCAGTATAAATTAACATAATCTGTAACTTATTTCCCCTCATCCTTTGTCAGTATTAAAACACCTAAACTAGCATAGTGCAATAGTCAATAAAATCTTACATAAAAATTATTTTCATCATGTTTAAAAGAGCAGTCTGAACTATCACTGTGTGGATGAGCTCATGCCTCAGCATTTTCCTCTCTCTCTTCTATATACAGTTTTTTTGTATGACACCTTTGATAGTAGATCTATAAAGATTACTGTAAACATAGCAAAAATATATGGTAACGCTGAGAATACACCTGAGAATGCTGTTGAGTTAGTCAAAGATGGATGTCTACTGTAAAAAGCTGAGATGTGTATGAATTTTAGGAACCATTGAACATAAAAGGTTTAAAAATGTCCAAACAATAGATTAGAATCAAGACCAGAAATCAGCCCTTTTTCACCCAAAATAATGTTTTGTTTGTGGGTGTACCTTATTATAAATGCTTTGAATCAGTAGATATATGTGTTACATGTGATTTTATGATGATATGTTTCATAGTTTCTCATTAATGATGGCAGACCAGCATGCTGTGTGTGTGTATGGGGGGGGGGGACCATGCCCACCTGTCTCTCTTAACTTTCATAATGCTAAACAACTGTGCTGATGACAAACTTTGCAGAAAGGAATGAGAGCTTACATTTTATTGTAAAGGGAAAACAGAGAGAGGGGGGGGGGGAGAGAGAGAGAGAGAGAGAGAGAGAGAGAGAGAGAGAGAGAGAGAGAGAGAGAGAGAGAACAGTTACTGGGTCAGGAATGCTGTCGAAACAGACCTGTACTTTTTAATCCAAAGTAACGAATTCATCCATACTTCAAATATATTTTGAAATATTTTTTAATGGATTTTTCCAACAAGGACCAGTTGAGGAAATGTAGCAGTTCTTTTTAATTTGATAACATCATTGTCAATGGCATAAATTATAATTTTTTACTCAAATCTCCAATCTTTCTTATTACCATCATGTGTAAAGATTTGTATGAAGCTTTAGCAATACTGTAGCTCTGAAGAGTGAAGAGAGAGGGAGAGAGAGAGAGAGAGAGAGAGAGCGAAAGAGAAGCTATCTTACAGATCTTTGTGACCACCTAACAATCTATATGTACAAAAGAAAAGCAGAAGAACTGTAGACATTGCTGTTTCCAAATGAACTGACACTAGGGCGTAACCAAAAGGGGCTGAGGTGTGTACTGCAATACTACCCATGATTTACATGTCTGTACTTAATGTTTCAATCACCTGTCAGATGCTTTAAACTGAAGTTGTTTTTCAAGCAATAAATCAAAGCTCAGAGACATAAGGTATAATACAGCAAACATGTATTATGTGAGTATAGTGATGTAAGGCATGGTTTTCTCATGGTTTTAAATTGCTTTAAGCCAAGAATGCCTAGAACATAAACTAAACAGCTACAGTAACATCAACAGAACAAGGATGTGCACTTTTTGTGCATGCAAAAATTAAATTTGAACAATTACACTAATGTTCAAGTATATTGTTCTAATACACTTTTTCTTCACTGCACTTATTCTCAAGCCAGCATTGTCTTCAACAATTTCAAGACTGCAATCAGTTGTTGATAAAGTCCTTCTGCTTACTTGTGCACTTGAGCACACAAACTAGAATTTCAGGTTTGTAAGTCTTGAGTTCCCTCCCGGCAGCTGGCTTTCTCCTTTGCATGCAGTGCTGTTGCATGGTTGCTCTATTAAAAGAGGAAAACAAATACCAATTATATGTGCAGTAATGTGTCTCTATTCTAAGTCACATGATTGGAAAGCTCAGTGTATACAATATGTTCCAATAAGGACACATGATGTAGACCACAGTTGACAGTAAACTACATGTTGATTTGCAGTGTGCTTATGGATTTGTGTTTGACAGGAAGAAAAGATAAATAAAAAAAAGAATATTTAAAAAAAAAGACAGTATTAACGATCAAGATCAGCCAAGATGTGGATCCCAACTTGCACGAAATTTATGATGTCGTTTTGTCTCAGACACACACAACGCAGTGACAAAACACATAGTGGCATGTTTAAAAGAATGAGGTGTGTCTTTGTCATGAATGTCATCATGTGGAGCAATCGAGGTGTTGGGAAAGTGTTCCTCAGTTGTGGTGACAGAGACGGTATGCTGAGTAGAGAATGCATGGTTTATTTCTTTCATCTAATTACACAGAAAGAGACAGAGAGAAAGAGGGAGAGAGAGAGAGCTGAAAGGCAAGTAGGGGCGTGCAGTGCTCTCTGAAATCTACCCCTTTATTTCTAATGGCAGGACCACAGCACAACTGCTTGTAATCCTTTACTTGCTTAAAGTTACTTGAATCATCACAACTAATAAACATTGCGTTCACGAACTGAATGAGGCATATTATAATGAAGACACCAACAAGCTTTCTCCAACAACTTCACTTTGATTTGACTTCACCTATGAAACTCCTATACTTCTACATTATAAACTATGTGCAACATTTTTTACTCTTTTCCTTAGAATAAAGATCTTTTGTATTGTGATACTGTAGGCTCCGCCGTACAGCTCAATAAAACTGATTTTCCAACAAGCACAAAAAATATGTGGTGTAGAAGACAGTTACCAGGAAAAAAATAGGGGCTGTGTTTCAACATGCCAAAATGAAAGCTGATGAAGGCATCCAGAGTGCTTAATAAGATATACCATCTAACTTTTCAGTATTTGTTAAGCTTTTATGTTCTTTTTTTAATACAAATCAGCACAGAATTAAAGGATATACAAACGCACAGAATCATCTTGAATGTAACTGCATAACTGCATATTATTTACAGAGATGTGTTATCACTGAAGAAAAAATAATATATTTAAGTTCATTTTTGGTCATTCCTGAATATAACTAGTTATGTACAAGTTTACTTCAAAGCATTGTGGGATTCTAACATGTCTTTTTGTAATATTGTACATGGATATTTCATGCTAAACAAAGAGTAATGTAAGGTGTCCAACAAGAATTAAACTATTATTAAGGATACCTGGTGATCTGCGTTTGTCATCCATACCAGCACCTCTGAGGTGAACGTCTTTTTCCATGACTTTTCTATATTGACTCACAACAGTCTTAATCCTTTTTATCCACCAGCATAGCAGGTTAAGATTTTTTTGCCTGACTTGGCACATGCTGATAGCATGTGATGCTAGCCTAGGCTAAGCTGATCTAACCTTTTTTCTGCCTCCACCCAACTACGATTATCGTGAATTTTAAGAAGGAGAAGTGGTTGATAAAGAAAGACAGAGATTGAAAATGAAAGAAAGAGGTGGGAGAGGGCACATCGAGCAGCATGCGTGTGTGTAAACATCCTGCAGGCAATGGGAGTCATCCTGGGAAATATTTATCCTTGCTGGTAACGCAAAGAGGCAGCCAAAGCCTTAATCTGGCCTTTAGCTATTTTCTCTGAGAAAAATCTGACAAAGGAGGGGGAGCATATGGATGGGGAGGGACAAGGAGAGAGCAAATGACCAAGGTTGCAAAGGATAGCTGGGGATAGTGACGAGAGGCACGAGAAGGCAAGAGTGGAGTACCGATGGATAAATGGATGTGGACAGGAAAGCCTTCATTGTGATAGGATGGGCAGAAGGTGGATAGCCAGCAGGGAAAATAGATGGATATGGTGGTGGAAGACCTGTAGGGTACAGACAAGGGTGGTGACAAAGGCATGGGGTTTGAGGCGAGGGAAATACAAAAAAGATTGCGGTCATGTGGGTGTAAGCATGCATGTTTGTTAGGGAAGTCATATAGTAGGTTTACGCTATGTTTAATAATTATGTAGAGATGTATAATTCATTCCCAAGGGAATTTTTTTTTTTTAAAAGACTTTTTGATCTCTGATGAAGTTACAATCAAATTTAGGTATAGGTAAAGTATTAGCAAGATTTACAATGATGTCAATAAAAGGTTCTCACAAGCACACTTTATATATATATATAATTTATTTATTTTAATTTATTTATTTTTTGACAGGCACATCTTATAACTGATTAAAAAATAGAAATTGAAAATAATATATAAAAAAAAGTAAATTTTTGGTTGCTCCTGAATATAACTAGTTAGCACTTTAGTGAGTTAGTAAGCACTTTAATGTTTGTAATGTTTATTTTGAGACATTTGCATCTTATCCCATTTACAATGCTTTTGTAAAGCACTATGTGTACTTTCTACATCTTTTCAAAGTGCCATGAAGTTATTTCATACTTTACGATTGATGAAATAATATTGATTACAATATCTAAGTCAAGATAACGAATGCCTATTGTCAAGATACATTTAACTATTCAACTAATGACTAATGTTAATTTATGAAAAGGAGTGTGAGATCAGCCTTATATATTTGAAGTGGTGAATGCAGTAAGTGTGTGCTGTGGTGGAAGGGCAGAATGGCTGTGGTCATGTAAGCTTATCTCAACTTATCTCAGGGCTGAGCAGAAGAAATAATTGCAGACAGAAACCTGCACAGTCCACACCTGGACCACTTCAGCAGTAAAATGCATGAATAGTACTACAGCACACATAGAACAGACTAAAGTTTTGCAGCTGCTGTTAAATGAATTAAATGGGACTCGTTCTGTTGGCATGTCTGGTATGGAGGAATAAATAAGAGACCACATATAAAGAAAAAACATTTACTCTGTAACTACGTAATACAGTAGATTCCGTCCTCATTCCTTGCTAAATCTGTCATTTTTTGGATTGTACCGGTAAAAGTCATCAGTTGATAAAGCGTTAGACAACTTTAGTTAAGAAAGATACTCTCCTTCTGTTTATACCAATCATCGAATCAAAATTTTAACAAATTCAAAGGGTGTTGTGTGTACTGTAATAGAACAAACAACCATGTGTATTTTTTTGGAAGGGAATGACAGTCCAATGTGTCTCATCAATATGATCTAAAGGTCTTTTTTCCTCTCTCTTCTGCCACATTGTACAGACCTAACCAACACGGTCTGGATTTATTTTATTTTTTTTGCTGTATATATAACAATCACAAATCTAAAATCATTGAAGTATAACAAGGTTATTGTAAAATTGCAAATCCGCAATATGTTTGTGTTTGAAGGGAGTATTAAGCTGTTAATAACTAATGCACAATGCAATGATTTAGCGGTTGCTTTTTATCTTGTGTTTTTGGCTACATCCATCTCTTACATCCTGTGGAAAAGGATCTAGCCCTAGGGTTTGGTTGTTTCTTGTATGGCACATTTGGATTTTACAATCACCAATCACAAGAAAACACTACTAAACACCAGTGTGCTGTGACAGAACGAAAATTTGAGGGCATTAGTTTATTGTAGATACAAGGTACAATAACTACTACTGCTTTTTGCATTATTGTCATTTTACTGAGGAAATTTCTTTTATGGGGGAATTATTTTGTATTTTTATTTAGAATATTCCTGTCCACCATTTTGAACAAATGCACAAGAAAGAGTGCATTTAATCAACTCTTTATACCATGAGAAAAATTGAGAAAAAGCACATGAAGCGTCGATTATGCAAGTGCCTTTGGTGCTAGAAGGGCAAATTACATTGCAGTCTCTTTTACTGAGCATCAGCTTGACACACACACTGGCACAGTCCCAGTCACGTCCTTCCCCAAAGTGCAGTCTAACTCTGCACACACACACACACACACACACACACACACACACACACACACACACACACACACACACACACACACACACACACACACACACACACACACACTCTCACACACCTCAGATCTATGCCTTTGTTATGTTCAACGTTATTTTCTCAGCATAATGACTGTTAAGGTGCAAAACATTTCTTCCGTAGTAGATTTGAACATGTTTTTAGAACATTTCAAATGACAACAAACTCAAAAATGCATTCCCATAAGAATAATGAAATAATTAGCTGAACAACTCTCAGGGTTTATTAAGAGCTTATATATTAAGAGAGTTTCTTGGGAGACAAGCTTCTCAGTTTAGAGGCCAATGGCTCAGTAAGGGCAAGAGGGCACATGGTGAGCTTTGTGAGGGTGAGAGACAGAGATCATGCTTTTAATTAAATTATTATTACCCCCATTCTAATGACGATGGTTTGTGTTCATACTTTGCCTTGACAACAGTACGCTTCAGACAACAGTAATGTGAGTGAAGAAATCATTTGTATTATATGTATAGAACACATTTGTATAATATGTATATATCTATCTATATATAAAGCTGAACAGAAAATGACACATTGAACGCATTGTTTCTGTCAAGGTATAGCACAGATTGCAAAAAATATTGTTAAGGTCAACTTTAAACCCAATAATAAACGCAAAACGGATAGTCATGAACGCAGTCTCTTATCTAACACTCGAATCAAATACTCTAAGAAATGGAACTACAATGAGTGATAATGTATAATTCCCTTATATTTACTGTGTTCCTGCTCCCCCTTCTCTCTCTCTCTTTTTCTCTCTCTCTCTCTCCCAGCGGCATGTCTGCTCTCAGTCTCCTCTACATCTGCAAGTGATCTCGTCCACCCCTGAAACATGCTTTTACCCCTGAGAAAAAAAAGAAGAAAGGAAGGGAAAAAAAGAAAGAAAGGGGAAAACAGAGAGTTTACTGCATCCTGGCACATCCTGCCTTAATGAGAAACCCCCCATCTGTCCCCAGCAGGACAGACAGAGAGAGGGACGGTCGTGCCAAGCAACGGAAAAGAGGACTGAGTGAGATGGGGGTTTGCTCCACTGACCCCTATGTATGGCGGCTTCTCGTTAGCTTAAGCAAGGGAAGCTTGTTAACCTTGCTAATCGAAATGGGAACTAGGATAAAGCCCTGGAATTTACTGGCAGCTTGTCTTACATCAAAGGACACTGGGTACTTTGTTGTGTGTGTGTGTGTGTGTGTGTGTGTGTGTGTGCGTGTGCGCGTGTGTCTGCATTATGGAGTAAATTTGATTACACATATTGAAAATATAACTTCTTTCTTTCTTTTTCTAGCAAATAATGTATTTATGTATTTTTCAGTTATGTATTTTTCAGGTTAAACAAAAACAAAAACGTATTTTTTTATGACCTTGTGTTGGGTAGAGGTGATTGCAGGTTAGCAGAGAATTACTCAGAATTAGCCATCTGCTTATGTCAGCTCTCACCCTTAACCACAGAAGCTGGATTGACTTCTTTCATGTTCACTCCACCTCTTTTAGCCCAAGTGTGTGAAAAATTGGACCAAGATTTGTAGCCCGACTGCTACAGTCCACCCCAAGTGTCCATTTTCAGGAGCAGAAGAAGCATAAAAACAAGAAGCATTAAACAATCATATATAATTATTTCAGATATTTTTCATTTGTGGATGTGCTATCTGAGAATACTGCTGTAATAAACTACACCACTCAAAATTGAGCGCAGTCGTTCCACAGTCACGACACACACAGTTCAAATTAGTAAAAATAAATCAACATTTTCTGGTTATATAATCCAGGTAAATAATTCAACACCCAGGTTTATGTTTAGGAATACATGTCTATTATTATTATTATAATACAACGTTTGACAATTTGCAGCAATTGCGTTTGTGACTTTTTTCTTCTTTATTGAGCTTCATTACACTAAAACAAAGATACAGTGTACAGTGCAGGAGCCTCCCATAACTGACAGCCCATTACCAAGCCTGCAGCAACTTGCCTTGTTTACCTTAGGCATGTAGCCTCTTTGCCACGACTGTCAATTTTCCATTTCACACTGTTTCCCATGCCTCACTCTCCCTCACTATTCGTAGCAATTTGGCACTGTCAGCCTTTATCATTAGGATCATGGTTCAATATGAGCAACTGACCCTTTATAGTATACTCATTGGAATCATATGCACTTGACTAACCCCAAATCATTGTGGGAATTGCTGGCAGTAAAAAAAATAGAGCAGGGAGTGGCTTTTGCTGGTGTGTAAACTGGGATATCCTTAGGTGCGGAAAGAAACTAGGTAGAGAGGAACGTGTAAATCCATGCTGTGAGTGCGTCTTGTTGCCTTATGGGATCTCATCCGTCACTGGCACTGTCTATACAGACCGTTCAAGACAGGTATAAACACTTTTGGCCTGGACAAAAATGTGTTTTATTGTACCACATGACACCCTCCATTACCACACACACACACACACACACACACACACACACATACAAACACATGT
>JACRUU010000016.1:2080902-2668402 GCA_030449085.1 Kryptopterus vitreolus
GCGAGTCAGATCTTGCTGGTGCTGCACAGTGCACGACCACGGCAGTGATACAGAACGAGACATTGAGCGCCCTCTAGTGTTGAGAATTAAATAAACATCACGTTTTTTTCTGAGGAATTTCACTCACCATCATTAATAAACAATATACACTGTTGCGCAAACACACACGCGCGCGCACACACACACGCACCCACGATGCACCTCCCATTGTAGTTCAGCTGTTAAAACTTATAACGTATCATATATTTTGTATCTATCAATCAATCACACAGTTGTCCAAATCTATCTATCTATCTATCTATCTATCTATCTATCTATCTATCTATCTATCTATCTATCTATCTATCTATCTATCTATCTATCTATCTATCTATCTATCTATCTATCTATCTATCTATCTATCATTTTTTAGATATCATCTACCTATTTCATCTAAGATGAAAAAATGCATCAGACTAATGCATATTTTATTAAAATGTTATGATTTAATTGTACAAAATGTTCACTATATATAAGTTTAAACTGCAAATATTACATCCAAAATTACAAAAAAAAAAAAATTATAATCACTGTTTATATCACATAATTATCCAAACGCTAATATTCTCAAATTGACACAGAATAAATCCAGGTAAAAAAAATGCACTTCATGGTAATTAAAGTCTCCTTCTCCCTCTTTTTTTGCATCTGTGTGTGTTTGCATTGTGTGGGTCATTAGGACTTGGAATCCCATATCTAAGACATAGCAAGACCTGGGCTGGGAGAGTGGATTCTACTACAGAGCTTAATCACTGGCTTCCATGGTCTGGCCTATTGTCATTCATAGACGACTAGGCAGGACCTAGAGAACACAGACAACATGCCACACTAAGTGTTGGGTGTGGTGGGTCACTTAGTTCAGCATCTCCCTATAATTACCCACAACACCCTCCTCCTTTTCTGCAAACCTGTATGAGGCATGCGGATCCTTACACAAAAGAAAATAATACAACAAACACCTTGCCACATAATGACGACTCTTCCCTTTCCCCCTTTCTCCTTCACAGTGGGACACTGAGTTTTATGTCTTTACAAGTGTGTATATGCATGTGTGTACATGCATTCACTTGGATAGGTTTGAAAAAGCCTTCTGAATACAGCACAGTTGCAGTATAAGCTCCAGTTGAACAGAGAGCATTGCCAATAACTGGCCTGGCATGCTTTTAATGAGCTCTTAAATAATTGTCCTTTGTACACAAAGTGTCCAGGATATTTTAAAAAGTGATCTCTTACTTTAAAAAAATCAAGATGACTTACCTATGTGAGAAATGTTTTTTGTTCATTCAGTTTTATTAATGCATACACGTAGAACTAGTTATTTCATTTCCTCCTGCATTAATCATTGCACGATCCATGTGTCATTGTTTGATTAGTGGATAAAAATTACAGACTATCCAGTGTGGTTTTCCTGAAACTTTATATCAAGCATGAAACCACTTTCTACACCCCTAAGGCTTTTACTTACCAGGTGAGCCCTCACACTATAATTAACTAACTGAAGGAATGAATGTTGCTATAAAAAAACAAATATATGGACTGAAACAAAGCCTCTTGTGCCTCCAGGTTTGCTACACTGATTGAGAGTTTATGTGTATCTCTGGCACATGATCTAAATTAAATCCTTCCTATTTGGTTTGTATACCCATACAGACTCCTTATAGTCTTAGCCTAAGTTTATTAAGGTAGGCATCCATAATATATCATTTCAATCTGTACTTTCTATAAGATTTTCAATCCATGTACCCAAACTTTGAATATCCACCTTAAAAAAAATCACCACAACACAATTAGAATCGGACATTTGCTTTAGATTTAGGCCTGGCCTTGTTTGAAGCTCTCATCTGGATGGGATTGCTTTGAAATGCTCAGTTCGTAATTCTGCCCATACTGAAAAACAGCACAGTTTAACAATAGGCCTCTGTACAACATTTGGATGCTCCATTTTTTTTCCTTTTCATTTTTTTTCCTGGTCTCTTCTGTGTCCAGAAGTGGTGGCACTGTTGGGGAAAGAAGACATTGTGTTTTTTTTAAACTCCATTTTGAATTAATCATCTTTGTTTCCAGTGGAGATAAAGTGCATTTTCTTCTTTCATATACCCCCCCCCAACACCACCACCCTCATTTAATCAGGTCTGCCAACCCAAAGAAACAGACTCAGATATGATCCTTTTTAGTGTTTGTTTACCATAAACAACAGGATAGGCATCTGAAGGGAAGATGCCCCAGGGCTATAAGGGTTGGTGAACCTTGAATGCAGGCACTTGGATTACCACTGAATTACTAAATACCTGTGACAATGCATTATGCAAAGGTGAACCGAGCCAAAAAAGGAGGTCAGCAACGTTTATTGTTAGTGATACAGCTAATAATGCTATACAAAAAATAAAATATAAAACTGTGAAGAAATCTATATTGTACCTGCAATTGTAGACTGTTGTAGCACATCATGGACATTTAGGCCTTAACATGACAACAGTAACTTTGTACACTTAAGCTCTGACTGACAGTTGGATTTTGTTATTGCAGTTTGCTCAAAGAGTCAGCTCTGTTAAAGGTTGGAGACCTTCGAGAGGTAGATCAGGTCAGATTGCCTTGTCTCACAGAGGATGACAGGTGAGCCTTGGGGTTATAAGATGAGAAGGGTGAAACTCCTGTTTACCTCCTTTAAATAAATGTCTCCACTGGCTAAATCATCAACATTAGTGTGGGTGCAAGAGAAACAAATCTGAGAAATAAATAAATCAAAGAAAAGCTAAAAGAAAACATGCCTATGAGTGAAAGTAACAGGAAAGATAGTCAAATGAAAATAGTAAATAACTGTCAAGTGGAAAATGTAATCTGTATATATATATATATATATATATATATATATATATATATATATATATATATATATATATATATATATATATATATATATATATATATACATGCAAATAATCAAAATATGTTCTATATGCAAGGAATGTCGTTTGAACATTACATAAGTATGCTATGCTGACATGAAAACCACCCCAATTATCAAAATGTATGTAAAGTATGGCATTTTTATTGCTTTCACGTGTTAGTTCATACATATTTCTTGCTATATTTAGCTACATAGCAAGGTGAACCTAATCATTGCACATCATTGCAAAGTTTACAGGCTAAAGCAGTTTTTTAATATATTAGATACTATATACAAACTCTACCTACCCAGAATGCATCTGTAGTTGAATTAAAATATTTCATACTGAAAAAATTATAATAATACATTTATAAAACAACCCCCCCCCAAAAAAAAACAACAACAATAAAGACTAATTAATCCCGCACGTTTAACTAACAAGTAGCATACATGCACATGTTTCTCATATCTCCATGCATTTTGGCTTGCATCATTTGCAGATTCCTGATAAACTGGAAGAAGGATACATATTTATATTTACTCTTTCAAACAATGCTGTTGCTGACTAAGCAGTTGACATATAGAAATTTGGTCAGGAATCTGCTTAATTTTATAATAATAATCCCAAAATTTTCTAAAAAAAAAAGTGCACATTCTGTCTTTTAAAATGCTTACTGTGTACCACAGGTTATATGCAAATCTATAACAGAGATTAAAAATAACTTTATAGGTTATAATAAAAAGCATAGTTAAGTAAACAAATACCGTAAAACGAGTAAATTGGTTTATTTATTTGTTTGTTTGTTTATACTTTATACCTTTATAGTTTATTTCAACAGAAATATAATGCATTACTTAGGCATAATTGACTATTAGAACATGATGCTTCATATATTGCACAGCAATTTTATTTAACAAGTAAATTAGACATTCTGTACCTACCTGCTCAGCCTAAAGTGTTATTAATAACACAATATTACTATTTAATATTTACTAGCAATATACTAGTAATATAAAACAAATTAAATTTTAAACCACAAGGATTTCATAGTTATGCAAAAATGGATTTCTCTCTTTAAGAATATCAGGGTGCATTCCTTGAATCCTACACAACTGACTAAATAATAGCTGCGGCTTATAGTGGTGGGGTTTAATTGAATTGCAGATAATGGGGGAAAAAATCCACAGATTTAAAGGCTGGCTTAATTTTGTTAACAGTGATGATAAAATGGGACATGTATTCACATCACAGCATAATTACGGTTTGGCAGGTGTGTTTCAGAACGACGAGCAGAGGCCGAAAACCCGACAGGATGCAAACGATCTTTTTGCCCCAGGCTCTTCCAGCCGTGACGCATTTGCAGCAATTACGACTGTGCTATCCTCTACAGGAGGGGTCAGGTTCTCTGCACATCAACTAAATATGACAGGAGTGATCCAACAAAAGCGGCCCGACGTGTCAAAACTCGATGAGAAAAGAGTAGGTGTCGGCAAACTTTAAGGTACAAAGACTCTGGGAAACTTTCGAAAAAAAATGCAAGCTCATGTAATTTTCACAATTACCTTTCAAAATATTTAACAACACTTTAGATCAAAAAGATGTGAAGTGTATATTCCTTGTTTTTGTTCCTGTAATTCGTCACTAATATTCATTGTGCAGTTTAAATCGACACACAAACATTCACAAAGGTCATTTTCAGTTCAGCTTGATTTGGTTTTATCTGCACTTAAGACTTTAAATTGCACACTTTTACTGCATTCAAGCCAAACATTCTCATTTATGAGTCTAGGAGAGATGCCAATCTATCAACCTAGGTCTGTAGTAGGCTTGACAAGACTAACCCCCCCACCCTTAAATCCAAACCCCATCCATTTACCACTTGCCTGGGGCTGCCACACGAGAGCATTCCCCTAGTGTCAGTAAAGGACAAACAGCACAGGTGGGAGTCGTAATTAAAATTTTATGTTGACTCTCTTCAGTGTAAATCAACATAACTGACAATCTGTAAAAAAAAAAAGAAGCCCAATACAAACAAACAAAAAAAAAATACCATCCAAAAAATAGATATCTATGAAAAGAATCTAAAGATAGGTATTATGACTGGGGCTTAGAATGTGAAGTCAAAAGTTGGGCATACCTTTGCTTTCTTTTGCAGGTGTAGGGCATTGAATGGAATAAATTGTCCTACACAGAAGCTGTAATAATCCCCATGGTTTTACTGTGAACTCTATAACAATACGTTTTGAAAGTGTATATGCGTGTGTGTGTGTGTTTTCACACATTTTCACATGCTTTGGTGCACTTCACCATGTTAAACCCTGAAAAAGCACATCCAACACATGAAATTATGTGAGCAATTTGCAATCACACATCTAAAAAAAATATACATGTATTTTATGTATAATATATGTATTTTTAGTATCTACTCTCTCTATATATATATTAAAATTAATAAAAGTATCAAAAAAAAGAGCAAAATCAATCAATAAATAAAAACACACACACAAAAAAAGAAAAACCAATTGGAATCTATGTGAAATACCAAACATCTTGTGTTTTTTCACATGTGAAGATTTCGTGACTTAATATAACGGCGGACTTGCTCCAAAACTATATTTACACATTTAAATATACCCAAAGTATATTCAAAATGCACCTAAGTTTTATAGTGTTTTTTTGAATATTTATTTTTTCTAACAGAACTCACACATGCCAAGTAGTTTTCTAAGATCAATCAAATGTTACCAGTACGATATATTTTGTTAAGAAAATTAGAAATGAAATACCTCCTTGTTGACGTTGATTAGCAAGCTTCTGTTTGCTTCAAAGTCTTCTCTCAGCTACACAGTGTTGACACTGACGAATTTACAATTGAACGCCCTGAGGCGCACTGCAGAATGCCACTTCACAGGGAATTGTTGGCATGCCTCTCATTTGTCTGAATGCCAACATTTTCTTTCTTTTATCAGGAGGGAGGAGTACAGCACACATTATTTCTTTGATTCTTTTTTTACCCCCTTTTCTTACTGCTCTTTCTCATTGAACTTCTTTGACAAGTTTTTACATGCAAATGAATGAGATTATTTAAAGAGCCAGAATTGAGGTTGTTGTGTAAGCAATAGTTGTTTTGGCTGTTGAACGTACTGAGAAACCAGGTATCAGAGTGACAGTCGATGTTCGAACTAAAGCAGAGTGATCATGATATTGTCTATGGGAAACTTTTTTTTTTTTTTTTACGAAGCATCAAGTAATATCCATTTGTCCTTTTGAAAACAAGCAGTCATTATTTTAATTATTAGAAATTTTGTAAATATAAATATGTTGTAAAGCTTGTGCAGTTATTTGGACAGCTTGTGATGTTACAGGTTATATTGTAGTTATTACAGTTGTGATGTGCTGTTGCCTAGAGTTAGTTGAATTATTTTAAATTGAATATTTTTATACTTCAAGTATACTATAGTATACTTCATCTCTACTGTGAGTAAAAAAAATGCTACCTGCTGAGTAATGTTAGACTTTCCAAAAACTCTGTTCTGTGTCAAGACAGTAATCTGATTGTAAGGCATAATTATAGGGACTTTTCTCTTGTGTTCTCTTTTGTATTTATTAACCATGATGATAAACTGTTACCATTCAAATAATGCACCTTAATCTATAGTCCCTTAGAACGTCCAACTGATGGAACTGATATGAGATGTATTTTCTTTTTCCCTTTTAATTAATATTACAAATCGCTGTTGCACGTTATGCACACTTACTTAAGCTTCCCACTGTGTATACAGCTATTATGTATATAGAAACAATGTAGTATTGTTTTCAGTCGTAAACTTCACAGAAATAGTTCTCAGTAAATTTTATTTTATTTTCTCATTTTTTGTCCTTTAATTCACAATAGCTTTTCTAGTCGTTATATTATTGTTCTTCTTGTTGCTTTTACTGGTGTATGTTTGGTTGTTGGAACAGGTTGCTGCAGCATTACAGTTTCCCTTTGTGAAGAATAAAGTACATCTATCTATCTATCTATCTATCTATCTATCTATCTATCTATCTATCTATCTATCTATCTGTCTGTCTGTCTGTCTGTCTGTCTGTCTGTCTGTCTGTCTGTCTGTCTGTCTGTCTAATTTGTACTAATTTCAATTGTTTTTTAATTAATGAATTATTTTTTGCTCCACCAGACTATTGTTTACATTTTTCTGCTCCGTAAATTGTCTCCCCAGGGTTAGAGGTAAAGTTCAGAGTTACTCAGCCTTGCCGCCTTAATCCTAAAGTGATGAAGTATGAGATACTTAGGCGAGGTGTAGGTTTGACGTAATGTGTAATTTCAAAGGAAGTGCACTTTTTCTCATCGTCACTAGAGGGCTTTAAATATTACAAATGGCTGTTTTATTTGTTCGTAAAATTGAGTTAACATCAGGAAGCATAACATCCTTACTTTATACATCCTCACTTAAAAAAACCCCAAAAAATACATTATAGACCTTTCACTTTGTTCAAGTTTATTTTGCAAAATCATTTCGTTATGGAGGTTTTGTTTGTGTTCCAGAACATGGATCTTTTTTTTTAAGTTCTACGTATTCAAGCATAATAATTGTAATGCAGTATATTTTGTGCTCATTCCTTGGGCAGACCCATGGCTTGTGTGCAAAAGAACTGCAACCTTGCCATGATGAACTGGTTATATGATCACATTTTGGAATGCATCTTAAACCTAATGTAAGACAATAAATGCTTCTCCTTTTTCTTTCATTGAATTTCAGTCATACACCTAGAACAGGAAATCAGAGATAAATATCCTGAGAAACGCTCACCAAATTAAGGTTGTGTACCGTGCCGAGACCTGTGTCATTATTCACGAGAAGAAAAAAAAAAGTTAGCTAGGCCATGTAAATAAAATGTGTAGTAAGCGTGTAGCTTCAGATTTAATACATTAAGACTGATGATTGAATGGTTAACTTAATGGATCAGCTTATTAATATTTTCCATCCTAAGACCGATTGCATTCGAACACCACTTTATTTTATGATTGACAGCGTGCATTTAAGGTTAAATGCACATAATCACTTGATCCTTATCTATAACTTGATGCGACTTGCTTGTGAGCTACTTGCACAATTCTAAGATGTGAATACCATTCGGTAAACTTTTGCTTAAAACTTGCATATATGAAGGGCCATCTAAATATTTGAAGGCCCCTTAAGGCTGAGCACCAGATCTCACCCTGAGCTATGTACAGCAGCCCCCCCCCCACCCCTTATGCCCAAGGGCCTCTGGTTCCTCTTCTTTGTATAAGAAAGTGTCTTACGTGCTTCTAATAAATCAGCTCAACTAATCATGCCTTTCCTATGTGATTCATGACTTTACTGACAGGTCAAATTACCGGTGTGGATCTCTGGCATGAAATGAGACGAAATCGAACCGACCTTGTCCTCAGGCGACGGTGTGTGTTTGAGTGTGTGTGTGTGTGTGTGTGTGTGTGTGTGTGTGTGTGTGTGTGTGTGTGTGTGTGTGTGTTTTGGGATGGGGAGATGAGGGGTTGGGGGAGAAGTTGGTAAAGCTATTGCTATTGGAGCAGTACTGGAGGATAGGAGGGATGAGGCTGGAACTAAATTTATGTTCTTTCTTTTGTATATAGAACAAACAAAAGAGAGCAATAAAGGCTGACTTTTCTTCCTTTTGTAAATTTTTCCACCTCTCTCTCTCTCTCTCTCTCTCTTTCTCCCCTCTCTCACACATCCACACACACATCCACACCCACCTACATACACACACACACTCACTTGTTTTTCGACTAGTGCATGGATTAGTGTTCTGACCTAAGGGATGAATGTATCTTTTGACTGTATGCTGTGGTTAAATGCAACTAGCAGCTATATGCAAACATGCATGAAATGCAAACTTATCACATATACAAACTCCGTGCCAGTTTTATTACATTTCAAACGATATGACTGAGCTTACATGCAGATCCTGCTGTGCAATTCACAGGCTTTGAAGGTGGTTTTTACAGTCTTAGGTCAGAATGAAAGTACTCATTTTATAGTAAATACATCCTCTACCATGATTACACAGTGTTGTACTTGAGCACATCCCGACATAATATGAGGATCATAAATAACAGTAAAGTACTTTTTTTCACTTTATACAGACCTACAACAGGTTTTACTAAAATAGTTTATAATCAGAAAAATCTCCCAAAAATGCATTTGTTCTCTGAATGGAGATTAGTGTTAAGCAAATTTAATGGTGACCAAGATATTTCTTGTTTGTTTTTATGATGTTTTAGCTTTTTATTTACAGTATGTCCTGGAAAATCCACATGCAAAGATGGTAAAAATAGACATTTAAAAATGTCTTATAAATATTATTGGCAGATTATTTTTCTGTCTGATATCTGTCACTAAAAAGTGCTTTTCTTTACATTTGCAGGCATCTCAAGGCCCATCCATACATCTGATCCATGCAAAATACATTCCGATGTTCATTTTCTCAGCTAATGCCTAGGCACTGCCAAAGCGTTTTGGCCTTATCTTGCCGCAACTTGATTTTAATTTTGGTTTGAATGACATTTGGTGAAATTAAAGTGATGCCTGTTGTGCGTTGTTCTCCGGATGAACTTCTTTAGAGCAGTCAATCCCATAGCTTGTTGTAATTGAGGTGCCACTGTCATAGATAGTTTGAAACTTGATAAACCTAACCATCAAACAACGTGATCATTTCTGTCATTGTGATCTTTAGAGGATTAGAGATGCATGTTTCCTTGTCAGTTGGCTTTCTTAGCCATATTTTGCAGGTATTAATTAATTAATAACATTTAATTTTATAATTTAAATTGTAGTAGACAGTTATTTAAGTTAATGTAGTAGAAAGTAGTGCTGTTTTGCTACTTCATATCAGTGATTACTTTCTTCAAGTATTATACAATATGGAAAAAAATAAATTGTTTTCAGCTCTGCTTCATGTACTAGGCCAAATGGTCTGACTCAGGGAATGAGCTTGAATTCCCATGACTACTTGAGAGGTTAATGAAATTTGTAAACTGCTTTGTGTTCTATTATGTGTAATTTGTTTATATTAACAGCCATCTCTATCACTGTATCTCTCTAACGAAATGACCGATGACAGGATTTTAAATGTTTTACACCATCACATTTAAAAAAAAAAAAGCACAACGCAAAAATTTATTTCATTTAGAAGAATAGCGATAATTTTTTTTTGTCATAGCACACAGTTACGCACACACACACACACACACACACACACACACACACACACACACACACACACACACACATATATATATATATATATATATATATATATATATATATATATATATATATATATATATATATATATATATATTCATTCATTCATCTTCTACCATTTTTATCCAATCTTCCCTCGAGTCACGGGGAGCCTGTGCCTATCTCAGGCGTCTATGGGCATTAAAGCAGGATACACCATGGATAGAACATGCAAACTCCCTACACTCACATGGCCGAGACAAGAATCGAACCCGGACCCTGGCGGTGTGAGGCGAACGTGCTAACTGCACTAAAGCCACCGTGCCCCTATAATATATATATATATATATATATATATATATATATATATATATATATATATATATATATATATATATATATATATATTGTTATTTTTTCCAAACATTTTCATCCACTCTGAGAACCAAGGAAACATGCAAATGAACATGTTAATAGATGTGTGGGCACACTGCTTCTTTCACATGCACCGTAAACCGATGCTAGACTAGAAAATTAGGCCGTACCTGCTAATTCTTATTGCTCTCATACTCATTTGCAATTGCTACTTTGCATTGAAGGTCTCTTCTGAACTCTTCTGTTTTCATGGTTTGTTGCTTTGATGGATTGTTTGTTTGCACTAAACTGTGAGAAAAATCTCAAGTGTGCCAGCTGTGCGTGCATTTGAAGTAAATTAACCGGGACAGTTATGACAAAGTGGCCTCATAAGGCCTCTCTTGCTTGAGTTCACCAATTTTGCAGCTTATATATCAGCCTTATTATAGGTATAAATAGGAACACTGAAGAGTGTGGTACACTTGGAATTTGAATGTTGCTTGACTAGTGTACACGCACAGTAAACACAGAATTAGCAGTGAAGCTTTCAAAGCAAAGTAATAATACTGAATAATATACCCGGAAATAGGAAAAAATAAATATGTAGAGGCTATATTACCTCTATGTCATCTTTCTGAAATTTTTTTCTGAGAAATTCTACACAGGTAAGAATGTTGAAATAATTTGTTGCGAGAGCTAAACCAAAAGCAATATGCTCCATGAGGCATCTGAAGGAAGGTACCAGACTCTGCTTCCCCAGTAGGGAAACAACGGTCTTTGTTAAATGGCGCATTTCCTAGTCACCTTGTTCTAATTACTGCTCATTCTCGGGCACGTCAGTTTAATATACAGAAAACGTGGTTTTAGTAAAGCACCATTCTCCACTACTCCTCTGGCTGGCTTGTGCGGAAAACTGCTCCGAGTACAAGAGAGCCTCCAGGGCCTTCTGCGGTCTGCTTTCCCACAGTGCAACACAGACTCACAGTGACAAATCACAGGACTGTGCTCTCCCCAGAGCAAACACATAGGGACCACAGCCCATGTTTTGATGGATAAAAGTCAGAGTGATCAGGATTGCAGAAGGATGGCAGGCCTGCTGGATGTCCGTGCCACCATGGTTGTTTTGACCACATGTGGGTTTGACTTGAACAGGCTTGCAGCTGTCTCGGTGAATTAACATATGCTCAAAAGAATTGCCCAAGACACAAGTATATTCCTTAAGCATCATTATGCTTATTGTATTCACACCTCTTCACTGGCACTTACTGTGAACAGTTGTTTTTCTTTTGCAAATTACTGACACTCACAGTTATGAAAATCTTTTACGTTGAAATACACTATAAATTAGAATAACGCTTCAAGTTATATTTAAATTTTAATTCACCTGTACACTCCCCGATGCAATTAGATAATACGTTAATATTAATTACAGACATATTAATATTATTTAATTATCATATCATTCAAAATATGGTGCCTTGTGGTGCCTTGTGTTTGTAATTAGTGTGTGAGTACAAAAAAAAAAAAAGTTTTGCTTGATCTCATGCGATCAGAACAGATCTAATGGCCTCCAGGCATTGCATCGGTAAGCCACTACAAACAAAACAGCTTTGGTTTTTCATTTTAATCTAACTCGGTTATGGATTGTGAGCACATAATCATGCATAATCAATAACATAAGTGACATCAGAACAACTAACACATTAAAGCTTGCTGTGGGTTCCTTTGCTCTTCCTTATACCCCTCCTCCTGGCCCTTAAATAGACAATGAGAGAAAGAGAGAGAACAGAACCACATCCCCTCTGACTCCTCTGTTCCCAACACTGCCTCTTCTACCAGCTAACCATTGCAACCTAACACACAACTTTGCATCAAAGCCCACAGGGCTTTTTTAGCTTCTACCTCCCAAGAGTTGCTCAAACTCACAGATGAGTGCATTCTTCTGTGGCATTTGGAGAGAAAACACATTGAGGGCTGTCAGGATATTGTGACTGAAAGTCTTTAAAACAGCCCAGAAGACCCTATGATGGCAAATATATCAAAGAAAAAAAAGCTGAAGAGCTCTTTTTTTTATTTTTACCATAGATAATGGGATGAGTTCCTACAGTCTTGTTGGCGGTAGATTAAGGAAAATAAATATGGCAAATGTAAAGCAGAGTAGGTCTCTTAGCTCTTATTTAGGGAACACGCATGTATGTATTGACAGATTTACAAACATACAAACAATTATCTTCAGTTTTAGACAATTTACATACAATGTTTTTTCAGTTCTATGGACGTTATGTAGCTCTAATTTTGTGACTGGTTTTAAAATGAAAACAGATATTATTCTTAGCAGGCCTAGATATGTTTCATGCTTGATCTTTAATGGTAAATGAACATTAAATGCGATGATAAAAAAGACATGCGGACAAAAATTGTTTATACAATGAACAATGTGTTGCACTTGGTAACTTAAGCAGGTCTTATAAAGCAACATAAGATCAATTCTGGCTAATTGCAGAACAATCATTGTACCTCGGTTTTTATAATATCAGTTGACTTTTTTCTGTTGTTTGTGTTTTAACATCTGTACATCCTATTGTAATTTAATCTCCCACCTTAGTCCTGTTAGAAATTGGCGGGCTGGAGTAGAGATGGCAACATTACACACACATCCTTCACTCAAGTAGAAACACTCTGGTAAAAGTTGTACTGACTACACATTTTCACCCAAGTTTAGCTAAAGAAGTATGGGCTCTGAGATGTACTCTAGTACAATGGCATTACTACTACCTGTTTCAATGTACAAAATAATAATACAGTAACAGTGACTGTGCATCGAATTTAACCCCCACTCCAAAATGCTTAGCGAACAACGATTATCGTGCACTATTAATTCAATGTACTCATTATATTTATTGTTATAGTGAACACAATGGCTTTTGTTACTATCTTAGTATAATTGATTATATTAGAACATATACTTCCAAATTTTTGTTTTATTTTTTACTTTATTATTAACCACAGGGATATTTTTTGTGTTACTGGTCACATAATCAAGCTTATAAATAAAACATGTGACAACAGCATCTTTTTATCCCTCTCAATTTGAACATTGATTTCTCTTTGAGCCTCTGTGCAAATTGGGATGTCCTTTTTTATCATACATTATGTGCATTTCTTGTTCAGGATTATTCTCCACATCATCCTCACACACATCCTCCTCACTATGTCCTATGTCATCAATATTAATTTCAGGACCAAATGTGGTCAATAACCTAACATACACTGCATCTATGAGGTGTCTGTAAATGTATTGACTATATTCATATTCCAATCACGGATATTGAATTTACACAGATAATGCAGTACAAATGAATATAAGTGTAAGTTTGTCTCTTATAAGCAAGCTGATGGTGACTGTGTTAAAGGAAAACTCCCTGAGATGGAATAAGGAAGAAACCTTGAGAGGAACCTGACAAAAGAGGGAACCCATCCTCATCTGGGTGACACAAATCTCTTATTACAGCAAAATGATGGTGAAGGGATCAAATGTAATGTAAACTGTGACTTGGGTCAGTAATGCAGAGTGAGTCCCAGTCCATCCTGAGTGGATTCATAATTTCGTGTATCTTCAGGCCGTAGGTGAGGAACATCCTAGCAAAGTGGATCCAATCGAAGAAAACACCATTCAGAAACATGCTGGGACAAATTGGGCAGGTCAAAGGAGAGGGGCAGGAACACTGGTACCTCAGGGGCATGTATAATTTGACTGAGAGAGAGAGAGAGCGAGAGAGAGAGGAACAAGGGAGAGAGAAAGATGATATGTATTATTGAGTATCTGTATTGTTGTGTAAAAGTTAAAGACACTGTGCAGTTGGGAACTCCATCAACACTAGCCATGATACTTCAGATCGGCTCCTTTACAGAAAAACTATAGATTCAATGCTTTTTCAATGAGTTTTCAGCCTCATCTTGAACACTGAGAACATGCCTGTAGAGAATAAATGGTAAATGCTGTGAAAGTAAATTTAAATATCTGAATCCCAATCATTAATTGGAAGTTTGTTCCATAACAGTGCAGCTTTACAGGAGAACGCTCTGCCTCCTGCAATAGTCTTCATTATGCCAACTATTATTTGACCCGGTAGCACCGCAGATGTAACTTTTTTTTATAGTGGAAGTGGTAAAAGTTTCTTTTGTCATGTTACAATAGCAGTCTTTTTAGGATATCATAAAGCCTTGTTCCAACAGGAAAAAAATAAAGTGTTTTTTTTTTTTACATATCATGACCTAAAATAATATAAGAGGCAACGATGTGACTGTGGATAAGTGCATCATTTTTTGAAACTATGAATATAGAGTCCTGAATATACCACCTGTAAAGCATAAAAATTATTCAAGGGGTTTAATAATTTTCTGTGACCATGGCCTTTGCATCATCCACTGATCTCTTTATATAATGTATCCTAATAAAGGTACTTTCAATTTAACTCTTTTATTGGCTAGCAGTCTGTGTAAGACAATGTATTCAGGCTGCATATATTCATGCTAGGATGAATTTACCATAACATGAAGCATGCATGGCAGGGTGGTACAGAGGGTAGCATTGTCAATGCTTAGCTTAATGAATTGATTCTGAGCTTGGGTTAGTATCTATGTGGAGTTTTTTCACATTTTGGACAGCGGCCAGTCTACAATGTACAATGTTTAGTGAGACGGAAATCATTTCTTATTTTTCAACAACTGATGCTTGAGTAAAACCAGGTTTTTTTCTTTCCATAAAGCGCTTGCCAAACTGTATAACTATTTCAATGAGGAAATATATCAGTCTCTACAGGTCATTTCAGTAACTATCGCTCTTCTCCACCCCTAACAAGATGCCGTTCAGAGCTGGATTGTTTCAATCACTTTCTGCAGAAAGTACTACAGAGTCAAATTTGGCTAAAAGACAGAACAAAACTACATAACAAAATGATTGTCGGACTGCACAGTCTCAGCTCATTTCAGTCATAATGGCAGTACTCACTTTATTCGCTTTACATAACAGTAGTACCATTATTTATTGTCATGAAGTGAGACTTTAGCAGAAATCTTTAGCATTTGACTGAGTCGCTGTCATATTCATCAAGTCAGACATAGTGGGGTTCACACTAAAGACCTGGCATGCATGTGATCAGGCTTGGGACTACTTTTTTATGGAGCTGGTTTATCAGGTTTCCAAGAATAGTGTAAACGGCAATTGGCTTGGCTGACCCACTATGTGGGCATGAGCTAGGGTTAGTTGATGGCTTGGCAAAATGAATAGGCATGTGTTTTATAAAAAGCCATTTAAGAAAAAATACAGATATAGATAAAATAGAGATTTTATCTATATCGAAACACATAGAAACAGATATAGAATAGTATTCTATACAGTATAAATACAGATATAGAATCTATATAGAAACAGATTAAACATAATCACCCATTAGACTTGTTGATCACCAAATAGACATAAACAGGAAAAGACAAAATCAAGAATACACCAAAACCTAATTTGTTTTGTCTTGTCTTTGTCTTAAAAAAAAAAAAACAGAACACATAGAACTAGATTATCAGTAAGGGAGTCAATGCACATCCTTTTTCACTGACTGCTGAATCTAGGTTACATGAAGATGAGGAAGGATGTGCATCATCAGAAGTCTTGAGGTCTGTAAGTGCCACTGAGATAACAAAGTTTGGTTGAGAAGCTAAAACTGTGTGTGTGTGTGTGTGTGTGTGTGTGTGTGTGTGTGTGTGTGTGTGTGTGTGTATAACAAGACCCTTCATTTTTTCATGTTGAACCCTCATGTGGTATTATAAAATACCTTTATAAAATAACTGATAACTGATGTTAACTGATAACTGATAACTGGAAACTTGATCTGTTGAATTATTTGCATGTTAGAAGTGAGCAAATGGCATGCAGGAGAACACTATAGCGGTGAATGAATTATTAAGACAAAACTGAATGAAGTTCATTACTCTTCCTTGCTAAGTTATAAATACTGACATATACCACACAGTGTTTCTTGCTCTTTAAATAGTAATAGTCATATATTAAGCTACTCTTTTTTTATTAAATGGGAACACATATCAGATCATACTGCAAAGAACCCTCAAACAACTTTATTCAAGGTGTCTACAGTTTGCCTACAATTAGAACTTGTATAACCTAAAATATAATGTGCATACATTTTCATGTCAGGTAAATCTGTCTCACGCAAATCTCTATTCTCATCATTTTCTTCAGATAGCTTTTCTCACACAGGAGCCTATTTGTATATTTGGTAAATTTCAAGATAAAAACAATGTCAGTGTCAAGATAAAAACAAATACTTTTACAGATATACATGTTTTTTTTTCAAAGCAAATAATGAATGGATGCTATATTTTAGGGTTAGACTTGGTAATGCAAAAATGTTGATACAATGGCACCATCTTGTGCTCATGTGACACATGATGTAACTGAGTTATTTGGGGAAATCGGAGGTATGCTTAAAAGGACTCACTATCGTTGTGTAGGCTACTGTACAGATATTTATTTTCATAGGAAATGGTTATGTATTTTTTTCCCCTTTTTAATCTATTGGCAATTAAATATTATAAAATCAACATTCGTGGTTTGAACACAAGTATAATAAGCTGCTTAATAAACAAAGGTTTACAGTTTCATGTCTTTCATGTATTATGATATAATCTACTGTATATCTGTATATACTGCAAGTATATGTGGAACCCTAACAGTAATGATAAGATGTGTCCACAGGGTGGAAGCATTGATTTATTTTGAACATATGAGGTACTCGGGCACACAGATAATCTATGAAACTGAAGAGCAAAATTAAATTCTGTTAAAATAATGTTCTGTTGTTCTGACAGACTATAATGCTAGTCATTATAGTCTATATCTGCTTTAACTGTAAACTGTACAATTACGATATTTTAATCATGTGTGTCCACAGCAGCCATGTGTTATATATATATATATATATATATATATATATATATATATATATATATATATATATACTATATACACACACACACACACATTCATTCATTCATCTTCTACCACTTTATCCGATCTTCCCTCGGGTCACGGGGATCCTGTGCCTATCTCAAGCGTCTATGGGCATTAAGGCAGGATACACCCTGGATGGAATGCCATATATACACAAACACACACACATATATATATATACATATATATATATATATATATATATATATATATATATATATATATATATATATATATATATATATATATATATATATATATATATATATGGCAGATTTATTAGCGCACACACACACACACACGCATACACACACACACACACACACTTTCCATTTATTTTATGGCAAATATCCATTTATTTACTTTCTAAATAAGTACCTGCATCCAGATGGTATATTTTATTCTGCCCATCTGTGATCACTATCAGACATTGTGCCATTTGCCCATCCCCAGATGGCACCATTTGTTTCCCAGTGTTATATTTCTTTTCTGCCAGAATCAATCTAAATGGAAGTTTTTTAAACTGTAAATACAAATAACAATAACAAATACCTGCCATTGCTGTAGACATTTTGATAAAGAGCACATACTCTGCTGAGTAATGTTGAAGAATTTCCACTCAGAGATACACTTTCAGCCATACACTTGGTCTGTACAGACTTCTAGATGGTCATGTCCTTTATTTTACATTGTGGCTGATATTAGCTCCTCTTCTTCTTCTAATTTCGGTTGCTCCCATTAGGGGTCGTCACAGCAGATCGTCTTCCTCCATACCACCTTCTCCTCTACATCTGCCTCTTTCACACCAACTACAGGCATGTCTTCCCTCACCACATTCATAAACCCCCTCCTTGGTCTTACTTTTTTCCTCCTGCCTGGCACCTTAGCATTCTTCTTCCTATGTTCCCCATGTCCCTCCTCTGCTAATCTCAAAACCGTCTCAATCGAGCCTCCCTTACTTTGCCTCCTACAGGCACTGTCCATCTAATAAACTCATTTCTATTTCTGTCCAACCTCGTCACTCCCAAACTGTGTTCTAAACTGTACAACACCGCAGATCTCACCACAGTCCAATAAACATTCTAGATACTCCCTCTCTCCAGCTCCTACCTCCACCTCTCCAGGCTCTTCTACACCTGCTCCCTACCCTCACCAAGAATAACAATATCATCCCCAAACATGATAGTCCATGCAGACTCCTGCATCACCACTGCAAACAGGACAGGGCTCAGAACCAATCCTTGATCTCCATCTTGAACCAGTCTGGCATTCCTAGTCTACACTTTACTGCTATCATAATGTACTCATACATGGCCTGCAGCACCCTCACATACCTCTCTGCTACATGAGACGTCCTCATACAACACCACAACTCCTCCTTCAGAACCCTGTTTCTCTAGAGCCTGGAATGGCTTTCTATAGATCCACAAACACACAATGCAATTTCTTTTAACATTCTGTTTACTTCTCCAACAGCCTCAAAATAAATATTGCAAATATCTTTCTTTCATTCTCTTTCCAAATGACACATCAAGTTCCTTCCTAGCTGTCTCGATTATTACTTCTGCTGTAGTTGCCTATGCGTTCACTACCACCACCTATCCCTGAATCTCACACTATAGTCTTCCTCTGTTAATTCCCACCACCTTATTCTATATTCAGTTCTCACTCTCCTCCTCTTCTTCTACACATCCAAAGCCATCCTACAGACCATCTAATGCTGTTTAGCTACACTATTTCCTGCCACCATCTTAACATCTCCAATCTCTTTCAAGTTGCATCTCCTGCACTGTGTGCACCATCCTCAACTCTTACACATCACCCTATTCTCCTTTTCCTTCTTAAAATACGTGTTCACCACTGCCATTCTTTTATCCAAATCTTCCAAAGCTTCCCCATTCATTTCCTTTAGGTCATACCTACCATCACCTCCTCATCCCATCTGTTCCCTTCACCAGCATGGCCATTAAAGTCTGCTCCTATCATCAATATTTAATTCCTAGCTACCCTCTCCACCACTTTATATAACTCACTCCTTCTCATCCATCTCACAACCCACTTGTGGAGGATATGCATTGATGACATTTATCATCATTCCTTCAACCTCCAACTTCACTCTCATCATCTTATCAGAAACTCTTTTTCACCTTCAGTACACTCTTATTGTATTCTTCATTCAGGATTACCCCTATACCATTTCTCCTTTCATCCACAACATAGTAGAACAGTTCGAACCCTCCTCCAATATTCCTGGCCTTACTTGCTTTCCACTTGGTCTCCTGAACACACAATATGGCTATCATATCTGTTAGCTCTCTCCATTTAATAGTCATAGAACCAACATTTAGAATGCCCACACTGACCTCCACTCTCCTCCACGTCTCCTTTCCCTGCTATCTCTGTAGACATCTTCCCACTTTCATTTTCCTCCTATGGCCAACACTAGTGCAATACCCTATTGGTTAACAATACCTGTTGTTAACGATGTTGTTAACCCAGGACTCAACTGATCCATTATGAAATTTAATTATGTGATCCAAATGTTTGTTTTGGATCCCATTTATCCAGGCTTGGGACGGGCACCAAGAGTGCACTAGCTTGTGTATCCCTAATGGCTCGGTTGACATCAACTCCTGTAGAATTTGGTAAATGCTTCTAATAACAGTTATAAAAATGACGAACGGTGGACAGTGGAACTGATAATGAATTACAAGAAATAAGTCATTCTTTTTCACTTCTGATGAGCTCCTGTAACCAAGCAGACACACAGACGCCGGAATGAACTAAACAGGTTTATTTGAAAGGAGGAGAACTTATAAGACACTGCTCAAACGCGAGCAGCCAAGCGGGGGTACAGCCCTGCACTGCTGAATGGCAGTCCGTATTGCTCAGATGGTCCAGGGCTTGGAAGTCCAGGAAACTCAGAAGGACTGGAGAGGAACCTGGTTAGTCGCGTACGCCGGGCTTGGAAGTCCGGGAACCTCTGGAGGACCGGAACGGCACCTGATTAGAAAGTTAAAATTTTAGCCCATTCTTCCTGGCAGAACTGCTTTAGCTCTGTCATATTCTTTGGACGTCTCATGTGTATGGCCCTCTTCAAGTCAATCCATAGCATCTCTATTGGGTTGAGGTCTGGGCTCTGACTTGGCCACTCCAAAAGGCGGATTTAGTTTCTCTGAAGCCATTCTGTTGTGGACTTGCTTCTGTGCTTTGGGTCGTTGTCCTGTTGCATCACCCACTTTCTACACAGTTTCAGCTGATGTACAGACATTCTCACATTATTATGAAGAATTGTCTGATATACTTGGGAATTCATCTTCCCCTCAATGATTCATCAATGATTGCAAGCTGGCCAGGCCCTGATGCAGCAAAGCAGGCCCAAATCATGATGCTTCCTCCCCCATACTATACAGTTGGGATGATGTTTTCATGGCGATATGCCGTGCCCTTTCTACACCAGATGTAGTGCTGTGTGTTTTTTCCAAATAGTTCAATCTTAGTTTCATCAGTCCACAAAACATTTTGCCAATACCGCTGTGGAGTGTCAATGTGCTCTTTTGCAAACTTAAGGCGTGCAGCAATGTTCTTTTTAGTAAGCGGCGGCTTCCTTCGCGGTGTCCTGCCGTGGATACCCTGCTTGTTCAGTGTTTTACGTATTGTAGACTCATGAACAGATATGTTAGCAAGTTCCAATGATGCCTTCAAATCTTTGGCTGTCATTCGGGGTTGTTTCTTTACCTCATTGATGAGTGTTCGTTGTGCTCTTGGTGTCATTTTGACGGGGCGCCCACTTCTAGGTAGAGTAGCAACAGTCTCAAATTGTCTCCATTTGTAGATTGTTTGCCGAACTGTAGACTGGTGAATTTCTAAAGTCTTTGAAATAACTTTGTAACCCTCGCCAGCTTCATGTAAATCAACAATTCTTGATCGTAGGTCCTCTGAAAGCTCTTTTTGGCGAGGCATGGCTCACATAATCATGTTCTTCTTGTGCAGAGCAAACTCCAAAGGTTTGAGGGGTTTTTATCAGTCAAAGTATCTGTAGTCCACACCTCCAAACTTATTATCTTAACAAGACTCCAGGTGTGCTAAAACCAATTAGCTCCAATTAGCTTTTTTGAGGTCATTAACTCAAGGTTTCACTTAATTTTTCCACCGCCATTTTGAATGTTGAATGATTGTGTTCAATAAAGACAAGAAAGATCGGATTTTTCTTGTGTTATTATTTTTAGACACATTGTGTTTGTCAATACCAATGAATTATATGAAGATCAGATAACATTTTATGACAAATTTATTCAGAAAACCATGAAATTCCAAAAGGTTCACATACTTTTTCTTGCCACTGTACCTAAACCATAAAATGATTTTGCCAAAACATTGTTTATATATTTTTTTTTTCATTGTTTAGTTTTTGTTTGATACCAAACAAATCATAGCTTTTTAAGTAAGTGAAAGAGGGGGGTGTAGCTAAAGGGTTGGTCCAGAATCCATCAGGTGGATTCAAACATGGTAATATTTTTTAGAATGCGTATTGATGATATAATGCAGAGTTATATCATTGGAACATTGCACTACAGAAGTATTCCTTGTTCCTAAAAATCATTATCATAACATTATCATAAGCCTAATCCTTAAATCAATACTTAAACTGGAAAAGCTGAAATGAGTGCAAACTGAAAAAGGCTAAACAAACACTGCTTGCAAATCTCAGTAGAAATACCCAGTCATAAATCTAAAGAATATTTAAAAGAGAATTGTAAAGAAAGTAAGAAAAAAAAGTCTTTATTTGACTTTCATTTTGAATGATGGGGCTATTTGAATAAGACTGAAAGTCATCGGCTATCTAGTACAATGTGCAGGATCTTACTCGATTTGATTAATATTCATGCATATTCTATGACTGTCAATGTTTAGATCATTTTATCATAGTAACACAGACTGCAATATTTCTGTGGATTATCGTTAGGGGATATTTTATATTCCAAATGATGCAATAATGCTACAACCACCCCTTTGAACAATGACATGTTCTCAGTATTTGACTGATGTACCTTTCCCTTCTTTTCCATTGTCAGAAGGGCACCTTCCTTCTTTTTTGGACAGTTAGACAGGTAGGCCATCATCTGCCCTTTGCTAAAGGCTAAAAGCTAAAGGCTATTAGGAGTCCTATTCTCCAGTGTTTGCCAGTGGTTAATCCGTCAAACTGTGGTATGCCATTTTTAAGAATATATATATATATATATATATATATATATATATATATATATATATATATATATATTCTTTATTCTCTTTATTTCTTCCAGAAACTGATATACAGTACTTGTATCAGATTATCGGTCCTGCAAAAAAGGATGATTATCACTTAGTTTAAAAAAATAAAGATGATTTCCTTCCTGGCATTTGACATTTGCATGGTGAACCTCTGCATTGTCCTAATCATCATTATATCTGGCTTAAGTGTATATATCATCGGATCACTTTGGCAGCTGAGTGTGTATGTCAAAACCCTCAGGATATGACAGATTACCACTCCGCTAGCTTGATGCATGTTCACATCACCCATAATGATAAATTAGACTATCAGTCAGTCAATATCCTCTAGGCTGGCCCATTAAAGGGTAATGCAAAATTCATGATGAGGCTATACGTGGATCCATGAAAGGGAACGCAGGTCAGCTATAGTTCATTTAATTTGGTAGCGCAAATGTCTTCATGTTCATGACTGGTATGATATGTTCAAGAAATTTGCATTATCGAGTGGCTTCTTGAAGATACTTCCTCCGTGGCTGGTTGTTTTACTGGCGTCATAGTCCCCTGGAGACAGCATTACTGAAAGAGAGAGAGAATAAGAAACTGGGAGTGAGCTAGATTACATTATTGAAATTCTTAGAAGTGAAAGATTTCCCATTAGCTTCCTTTCATCCTACTCCCCTGGCACTGGGTGGCTTAGAGAACACTTTGTTCTGTTTAATATTGTTTGGTGAATAGAAACACTTGTCTATTTGTTAAGCCAGTTGGGAATTGTTAAATATCCATGTTAGATTAACCAAAGTGACCTTCTTATCATGCTTGGCTTTGTTATAGGCAATCTTTTTAGTGTTTGCCATAAGGAGCAATTTAACCAGGGAGACATCGATTCAAGATCCTGAGCAGTTGCTTGTTTCAGAAATTGGATTAATCTAGACAATGTTGGCAAATTATTCGTTCCTGTAACTGCTGGTGACCTTTGGATATAAAACATTTAAGAACGGAGTCTTAACTCAAGTGCTACGATGGGCAAGTGGGATCTAAAGCTAGGGTTATGAGCTGTGAGGTTTGATGGTGAGTTCAGGTTACTCTTTTGCATGTTGTTTCTGTGTTGGTTTCCATTCAGTTTCTATGGTTTAAAAAAAGGGGGGAAAACATGCACATATGTGGATTTGTTATATTAAATTGAAATGACTGAATGAAGGAATGTTTTTTGAACATGTTGTATTGATGTACTGGCAAACTTGGCCCAGAAAAAAAAAAGTATAATGAAAAATTATTATACATATGAGTGAATGAATCTATATAATGTCATTAAACTACTCTCTTAGTGTCATGTATTATTTGGTGCATTCAAGCTTTTTTCAGTTGATACACATTTACCGCAATTATCAAAATGACAGGCAATAATGACTCTGTTGGATCATGGGTTCAAACCCGACCACCACCAAGCTGCCACTAGTGGGCCCCTGAGCAAGGCCCTTAACCCTCAATTGCTCAGATGTAAGTCACCCTGGATAAGGGCTTCTGAAAAAATGCCGTAAATGTAAATGTAATGATATTGAAACCTTTAAATTTTTTCTTTATCAATTCATAAAACAAGCAATGTATGTGGGAGTCATCACTAGAAGTTATTAACTCATTTTAAATGCAAAATAATCTCATTCAAAAATGGAAAAAAAAACATTGTAAACGTATTGTGTATTGTGCAACAGTCTTCAAATGATATTTTATGTAGAATCAGGTCCAAACCAAGGACAATTATGATGTGCCACATTATTTGATTTGAAAATCATCTGTTGTGAAATATCCACAAATATACATGCAGCAGATGAAGTTTTTGTTTTGTTTTGTTTTGTTTTAGCTGTAATCCTAAAGAATATACTGATGTAAGATATGCAAAAACTGAGAGATGACTATATTTCAATATTTCATGTCTTTGCTGAGCAATAAATGTAATGTATTTTTAACCGTATGAACAGAACCTGTGCTGTTTCTGAGACTGACAGTTGAGGAGTGCATTCTCCAAGTTTTTATTGTATCGGAACAAATGGAAAAGCAAGATCCCCATGGATAAGGCTTAACATACTGTATGCTGATACAGCTCTGCTTTATCTTTTGTGCACAGTGGATGCACAAACACAAACAAGAAATGCTTTTATAACCCGCATTGACAATTATAGATACTGCTGCTGATATGCAAATCATTACTGTCACATCTGAGGACTTACTATGGAATATAACAGAAAGGTTTTGCCATGCTGTTACGTTTCAGTGCACATGCGAAACATTTTTGTAATAATAATAACAATAATATTAATAATAATAATAATAATAATAAAATAATATGACTGACTTACCCAACTTGGCTATAACTATTAATATAGCTATAATATTATATAGCTAGGGGCATGGTGGCTTAGTGGTAAGCACGTTCGCCTCACAACGCCAGGGCCTGGGTTCGATTCCCGTCTCGGCCATGTGTGTGTGGAGTTTGCATGTTCTCCCCGTGCCTCAAGGAGGTTTTTCTCCGGGTTCTCCGGTTTCCTCCCAGTCCAAAAACATGCACGGTAGGTTGATTGGCACATTGGAAAATTGTCCCTAGTGTATGAATGTGTGTGTGATTGTGAGTGTGTGTGCCCTGCGATGGGTTGGCATTCCATCCAGGGTGTATCCTGCCTTAATGCCCATAGACGACTGAGATAGGCACAGGATCCCCGTGACCCGAGGGAAGATCGGATAAAGCGGTAGAAAATGAATGAATGAATGAATATTATATAGCTATATCATATTTATGTTATGCATCATCAGTGTATGTGATATACAGTCATGGGTGTCATGCATGTGAACAGTTTAATATTGATTTATGTACTTTTGGCAAAATCTGTAATGCATTTTTAATTATTATCTTCAGTGCTCATAATAATTATATTGTCATGTCACTCTACCACACCATATACCTGTATATAAGCCTTTATAAAAATACCAGTCTTCATAGAGCTTAGATTTACATCTTAAACCTGTAACCAGATGGTTGCTTACTTGAACGTGGGCACGGCATGAAGCCAAACATGACAGGCATGGAGACAGAATAAAAAATTCAAGTGCAGGCTTTAATAGAGAGTAGTCAGGCAGACAAAGGTCAACAATGGCAAACAGATATATCCACAGAAAAGACAATAGGGTTATTCAAAAGAAGAGGAAAAACGTTGAGACAGGCCAGGCAGCAAACAAACAAATATTAAAAAGTCCTCGGGCAAAAACATGGAACATAGAACGTGTATCATGGAACATACAATATGGAACACTGGCATGGACAAAACAAACCATTTGTACGTTAATAATTAGCAATGTGTGTGTGTGTGTGTGTGTGTGTGTGTGTGTGTGTGTTCCCAGGCTTCTGGGAACTATAGTTATGTGATGTGTATTCCAGATTTGTTACAGAATCCCCCCTTTAAGGAGCCTTGGCTTGATGTGGCTCCAGATCGAGTATTGAGCAGTGTGCCACCCGAGCACAAAAAATTCTGACCCCTTGAATGGCAGTCATCTTGTTCAGGGGGTCTGGTGTGGCAGCCTTCTTGGGCAAGGGGACTGGTGGTGTTTTGGCTCTCACCCAAAAATCTTTTCAGGAACTTGAACACCTTCCTCAGCCATTCCCACTGTGAAGGGAGAACAATTAAGACACAAGAAAAAGTCTATATAGCTCTATATAGGTATCCATGATTTTCCTGTTGTGGTCTCACAGAGACTACAACAGAAAGTCTCAGAGTCATTGATTGGTACTTGATGGGATAGCTCGCAGAACCTATGAGAGTACTCCTCAATGGTGGAGTTTCCTTGGCAGAGCTGTAGATGCTGGAGAGTTGGGTCCATCGTGTCCTGGTCACTCTTAAGGCATAACACAGATGTTATAAAAACAAAGAAATGTGAAATTCTTTCAAAATTCTAATTGCAGGTAACAACCACTTTTTCCCCACTATTTATTCAAAAATCTTTCTTTATACAAAAGATATGCAGTGTTCAAATATATACAGATATACACCAATGAATTACTGATTTCCTAAGTGTTTTACACTGTAAACAATCTTTAAAATGACAAGTAACATACTTATATGCTATATATGTTATATTTATCAGTTGACCACAAATCATAAATAATGCTAACTTTAATTCCAGTGGATGCTTCGTTACTGTACTTAACAATTTTTGTTTCTGATATAAAAAATACCTCAATATATATATATTTTTTACTTTTGCTCATTATGTTACATTTTAACACAAACATCTGTACATTCTACTTCTTTCGTTGTAAAATAGGATTTTTCCTTTAATACAATTTGGTGAAATGTGAATATCTTTTCTTCTCATTGTGCACACTTTTCAGCCCATCAACTTATTTCCTATCATTGTATGACTTATTCAACCTGTCACTGGTGTCAAATTTCCTGGCTATTACGTGCCACAAATGTAGTCTAGTGTACAAAGCTAAGAACAAGCAGAAGGGAAGAAGGGGATAAGTAGTATGGCTAAAGAGGACGAGACAGAAGGGAGTCAGTCTCATCCACGCCTGTCATCTTTTCTTTGCTCTGTTCTATATGGTAGCTGTTCAGCCGGGATACATTCATTAGATAACAACATTTTTAATTCATTTTATTAATATGATGTGAGGTCCAATTAAAAGCATACCACTTAAATATGCAGTATTAATGGCTACATTTTACTTAAATGCATACCAGAGCCCATACCTCTTTACTTTAACTTGAATTAAAATAGTTGTTTTTAAGATAATGAACATTTGTAAGGAAATCGAATGGCTTGCTATCAAATGAGAAAGTTTTGAAAAGGAAGAACCCGGTGTTTTTATGCTGTAAAACTCCCTGTAGATCAAGACCCATTGTAAATGACCATTAAATCCTCCAATCCATGGCACCGATAGCGATGTAGGTGCACATGGCTAAATTTGCTCTGTGAAATGGCTCCCTGATTACCATGACTGAAAAGGAAAGATGGACCTTTGTCTGCACTGACTTTTGCAAGAACCGGTTTAGAGGGTTTCCTCCAACCTCTTAGCTCCTAGCTGATGAAGTGCAATCTTAATTTCATATCTTATCTTCAATATTGAGAGATTTTAAAGTGTTTCCTTTAGCCATGGCAACTGAAGCTAATTATTAACTTGTAGCAGGATGAAGTGTGTGATTGATTGTTATTGTTTACAGCCATTCAAGTCTTTTTTTAATTTGCTTTATCTGTTTTGTTCTCTCTCAAAGTTGGTTAAGTTTCCATTCTAAAAGAGATTGTTTGTTTGTTGTTTGTTTCTTGATAGTGTTAGTAGAATAGTTTAAATCTACTCCAGGTCCACCTGTTTTAAGTTCACACAAGGCAGATTGTTATTGCAGACAATGTGAGGTTCCTTTCATCATCTCGTGTTATAGATCCACCTATGGGAAGGGCATCCGCACCTGACCTCTACACAAGCATCCAGTTGCTGTCTGGCTTGACAGACAGAAGTTCATGCCCAATGACTGGTAAGCGATGACCCTTACCTGCGTATATAAGGCAACTGCACGTGCTACCCTTCCTCAGTTGTCATTCACTCCTACCTCACAGCCGGCTGGTTACTGAACCGCACTTTTGTCAGCAAGAGGTCATTTCTTTGTGTCAGAATGTCCTGGACATATTTGTCCTTAAGCCAGGTTAGCTTTTCCACGAATCCCGTGCTCAACATCTCCGTGTATAGGCTTCCTACCTGTTGCATAACTTGTTCATGGTGCTACACCACTGGACAACCAACTACAATGCTGCATCAATTTCGAGTTGTCCAACTCGGAAGGGGAAAAGGAGACGCCGTTGCACACCTAAAAACAACTCGCAGTGCAGCTTCTTTGACCTGGGCCGACCAATCTATATTCATGGAGTTGTTAACCGTCCCACCCTGTTCCATTAATGGGCCGCCAAGATCCAGGGACGAGGACGATGCTGGTTTCCTCGACGACTCGGAGGAACCTCCCATCATCCTCAGTGTTTTACTCCTTCCGCCTTGCCCCAATAGTTTTTGTTCACTTTCTGAACAAGTTGACACAAACTTTGCTACTTAACTTAGCTACTTAACTGTGGACACATGCTACTGCTGTCGATGGATATAAGATTTTAGTCTTCTTAATATGACTGTCAGCTGTCACCCCATACCGTACATTTATTGTAAATTTTAAAGACAGAATCCATTGAGTCACGCTGTGAATGGAACAAAACTGTAGACACATTATTTTTCCCTTGTCGGCTTTGATAAGTAACCTTATGTATAAATTTGAAAACTTTTAAATAGTCGGTATATGAATACTTGTTCGTCTTTTTCATTGCCTTGACCCTAGTGTTATGTTTAATATGAATAATGCATAACATGTTTGTCATAATGCTTATTATGCATGCAGCATATGTAAGAAAAGAGCCAGTAGTGTTTATGAGAAAGCCTAAGACAGTAAGAAAAACAAGCATAAGTTAGTATGAATTCTTCAGTGTCTTTTGTGGCAAGACCTCAGCAGGTAGCTTGGATGGGGCAATTGGGACCATGATCAGCTGCACTGTGCTCTTTTTGAACATAGCTCCTGGATAAGTGGTCTCTATGGGACTGAGATTGGTTCATTCTTTGTCTTCTTGATGAGTGTTACAGAATATTCTAGGGTCTGGGTGGTAGGCTTGGTGCTACATTGCACAAGGCTGCCAAGCTCCCTGACGATTCCATGGTCCTGTGCTACTCTCCCACTGTGCAGCAGACTAATCTCATGTCATCATGGAGATTTTCTTTGAGGTGCAGTTCTAAAAATGAACATATGAAACATTTTGATGTGCTTATGAATCACAAGTTAGGAAACAATAATTACAACAATTGCAATCTTATTTAACAACAAGCTAATTAAGTTAATAAATTAGCAAATGTTTAATGTAAAGCATTCCTGTATATTGCAGAGTTATATTACACCCTAATTATAGTGTTGGGGCATTGGCAGAATTTCTGCATTTTGTAAAAAAAAAAACATGTATTTTTAACTAGTCAATTAATTAGATATATTTAATATGTAGGGCCACATTATATGTATCTTTTAATTAGATAGATGGTTGAGATAGCGGTTGAAAAAAATGTATGTAATAAAATCGCAAAAAGTCTAAATAGTTGTTAATTATATGCAAAAAAAATAATTGATGTAGATATCACTGTGTGTTTATGCAATAACAGTGTATCTAATCATCTTGCGACTGTAAGAAGAGAATAAAATATTTACAGGATCAGTTTATTATAGTTGTAATGTAAGTAATGAAAAAAGTAATGTAAAATATTTGAAAAGCAGCTTGTAAGCAAAAGAAAAGATTTTTTGTCATTACTATGACTCTAATAACTTTTACCAGGAATACAATTTAACGTATGCTGCATCCAATAAACCTGATGTCAAAGCTTTCTGGGCCTTTCCTTTGACACACCTCGCATTTTCAAAAAAAAAAAATAACCTCGGGACAATTATATAAATATATAAAATATTGTTACCTAACTGTTTCTGAGGGGGGTTAGAAGACATCATATAAATGTATTTTATTATTATTTTTAAAATTATTATAACATCTGTGGTGTTACGGGTCAATTTTGACCTGTATATATTTACTTCAAGAAAAAAGTGGGTTTTTTTTGCCCTCCCAAAAATGGGCCTTTAAAGCAAATACAAAATATAGATTTGCAACATCAAGCAAAGAACAACAAATCAAGCATATCAAACCAATAGAAATCAAGTACTTGACCATAAAAAGTCTTTGTATTCAAAAACATGCATGTGTATATGTTTAGATGCATGTGTGGCAAAAACTGATTTCTTGCAGTAGAAGCACAATATATTTGCCTTTCTGTCTATTGTTAGGGCAGACCTGACACTTCTTTCTTTCAGAATCAGGCGGCCTCACTGTGGGTGTGGCTGTACTGGTTGATGTTGAGGCAGGACTGGCTGAGAGAGATGCAGATGCTCTCTGTGTTGGTGTTGGTGATGGCATTGGTGGAGACTTCAGCTGTCAGATCAAGGCTGTAACAACTGCCTTGATTCCCTTCGCTCAATGTGCGAAGCATTGGAACAACAATGGAACTGCCCAGCGCCCCAAAAAACATTTCCACTAGCTTTTTGGTTCCTGGGTGGATGTGAGTCTACAACACAAATAGACACTTCTAGGATGCTACAAAAACAACCATAGGCCATCACTTGTTCATTCGTTGGGAAGTGCAGGTTGAAGTCAGGTTGTGCAGGTTGTCCAGTCCTTTTTTTTTTATTATAGTCCAGGATAAGTAGGGGCTTTTTGTCACCTCCTGATGACACAGCTCACACAAGTACTACTATTCCATTTTCTTTTGGACAATATAAAACAACTGTGGTGGTGTCTGTAAAAGAACATTTTGAAGAAAGTAGGGGCCTGTTTTTTATTATTGTTCCCACCATGTTAAGTTTCCTTAAGTCCATGCTAAGTCATATTTGGTTAAAGAAACAAACAAACAATAAATTTGTCACTTATTATTGTTTTATAATCCTATATATTATAACTGGGTTCAACCCGACCATAACAACACAGAGTTTATAATTTTAACCAGAACATTTTATATTAGTTATTAGTGAAATTTGAATAAACATAATTTATTTTTTTACCTTTAAATTGACGTTCCTGACAAAGTTAAAAAGTCTTATAAACAAATTTCTGTGGAAGCGTTTATATGTTTAAAACCTAAAAACAAGACCCTATCACAATAGTAAGGTTAAACATTTCTTATTTGAAAAATATAAGAAATAATCAGTAGTCATTGTAATTTTAGTACTAAAGACAGAAGTGTGCTTCATACATGTCTTGTATTTTACAGCACAGTGAAATTATTGCTTCAAATATCCGAGTGATTTTAGGAAGCTGGAGTCATGGAGCACATAAGGTTAAGGGCCTTGCTCAAGGTACCCAAGATTGGCAGGTTGGCAGTTGTCAGGGCTTGAACTCCTGATCAGGTGGTCAGTAAGACGGAGCCTTAGCCATTAAGCTTCCAACTCTTTTATTTCTTTTATTTTAAATGATAAGGTATCACCAGTGTGATCTATAGACCTACTGCCGTGAGCATTTCTCCTAGGATGCTTTACTGACTCACACTCTTTCATAAAACATTCTGAAAATGTGAAATAAAAATCAAATAATTTGTGTTCTCCAAAGCAAAACTTTTCACTAAACTTTTCAAGTTACTTGCTGGACAATTTTAACTAAATGATTGAGGAATGTTCTAACAAATTGGGTTGAACAGCAATATCCTCCCCAGTAGCACTTGATCTCCACATGTACTAAAGAATACAAAAGAAGCAATCCACTCTAAATAAAGGTATCTGCCAAATACAATTAATGTAAATTGATGTGAAATAAAACAAGTGGTTCTTCCAATAGTATTCTGTATAGTACACGCCAATATTCTTACTGTATATGTAATTTAGCACATGGTTTCATCTAAAACAAAAAAATTAGATAGGAAGGATCTTGCAAGGACTTCATTATTTATTTTCCTACTTGCTGTGGTTCACAGTTGGCACTAAGCTCTGAAGGCTATCCTTGGCAGCACCAACACCCTCTGAGGGAAAGCCAGATGTTCTTAATCCAATTCAAATATATAATCCCCTTTAAGTGACTAAACCACTTGTTGTTTTTGCATGTTAACAACAATACCTGATATAGCGGTAGAAGATGAATGAATGAATGATGATATATATATATATATATATATATATATATATATATATATATATATAACTAAAAATTTGTCTATAAATGTTTCTACCTCAGACTGCCTGCCCCTAAATATATAATTTTTGAGACCTTAATATTCTTTTTCCCTCAGTCATGAATAAGATTCCAGTATTATTAAAGATTTTTCCACCAGGCGAAATGTTCCTTTGCTCATCTGAAGCTAACGTCTCATTCATACACTCAGAGGTCAAATAAGGGTTGGAGAGAAATTTTGGATGGGGCTAAAAGAACATCGTCAGAAAAATAACAAGGATATTATTTTTGGAGCATCCGTTCTACACGCATTATACCAGAGCTGCTTTTTGAAATTCTGTCCATGAAAATCACAGCTTGTTTTGACAGGGCTAAAAAAAAAAGAATCATTGTTTTTGACAGTGAGAAAAGAAAAATTACAATTTTATTATGCACTGACAATTTTGTGCACAAGATATTGTGGCCACTAGACTCTAAATCAACGTCATTAAATTGAAACGGGATGTATGCTATCATCATGATTCACCAGGAGACGGAGACCAGGAGTTAAACAAAGGCGTAGTTTAATTAACTGGAATAGATGATACAGGAAATAAAGTGTCAGGCAAACTCAGGTAACATAAACTTAACTGAAGAGGAGTTTTTAGGGAGAATTTTGAGAACCCATGAGAGTTTATACAGAGAACTAATTATGAGGAACAGGTGAGGGTAATTAGAAGATGGGGGAAGCTGAATGGGAATACTGAGACCGAGAGGGGAGTGTCTATAGATGTGTCTATTTTGAATGGCTGAAATAATAATAATAACGGTTTTTCATTCAGTGTTCTCACGGGAGAAAACATTTATATTGTTTAACAGATTAGCAGATTTAGCCATATACAGTACTTGTGTTCAGGTTACGATAAGTAGGAGTATCATAATTTCATAACTTCCAGCATGACTTCCAATTATATATACATTTCCATTCTATTAAAAATGAGACATTTATATATTTATTTATAATGTTAATTCTATGAAAAGGAAACCAGTCAAATGGGGTATTATAGAACTATGTGTGTGGACAGATATTGGATTACTCGCAAGGAAGGTGGGCCTTCACTCCAAGACCAACCAGACAGATGAAAAGGATTTGGCCTGAGTCCACTGAAGAGGAGAGAGAGGAGGATCTCCCTACTCTCTGTCCCAAGTCCACAACACCTCACCCATACACTTCTCTCCTGCTGCAGCAGGTGGAGTAGGAATTTACATGGTGATTCATGACTTCCTGAGTGGACAACAGCAGAGAGTCTTTGAGAGGCAAGTTCTGAAAGTTAACCAGGGAGCGGAAAGGGCAAGGGACATCGAGGGCCCACAGATGGAGCTCCCAACCCCAGCCCCATGCAAAAGCACAGCTTACCTAGGAGACCAAATACATATACCATCCAACGTGGGGCCTAGCAGCCAACTGATGCTACAAAATGAGCCAGTTTTCAAGGAAGGGCAAGACATTGAGAACTTCTTGTAACAATTTGAGTGTCTTGCCAGAACTTGGAGTTGGCCAGGTTACAACTTACATTGACTTGGCAACCTAGACTGACTTGGTTTTGGAAGCCCCTATCTTTGACTCTCTTTGAGCCTATAGCTGAGATGCCCTTGCTGTTTTTCACAGTCAAGACTGTGTTCTCCTGGCTATATCCATCCTCAAAAGAGTGAGGTAACTTCAACTAATTATGCTCCAGGCTTCTTTTCATGCCCCAGACCAGGAAAAGCTTCACAGAACAGAACTTTGGAGGAAGTTGTAGCAGTTGTTTATCTGCTATGGCCCTCTTAGAAAGTGTTTCCGTGTGAACAAGCATATACTCTTGTGGGTGGGTTGTGGATGCTATCTCATTTCCTTATGAGTCCTCTGGTTTCCCTGTACCTTTCAAGGTCAGAGCTCACTGTACTCGAAGTATGGAAGGCCTTGTACTCTGGTCTCCAAGGTATCTCCAACGCTATGGGCTCGCTTACCCTGTTGACCTTTCAGTTCCTATAGCTTTAATCCTGCCAATCCTGGCCCTGCTGCCATTCAGCCTAGCTGTGCTCATTTACACTAGGCAGGGACTGGACAGTCTAGCATTATTGGACTCTCATTCCCATAGTAGTTCCAGTTCCTGAAGGGGAACATCTTCAGGTTATGTATGTTACCCAGGAAAACTGTAAAACTGAAAACAGTTTAATTGTTCCTCAATGATTAATTCATCTAGCAAAGATAAACCACATTGCTTATTATAAACAATAAGCAATAAAAAATTAACATTAATTGAAGAAAATAAACAAATAAAACATTTAAAATTCTAAATGTCCTAAATGTTTTTCTCTTAGAACTTCTGCATTAATTTAAGATCAGTTAAATACTGTCATTATGGGGGAACACCCAGGAAGCTTATTCTGGATACATGTTCAGGCAGGACCTAGGGAATCCATTAATAGGGTTATTCAAAATGTCTACAATATGGCAATAATATCCTTGGTTTGTTTCCAAGGCAATTTGAAGAGAGCAAAGTATTCTCCTGTGCCTGTAGTTGGCAGAGAGAGAGAGAGAGAGGAGGGGTACAGTGAAGGAGACTACAATTAGTCGCCTTCATAAGAAGTACATGTTATATAATATTTGGTTAAAAATCTTTAAATGGGAGGCATTTAATCAGTGTTGTTTGCACAAAAATCAAAGGCGAGAAAATGTTTTATAAGCACCCATGAAAGAGACACAGAAGGTTTGTTATTTTGAAATTTCTAGATCGCTCAATGAGGTGCAAATGAAGGGGGAACTTTTGCTGGATTATAAGCAAGGGGCATTACTGAATACTTAATTCCATATATTTTTGAAAATGATTTACTTCATACAAACAGTAAACCAAGATCAAGATAGACCTGGTAACTTATGCTCAAGATAGACCTGGTAACAAAATTATATTTATCACAAAGTAGAGAGAGTGGAAGGGGAAAGAGAGAGAGGGAGGGGAGAGACTGTTAATTGTGTTACATGTGCACTGCTAGTGAAAAATCCCAAAGCCTCACTAAGCTTTTACTCTTCTTGTACTGATTGAATAATCTTAAATGATGTGCTGTACTATTTCAAGAAGTCCCTAAGCCCATGTTCTAACTATTTGAGCATTTAACTGTGCATTTTTATAGGATGTAAGTAAAAGTAATTTCTTACTTGCTTGAGCTCAGTGTGGCATCTGGGGCTGAGGCATTGGATCACTTTGCAAGATATATTAAAATAAAAAATAAACCAATCAAAAATGTAATTAAAAACAAACAAAATGAATGAAAACAAATTTCAACTTAATTTTAGCAGTTATACATGAAAAAGTCTTTGGCCAAATATTAGAGTTTGTCTTGAAAGCAATGATGCATAAGGACTTCTGATGGGATGTGCAGTATTTGTTACCATCATGCCATTAATGGTACCAAGGTCAGAACAGTTAAAAATAAAGTCTATGTTTAAACAGATTGGTGTCGCTAATTATATTATCATGCAATAATATACAAAATGCATATATAAAAATGTTATATAAAATGTACTGAATTATTATTTATTATTATATTATTTTCCCTTTTTTTGCACTCTACACATTTTAAAACATAAAAGCAGCCAAATATGAAAAATATATAAACTGTCAAATTATAACTTATTTGAACACCATATTTATTTATTAATGTGGCTATATAATTTAAAAAATCGATATTTAATTGGTATTTTAGTGTTTAATTTGTCAATACTTTTTATACATCATTATGTAAAGTTGAAGGATTGCTGATGTGGACCAAATTGAATAGAACATACATATTACATAAAAAAAACATATTTTTTTCATCTACTTCATAATTAATGTACTTAAAGCAAACAACTTAGCAAAGTGTACTTCAATATGTCCCTCAGCATTTAGAGCTGTGCCACTGGTATTTTATAAGGTCAAAGGTGGACGGCAATGATTGATATTGCAGGAGTACCTCAACGAGGAAGTTACAGATATTTTATTTAAACACAACAGAAGGATCCCACATAAGGCTGTAACCAAGTGTAATCATGTATAAAATCCTGCATATATGTAGTCCTTTGTGGATAATGATTTTATTAAAATTTGGTGTAAAACAAAGAAAATACTGGGGACCAGTTATTTACATATTCATCAATGCATTAAACTGGTCCATCCATTCATCCACCCATCCAGCCATCCATCCATTCATGTCATTGGTATACATTAACATAAATCCATGCTACTTTATGACACAAAATAGACACACAATTTAACCAGACGTTCCTCCACGTTGAAATCTTATGGACCTTCTGGGCTGCATCCACACTTAATGTTTAAGTAGCTTTCTTTCCACTTTAAGAATAATGATGACTGTGAAGGCCTTTGCTTGATTCCCCTCAAATGTGACAATGCATTCCTGCCCATTCTCTGTAATGCTACATCTTTAAATAAACAAATATCTGCTGGAATACAGATTAGATATTGACTGCTTATTTAGGACCATGTTTATAAATCCAGTGTGCTTTTTCTTTAGTTACAAATGGGTATTTAACCCTATATTACCATAATCAATTATTCATAGTAGATCAAATGTTAGTCATAAGTTATTATAAAGCATTTGCAATCAAATATTTATCAGGCATCTGAATATCATATGAGGCATGCCATACTTTAGAACACCTAATTTTCTAGACAAGTTTTTTCGAAGATACAGAATTATGGGAATACTATACGGGGCTACTTTGGGTAGAGGATGTATGGTAACTAAACAATAATAAAAGGCAGTAATTGGTAGAAATTTTTGGACAGTTCCATGTCTTTTTTGTGGGTAATACAAAAAGTAATACCGTATATTTTATATTAAAGTCTGACAGGTACATCATTATGCAGTTATAAAGGAGGTCTTAGTCTTTCTAGACTTGGAGAAATTATGATTAGCAGAGCATGTAAAGAATGTACAGTAAAAAGCCTTTTTATATGTTTTACCTATATTTATGTTATTACAAATGTTACTTAAATAGGAGAATTGAGTAACTTTTGATAAGAACAAATACAGGTATATACTGTAAACATAAACACTCATCTAACTGGCTATCATGCCTCTGCCATATCTGGCCATGGACTTGAATTCCCATAATAAACAGCTATCATTTTCAAGTTTACCTGACTATTGATTGCACACAGCTGGACTCAATCATGAACAAAAACAGCCCTGAGTTACAAGCAAATCAATGCAAAGTCTCGCTTTGAGTGTACTCAAAACAGCAGCAAGTCTTTGTACACACTTTTGATTTCTGGTGTTTTGATTATTAATAAATTGGATTTGTCTTCTGCAATAAATTTTGCCTGCACTTGGAGCCATCACTATCACCTGCCACAGGCATATGTAGGCCTCGCAGTAAAAATGAAAAATGTTGTTTTCCTTTAGCATCATTAACACCTTGTCGTATCCAGGGAACTGGTATAGTTCAAACAAGATGGATCAAAATGACTATCCCAGAATTGTCAGATGCTAGGCATGACACTGCCCCATCTTGAAGCCTTACAGGGGAGAAGATAATAGCGCTGAAGGGCATTGGCACTCATTTGCTGTTTATTGTGTAATTGAAAGGGAATAGCCAACAGAATGCTCATACAAATTTGAAGATATTCATACCCACACCCACTGATCAATGCTCAGCTACATCAGAGCCCTAGAGATGTCTTATGACAAATTATTTGTTTAGTTTTTTTTATTGTTTGTTCAATTTTAGAAAGATCTGGATTCAGAGAGGACAGTGGGAAATATTTACATTGTATGCAGCCTCAATTTTGACTAATTAATTGGTTATTTAGAACAGAAATTCTTGATATAGTTACTGTTACCAGTATAACTGTTATGTAATAATAATATTTATAACAGTGTATAATATTTTTATTTCAATGTATATCTTGGTATCAATCACTGCACTTAGGTGAATGGTGTGCTTCTTTGGTCTGATCCTATCCAGTGTATGCTCCTGTTTAACTTAACAAAAAAAAATAAAAATAATTAAAAAATAATTAAAACCCTTTATTTTCAATAGAAATTCTATTGACCCCTTTAATGCATAACAAATATGTTTTGTAAATCATTGCTAATAACCAAAGTTTAACTGTATGTGCTGGAACAAAAGTTCATTTCTGTCTCCAAAGTAAGTTAGAATGTAAATGCTGAGTTTTGATTAAAAAACAACAACAAAAAAACAACCAGATTATCATCATGTAACGGCAATTTTGGTGAAGACATTCTCTAACAAGTAATGTGGAAAATGGTTAAGACAATTAAACTAATAATAAACAGTACATCTGGAAAACAAACGTAATACATTAGTAAATACATTTTAGAAAACAGTTTTGATAGCCTCTGTATTTATTCTGGATTCACTCTGTATTCAGAGCTGTCCAAGGACATAACGCTAGGTTACATTCTCACCATGTTTTGAGAAGCAACTGCATATATTTGAGAAACAACTGCATCTTGATAAACCCCTGCTATCCCACAAAAATATCGACTCTTACTACATATGTGCTACATGCATGTTTACTGAAAGTTTTACTTATATTATTATTCACCCATGTAGTTTGATGAAGTCTTACACCAATGCTTTTTGAATTCAGACAATCTTTATTACCACAGAAAAAACTAAATTTGAAGTTTGGAATTAAAAAATTTCGCATAGAACTAAAGATAATTTTTGACAATGTGTACTTATAAAGTATCTGATTATATGACAGGAAATTGTAATTCTGTATTTCAATAATGTATTTCCTATGCATGATTATTGGATCATTTTAATCAGACAAGTTTTTAACACACCACTATCACTGTGATGGAAAGCAACCGAGGCTCATTGACGTGGGCACACTTATATAACCACATGATATCCAAACTGTAATTTGTTCGGTTTTAGTCCACTGTTTTTGCTTCATGGGACTGTTTTGCCAATTTCCAATTATTTTTGCACCAGTTGCCTGGAAGTGATGATTATCGTGAAGACTAGTTAAATGTAGCCAACCCATCTTTACCACCAGGGGGCAGTGATTTAACACATGGATAACCTATACCAGTATGCTACAAGGAACTGTCTCAACCTTAAGCATTCAGATATGATCGCCTCGCTCATTCTATATATATATATATATATATATATTATATATATATATCTATATATATATATATATATATATATATATATATATATATATATATAATAAAATCTGCAGAGCCCAAGTAGACACAGCAAAGAATTGGTGCAGAACACTATTGAGTAGTGCTGATGAGGATGAAACATTCTTTCTAGAGTGACCCATCATGCAAGGACTGGGCTTCTAGCCAGTTCATAAGCTGTGATAATGACCCATGATCCTATGAGACATGCTCATCTCAGATAGGAAAGCACCGTTGCTTCTGACAGATGAATAAGCATTTAGAGCACCAAATAGCCATAGCGTGGCATCAAAATGAAAGGATGTGGAAGGGAACATTTTGCTGTAAAATAATCCATAGCCAATCGCTGAGACATTCCACTACTAGCGTGTCTTCACAAATCATTGTGTTTGTTACAAGACTGCTGGTAACAGGCTTGACGATTCAGAATTCTATTTATTTATTTAATTTTTCAGTAAAGGAACCACATTTGGCTTTCAACACAAAGATTTTTTTTCTATATAATAAAAATCTGAATGTTATTTGGATATCATTAGTGAATATAATTATTATTATTATCATAGCAGCATGTGAGTGATGAATTCAAGCAATACTGATCATTTAAAAAAAGGTTAAGTTAAATAGTTGAAGGGACTGTTTAAGTTTTATGTTTATGTTTACCATTTTGAAATGGTCTGAATACTGAAATGTCTTGGAATGTCCAGACTGAATGTGAAATCCTTTTAAAAACTTTTTTAAATAGGCTTAACATAGCTTATAGGTTCAATTATTATTACTTATAATAAGTTCACAATTATCACACTTATTTGACACATTGTATCATTTTCATCATATATATATATATATATATATATATATATATATATATATATATATATATATATACACACACACATAATATATATCATATCATATATATATCATACACATCATATATATATATATATATATATATACACACATATATATATATATATATATATATATATATATATATATATATATATATATACTGCTACAATATATTACTGTGATAATAAGCCTGTGACAATTAATTACAATGAGTATCAGTTTGTGAACATGTTTGTGGAAATATCCTGAATAGTAGTCAAAAAGCAAATTATTTTTGCTTGGCAGTGAGTGGATTACCCGGATTTAAACTCTAAATTCAGTAAATGGAACTTGTTAGTGAAAAATGAGGGAATAACACAAAGAAGATGAAATATCAGTCAAGGGCTGTTGTTCTGTTTGGTTCCACTTGCAAAAAAATTACCTAGAACTCCTCCATACATCTGGTGAAAATGTAACTTTCTCAGGCAAGGGTGTTGCTTTCGTCAGTGGACAAACAGCTCTACGACTGTTTTCACCTTCTATGTAAGTCACCCTCAGTTAGCTTATCATTCTAGTGACTCCACATGAAGTGCTTTATATAGTAAGGGCAGGGCATTCCTTTAACCTATAGTTATTTGTCAGGATTTGTCAAGGATTTAAGATATCCTAACAGCGCTGGTGTCAAGGCGGAGGCACTTGCCCCCCAAAGAGGTGGTTGTGCGACCCTGAACAGTTTTTAATTCAATTTAGTGTGTGTATACATATCCATTGATCCATCCATCCACCCATATATATATATATATATATATATATATATATATATATATATATATATATATATATATATATATATATATATATATAGGGGCCACGGAATGAAGTGTGTGCATGTGTGTGTGTGTGTGTGTGTGTGTGTGTGTTTGTGTGTGTATGTACTAGGAAATGTGTGTAATTTTACTAATGTTTTAGGAAAGATGTATTGCATTTTTAATTAAATTAAACTGAGAAACTACAGTTTTGTTCATTTTTTAATTAATTAATTTTTTTTTATGAATATAGAACAGAATATCCATTATTTGTCTCATATATGTTTTACAGCACAGGGAAATTCTTTCATTACATATCCCAGCTTGTTTTTTTTGGAATCTGGGGTCAGAGTGCAGGGTTAGGCATGATACACCAGCCCTGGAGCACAAAGGGTTAATGATCTTGCTCAAGGACCCAAGAGAGACATCTTAGCAATACCGGGGTTCAAACCCCTGACCTTCCAGGAAACAGCCCAGCGCCTTAACCATGGAGCTACTCTAGACCTGCTTCTTCGATTGGGTACATTGCAGCTTCTAATTGCGTCTTTAGCAATTGGTTGTGTACGAGGAGTGAAGCATTGAAATATGTATATTAGAAAGTGGGAAACAAAGTCAAGGTCTGCACCAGTAGTGTTAGTTTGTATTTTAACTGTATGTGTTTCATTGTTTTTCAAGTTATTGTTGCTGATTGTGTCCCTTCATTGCAAGCTGCGTGCCTCCTGATATTTATGGTCTCGTACCATCTCTGATCCTAACAAATGCAGGAACAGCTTTGTGGCCAGCCAGGCCATCCTGGCTTCCGACAGGTTAATGAGCTATCTTTATTTCCTGAGAGCAAACAGTTTGGAGTACATATTCTTTTCAATAAGATGTGAATGCATGTCAATCTGTATCACTATCATGTGCCTCAGTGAAGAAGAAAACTAATTTCCTGAACAGTACAGTTACCAGTTAGCAGTGTCATAAACCTTCATGATATATCAAAAGCCTGTGTTGTTCCAGACTATGAAGTAGTCAGAAAGGCAGTATTGTATTATTGTTAAACAGTTTTTCACTGAGAAATGCTGACTTACCTGCTTTAACCTGAAACGTTTTTCTTTTTCATGAAAATAATTAGATAACACTTTAAAACAGGAATTTTGAGAGGATTTTAAAGCAATACTTTTAAGGAATAATATTTATTAACTAGCTTTATGATGTCTGCAATAGACTAAATCCAGATAAGTGGCAGTTACCTTGGATGCTATGCTTGTCACAAAAGAAATAACATTTAAGCAGAGATGACAAAAAATACACACGTTCTTCACTCAAGTAGAAGTTAAGATGCTTGTGTTTAAAAAAGCTGAAGTACTTGAAAGTACTAACTGCATGTTTTCACTGCCATTAAAGTACAGGAGTATGGGCTCTGATGTACTTTAGTCATAGGTAGCCATTAATGCTACCTATTTTAGTGTCACACTGGAATCTGAACCTCCATCATGTCACCAAATAGATTAAAGTACTAAGCTTGGTTTGAAAATGTAAGAAGTAGTAGAAAGTAGATATATTTATGTTTAATAAATGTAATCAGTGAAAAGTGTCTGAAAAATAAATATTGAAGTAAAGCACTGAAACCAGAAAAATCTACTTAAATACTTTAACAGTTTAAATACTCTAACAATCTTCCCATCGATACCTTGAAGACATCACAGAGTGAGAATTGTGGTGATACATACCCCCCCCCCACTCCCCCAAATACAATTTAATTTAATGCTACCACCAGCTCTTTATCAGAATACATTTTGTATTATACATTCCATTTTATTTTTAGTGGAAATTTTGATCATTGATCTCATTGGCAAAATGCCATTTTATTTCTAAAAAGGACACAAGATCAATTTTAGCATTTTGTCTAAAAAAAACTAAACAATTATGTCTCGTCTTCTCTGAGCTTTTTATTTGTTATCTTGACAGCAATATATTACATGCTTATGCAAGTTTCTTTTTTTTTTTTTGAGAGCAAATTTGTATGGCGGATTTAGTCATTTGCCGCTCATTTTGCTTCAGGGTGAGCAATCAAAAAAAAAGTGCAACCTTATAATAAATCCAAACGTACATGCATAAATCGCTGCATTTCATTATCAGTGTTTGTGCGAATGGTGATATTGAAATGACACTGGAAATGGAAAAAGTTGCATTAATTATTATTTTCCTGTAACGTTTCTTACTAATCTGGAATTGGTAATAAAATGCTGCAGATTAAACACCACCACAACTACGAGCACAATGAATGTACAGCATTTACTGTAAAACACTGCCCCCTGTCTCCAAAGCACAGAAAAGCACATAATCAAATATTTGCTGCAGCAGTAAATTTTTAGAGTGGGAGATTCTTGTCACTGCAGTCACCTCTAGTCATCGTCAACGCAAACAAGTTTGGCACAGCAGGACTGTCAGGTGGGGCTTGTATTGACACCCAGTGCTATGAAAAGTCAATCCAAGCAGACAAACGCTGCTGCTGTAGAATAGGAGGTCTGGCTCAGGAGTCTGTGTGGTGCATAGCCAATGTAAAGGAACCACATTGCTATGTAGTGGCAGTCGCCTTAGGCATGAATATATCATCCCAGTTGGGACGGAGGGGAATTTAATTTGGCAGGTGTTTAAAGGACAACAGTCTGGCTATGTGGTATTTAAATAATTCTGAAAAATATTGGGAATAGATTCAGCCACAAAAAAAAAAAATCCCATCTATTTGTGCAGATTTCTTTGCCACTCATATAAATGTTTCTTGCTTATGCATTCACTCTATTAAAAAATGTCATTTGGTCACTTTGATGACGGTCTTAACGCAATCACTCAAGGAGGTATCTAGTTAATTCCGTGTCCCTTCTGGGTAGAATGGGTGAAATAGACTTTAACAAACAAATTATCTTACTTCTTTTGGATGTACTACTTTTCAACCAAGTGTGACGTGTCTTATGAGAGAATCTATATACAGTACTTGATGTTCTTTCCACCAAGAGTGACAGACAATAGAATTTTATATATTAAAAATAGCTTCTGTTGGGGGGAGGGAAGGGGGGGGTAGCCATAAAATTCTGTTGTCCTGATAAGACATTAGTAAATAGTAAAATTATGTTAATAAGAAATACTTTGTTTCTGTGCTAGGAAGTCACACTTCAGCCATAATCACATTGTTAGTGCTGTTATAATTGCGCTTAACAAGATACTTTCATGTTCCTAAATGATTTTACATTTTAATCTGAAAGTTTATTTTTACAGTAGGAACAGTATTTTATATATATTAATGACATGCTTTTGTTAGTTTATTTAGTTTATTTAAACTTTCAATAAGAAAGGTATATTTGGGTGTTTGTGCAGAATATAGCATATAGCATATATTAATGTGTATAAAATGTCAGATCGTTGTGTGAGAAGACGTTTGAAAAGTTAAATATGGTCATGACTAAGGTCTTTTTTACCAGAAAAATACACAAAAGACCATAAAGACTATGAAGCAGATATAGTGCCAAGATCTGACAGGTATCATCACAGCCTAACATGGAGGGGAGCACCTATGGCAGCCATTTGTCAGTTCATTGAATGATGATTAAGAGTCCCTATAAAGTGATTATTTTGGATAGCAATAAGCAATGGACATTTTGCTCCTGAGATTCTTGGCACTGTTTTTGTTCCGAATAAAAAAAAAACTATAGCAGCAGATGGGCTTACATATAAATCATTGTGTCTAACAAGGCAAGTTTGCATTTTATAAAATTAAAGTCGTACTTAAATGAAATAAACCAGCTAACATGAGTGTTGACCAAAATAATTGGTTTTATACAGAAGAATATATTATAAAATAATTATTAGCTATTTTGGGAAAAGTCACAATTAGCAATATATATTTATACACACACACACACACACACACACACACATATATATATATTAATTTATATATATTTACATATCTTAATTTCTCATTAAGAATCATTTGTTAAAATACATTTCAATAATTTGTATAGAGGAGTGGATTGAGACAAAAGAATTGACAATATAGAGAGCTACATTGTTTAGGTTGCACTACATAATGTGCACCCTAACTACTGATTTTTGCATAGAGACCTTGAGTGTGTGTGTGTGTGTGTGTGTGTGTGTGTGTGTGTGTGTGTGTGTGTGTGTGTGTGTGTGTGTGTGTGTGTGTGTGTGTGTGTGCTAGAGAGCGACAGGAAGAGTGAAGGAGGGAGGGACAAAAAATGACTGGTGTTTAATCAGCCTCACTTTCCCTAGGCATTGCTTCACTTCATTCTTCTCTCTTTCTATTTTTTATTGAGTCAATTTAAGTCAAGTCAGATAGAATGATGTGAAACATCAGCAAGGGTACCACCTAATTACGACAAGTTAGCGACAGACACCTTGATGACCCGTTTCATCTGATTTACAAGACACACACACACACACACACACACACACACACACACACACACACACACACTCACACACAAGCACACACTGTTTTGAAAGGAATGTTGGCTAGGAATATGTCTCTCAATTTGTTACATAGGGTCGACCATAATTTCTAAATTGATCTATAGCACCAATACCCTGACCAGAATAAAGTAAATAGTAAATAAGGTGAAAATTGTAAATAAAAATAAGTAAATAGTGCAATCAGTTAAATAGCTGTTTCATGGAAATACCAAAGCAACACAAAATAGCACTAACAAATATGAATTGAAATACAAGTTAATATGAATAATGAATGAGTTGGGTATTATGATGACCTTTCTTATGGCCATCATTAAACGCCATCAATCACTGTGTGCATCCTGCCAAAAATGAAGCAGAGGTGCATAAAAGACAGACACACACACAGGAATATTCTCTACTGTTCTCATGGTAAAAGTCTTTTCTTTTTCAATAAGACTGTATGATTTGGGCGTTTCAAGAAATAAAAAGAAAACCTTAACCCGATGCAATCTTTAAAAATATACCTTAACAGAGGAATGATTCTAATGGAAAACAAAAAGGCTTGCTAATGACTGAACTTTAAGGTACATGGACGCATTCTGTCTGGGCATTAAAAACAATTGCTATTCTTGGATAGGCTTTGTGGAAATTAAGGCTTTATGAGATTTGGATAGCAAGAATTCTTGTCTTATTGCAAAAGCTTGTTGTCAGTGAGTTGAAGCTCAATTCCAGAGTGCTGCAGGGCACCGACACCTAAAAATGCAAAAGCAGACGTGGGAGCTGAGAAGAGAGAGGCATTGATTGACTGTGGAAAAAAAAGAATAATTTTCAGCCATTCAATAATAATTCTGCATAGTTCAGCACTTTCTAAGATAATTGCGTTTGCAATAGAGGTCCTAATTTTCACTTCACTGAGAAATCAAGCAAGATTAAACCCCAGGTTCTTGTTTTTTTTCTTCTTCTTCTTCTTCTTTTATTTTTTTTATCACACATAATACAAAGTGTATATACATCCTTTCTTGTGTGATCAACCTTAAAATGTTCATCATTATAGCTAATAGCAGGCTGTTTTGCACACAACAACCTCACTGTTGCTAATACTTTACCAGCTGTTTCCCATGCTGTGTACTATCACACATACACACTGTTTCACGCATAAATAAGCAGTCTGCAATGCTCACACCTGAACAAGGCCTAAGTGCTCTATCTTTGTTATTGTACTTACCCCAGCGCCTTGTCTCTCATTGCCCAGCACGCAGATCTAAAGTAACCAAATTTTGCTAAGATCAAGACTGATGCTCGTCTCTTACACTGTGTTCTAAAAGAGAAACACATTCATTATCTCCTGGTTTTGGATTCTCCATCTTTTTTCCGAATTAAATAAGTGGCCACTGTTTCCTCACTGACTGCCTGACAAAATTGCTGTAAAATTAATCTGAAAATACAATATTATTGAGATGTGAATTAATCTATCCCAGGACATGGCAAATTAAATACCCATGTAAGGGAAAGAGATAAAAGGTAAAAAAAAAATACCTTATCCACTGTGCTACCACCTCCCTGGCCTGACAGTCAGGACTAAAAGGTGCTGAAGGGCCTAGTAAAACAAGTCTATGAAGAGCCCACACCTAAGATAGTATGAGCTTTCAAGGTGTGAAGGTCTTCAAGGATTCCCCCAGTTGGGGGAAGGGGCATAAAATGAAGAGCTGGTTACTCTTTCTAAGATGGATAGACCTGCCGATGTAACCCTGAAAGGGCATTAAGCATTTCAACCTCTGGTCCTCCACTGAGAAAGTATTTGGTGCCTGAGGAATGCAACATGAGTGCATGCAATTCCTTGACGTGTTTGGCAGAAGAAACAACCTGAAGCATTGCTGCCTTTAAGGACAGAAGTTTGAGGAGATATCCCCCATAGGCTTTGTTGAGGCAGAGCCTCCAGCACCAAGGAGACGTCTCATTATGGAACTATTTATTCTGGTGACTGGTAGGAAGAGGCAAACACACTTCATATATCTACAGATAAGGGGGTACACCCCACTGTAGTGCCACCAAACCCAACACGGCACGTATCAATAGCCACTAAATATGCCTTAACCATAGTAAAGGATTTTCCACCATCGTCTTGCAAGAGGCCAAAAATATCAGAGACTGAGAACTGATATAAAATCATCTGGTGCCTTTCACACCATTCCTCATACATGCCACTTAACACCATAAAGAATAATGGCAAAAAACAAAAGGTCCATGCACAATGGGAGGGTCCTTGGCTTTGCATACAGGCAGAGGAATGAGTTCTGCTAGCTAAGGTGCCTTGGGCCACATGGGTGCTACCAGGACCAAAATCAAACCCTAGGCTTTTCCCCCTGCCATGGTTGGAGTTATTAGGCAGAGCAGAGGAAATTCACAGAGCAGAACATCAGGCCATTGATGGACCCAGGCACCATGCCGAGGGGGGAATTCTCATGCTGTTGCGAGAATAACAGTAGGACAGTGTGTATTTTCATTTGAGGCCAACAGATTGACGGCCGATTGTCATAGCAGTCTTACTATCCGAGGTTGGAGGTGCAACTATCAATTGTAAGTCGGTCTGGATAAGGGCGCCTGCCAAATGCCATAAATGTAATTGCAGGGTACAGATGCCATATTCAGTCTGGTAAGGGGTGTCAAGAAAAAAGGAGGAAGCTATAATGTCGGTGGCCTAACTGGATGTGGAGTGACAGAGATCACCTTGGGAAAGTAAAATGGCCTGGGGTAAAGTAAAGCACTGGCAATATGCTGTGCACACCCTATTATAATTGATATATTCAAAATTATTTGCCTTCAAAGTGATGTTCAAAAGTAATTATCATACAACTTTCATCAAAACGAATAATTTCTTTAGGATTTTCTTGACACCTTCCTGGCTGGGGCTTTGGCTGCCGTGGAGCCCCATATGAGCAGTGGTAGGGGGAAAATCATTGAAAGGCAGCTGGCGTTTCTTTGATCAGATGGAACGAAAGGAGCATCAAGCAAAAAGGCAATGTCTCTTTCATTGACCTCGGATAAGGTCAGTCTAACAACAGGCCAATTGACACCAGGGTTACCATAGACCAACCAATTGCTCTGGCCCAGAGAGAAAAATTTGTAGCCCAACATAGCACCAACATGTTGTCATGATTGACATTCCCTCTCTGGTCCAGGTCTTTCAATAGGTCTGCATGGTATGATGTCCAGGCGACCACCAGCCAGTATACAAGGCGGTACAGAGTGGCTTCGTGGGTAACACCAGGGCCTTAAGGGGGGTCAAGCCTGGGGGACTGACCCATAACCATGTTCCTTTTTAACTGTGTAGTTGACATTGGTACTAAAGAGACAGGCTGAATAGGGATAGTTCCACGATTGCCCCATGACTGCCCATGACCTAGGACGCAGGAGCACAGTTCCTGATTATCTGGCAGCCAAGCAATGTTTAGTTTTGCCACTGCACTACCTACAATAACTCTTCAAACTGGATTTCTTGTGCAGACTCATACAGTGAGGAACACTCCCTCCAAGGAGAGGGGTGAAGAGGAGGAGCTCTCCAGTTTCCTCATGGGGAAAGAAACCCCATAAGTGAGGGCTTATGAATTCAACAAGAAAGTGCTGGATCTGGCAGATTAGGAAGGAGAAAGGGGCATGTCCATCTCCAATCCCTGCACCAGATCCATTTGCAAACCTAAAAACCTCCAATTTGCTTTGACCTCCTCAGGAGACGACTTTCCATGCTGCATTCACTAACAAGCTACACAGATTGAATATGTATCATCCCTTCACACACATTTAATGAAGTTGGGCAAGGAGAGGTACACGGCCTGAATGAGTGTTTGATTTCTTAATTTTGTTATTTTTAAATTTACCGCTCCCCAATACAAATTCTTCACTTACGATCTGGGGAGACAAACGTAGAGCTCTTACTACTTACATAGAGTCTCCATCACATCGGCAATTATCGGAATGACCTAATGTAGGCTGTGCACAGGGGATGAAAATATTATAAATAATATATCAAATATTAAAATATTTGAATATTAAAATGAATCAAGTGAGGGGAAATGTTTCTTATTTGTTCACTTCATATTTGTACATTGCAATTTCACCTTGAAGATGGGAAAGGAGCTGAAACTATTTATCTACATAATATATTATATATATATATATATATATATATATATATATATATATATATATATATATATATATATATATATATATATATATATATATAGTATATATATATATATATATATACTGTAGGTATGAAGGTCAGGTGTCCACATACCTACCATAATATATAACTGATAATAAAGTTCTCTAGCTTATTCATTCATATTAAATAGTAAATAGAAAGGCATCTGGTTTCAGACCAATCCTTCTTTCATTGACTGGAACTGAGATTACTGTATAACCAAGACAAAGCAAATATGCATTTAATGAGAATGTACAGGCTTTTCATTGACTGTATTTGGAAATATTGAAAAACAATGTGGAGCACATTTTCTTTAGCAAAATGTTGTATTTGGGGAAAGAGAAAAGGCATATTTGCATGGGCTACACTTCCATTGGACAAAATCCTGCTGGTGCAGAAAGATAAAATTTTCATTCCAGAAGGGAGGAAATAGGTATTTGAAATTGTACCTTAAGCCGAGAGTAGATGTACAGACTTGAATGTTAAGGCATACGCTTATAACCTCTGTATATATCTTGGAGTGTCTTTGCTGAGCAGTCCTTACTAATTCTCTCACCTGCAACTCTCAATGTCAAAAGTCAGGGGCCTCTGAGAAGCTTAAAAGGATGATGTATGTTAGTGAAAGTTTATGGACAAAGAATAATTTTTATCTTTTAAGTGTTTGGTATAGATGAATCATCCACAGTGTGTCCAAGGACAAGAGCTAACGAGGTAAAAAGGTCAGCTTTGATTTCAGACTTTAATGGACCAGTATGCCATAAATCAACCTTTAGAAAAGGCAGATTACCTGCATTAAAGGCAGAATCCTGTCTGAATGACTTGCATATTAATCTTTATGATTTCATGTTATCTTCAGTGGCATCCAATACTTATTTTTGTAATGCAATTTGGAGACTACTCTTTTTTTTTTACTCCTTTCATTAACAAGTTAATCAATTTCCCTTTTTGTATGTAGTTTGTGTTTATTATTATTAACCCGCACTGCTTTTTGTCTACCAGGTAAGAGAGGTGTTAGTGTGATTTAGGCCTGGCTTTATCTCTATTTTAAGTGCCACTGTACATTTTGACTTAATTAACTAATAACTATTTAGAACTATTCCCCCATGTTAGTTCTGAGCTGGTAAAGCAATTTTAAAGACTTGCTGCATCCTTTGCTAGTTGAATTTATGAAAACTGAATATACTGTAGTAATATGGAATGTTGTTTCTGAGTTAATTGTTAGGGAAATTGGCACAGCATGAAAAAAAGGGAAATTAAATGTGAATTACTGCACAATATGTCTAAGAAGAACACTCACATTGTTCTGTTTAATAACACTAGTGAGAAATGCCATGTTATTTCGTCTTTTGGCCTTTGGATGGTCTTACATAATATGTTGTAAAGCAAGCTAAGCACACAAAAGACTTGGCTTTTTGAAAATCAAATTTGACTTTTTTTCACACATGGTTAAAAAAAGTAAATAATTAGCACAAAGCCTGCAAAGCATTGTTCTACAAATGTCACTCTACGTGTTGTTAACAATGCCAGTCAACAGCCGATAGTTCATCCGCATACCAGATAAATTTCAGAGCCTTCACTAGAGCCTCAGCATTCCAACAATTAACACTTATACTATTGTTTATTTTCCAATCAATTTTGTATTGTGCTTTTGGATAAATTTGATTAAACTCATAAAGTCTACTAGCCATTACTCTCAAAGAATATGTTGCATATTTTGTTGTAATTTTGAATGGTAGACAAATCTATTCATCCTGTTTAAAATCAAAATTTTCAAATGATTCAGTGCAAGAATAGTAATGACTATATTACAATAATATGCAAATATGCAAAATAAGAAAGTAAGAAAATCATTTCAAAATAATAAAAATGGGTTAAATATAGCTGAAATGAAGCACTCCAAAAGCAGACCTACTCAGTTTCTGATGCATAGTTAAGTTTGAAAATGACCCAAATATTTATTAAGAATTCAAAACTGTATCATGAGACAGTGTGAGTATTACAGTGACATTAATTACATATAATTTATAAGCATCGTATTTAGTTTGTTAGGAAATCTTAGACTGTAATGCTATATTCACTCAGAGAGGATAAAAAGACCTTTTCCTATTAAGCTTAAACCAAAAATGCACAAATGTATGCCTCAAAATCAGATTGTGATGAAAAAGAAAATGACGACAAAACGCACATTCCTCAGTTCCCAAACTCACCTTTCACATTCCAGTTTTGTTTACTGTACCTTTCTTACATAAATTTTAGTCCCTGCGGCGTTGAGATGAATAATGAAGAGCATATTGATCATGGCTGCCTGCGGGATTAGTGAGCTGTAAACATCCAGTGATGTCCTGGATGAGAGGCTTTTGACTGAACAGCATAGGTCATGAGGTAATGACTGTCCCCCTAAATAGACTATAAATCTACACCTATCATCACTGCATATAAACAAGAAAAAATATTATTAACATTATGCACTTCTAAACATCGAATCACCTTTGTCACATATACATTACAACACAGTTAAATTGTTTCTTCGTATATGCCAGCTTGTTTGGAAGCTGGGATCAGACCTGATACAGCACACCTGGAGCACAGAGTTAAGGGCCTTGCTCAAGGACCCAATTGTGGCAGCTTGGCAATGCTGGGGCTCAAACCCACAACCTTCTGATCAGTAGCACAGCACCTTAACCATTGTGCTACCATACACCCCCCCTCCTGTATATGGGTCTGGATTGCCACCTAGAATTTCTTAAATCTTAATAACACTGTTGCTGTTGATGTAGGAGACATTCCAGAGACTGTGTAAGATAACCCGTTTTTTTTTTCTTTTGCATTTTTTACTACACCAAATTGAATCCCAAAGTATGTTTGTGTTACAGTTGATATTTTCCCCTTTTCTGCCTTTGCTTGACTCCAATCAAGCCTTTGATGGAGATCTAACCAAAATAAGGCAAACCTTTTGTGTTCCTTTTTCATGAAGCAACGTGTGATGCTGTGGTCCGGAGAAAATTGAAATGCCCCCACACTCCAGTCTTTCATTGCCACATGGACACTTTGATCATAACCCTCTCAACCTGTTGGCATTTTGTTTCCGTAACATTTAGCAGCCTGCAACTAGGCCCATCAGATGTCTTGGTGTCCACCCTCCCATTTGTGCCTTTATGCTTAAGTGTGGGTGGATGCTCCTGACTGCGATACAATTTCATTCCAAATCAAGCCCCATACAGAAAAAGGAGGGCAGGGATTTTGGCACAGCCTGCACACAAACAAAGCTGCAGATGGTTATTGGATGGGAAATTGTGCATAAAAAGATGTGTGAGTCATTGTTCCGAATAGACTTGTTTTTAAATGCGTTCTAATCATTACCCAATGCCAATCATCTCTCACAGAAACACACACACTCATATCTATTAATCTATATAATACACATATAAAAATGCAAAAAAAAAAAACACTATATTTACCAAACTTAACACTACATATATGCAAGTGGTTGACATTTATGCATTTATTCCGAATGACCTTGGCAGTAACAAATGACCATGATTGCATGATCATAAAAATGCCTCCCTGTAACAGGTTGCATCTTATAAGTTCAATAATAAGAGTACTAACTTAAATCCTGAAATTATTAACTGATTTATACCTATTACTAATTTTATCCATTGTGAAGCATTCAAATTTGCATCCCTCTATAACCGACTGCTATCATAAAAGCTCCTATCAATATATTCCAATTCAGCCAAACTAATTAGAATTATTATTAATATTATTAGTATGCTATGTCATTTATTACACTCAAATCTATTGTGTAAAGTGCTGTTCTATCATTGCAACATAATGCAGTCTATATTGTCCCACTGTTGAGCTGCCAGTGATCCAGACCCCCTCTGCACTCTGGTCCTGTCTGAACATCCCCTGGTTGATGACACCTCAAACAAATTCATGGATACACTCCTCACTCCATAATAAACATCCGCAAACCGTACACAAAACGAACAGCCCAAATGAGCATGAGTTCCCTTTTGAGTATGGTTCCTATCAAGGTTTCTTCCTGATCCCAGGGAGTTTTTCCTTGCCACCGTCGCTTCGGCTTGCTCAACAAGAAACAATTAGAGCTAAACTGATCTTCATTTTTCATCATGCATTATGTTTCATTACGTATTTTGTAAAGCTGCTTTGAGACGATGACAAATTGTAAAAAGCTCTCTACAAATAAAATTGAATTGAATTAAATTGAATTGAATATATTGATATTTGCCCGTGCAAACAAAACTATTGATAATTTGAACATTCAGATTTTGCCATCAACAGAAAACAATATAATCTTCTATATTCTATATTCTTTTCTGTAGTATGATAAAGAGCTTAAATGCCCTTTTACATAATGCCAGTTGTACCTTCAACACTGCATCCAAAGCAACCTTTTCTGCAGCTTTTCACTGTGTTGAAGGCTCATAAGCCAGTGTCGAGGCAAACCGTTACTTTGCATTAATCAGATTATACATGCTTTAATCCTTTTATTTATTTTCTCTAAGCTAATGCAGTTTTGTGCTGGTGTGTATCGATCCTCGGGGCTGTGTGCCACAGTGCTGTAATATGGTTCATTCAGCATGCTCGTATTGATTTACCAATTAAAATCTGAACTTCATTTTTTAAGTGTTGTTTTTTTTCATTCCCCTTTCTCCACTTCATTAAGTAAAAAAAATGTAAAAAAAAAAAAAAAAAAAAAAAAAAAAATATATATATATATATATATATATATATATATATATATATATATATATATATGATATATATGTGTGTTTTTTTGTGTGTGTGTGTGTGTGTGTGTGTGTGTGTGTGTGTGTGTGTGTGTGTCCACCTAAATGACCAGTTTTAAATGATTGCATGTCTGTTTTTCTTTTGGAGCCACCCAAGTTATGTGAAGTAGGTCGCAAGCCAAGGAAACTTTGGAACTCTACTGCTTACTGAAGAGGAAAAATAATCCTATTCATGCATAAAATGAGCTTTTCTAGACTTCTACTCACTCTTTGATATCAGCACTATCTAAATGATCCAATTAACTCCTTCTTACCCCCCTTTCCCCTGAGGCACACAAAACACTATCCCCTTGCTAATGGCAGTCATTAGGTTGAATCTTTGATCTGATCTCTTGTGAGTAACACAATGTTCTTGGGTAATAGGAGTCTTGGCAAGCATGTACTTAAATTAATGCTTGCGTCTCACATATATCAGGTAATGCATCTTAAGCTAACAAGAACATTTCTTAAAATTGTTTTAACCGCTTAATGTAGTCACTAAACCAAATCACCAAACCACTACACTAATCGATTTTACGGCCACTTTAAGCCTGTATCAACCGTTGCTGTTTAAAAGGTGTTATTCTGGTATCAGCTTTCTATTATGATGTAATCCTTGTCATTACCATGATTAATACTGATATAAAATACCTCTTTGTGTGAGTCCCAGGCTATTCTCATTTCCTTTAACAGTTTGTATAAAATAAAATATAGTCAAAGCTACAATTTAATTAAAAAAATTCCCATGTGAATGGTTTTATATGATTTATCTGATTCGATTTAGTTTATTCTACAACAAGAAGTTTCTTCTCTTGACTATAAGAACACTGCATTGGTTTTAATCGGAGTTTCCAAGTGTCACTATATCTCAAAATATTCTTGAGTGTTTTATTAAACAATTAGCTACAGTAATACAATGATAAACTTGGAGGCAGGTATTAATATATGTGAAGGCAGACATTAATGTCAGTGACTTAAAGAAGAAGAAAACAATGAACATGTTGGGTAAATAAATGTATAAGAAGCTCACAGCCAGCTTCAAGCCTATAAGCGATTTCAAAAAGAGAATTAATCATACATAGATCAACACACAGGGAATCGGAGGAGCATCCCACTGTGAATGAAATTGAAATCAATTTCTGTAAAATGCAGTTAATGTCCATAAGCAACTACCATGATGAGAATGGAACGCCATCCAATAATTTGCACATGCTTGGTCAATTGAAAAGTGTTTTTTTTTGTGTGTGTGTGTGTATTTTTGTATTCTGAAGGATATAAAGCTTGAACAATAATGAATAATTTAATCAAAATTCTAAAGTCAAAAGGTTGAAGCTTTTCTGGAAAAATATGTAACCATATGACTATTTTATAGATTGTATTCTTCAAGCTTATTTTGTATCTAAAGCAATATTGCAATATTATGTAGTTTGTTTGTCTGTCAAAGCAAATAGTCAGAAAAATTACATTTCCAATTCTTATCCATTTTAATATGCTATAAAAAATTATTTTGCATCCTTGTTTTCATTACAACTGGGGCAATTTTGTGTCACTAATCCATCAACACAAAACAGTCATGTTTTTGTGAAATGGGAAGAGTATTGGACGAGCTAGGGGACTGAACCAATGTATTGTGAATTATAAATCACATAGGTTACAGCTACTGTAGTAGATGAGACACATAACGTTGATGGAGATTAAACTTAAAACAGCAGGGCATATTAATAGTGATTGAATAATAGTGGATGTGAAGGAAGAGTCCCGAGTTCGATTCCCGCCATGTGTGTGTGGAGTTTGCATGTTCTCCCCGTGCCACAGGGGTTTTTTCTGTGGGTTCTCCGGTCTCCCCCGGGGTAGAAGAATGAATGAATTAATTAATTAATGTATAATATTAGTCTTTTATTTTTTTATTGCCTTGTTCGAAGCACACACACATACTGCTACCCTAGTGTTGTTGGGAGAACTCTGTTCTGTTTTACTGTGTACTGTACTGTATATTGCAAGGGACAATAAAACAACCATTGAAATTCGAATGGTCTGCTTATGGCATTGCAATCCTGTCTGATGAAAAAGTAAAATGAGCCTAATGTGCATAATACACTATGGTGCTTTTTGTGCAAGGTAAAGTTGTTGCATGGTTTCCCTTTTTATTAGTTTTATTAATATGCCTTCACACTAACGAAATCAGAAATGTTCAATATGCATCAGCATAATCCATTTTGCAATGTCTAAGGCATTCCTAGTAAAAATCTCTCGCAACAGCTCTACATTTGATTCATGCAATTTTCATTTACAGCCACATAAAACTGAGTTGACAGCAAGGATAGAAACTGTCGCATCTTGAAAACCTACATCATATGTAAAAAACCCAAGTTCGCCTCCCCACCCAATGTCTTATTTTAATACAAGCTGCAATATGCTGCAATAAGTCTCACTGTCAACTGATCTTGTCAGAATATTCAAACATTTTCATTTTTTGTCAAATAACATTAGTTTCAGCACCACTGTAAGATAATGAATAAGTATAGATGCTGGAAAAAATTAGACAGACCAATAAACTACCCTCCATGTAATGTAACGAAATGCATAAAGGCAGAAGAAATGATAGCATGCTTAGCATTGGTAAATCTACAGCACACAAAAATTATATATTTCTATTCTAAATATTGCTGTGCTATATATATATATATATATATATATATATATATATATATATATATATATATATATATATATATATATGTGTGTGTGTGTGTGTGTGTGTCATTTTGAATTCTTTTATTGATTGCATATATATATATATATATATATATATATATATATATATATATATATATATATATATATATATATATATATATATATGCAATCAATAAAAGAATTCAAAATGACACACAAAGTAAAGTAAATGGTCTTTATTTATCTATCCCACTGAGACCTCTTTGGAAGGACACAATTGTTGCATTTTCATTAAAGAGAAGACAGGCATTTGTGTGGTAAAACAAAAGTTGATTGATTGCCTAGTGATTTTTTCTGGCATTTTTCTACAAGTATTTTACAGAATGCACTGGGCAAGCTTCCGTTGACTAGACCAACAGTGAAAACCTCGTCACCTCAGACAAAATTAATGAAGTGCTTGTAGATGCAAAAAATCCTTTCTTACTATCATTGCCAGGATCTCTGTGTCTGAAGATGCAGATGCAACGATATAAGATTGTGCCAGAGGGTTGCAAGCGGAGGGTGGAGCCGGAACGTAATGAGTGGTAAAAAACACCTGTAGCTGATTAGTAATCAGTGTGCTCTGTTTCAGTCCAGCGAGGCCAATAAATAGACAAGGTACATAAGCCTCAGAGAGAGAGCAACCGGAAAGGAGAGCGAAGGGGAAAGGTTGCTGAAAGGGGATGAGCATATTGGGAGCCGGAAGATGGGCATTCCGTTTGGAGGGTGCACTTGGATGGAACTTGAAGAAACTCGAGCGGGCACTTGAGGAAGAAGTTATTGCATCAAGTTAATTATCAAGTCACATGGGCTGACACCTGAGGAAAGTGTGCTGGTCCCGAGTGGGTGCTGGTGGACATTGTGTGTTCTGAAGCACATCAATTCCTGCTACCCACATCAGCGGGGTCCCACTGACTCCTGCATAGTCAGGGTTTCTTGGACATGGAGTGCACCCTTCTTCAGCTCCACTACATTGTAGTAAGGGGGTGCTCCCAAACCTCGGGAGAAGGTGAAGATCCCTCTTACAGACCCAATGCAAACATTCAGATCCCTCTTGAGTCAAACGAGAGTGCTCTGCTCCCACACAAGAAACAGACTGTGTGTACACCCCCCCCCCCCCCCCCCCCCCCCCCATCCCCGCCCCCCCATAATAAAGCAGGGGCAAGGACTCATGGTCTAAAAGATTGCGTGATGTCATTGATTTTCAAATAATTAGAATTACCGCTTGACAGATACACACAGCGCTCTTCCTGAACTAACAGAACCTAGTACCATCTCCACTCCATGTGCTTTTATAGTTCCTGGTCATGAACATCACCTCGCCAGTGTTGTCACTCCTTCCCACTTAAAGATTACATAAATGGTTCAGAGTGTGGTCATGCAGAGGCTTTCCCAAAGGGACATATATTAAGCATAAAGAACAAGAAGTTCTGGAAATATTGTTTTTTCCCAAAGAGTTGATTTAAACCGAAAATAAAGAAATTAAGGAAAACTTAAGAGATAATGAGTGTCTGTCTAATAGAGTTATTGTCTAATAGAGTTACTGATATATACAAATTTTTTTATATGATTTTACAATAACCTCAGAGTTCAAATGACTTGTTTTCACAAATGCTTTGTTTGAAAGAAATAAAAATGATAATTATTATTCTTCCTCTTAAAAGAAGAAATTGAAAAGAAAAGTGTGACGCCATGTATTTTTTCCACTCTAAGTTGACGTTCTTGGTCCTAAAATAGAAAGTAAAAGTACCAAATGAAAACTGGTATCTATTGTAATGATGCATTTTCAGAATTGCGGGTGACCCTGACCATGGACTTTTGCACCTCATTAAATGCAAATGGAACAGCTTGTCTGATTCTTCCACTCCATTTATGCTTCTAATTCTCCACTGGAAAAAAAAATAAATCTTTGAACCGCAAATGCTTTCTGCCATGAAATAGTAAGCTGTGTCATTGAAAGGGAGTGACAATTAACATGCAAGTTGATATTTTTTCTCAAGATGCAAAAAAGTTTTTTCCCCCAGAGTTACACTACGTGGCCAAAGGTTTGTGGACCCCTGATTATCACACTCATATATGGACTAAATGAAAATCAATGAAAATAAATTGAAGGAACACAATTTTCAAGAGCAGTTTTGTATGTTATAGCATTAAGAATCCCATTCCCTTGCCCAAAGTGACTCAGCTTTAATATTGTTCATCATGACAATGCCCTTGAACACAAAGAGGGGTCTATAAAGATGATTTTTATAGTGTGGAAATATGAGTGGCACCTCTATAATTAATTTTGCCCAACTTCAGTGCACTTGCCAGAGAATAGACAACAAATCACCACAAGCCATAATAACATTTCGTTGCTAAAAGAATGTAGATTATTAAAATAGCAAAGAGTTAAACGATATCCTAAATTGGATTTTCAGCAAACACAAGTAAGTAGGTAAGCAAGTAAGCAGGTGTCTACAAACATTTGGCCATGCAGTACATATTGACTTTTCCAGCCATATGAATGGCAATAAAGAAGGGCAAAGAGTTTCAAACATCAGAAAGTGGAAAATTCATCCCGGTGACTGACATAGTTTTGGTGCCAGACAGTGATATTCATTATTAAAATAAAACAAAACAAAAACCTTGTCTGCTCAGCTTTTCCATGCAGAACAACCTTTGACAGCAACCAGGTTGAACAATCAAGTATCTGAAAGCACACAAAGCATTGAAATTTGATGTGGATGGCCTACAACAGTAAAAGACAAGAGAGGTGTCAGCCAATGATGTAAATCTGTGGGTTTGCCTAACAGGATAATTTAGTCAAAGGGTCAAACACTGAGTTAAATAACAACTGATATGTTATGATTATCATATGACCTGTCTGACTGATAAACAACCTTGAATGAATGTTCATGTTCGTGACATTAGGCACCTGACTGACAGGCAACAGCTGTGTGGAATACATGAGATGTATTCCTTTCTATTGCACTTTACTTTACTTTAATTTGTCTTAGGATTCATATATTTATCCACCAAACTTTTATTCATATATATAAAACTTTATTTGAATTTGTTTTTGAGTTATCATAACCTTACTATCAGACCTATATCTATATGACTTCAGTGTGACATGCTAAATAACATGATGTTTAGATGCATGTTTTCCATGTTTTTGTACATGTTGTTTGTACATTGCTATGTATAAATGCTATAAATGTAATATGCATGAATAAACAGATGTATAGGTGTTCCTATTAAATACTGTTCCTGTCATTTTGTGGCAAAAGAAAAAATGTCAGTGCACATGCTTAATGGTGTATGTGTTTGCCTTTCCAGATTCAATGTTGCTGGGGAGGAATCTTTTGAAGGGTAATCTTTCCTCTTTCCTTCCTCTTTCCATAAAGTTTTATGGCAACAGTACATTAGTTTGAACTAATAGATTTTGGGGTGGAACATGAGCTAATGAGATTTTTTTTTAAAGTATTAAACTTATAATAAACTATAATAAAATATGCTATCAGAAAATTATATATATATATATATATATAAACTGTATTCTGCTCCTTCAAGCTAGTGTCTAGCAATAGTTTGACAGTAGAATTGGGAATCAAAAATCGATTCTGGAATCGGACACTTAACATTAAGAATTGGATACTTGTTAAAAAAAAAATCACATTTTGATTCCTCTTATTGACTCTGGGGTGCATTTTTTCACCTGGCAACCTGCAATGAATTTATGTGATAATCTTATCCGTTAGGTCCTTTAGTAATGAGGCATGAACTTCCAGTTTCGGGACATGCACTTCAGCTATGACGTGGCGTTTCCCGCACCGCTGGATATTTAAGAACTTGGCAGACTGGATGATCCTTCTTCGCTTCTCATGTCTCGGGGGATTTTTTCCACCTTCTGATTGACTGTGATTATTATTCTTATTAAAGCTCTTGTAGTATCTTGGTTTGGATCCTTTATTTTCTCCCGTTGCCCCGAAGCGCTCAAAAGTGTGGCTACAATTTGTAAAAACTGAAGACAAAGCTAAGTGTAATTATTGTAATAAACTAATATATTGCAAACAAAGTGATCAACATGACTAAGCATTGACTCAACATTTGCCATAGAAACTGGGAATCGTTACGAATCAGAATCTAAAAACGGAATTGGAATCCATAAAATAAAAATTATACCTAAACCTATTTTACATCCAGTTGTTCAGATTATTTTTTTTGGTTCCAAAATCATGGCTTTCACAATTTTCATCATTGTTCTTCATCATAGTTTTCAAATCATGACCTTCCTGATTTTAAATGCGGTTTCACGAGCGTGATGATATATACAAATAACTGTAGATTATATGTGGTCATAGGTTTAATAGTGTAGTGTAACTATCTAATATCTAACTATATGAAATAGGTGAAGTTGCACATTCACTGATGATGGTGAGGTATAGGGTCAGAGTAGGATCAGTGCATCCTAAATAGTCTTCCGTAACTTTGCTTTGCACGGACACCAGGCAGAAATTTGATCATGACTTGACAGCAGCATAATTGCAGAATTACAGGGGCAATAGAGGGAACTGGAGGATCCTCTTGAACCTCTAGGGCATGTTGGACCCTCTGAGTGGAACAGAGTGCATCTATATAATGCAAAGAGCTGAGATGAGTCATGTGGGACTACTAAGTACAGGATTGGGGTTATTATTTTTTTTTTTCTAGCTTTGGCAAGATTTTTTCCTTTAGCAACTTGTTCATGTAATTGGCACGGTCAATGAATGAATCTGAGATGAATGGCTGTCGCAGCATGCCAATTCACTCCAAATGTCTTGTCAAAGTCCCTGATGGAAAGTGGAATTGAGGGCTGGCTTGTTCCATCCATTGCCTGCTGTGTGGGTTCAGAACTGTAGATCATATTCAGCTGCAGTTCTCTGTCCTTGTTGAATGTCAGAAGTTGCTCACCAGCCCTTTTTTTCTTTTCCCCTTGAGGGAATGATCAAAAACGTTACAGGATAGTGATGAAACGAGCCTAACACTGGGTGATCTTGTCACCGTAAGACTTGCTAAAGCTCACATTGCCACATGCTAGCCTTGCTAAAGACATGCTTGTCCAGTGAGTAGAGAAATTAGTAATTTGGTCTTCTCGTTGGCAGTTATGAGTTTTATGAGGTGAAGTGAAAGCAATTAAAAAATATTAGCATTTTATGACATGGTCGGTCTTTTTCAGCCTTTTAAGAGTCCATCTAATATGGGCAGCAGTTGCTTTCCCAGTATTAAACCTTTTGGACAGACTTAACCAATCTTAATAACCTGCTCTGAAATGAGATAGATGGGCTATGTTCATATGGGCTGTTTTTGCAAATCTTTCAATACCACACCACTGTCAGTGGCTTTATTAAGATGTTGCAATGTGTAGGTAGTACACTTTTTTTTCTCCCCCCTAATTAGTGTGAGACTGAAATAGGTGGATGCAATTTGATGGAGACTGTAAATGGGGATAGTAATCATGTACAGTGCATTGCAAAAGTATTCATACCCCTTAAACATTTCCACATTTTGTCACATTTATAACCACAAAATTAAATGTATTATGTATTGGGATTTTGTGATAGATAAAGTATCACATAACCGTGAAGTGGAAGAAAAATGCTACATGATTTTTACAAGTAAAAATCTATAAAGTGTGTTGTGCATATATTCAACCTCTTTTACCATGATGAGCCTAAATAAAATCCAACGCAATTAACTGCCTTCAGAAGTCACGTAATTAGAGTCTACCTGTGTATACGTAAATACCACTATAATTGCAGCTTTTCTGTAAAGGCCTCAGGTTTGGTGGAAAAACATTAATATAGAAATCTTCAAGACTAACAAATACACCAGACAGGTCAGGAATAAAGTGGTGGAGAAGTTTAAATTAGGATTAGGTCATTCGAAAATGGGAAGAGTATGGAACAACTATTAACCTACCAAGAAATGGCTGTCAAACTAAACTGACAGGCCGGGCAAGGAAAGCATTAATCCAAGAAGCTATCCGAAGGCTCATGATAACTCTCGCGCAGGACCTGAAGAGATCCACAGCTCGGGTGTCAGAGTCTTTCCACAGGTCAATCTATTAGTTTTGCACTCCACCAACCTGGCTATTATAGAAGTGGGATGCCCACAAATGTGTGCCCATATTATTAACTAACTATTTGGTTTTATTTATTTTTGTAAACATGATTTATAATCTCAATATACAAGTAACACATACATTCACTTATACCACTTTGGCTGTTGGGATTGTGACAATGTTAAACCTGTTTGATTATGCACTGCAGGGAATTCCTCATAATTTCCCTCATAACAGATTCAACAGCTCCTGTGTCGTCCTTCTGTTCTCAACTTTTCAGGTAGGCAAAATGTTTAAACTCAACCAACCAGTATTAAATTTGGTTTTGCGAACGATCAGAGAGAGTGTGAGCTTTGTGCAAGCGGCACACTTACTCATCGTAAGTCCAAACAGGTATGTTTTATATAGTCAATGTATTTTGTATTGAAATGATGTTAAGAAATCTTTAAATATAAAGTTGTGTTAGTCAAAGATGTGTTAGTTAAAAAGAGATACATTTCCAGGAACTGACAAAGAAAACTGGAATGGCATTTGCGAGTGAAGCATCTAGTCTGCGAAGCACTGAACAGTGTGTGTCAAAGTTGTGTCATCCTTCTGTTCTCCACTTTTCAGTTTTCTGCAGCTGTCTACGGGTGCCACAACAATGGTAGCCGTTACAGACGTGTGGCTATAACGAAGCCATTTGTTGAGGAAAAGTATTTGCAGTTTGCCACAAGTCATGTAGGGGGCACAACAACAATGAAGAATGTTCTATGGTCAGGTGAGACCAAAATTTTATTTTCACTACATGGAAAAATGCGATGTATGGAAGAAAGCTAATACTGTACATCAGCCTGACCACAACATCCCCTTGAATGTTTAGGGGGTTGTATTGTAAAAACTGGTAGTGGCAGAATCATGCTATAGAGACAGTTTTCTTCATCAGCTAAGCTGTGACCGGGGAGAAGGTTCACATTCCAGCAGGATAACGACCCGAAATATACAGCCGGGGCAATAATGGAATGGTGAGATCAAAGCATATGCATGTATTATTCAACTAATCATTTATGGTTTTCTTGCACATCACAATTATGTGATACTTGTACTTGTATATTACAAAAAAAACAATAAAATACATGCATGTAATACACTGTAAGTGGACACGTGATTGTATCGGCGTGTTAAGGATTGTTTTAATTGGTGACAGATGTGACAACACGTGACTAAAGTAACAATCTTTCTAAATCTATATTTAACAATTGAATTTCGTATTGATTCCAAACTAAATGTTTTAGTGATTATTTAAATAAGTTGCATTGAAAACAGTAAATGGATGTTGGCTGGTACAAAAGACCATTCAGTATAATAATAATACCACATAGGAAATAATACAAGCTACTTATTCGTATTTTACAGATTCAATTGTGAGACGACAGTGAAAAGTTTTCTCCAACTAGGCTACCAAAGAAAACAACTTCCCAGAAAGGCTCGCCTTTGTCTTGCTTCCTGTCAGAAGGGTATAAAGACATTGTTTTAAGTCCAATGAGATCCCATGGGCCAGTAGATGTTATAAGGTTGCAACATCATATTAGCCCAAGCAACAGAGCTAATGCTTGACATTTGAGATGGGCTTGTTTGCAGCAAAAAAAAGGCAATGTGAAACAGAATCTCAAGCAAGACAAACGCAACACTGCACACTTTATTAACTCAGATCGTTTTAAAACAGTGTTAAAACAACTGGATGTATGGCTTAAATAAAGTGAATATGGCCAGTTTGTTAATACATAATGCATCGTAATAAAATACATCATAACATAAATAAAGAATAAAATCAGGAAATTTCTCAGTGACAAATCAGTGATCCTTTTTCCAATATCTCAGTTCAGCGTTCTATCTTGGTCATAGGGTTTTCATGGCAATTCAAGAGCAGCTCTGGCTCAGTGCCCAGAGTGGGAGCCTCTGAAGAATGATTTAAATTCAGCCGAGACAGAAAGCAAGTCGAGTTATTTATGTAAGATTATCTCCAAGGATGTTGTGCTTTCCTGCATGAGAGATTCAGTGGGCCCATAAATGCATCTGTGGAGACCCAGAACATGGCCCCCTGCTAACTTAACAAGAAATCTCAATAAAATAGACCAGGGGGGTCATTTCAGCGGTTTATGCTACAGATGGAAAGGTCTGATATGTTTCAGGCGCAGCAGAACAAGACGGTGAAGTTTTGTGTGGGAGGTTTTCAATAACTCCTGCTTCTCAATAATTATCTACATTTGGAGCTTCAAATGCCTTTTCCAACACACAGCGAAATGGTTATAAACGCGTACAGTCTAGTATATCTTTCCTTTCGGTTAGAGCAGTGGCTTTTATGGCACCGGCTCAGTTGAATGCAGATGTCCTGTGTGGGAGTCTGCTAGGGTTTTTTTTTTTTTTTTTTTTTTGCTCAGTCTAAAAACTGCAAAAAGGACATGGTAATAAACTATTAAACATGCTCAAAGTTGTGACATTATCGTATTTTCACAGGCGCATGTACACTCACATATGTGCATATGCACTTGTAAATAGGTGCTGCTTTAAAAGTCATTTAAGTTTAAAAGTACACCTCTCTTCTTTTGTTAGGCACATTACATGTGGGCTTATATGGCTTTATTGATCTTGCTTTGCCTGGCTTCACTTTTCATACAGACAGCACAAGCTTCAGACGAACGTGCTGTTGCCATGACTGCATGCAGGAAGACACTATATCAGACATTCAATTCAAAATGCAGGTACACATGATGAGAACCAGTCCTTCCCTTTTTAACACTGTTTTTTTTTTTTAATTAGGTCAGAAAAACTAGCTTTCAATGACAATATGTACTTTATAATCAAGTTTTACAAATCAAGATAAGCTAAGTGTGTGATTTTGCCACGAATATTCAGATGAAATCCGATTAACAAAATAATCATGCCTCGTCTCATTTACAGTTAACTATATGAGTTTCCCCACTAAAATCCTGAATTTCTATTTGTCAGTCTATCCTGAAAAGAAATATATTATAGAGACAAATTCATGTACAAATTTGAGCTTTGACAATCGTAGAATGTGTTGCAAATTGTGCCCTAGTTACTCATTGACAGAAATTGCAATTCAAATTAATGGAAGTGAACAGATTGGCAAAAAAAAAGAGCAGCACTACATAATACAACACTATGGCGCTTGGGCCGGTCAGCACTTCTTCTAAATCAAGCAAGAAATATGCAAATATCACAAAAATACAAAACTGCAGCAAAAATTATTTCCCTTTCATGTATAAGCATCAGCTTAAATGTATTTATTGCACAACTGAATAGATGCTGTTTTGCATAATTGATCAAACTCTCAGAACCTGTCAGGAGTAATCGGACCCAAATGCAGGATTCAACAGAGTTCAAAATAAGAGTGTAAAATAAATATATAAATAATGTTCACAGAGCATCCCGGTACAGAGACTATAATAATACTGGGGTAGGCCCCTCTATGCACTCAAACAGCCTGAATTCTTAATATCATGGATTCCAAAAAAGTGCGATTGATAGTTTGGTGTGATTGCATCACAAAATTTGAGTACATTTTTCAGGTGCAGCATGGGTATTCTGAGATATCTGCAGCTCTGTAGCAAGCAGTGTTTTTCACCTTTTTACCTGCATGAACTGAACCCCAAATTATCTCTTTTGTGGGATTGATTTAAATGAGCTAGTATTTGCATTAGTGATCCTTGGGTACCCCTTGATCCTGTCTGATGACCGGTTAAATTTTCTTGACCTGGCCATTACAGTTTGGCCCTTGCCAGTGTCTCTCATATTTAAAAGTCAAAATTTTTCCATCCATTTTAAGAAATAATTGTTCACTGCTGATTAATATAAACCCACCTATTCACAATTAGCAGTGTAACAAGATAATCAGTATTAGTACGTTCAACCAGACAAGTTTTTTTTTTTTACATTATGGCTGATGGGTATATATATAAGCATATGTATCTAATAACCTAGAAATTAATTCTGGAAATCTGTGTTACAAAGGTTGAAATTGTGAAATTGAGAATGGAGTTTTGAAAGAAAGAGTGTATATAAAATGTGTATGTATCTGAAAAGAGATTTGTATATTTATGAATAGTGTACAGTGGTCTAATACCTTTTCATTCATTCATTCATCTTCTACCGCTATATCCAATCTTCCCTCGTCTGTGCCTATCTCAGGCGTCTATGGGCATTAAGGCAGGATACACCCTGGATGGAATGCCAACCCATAGCAGTACACACACACACACACACACACACACACACACACACACACACACACACACACACACAAAAACTCACACACACATTCATACACTAGGGACAATTTTCCAAGGTGGTGGCGGTGTGAGGTGAACATGCTAACCACTAAACCACCATGCCCCTTGGTCTAATACCTCGTTTTTCAAATAAAAAATAAAAATAAAATCTATAGAAAATGCTGCCACAAAATTCCACCATGTCACCGTAACCTATTACTGATTTCTGATGAAGAATTATGAGGTTAAGAAGCAATTTCGACCTGTCAAGATATGTTTCCTCTATTTTGCTTTGTAATGTGTTACAAAAATACTGTGCAGCCAATCTCACAGTTTTGTTCAATTTATAATTCTTCTTGGATATCGCTTTATGATGCACTGATAGTAAAGTGAGCTCATGCGCTTTTCATGCCCTAGTTTCAACACTATGTGCTTGAACCCCATTACAAAGCCTATGCTTTACTGTGATTGGTGGCTTGCTGCATCGTTTGTTAGTTTATATTCACTCATACACCACTGATTTTGTGAAATGTAGTTGAGTGAAAAGTTTATATATATATAACTTTTAGAGATGTAAATGTAAAAGTCTCCCCAAACGGAAACACTTCAGTAAAGAATCGATAGGCGGAAAAGATACACAAGTACAGAAGAAAATTACATTTATTTCATTACTGTCCACTACTGAAATGAACTTAGCATAATTGTGATTATATTTGCACTAATCTTATCTTAAACTTAATATCATAAACAACAAAGAAATACAGGCAACCTTAAGACGGTGCTGAGTGTTGCATGTAAATTAATTATATTTGCATGACACGTTTATATATGCATTTGCATGAAATTAGATTTATTACTAGAATTTGAATTTTTTCATTCTTAATTGGTTAATGTCATTTGATTTCTTACACTTTTTTTTGATTACCTTTGACTTTTTGTGCAAATCACAGTTTAGTTTGTTTTACAAATCACAAAGTTTCACCGAAACAAACCACAGACTACTTATTGTATTTGTATATACAAAAATAATACCCTATGCAATTTAACCACAAATGACTATATCTTATTACAGGACTAAGCAGTGGCTTTTATTTTGTTGTGTTACTTTGTTCTTCTTTGTGTGACATTGTTCAAAGAAACTATAAGCCCTCACAATCTGCAATTAGTGAATGTTCACGAGTTATGAATATGTTAATGTTTCGCAAACTCCAAATGCAAATGGAGATTAAAGTTTTACTGAAAACATTGTTAAAAAACATGATTCAAGAGTTAGCAAAAGTTCAGGAAATCAGGAAACATCAACAAACTGAGCAGAACAAAAAAAAAAAAAAAAAAAAACAATAGTAACAGAGAATTTAAGTCCTGAAATACGATGTAGAGAAATCAGATAACTACTAATGCGTCAAAATGTGAGTATGTTAGGAGTTAAAGTCGGTGGCAGCCATATTGTGTGCTATGGTGTGTTCTGAAATTGCCTTTCTTTTTCCAGCATAAAATTGAAGCATCAAATGAGGAAAGGAAGGAATGAAATATATTACTTTGCATTTTTGATAGTGTTTCAAGACAAGTTTTATACCCTTAAAACATTATGTTCGTTACCTGTGATCTAAAGGCTTGACAGTGGCCTTTGTCCAGCAAATATGGGACTAGTACTCAGCTATTAGGACCACATCTTGTCATTTATTTCTTCTTTTCTGACATCTTGCTCTTAGTTTTGCCCCTGATGAGCTGCCTGCCAAGGGAGGTGAGCAAGATTATTTCTTCTAGCAGTGAGTTACTGCCTTGGGTTCGCCCACTGATATTCCACAGCTGTCTAACATGTCAGTGGAATATAAGAAGTCGCTATGGAGTTGTCACATGTGACTCCAGGCCTTGTAAGAGCATTGCTTTTGCCATTGAGTTAAGGGGCCTTTAGCACAATATAATCAGAATACAGTTATCACGTATGTGACAAATTCACAGGTGTCTCATCATATATGACAAATTGAACTGAACTTAGATGGGTATATTTGTCTAAACCTTATTTCAAGTAAGCGCAAAATGGTTTAGAATGTTTGTTGTTTTTAGACAATGGAGAAGTGTAGAGATTAATACTAGATGTTTGGTGTGGAGTTTTATTTTGGGTTTAAACTGTCCGAAAATACACCCCATAGTCAACTGGAAATATATACGTTAAGCAGATAAGTGAAGTAATTAACTACAAATACTTACTATTCTTAAGTAGGTTTGGAAGTAGCCAGGACTAAAATAAAAACACATACACACTTGTAGTTAAGGAAATTACTGACTACAAGCAATAGTTTTATTAAATTCATTCATTCATCTTCTACCGCTTTTATCCGATCTTCCATCGGGTCACGGGGAGCCTGTGCCTATCTCAGGCGTCTATGGGCATTAAGGCAGGATACACCCTGGATGGAATGCCAACCCATCGCAGGGCACACACACACACATTCACACACACATTCATACACTAGGGACAATTTTCCAAGGTGCCAATCAACCTATCATGCATGTTTTTGGACCGGGGGGAAACCGGAGAACCCGGAGAAAAACCCCCTGAGGCACGGGGAGAACATGCAAACTCCACACACACATGACCGAGACGGGAATCGAACCCGGATCCTGGAGGTGTGAGGCGAACGTGCTAACCACTACGCCACCATGCCCCAGTTTTATTAAATTAAAATTTTCTATTTTTAATTAAAACGTTAGTATTTTACCAATATTGTGTGAAAACTGGTGCTTGTCATTTTTTTTGCAACTAATGCAACTAACAGGTGTGTTGATGTGACTTGTGCAGTAAAAATCCAGAAAAAAACATCAAAACAAACATGTTTTCAGCTCAACCCATCCAGCCTGGACATCTTCTTAGAATAGAATAGTCTTTATTTGTCACGTATGCATTACAGCACAATGAAATTCTTTCTTCGCATATCCCAGCTTGTTTGGAAGTTGGGGTCAGAGCCCCTGGAGCACAGAGGGTTAAGGGCCTTGCTCAAGCGTGGCGGCTTGGCGATAGCAAGGCTCAAACCCTGACGTTCTGATCAGTAGTCCAGCCCCTTAAACCACTGAGCTACCCCTTCTTAGAAGACAGTATGATAATGGATATAACTTGCCCTGCCGTAGGACAAGTCTTCTTTATTGATGTTTCAGTCCCTTCCTCCTAGACAACCTCAAGAGCAAAAAAAAACACCTTTTACATTATTAAGCAGGCAATTCTTAACCTGGGTAAAAGTGATCTTAGAACCAAAATGTCTACTTAAATAACAATGTTACTGAAAAGTTATATTCTTTGATATCAACTCAGTTATCAATGGTAATAAACAATCAGTAAGATAATGTTTATTTCATAAGATATTTGACCTTGTTTCAAGTGTATAAAAAAGATTGTACATTTGTTATTGTTTTTTAGTTTCCCATTTTTGTATTTGGTATTATGCTTATTTTAGTTGGAAACACTGAAAGGAAAAATAGGGCAAATCTATTGTTGGCATATAGTGTATTTTACCTCACACTTCATAGCATATTAAAAGACTAAAGGGATACAGGCACTCATCACTATAAATACATTTAACAAAGATCTCCAATCAGCTTTAGTTTTGGTGATAATTCTGATTCTTTTTAGCTCACATCTATCTCAGTAAGTCGGTACCATTTTCCAGACATTTGATAATCTTCGACTATCAGTCTAGACTAATTTAGAATGGTACATAAGGTTTCCTCAACAAGACATGACTATGGCAGAATCTTTGGAGTTAATCCAGATAAGATGATTCGAATCCACAGCTAGGAATTGAGCACAATCTCGGCTAATCTGTGCAGCTCTGAGACATGGTACTCTTTCTCTCTGATTTTCCACTGATGCGATTACGGACTGGGCTGAAGCTACGACAAGATTGGGACTAACCGAGTAGGCTCAATGACAATGTTATTATTTGGCTTCTCAATGTACCCTTTTCAATGATTGTATGTAGTTTAGTTATAAAATATAAAAATAATTATTATAAGTAAAATAATGCATTATATGCATTTTTCTTGTATTTTATTTCTTATCACATAAAAAAAATTAATATAATGGGAACTTCTACTCAATGAAGAAACAGTGTAGACTAAATTAATAGAGTACTTAATACAATAAGGTTAACGACTGGCTTAAATGCTGTTGTTGCTCTTGGTAAAACTCTTATTATGAGTCCCACATCCCTACAAAACACTAGTACACTAGTTCTCTATAGGAAAATAATGGGATGATAGAAAGCTTCTGGTCCTGAACAGACCGACATCAAACATTTTCTGTATGATGCTTTTAAGTGAAGCCATGATTTCAGTTCTGTAAGTTGTTTATTTCAGTTCTTTCTCTTTAAGAAGACTATGAAGTCAAACGTCCTCATTCCCCAGACTCCCTAGCAGGAATTAACAGTATAAGAAGCTGCACAAAGCTGCTCCATGTACATGGTGAGAAAACAAACAAATAAAACAGATACATGGGTATATGGCGTCTAAGAAACCTCTTATCACTCAGTTTAGAACAATTGGTTAGAACAAGCCTTATATTGGTTGTTTTTTTGTTTTTATTAGATAAATATTGGATCTAAATCTACCATGGGATCCAAATTTAGCATTTAATCCAAGCAGAAAGTAATTAGTAATGCTCTAGTTGTGGATCATAATTAAGGATTCCAAAAAGCAAATTTGAGAATGATGACCCATGAGAAACAAATGCTTAGCCTTGTGAGCTGGACTAAGACTCAGCCGCCTATCTAAAGATTGGCTTCCTCAGGGTCCGTGCTCAATCTGAGAGACTTAATGCACCATGCCCATAGCCCTGTATGGCCTCTGTAAAAACTGATATCTTTTAGCACTGGCCGTAGGCAAGGCCAATCTCTACATATTCAACTTGACAGGCAGGCCATGGGAAAACAAAGAGCAATGACCCAGATTGAAGCCTCTTTGAGCACTAGAGAGTAAAACATGTCTTTTTTTTTTTTGGTGTCATGTTTATTTATTTATTTATTTCTCATCATAGACTTTTAGTTCAACATTTCTTTTATTTTCTTCTTATATGTTGTGTCCACTGATGCTCAATACTACCTATAGTATAACCAATTTAAGAGTAATCAGCAGGGGAAAAAAAAGGACCAAGGAACCCATTACAATATAATAACATGAACAGCAACAAAGTGTTAAAATACAGTGGTAAATATAGCATAATGATCAAAGTGCAATCCACACTTAGATTGAGGTTGCCAAATTGATCTACCTATTGGTCGGGTCTCTCTCATAGGTTTACACCTGTATAATTTAATCGATCTTCATTCATTGGTCTTTAATTTCAAAAAGCCATAATGACAAATCAACTACTAAGAGAGTATTATTTTGAAGCAAGTCTGTCAATGTTATAGCTTCAGAGATTAGAAAATTACTGACATATTTACATACTACCTTCATGACAAAAGTGGCTAAGCTTTTGGTTCCTGAATTTTAATCATTGCTTTGATGCCTTGACTCCTTGTCTTTTCACCAATATAAACATCCAAATTGAATTCAGTATTTAATTGTTTTTTTTTTTAAACACTTTTTGCTGACCAGTGTTAGAAAGCCATGTTTAATCAAATGGTTTTCCTTGGCATTTGGTCAAACATCAGTGTGCCATTATCAAGTTCTCTGGTGTTTATCAGAGATGTGGCTGGCCTCCAATATGACTGGCAGCCTAATGAGGAGCACAGTGCATTGAACCTCAGTGATAATTGCGAGCTGTCTCATTAAAATAAATGAAAAAGTTCAAAGGACTTCTGAGCACTTCATCTGTGACTGTCAGCTAATTAATTACTTTCTGCGCTCATTGTCTACACCGTAGAGATGTAAACTAATGGCTGATTTAAAAATAAATATTAGATTGTGTTACTGCATCAAACCAGTGCCAGTGCAGGTTCAGAATTGTCCTAATACTTGATTTAAAAAAAAATCTCTATAAGATATAATGAAACCGTCCTGCCCTCTGACTAAGCCTCACAAGCTGGCAAAGGGCAGCCAAGCATTTAGACCTAATCATCTTGCTCCACTGAATCTGATGGGTCCTGCTTCTTAAGTTATGGTCAACATCTGGAGGAAGAAAAAAAGAAATATGAAAAGAGTGACAATGAGTCAGTGACAGGCCTGGGACAGAGAGAGAGCTTTGTTAGAATTAGTCACAGGGCACAAAGTCACAGATAAGTATGGCGACAGGTTGGGCAGATGCTTTTTTTTGCGCCAACAGTTACATGACATGAAAGCACTCGTCCAAAAGAAGGGCAAAAAATGTTGTAGCAATGGAAGAAACATGACATAAATACCTGTTGTGTCTTGACATATGATTGCGGTTCAATATCAAGATAACAAGGGCTATCTGCAACCTCTGAGAATTCTGGAACATGAACTTGCGAACACACAAGTGAACAATGGAAAAGAATTACCTCGATGAAGGCATTACAACAAAACCTAGATATCCAACTTCCAGGAAAAAGAAAGCCTGGTTCTTAGATCCATCTGGTTGTTACTTTATATTGTGCATTCACAAAATGACAGCTGTAAATAGTACTCTGTGGTGATCATCTTCTCAGTCACAATAATTGTTAGATGTTTCTATAGAAATTGACACAATGCTGAAAGAACTCCTTTCAGACAGAAAGATGACATTTACTCCTTACCTTGTGGTAAACGCATGAAAACGGTAATATTAGAGCTTTAATAAAACTACTGACGTCATTTCTCTGTTTCCAACCGGACCTAAACACGCTAACAAGTTAAACTATAGATAGATTATAAAGTTTGGGGAAACATAGATAAGATGTCTCTGGAAAAGATGTTGTAAATATTTTCTGTACCTTCACAACGAGGCACTGTGGCTTAGTGGTTAATACGTTCGCCTCACATGAGTATACCTTCACATAAACTAAAACCTGTGATAACCTGCACCTATGCTAAAATGCTCTCTATGAAGATATTGTTTACATGGATTGGAGTTGTATATACCAAGTGGCCTACTATAGAGCTCTGACTCCCCCCTGTTGAATACCTTTGAGGCGAATTAGAACACTGATTGCGCCAAAGGCCTCCTCACCCTACACCAGTACCTGCCTTTGCTAAAACACGTGTTAATGAATGAGCAAAAAATCTCCAGTCCTTCAAGATGCAGTGAAACTTCTTGTCAGAAATGTGGAGGTTAATATAATGCCTCCTAAGCAAATGTAGGATTGGATGTTTAAAAGCACATATGCTATAAATGTTAAGTTTTGTAATGCAGGCAAATGCCTCAGAGTAATATATCTTTTGGAAGAATAAAGAATCCTTATGTGCATCCATAATCAGTTAAAGCACTTACTCATCCACTTCTATGAGGGAAGTACTTAATCTGGAAGAATGTAACAGTTGTTGATTACTTGTAAGGAAGACTTGTATGATTACATCTAAGCTACTGTATTATGAGGAGCATAAGGTGGGTTAAAATGGAAATTATAATTATATTCCGTTTCGGAACATTTACGCCTTGCTGACAATAATCAGTGAACGGAAATTGACACTGCTCTAAGAAATGAAAAATGACATGCTCAACGTTTTTAATGCTTGAAGTTAATGCTGAGGGTAACAGGGCAAAAACAACTTGCATATGTGGAACAGGATGGCGGCTTGAAAGACCACTTGCATGAAATAAAAATCAGCTTGTATTTCATATAAAAAACAGACCGACAATTGATTTTTTATTTTTTTTTTGCAAAGCTTTATGATCTGCAGTGAGCAAATGCCTTGCATGCACATTCTAGTTCTTTAATATACCCACATTTTGTGTTACACTGTAGTATGGAAATGAGCTTAATTAGAATAATAATGTATGGGCATACACAGCAACCAGTAGCTTATGAGCTTAATTTGCATTATATTTGATGGACCTACAAAGCATTCAGTAATACACATAAAAAGTATTAAATATGCAATAGTATCTTCTATAAAAACCTACTGTTATATTTAGGTACACTGTTTTAAGTAGTATAACTATGGAAATTATACATATTCCTCATATTTAGCAGTGGAAGCCGCTTATTAATTGCTCACATAAAAAAAAGCAATAGAGTAGCTCAAAACACTCAAAATGACAAGATAACTGTTTTATATATGTATACGATATGTTTTACGAGCTTGACCATACATACTGCCCATCAATTCAAGTCAATCAAACAAGGTAAAGATAAGAATAAATGCAAACTGATATAGAGGTATATTTTCAGTGGTTCATTAAGAGATTAGTCCATTATTTGCCGAAGTAAGGCGCAAAGGCAGTTTTTCAATGACAACGTTATTAACTGCCGGCAACCAAGGTTAAGATCTAGAGGTCCATGGAAATCAAAATTGGAAAAGAGGGACACTTTAGGTAAGGAAGGACATTTTTATCATATCTTGGCTGATGATAGATTATCAGTGTCATTGAGAAGGATGAGGCCGATGCTTCGTTATTTAAAACACTCATAAGTCTCTAATTTTCATCTGCCTTATGGAGAAGTGCCAACACATTTAGATGAGGCTGTCAAAAAGAAAATGTAAAAATTGATTACTGCACATGTAAGGAAGAATGACTCCTACACAGATGTAAAAGGTTACATAATAATAAAGCATAGATTTGAAAGTGCAATTTCTGTTTTTATTATCTATAATTGTTTTATACTCCATTGTAAATGCATTCTTGTAATATAATAATCCATTATTGTGTTCTTTGTAACTAAGAGAAAGCACTCTGTAATAGGAAACTGATTTATAAGTTATGCAAATCAATCGAAAAGATTAACAAATGACCCCAAGGCTGTTTGTTTATTTCCATTATTTTGCATTTAAATAGATAGATAGAGAGAGAGAGAGAGAGAGAGAGAGAGAGAGAGATGTTTCTTATTTAATTCTTAACTTAATGCATCTTACTTTCTCTCATTTCTTTGTAAACATTAAATTTTTTTGTATATGTATTTTTTTTCTTGCAGTACTTGTATGCAGCCAAGCTGCAATTGCTTTTAGCAATACGAATGTATAATTTTTGCTATTCCAATAAAGCATACTTGAATTGGAATTGAAAATTAAATTGAGAGTGAGAGAGAGAGAGAGAGAGAGAGAGAATGTAAAATTAAATATATAAATATAATAAGCTGTTAACAATAAGGAAGATGAATAGTCTGATAGCAGGAAAGAAAGGCAATGTTGTCTATCAGGATTACGGTCTGAACTTCATTTCCCATCAGCCACGTGCCCCCTAATTACTCACAGCTATACCGCACACACTGTCTCATGCTTGTCTTCTATGGATGTTGCTGTTTTTGCTAACGCTTAAGTTTATGGTTCATATAATATCTTTTCTTTTTTGCTTTATATCTTTACACTTTAATTAAACTTAATCACGATGTGAATATTGTTAATTTCTAATATTAACAGTGAAGAGAGCTGAAGAATAACCAGATTAACTTCTCTGTAACACTGACAGAATTCATTAAAATTGATTGAGTATTAACAGTAGCTTTGCACACTATAAAGCATTCCAAAATAGTTAAGGAATGAGTCTTAATTCACTTAATAAAACCAACAATTAAACCAAAAAATAAAAGAAATAGAAAATGAAAGTCGTTGTCAGCTTGTCAAGTTCCACTAATTTTCAGAAGTGTGTAGTGTTAGCTTTGCCAGATCCATTTCTGTCAGCAGTATTAGACAGGTGTGACCTATAACTTTATTAAACCCACCTCTCTTGGTCCACTTGGTCCACACTTATCCACACTCCACCCGACAGTATCCATTACAGGGTGCCAAAGTCACCACCAAATATTTATTTTCATAATAGGTGTAACAGGTTATACAATCTTTAAACAGGGCTTTATCTTTATCACATACTCGCTAAATGGCTTTGATCATGTGACTAATTACTCGACCCCCAAAAAGGCTTAGAATTTGGTTTTAAATATTTTCCACAATAGCCTTATAAATGCACACGCGATTATAACCTCTCTTCATTTAAATGCTATTGGATTGCATGGAAATGCACAAAACTGGTCCTGCAGACCAACTGAAGTAAAATGTGGAAATGCGAACCATATTGAACTGAATCGAGGGAAAAGAACTGAGCATGTGACACAGAGCAATTAATTTCCTTTAAAAGCCTTATAATCTAGATCTTGAACTTGATGGCTGTCCTTTCATATGTTAATTTGCTGGGTGATGGGCGCTTTGTTATCCGACTGTAGGAAAGATGACTGAAATGTCATGTAGCGTAAGGCATGGAACTTGCCCATGCTAGCTGGAGTGAATAATTTGCTCTGTTTAACCAAAAAGCACAAAATACACTATTCTTCCTCACTGCGGCAACTACAGATAATAAACCTATCCCTATGCGTGCAACATTCTACAACAAATATATAAATAATACAATTAAAACAGATTATTTAATCTTCTTCTTCTTTCTGCTGCTCCCACTGACAACGGATCATCAGTCTCCATTCTACACTTCCCTATAAATCTGCCTCTTTCACACCAACTTCCTGCATGTGCTTCTCCCATGAACCTCCTCCTTGACTTTCATATTTTCCTCTTTCCTGGCATCTCCATCTTCAGCATCCCACCCCCCTCCATTGTACCCAATGTCCCTCTATTGCAAATGTCTAAAGCATCTCAATCTAGCCTCCCTCACCTCTAATAACGTATTTTTATTCATGTCATCCTCGTCATTCCCAATCAAAATCTCAACATCAACTCCTCCACCTCCGCCTCCTGTCTCTTTCATAAACCCAAGCAGACATGAGGAAAGCATTGTGATCTGTGGGAGATGAAGGCGGACACTGGAGGAAAGTATGCTCCTCCATAAGACAGTATGTGTGTCCCGGCATGAGGGAATGAATGCGCCAGGGCACAAAAGAAAAAGAAATATTTAACTATTCTTCTCGGTCTACTTGTCCCAAACTCGGACAAGTCGATCTGCTACACTGGTGCCGAAACCTGTGTTGGATGAGGGGTACAACTCCAGGGAGACTTTGCAGCAGAGGGGGCGGGACCAGACCTGCGAGACAAGTAGAGTCTGCTAATACTCTACTAGTAACAGATGTTATAAATATATGAATTTCACTCAAAATCTCTCCCTTTAATTCAATTACTTAATGTTTAATTCAAATTGTGAATTATTCTTTTAATATTAATTTCTTACTCATTTCAATGTACAATTTTTTAAACGTGTGTTTTAATTGTGGTAGAACATGTAGAACAATACAAAGCGGAGTGACACACTGCGTAATAGCACACTAATAACATTAGTGTCATTAAAGAGAATTTTCGGGCTAACTGACAGCCCTAATGCACACACACACACACACACACACACACACACACACACACACACACACACACACACACACCACACACACACACACATATATATATATATATAATGAATTGTGCGCAGGTTCATATACTTTATTTTCTCAAGGCCAAACCCATGGAAGCCTCAAACGCTGGCCCAGGGTTATATCTGCCTTAGCCACTTCCCTAGGCACAGCAAGGTTTTTTCTTAAAAAAGAAATATGGCCAATCTTGCATAGATTACAGAAGGCTGAATGCTGTCACCGTTAAATATTATTATACTGTGCCCCTGTTCCTATCAACCAAAGAACAAAAGTGAGAGGTGATAAAATTTGGTATGTTTAAGAGAGGGTAATAAAGGTCATTATGAATTTTTTTTTTATGTAATATGGACCGATCACCTCTTTATCCATTTAGCAAGAATTCACAATTGTCACCAGGAGACACCAGGAGTACAGTGGTAAAGTAGTTACGGCAAAGGAAAGCTAAAAGACGACCATCAGCTTCAAATATGTCATTCAAAAGACTTCACCTATTTCTTAGACTATGTCTACACTCATCCGGAACAATGTAAATACTGTTTTCATCAACGCACCCTCTCTCTTATGTCCACTCCAGCTGTCAAAATTTTATTTCACAATCCAAAAAAGATACAATGATGTATCCTTCATAATTCCACTTCATATTAATTTCTGGTTATGGCACTGCGTGTTCACATACGTCTAAAATGTTTTATGCTAATTAAACAGTGTTAAAACAAAAACTACAACAGAGCTTCACAGGCATGTTTTAGATTCTGGGCAAGTTAGTTGTGGCAGAGTTTATGTATATAGAGTACTTTATTATAACTTTCCTTTAGATATAATATGTAGGACCAGCGGTCATATCACCCTGTAGCCCAAGACTGGTTGCCCACTGAAGTTAAACAGGGATGAGGCCTGGTTAGTACCTGAATGGTAGACAACCTGGGAATACTAGGTTGCCGATGGTAAAAGTGCTAGTGTGGCCAGCAGGGGGCGCTTACGCTGTGGTCTTTGTTGGTCCTAATACCCCAGTATAGTGATGGGGACACTATACTGTCAAAAAGCACCGTCTTACGGATGAAACCGAGGTCCTGTCTCTCTATGGTCATTAAAAATCCCAGGATGTCTTTTGAAAAAGAGTAGAGGCGTGCCCTCGGCATCCCGGGCAAATTCGCCATTCGTCCTCAAACCATCATGGCATCCTAACTGTCCCCAAATCTCCTGATTGGTTTCATCATTCCTTCTCCTCTCCACCAGTAAGCTGGTGTGTGGTGGGCATTTTGCCGTCGCATTATCCAGGTGGATGCTGGATAGATCCCCCTCTCACAATGTAAAAGCGCTTTGAGAGTCCAGAATTTATTATTATTATTATAGGAAAAGTATTTTCTTTTAACAATTTCTAGCATTCGTACTGTAAAACATCTCATGAATGTTTTATTTTCCACATGCTCTTTCTGTAAACTGTGCTTTTGATTTCAGCTTTAAAAACAACTTGTACATATTCACACACAAAATATGAAAAATCTAAAAGAGAATTGACCGTTTGACTGGTCTCAAGCTGTGACTCCAGTAATAGAATGGGAGGAGAGCAACAAAAGTGCCGTCTGATTACTGCACCTAAATTCCCTTTTGATTGTCCCCATCATGTCAATAAGTGGTAATTGGGTGAAGTGATGGAGAATTAATGTATTTTCCACAAAGCAATCTGCTGACACTCAGATACCATCCTCCTTCAGATTAAATGTTATTATGATGGTCCAGGTCTCACTACAATCAACGAGAAGTCGACTGGTCTCATTCTCCACTGTAATATTTGAGTGATGCATCCTTAAGCGGCATCCATTTACTTTCTGTAGAAAGTATAAGCTAATTATGATGCCCTCACACACACACACACACACACACACACACACACACACACACACCCACACACACACACACACACACACACACACACACACACACAAATACACGTAGCCTTTATATCATAGGTTTTGTGTCAAGATGTGAATACATGAGAAGGAGGTAATAGGAGGTCTGATGACGGCAGTCTATACAGCTTACACTGAGCTGCAAGAGCCATGAGAAAGTAATGAGTCATCAGAAAAAAAGAAATGTCATCTCTAACGCCACCAGATTTATAATTACATTTTTATTTATCACATAGATATTTGTAGAGTACAACATGCTTTGATTTTCACATATCCCAGTTAGTTAGCCATAGTGCAGCACCCCTGGAGCAAATAGGGTTAAGTGCTTTGTCCTAGGGCTCAACAGTGGAATCCTTCTGTTGCTGGGGCTTGAACCCTCTGATGTTATGATTCGTAACCCAGGACCTTAACCAATGGGCCACCACTGCCATAGTCTTTATCAATGTTAAGACCTTGTGTAGACTAATTTCTTGGAGATATTACCCTTTAATATAGAATGTTTAGAATATTTATAGAATATAGAATGCTTAACATATAGAATATTTACTAAGCATGTAAAAAAATGTATAAAATTATTAATAGGGAGATTACAATTTTAACATACCGTAAATTCCGGACTATAAAGCGCACCTGCATATAAGCCGCATCCGCTCTATTTGAAAAAAAAACCCAAAAAAATCATAAATAAGCCGCACCTGCATACAAGCCGCATCCGCTTTTGAATTGTAAATGTACATGTATGTACCTAAATAAATCCTTTCCTAACCTGTATTTTAACACGGTGTAACGGTGGACGCTGCACAGAGACGCGGAGATCCGGAATTCATACAAACAGGATTTATTAGGATTTATAAAGAACTCAGGGAAAATCAGGAATAGCTGAGGCTGTATTGTGTTGCGTGCGTGTGTGTGTGTGTGTGTGTGGGGAAAAGAGCAGGGAGAGAGAGAGAGAGACACACGTGACACACGGCAGCAACTTTGCTGATTAAAACGGGACAGAACCAAGAGAAAATAAGCGCTATTTACAGTATTTACCTTCATTTCTCCTGTGTGTGAAATGACGTCACCTTAACCTTGTAAAGATAGATTTTGTCCTCCTTCTATCCGCTTCTACTTATATCTGTAAAGAGGAACTAGCGCTTCTTCTTTGCATTTATTTTGTGTTAGTTTTGATTCTAATTCCGGTTAGAGCCCCTAGCGGTCGGGAAAAATCTGCAGAATAGCCGCACCTTATTATTAGCCGCATGGTTCAAAACCTATGAAAAAAGTAGCGGCTAGTATCCAGAATTTACGGTAATTTTTTACTCTTTGACAAAGGTTTTCGTATTGATTTTAAAATGCAGTTGTAGGGACTCTTGTCACAAAAGTATTAGGGAAGTGTAGCTCAGTGGTTTAATATGCTGGACTACTGATCAGAAGGTCAGGGCTCGAGCTTAACCCTCTGTGGTACAGTGGGTGTATCATGGCTGACCCTGCGCTCTGACCCCAGCTTCCAAACAATCTGGGATATGCGAAGAAAGAATTTCACTGTGCTGTAATGTATATGTGACAAATAAAAGGCTATTCTATAGCTTGCATGATGTCAGAAAAGCAAAGCTATGAAATACAAAGCAATTCCTAACAAATGAGTATTTTGCTACATACTGTGTAAGTGTTACAAACAGAATTTGCCATATTTTATAGCTAATTAGATTATCTCAAAAAAGTTCCGTACACTAAGTTTCCTTACAAGAGTACATTATAACCTTATAGCTGTAGCATTTAAAGTCTAGAAATTAAGATGGACAAGTAATAAATTGCCTGGATGTTAAACGGCTTCCGATCCTAACTGACAGTTCAAGAGAGAGAGAGAGAGAGGAAGAGAGAGGAGAGAGAGAGAGAGAGAGAGAGAGAGAGAGAGAGAGAGAGAGAGAGAGAATGTGTGTCCTCCACCTTCTTCACGGTTGGTTTATATGCCAGGTAGCAAGTGAATAGTATGATTGATTGCCACATTGTTAAACAAAACAATTAAGACAAAGGAGGAAGAACTTGCACTGCTAAGGATAGCGAGACTTGTGCATTGTTAAATGACACCAGAGTGTAAAAGAAGGACTCAAGTAAACTACTAATAACAATTGATGATTTAAAAACAAGCTACAAGGATGCTGCGTGCCAGTGGTATTCTGCATTGATCGGCTCACCATATACTATGGAAAATGTAATAAAATACATAAATAAGCGTAGGACATCAAGTGGTGGTAGTTTTTTTTAACGAAGGAGCAATTAGCAAAGCTTGAGGCAAATTATTCAGGAAATTCTATGAATTATGAAATCTAGAAGAAAGACAGATAAGTAAAACATGTTGACATCTAGGGGCACGGTTGGCTTAGCGGTTAGCCCTTTTGCCTCACAACTCCAGTGTTGGGGGTCGTTTCCACCATGTGTGTGTGTGTGTGTGTGTGTGTGTGTGGAGTTTGCATGTTCTCCCCGTGCCTCAGGGTTTTTTCTCCGGGTTCTCTGCTTTCCCCCGGTCCAAAAAACATGCACGGTAGGTTGATTGGCACCTTGGAAAAATTGTCCCTAGTGTGTGAATGTGAGTGTGTGCCCTGCTATGGGTTGGCACCGCATAGAGGGTGTAGACGATTGATATAGGCACAGGCTCCCAACGACCCGAGGGAAGATCGAATAAAGCGGTAGAAAATGAATGAATGAATGAATGTTGACTACAGGTAGATTAATTGGTAATTATATTAATTGCTACATATTTTAATGGTTTATCCGCCGTTTTCCAACAGTATTATTTTGTACATTGCTATATATATAAATATATGATGTACCATCTAGTTTCATCTGACTTTTTTTTTTGTTTGTTTTTTAAGCATTACAGCTCACTGTCATTAGATCACAGAGACATATCTGTTACACATTTCATGATTTTTATTAATTGTTCTAATTACTGAAATATCATTTATTACTGAAATATCATTAACTATTAATATAAATAACATAATCAAATTATCACATTATAAATGTCTATTCCAGTTTATGCCTAGCGATCCAACAGCAAATACAAATAAACTGTAATATTTATGAGAACCCTTGAATGGGTTTGCGTGGCAGATCTTGCTGTAGCGCTCTGACCTCGGCCCCATTCAACACCTTTGTGATGAATTGGAATGCTGACTGCACCCCTGTTAGTATTCACCCTACAACATTATCTGATTTGCTAACACCCTTGTGGCTGAATAAGCACAAATCTCCACAAGCACTCTCTAAAATCCAGTTGAGCATCTTCGCTGAATATTAAAACACAATTAAATCACACACAACACTGCCCATTAGATTAGCTGCTATCTGATAAAACATTCACAGATAATACAATTAAAATTATTAAAGTAGCCAGACAACAGCCGTGAGCATTTAATCTTTCACTCTGGGGCATTTTTAGAGTTTCATGTGCAGTTCCAGGCCATCACACTAACGTTTGATATTCAGTTCCAGGGCATCAAACAAGAGGTTTATATTCAGTTCCAGGCTATCAAACCTTTCTGTACAAATAGCCAATGTGGCTGAGGCTTTGCATAAAAATTTGGTGCCAGTCCATTGTGCATAACAGTGGGACAACAGATTGGTTCAAGGTGGAGGTAGGATTGCATCAAGAGTTGGCTCTGAGCCCTTTCCTGTTTGCAGTGGTGATGGACAGATTGGTCAGACAGGAGTCTTTATGGACTATGATGTTTGCGGATGATATTGTGATTTGTGGTGAGACTAGGAAGCAGTTTGAGAAGAGTCTGGAGATGTGGAGGTAATGAGAGAAGGAGGAAGGAAAGTCAGTAGTCATGTGTGAATGAGAGGGAAGACAGTGGAGGGGTGCAGTTGCAAAGAGGTGGATGGGTACCCCGGGTCAACAGTGCAAACTAATGGAGAGTGTGTTAGATAAGTGTGGAAAAGTATGTAGAAAGGGTGGAGTGGGTGGATAAAAGTGATAAGTGACAGAAATGTATTTGCAAGAGTGATAGGGAAAGATTATAGAACTGTAGAGAGACTTGTGATGTACAGTTTAGAGACAAAGAGATAGTAGGCAGAGGTGGAGGTGAAGAATGGTGAGATTTTCATTGGGAGTAACCAGGATGGACAGGATTATAAATGAGTTAATGTACAGCAAATCAAACATTTTGTACATATTCAAATCAGATGTTTAATCCACAGATCCCCATGTTGGGAGAACACCTAATCCACAGATCCGAGTGTAGTTGGCCATTAAGTGGATGGGAGAACACCTGGGAATACTAGGATTTTCATTTTCTGTTTGTAGTACTATTCAAATCAAGTCACAGATCCCTTAGTGTGGGGAACACCTGGCAGTTTCTGTTTGTAAAGTGTTGGGGCAGGGGGCGCTTGCCCTGTGGTCTGTGTGGGACCCCAGTATAATGACAGGGACACTATACTGTCGAAAGGCACTGTCTATCGGATTAGACGTTAAACCGAGCATCCTCTGACCATCACAGCCTCCTAACCGTCCCCATATCAACTGATTGGCTTCATCATTCCGTCTCTTTTCCACCAGTAAGCTGGTGTGTGGTGGGTGTTCTGAACTACTAGAAGAGTGCTATATAAATGTAATGAATTATTAATTATTATTAGTATTATTTAGTGAGATTGCCTAGTTTGACTCTTTTTGTTAAATATAGAAAATGGTGCCAGTGGTTCATTTGTCATCAATCATTTATTAGTTTTTATTATGTATCCTTGCTGTATTTTCCAATATTTGCTGTAACATGGTGCAACAATAATATATAAATACAGGGCTTGGGTTGTAATTTTATACTGTACCTTCATAGCAGTATATGTTCTAATCAATATTTTGAAATTTTAGTTTGGTCCAAAAGTCTCAAGTGAAAAGTTTTAAAATAATGCATGGGATTTACAATGATATAACTGGGTGCTCAAGTGTGCTTCAACAACCTGTTAAATGGGTAAAATAGATGATGACAAATAAGACGACAGTAATAGTCAAAAAATATCTGCATGAAAGCAGACAATTTGAATGCTGTCATAATGCCATGTCAGAGTTGAGTTATGAGCTGTAGGAATGAGTTAATGCTGAAATTGTGCACATCAGTATTCAGGCCTCAGATGTAACTATGGATTTAAGCGCTACTCAGACAGCTGCGAGGGAGATACGCACAGAGTCCATTTTCCTTTTGCGATATTGGCTCGAGAAAGAAGCAGTATAAAGCCACTGCCTGACAGTTTAATGTGACCACAGTATGTCACCCTGAAATGTAAAAAAAAAATAAATGCAAAAAAAAAAAAATATATATATATATATATATATATATATATATATATATATATATATATATATATATATATATATATATATAAAATGCAATTTTAGGCCAATATTAAATACATAAATATGACACTATTAATTAATTAATAGTACCATCCCTTTAAAGCCCACAGAGGACTTTGGAGGAGACAGCATTTTAATTATTACCATTTTGAAGACCATTCTTTTAATGGATCAAATTATGGGCAACACTTACTTTAAGTGAGACATAAACATATCATATAAGTACTAGATCAGTTTATCTTATGAAACATGGGTTTATTTATTTATAGGAAAGCACCCCGGATTAATCTAAACGCAGGGATTTTTTATATGTAATTCCGCCATCAAAATATAGTGAAAAAAAAGAAATCAATATATGAATAAATTCCTCACAGTATCCTTAGTACTCCTTAGTATTACGCTGTTATTTGCACATAATATATACATTAGATTAAAGAAATTCTAATATTTGATTCATTGCTGAATAATAAGAAGTAAAGTTATTTATGTATCAGTCATACAGTGACTACATCTATTGATGCAATGTATATTCGGCTCCTATTAGATGTTTATATCAGTGCTTGCATTTTGTTAAACTAAACTGTTTTTTTTTCAGTCTGCATTTTATACCCCATTGATAACCCTCTCAGGTGTATACTACATGCAATACTCTGCTGTCCATAAATCTTCCACCTGAATCTTAGCCTCAGTAAATACTGAAATATTCTTTTAACTTAATTGGCCAAGTATGAATTTGGTCCCCAGAATACTGGCACCTGCTTGCTTTCAGGAAAGCAAGCTAGCAATAATAATAATAGTAATAATAACAACAACAACAACAACAACAACAACTAATAATAATAACAACAACAACAACAATAATAATAATAATAATAATAATAATAATAATAATGATAATAATAATAATAATAATCATTTTAAACTTTTTTTAAACTGCCATATATAATTTCAAATTAATTACCCTATGTTATTTCTAAACAGTTCCTCTAGAAATATTTGCAGCATAATTGACTTTCACATATAGGGCTATGAAATAAACGCTGCTAAGTTAACATGGCCATTTCCCCTCTTGTACCAGTCTAGCTAAATTTACTATGAATTATTTAGAAAAAAAATAATGGGAAGATAATGTATTACTCCTTCCAGTAGTTAAATGAGATGTTTAATTAATTTATGCACATTTTTACTATAACGTTTTTTCATTTTTATTCAATTAAGTTGTTAATACACGGGCATTTTAATAGCTCCCAAAGGAAACATATTCTACATTCTGGGTGATCATCTCCTCTTGCAGCTAAAGGGTGCTCTTATTAGTTTAAATTGGTCCTCCTGGTTGAGAAACTGTTTTAGGTTTGCTGTAATCATATAACTCCTTCTCAGGCTGCTGTTAATTCTAGTCAATACATAGAATTGGAGCAATTCAAGGATATAGCAGCATCACACAGCTATTATATTGTGTGCAAGGACATACTGTTTTGGTGCATTGGGTCAGGTATTATAATTTTTAAACAAATATATTGGCTAATATTTTTGTGCTACATTTGAAATCTGAGTCAAGTTGAAACTCAAATTAGAAAGACACTATGGATGAAAAAATTACAAATTTATTTAGCAGAGAGTATTATAAAAAAAAAACAAATCAGAAAGACCAATGTCCAGATTTTATTGGAGTGATTGGTGTCTAAGCAAGATCTGGAGATCTACTAGTTAACACTGGTTCCTTCATAAATATATCAATGATTATTGATTATCGTGAACTCTAATTGTGTTTACTCATTTCTAAAGCATGAGTGAATATCATTACTATATAATAAAATAGTGTCTCAATTTAGATAATCAAGCCACATTACATATATTGCCATTTTTAAGACCATGCCATTGTTATATAGTATTGGTTAATTCATTGCAATGTTGTGCCCATATCTGCTTTTTCTCCGTAAACAAAATAAACCAAGTCCATGTCTCCTTTTAGACGTGTTTAGCTACTAAAGAGTTAACGTTAGTTTGTAGTGTTCCATGAGGAAGGTGAAAATGGCCTATAGAATCATTAAAAAAATTCAGATTCCATTTATGTAGACTAACCAAACACTTTATTCTATACTATACTATAGTACAGGGGTGGCTAATTATTTTTTCCAAAGGGCCACAAGAGAATCCTGAGTTGTATTCAGGGGCCGAACCAACAATAACCTGAGATGATGTTTAACTATGTTCGGTATGAAATTTCTCCAACTGTAAAGATACCATTTTCATTTTTCTACTGGTAATCAAAAGAATAAGGATATTCTCTTACAATAAAATGTATACAGTTGTGGACTGAGTCAAAAATGCAAGTTAGAAACAGGAAAACAATAAATACAAGTATGTCGTTATATTTTTAACAAACACTCAGAAATGCTGAGTAGGTGTTTTGCAAGTATAAACAATTAACAATGCAAAATGCTTTACATTGTACGTTCGGTAAGTTTCCACATGAATTGACAATTTAAGGGTATGTAAATAAGCACACACCTGTCAACTGCGTATACCTGTAACTCCGTACAGAAATAAAATACTTTCAAAATAAAAGCAGCACAGCGTGCATGGTGTAAACCAGTTAGTGGCATTTGGAAAGCATCACTATTGTTTTTTTATTAACATTTCTTATTTTTTACAGCCACATGCTGTAAAAAACCTTCGTCTGCTATAGTATATAATAACATAATTTATTGAGAACATGCCTCTTCATTCATTCATTTAACCAATCAGCCATTATTGGCTTTAAAGCTTTGGGTATTGTTAACATCAGACATCATATTTGGAAAGAAATGTGATCTCTGTGAGAGACCATCAGGTTTGAACATTTTAATAACTTGCGGATTTTCACAAACAAGAGTCTCTTTTTATTCCCAATAGTTGAAATAACATTTACTGAGTGGCAGTTTGTGAATGGAAACACTGTGTTAATGAAAGCTCAGAGATTTAAGCTGACAAAAAGGCTACAGTATCTCCGACAACCACTCTGTACAATTGTTGAAAAGTATTTCAAAATGCACATCACGTGTTCTTTTATTAGTCAGAAAACAACAAGCAGAAAGCTGAGGCTGCAAATGGCACAGCAGTCCCAAAAAGTAGACATCTGTGGGGGAAAAAAAAAGAAAGGACTTGCTGCAGGAGCCGAACAAGCCCATAATAGAGGAAGGATTGCAGAAACCATCATTGTTTGGGCTTAGTGGAAGTGGGAGGTGTTGGAATTTGAAGGCAGGGTGGTGGTGGTGAAATGTGTGTGTGAGTGAGGGAGTGAAAGAAGACTGACCGAGTGAAAACTGAATTGAGAGAGAGAGAGAGAGAGAGAGAGAGAGCACAAAGGAAACTTGTAGGTCAAAGTTTTAGGAAAGGTTATTGTACATGTAGACACAAGGCTGTGGGGACTGCATGGATTTGGTGGCAGAATCCAGAGGTCAATCAGGCTCACAAAGATGCTGGAAGAGAGACAGAGAGCTCTTGATGCACCGCAGTGGTTTCATAGCTTCACCAGAGGCACTGGCTTAGGAGATAAAAAAAAACCAGTCAAAATTCGTGAGGACACACAGCCTTCTCTTTGAGCGCGAGGAGTTCCTGCAGTCATCTTTATCCGACCGTGCTCTCCTGCTTTCTAAAACAGTGGATGTTAAAACAGTGATCCAATCAGCTCTCTGTTAACAGTTGTGCAAGACCCCATGAAGTCAAACATGAATGGAGACCCAGTGTCACAGCTTGGTTTTAATGAACTTTGGATTTTGTTGAGGCACAAAAGACAGTCAGATCAAAAATGGTCGCAATCACGATGAATCCATGAACCCAACCTATTTTGTGTCAAGGCTGGTGTGGATGGTGGGAAATGTTTTATTGGCAAACTATATACCAATTAATTCTTGTTGGACTGCCAAAGCCAAATTGATTATTCGTGCTGACCATCACCCTTTCATGGCCTTAACTTTACCCAGCATTACAATGTCACATGCAAAAGATGTTTCAAACTGCTTTCATAGCCATGACACTGATGTTAGTCCATGGCCTCCCCTGTCACTGGATTTAAATGTAATAAAACATCTTTGGTAGAATGGAGATTTACAGCATTCAAACACACCTTAAAATCTAATTGTGGCTATTGGGGAAACTATATATATAAATTTTATGAATGCCCAATGTTATATTTTAGTGATGTTCTCAAGGTGATGAGCATTATAGTGGTTACCAACTGTATTATGTGTCATGAGTCATGATGCGAGTTTTATATATATAAAAATTATATATATATATATATATATAGTATATATATATATATATAGTATATATATATATATATATATATATATATATATATAGTTATATATAAATTCATTCATTCATCTTCATCTTCTACCACGGTCATGGGCCTTTCCTGTCTCCTGTGCCTATCTCAGGCATCTATGGGCATTAATGCAGAATACACCCTGGATGGAATGCCAACCCATCACACACAATGCGCACACACACACTCACAATCACACACACATTTTTCCATGCCAATCACCCTACCCACCCTAAGATATTAAATTTGATCTCTAAACAAGGGCATTATGCAGAGCTAGTACTAGGGCAAAATATTCTTTAGACATGGATTCTTTAGACACGGTTCATGTTATAGTTCATGTATAGGCCAATCACAGGTTCCTACCCACCCTATTGCTTTTTTGATATTAAATTTGATAATTAAATCTCTATTTTTAGAGATTGCCTGTTCTACCTTTATCTCCTTTTTGCCATATATAACACATAACGAGAATTTCAGTCATTTTTTAGAGATTGCCCTCCTGATATGCCATTTCACTATTAACCACATCAGGACCACTATTTGTACATTAAGTGATTATTAGATATGGAATTTCAGATGTAGCATGAATGCTACCGAACTTAAAAGTTAATTGTCAGGTGGGCCACAAGTGTAATGTTTGAAGATAAATTAAACATTATTTGATGCCAAGGAATTAAAAGTAAACCTACCTAACCGATAATCAATAGGTATAACAATAGACTGCATGTTAGCACTAATAGACTTATATTTATATATACGCTCCCCACCTGGAAAAAAAAATGTCTTCCAACATAAAATAGATTTAAGCAAAACTCATTAAAGCACCATCTGTGGGGTCAGCAGACAGACAAATGTCAGGTTGGCGAACACTATCTGCACTCCCTGAAACCCATTGACCTTTAAAAGGCAATTTCACATTTATTCTGATACAAGGGATTTTTGGTTGGTGATGTCAACGAACAAGCCCCATTTGAGCAGCCGGTGGCCTTTGCCCTTTATACATTCTAATTAGAACTAAGATTGTATGCCTGTGCTTCAGGAAATTGCTGTCCACTGCTTTGCTTTCGAGGTTAAGGGACCACCCACACGCACTATATTAAAGCATATATATATATATATATGGCGATTGATTAATGAAAGTGTTTCAATTTCACACGTGGCAGAATTGTTGAGAAAGGCATGCATAATACCATTGATCTGTTTTATATGAAGCAAATACCATATGGGTTTCTCTCTCTCTCTCTCTCTCTCTCTCTCTCTCTCTCTCTCTCTAGTTTTCTAGGATTCATTTTCTTGGATTACACAATACATGTGTGAACATTTGTGTGTGTAGTGTCTTATAATAGACTGTATTCTTCCCTCACAGCCTATTTTCCCAGCATAGTGTCTAGGACCAGTATAAAGTCGTTACTGAAGAAAAATATCTGAATAAATCTACAAAGGTATCCTGATTGTGCATAGAGTCTGGATAGTAGGCGATACTTGTGCATGACTAAATAAATGAATGCACATATTTTTATTGAGCTGTGTGGTGATTACAGCCGGTATGTCCTTCTGACATGTTTCACTGACACTATTGAACTTTCCTGCAAATTTGGCCTGTGCGATATGGAACCTTCTGTAATTCAAACACCATGCAAATGTCTTTATGCATATAACTTTTCCTTACCGTGTTGTATGACAGCCGTGTTACATTAGATAGAATCCTATTGTACTGATAGACTTAATTGACAAAAGGACTATGAACTCATGTTCAGTGCATCAAAAAAATATGCAAAAATAAAATTCAAAGTTTTTAGAAAGTGTGCGAACTGAATGGATTTTGTACACTTTAAACTGTGTCTAAACAAAAAGGCCCTGTATGTGTATGTACAGGTATATTAATGTATATGTATAAACCTGGTAGGATAGAATGTTCATATACATCAGTTCACAGAAACGTTATAGTTGATTATTATGCTTATATTTCCTTCACATTTCCTTTATATTTCACCACAGAAAATATCAGTTCCGGTTTCCCATTGTTTTCCAATGCAATGAACTTTACCGACATCATGGAAACTTAGTGGATAATTATTACTAATTATCTATTTGTTGTTTAGGAACAAGAATGTCCGATTGTTCTGAATTAAGATTTTGAAGCAGAATAATAGCATTAATCGCTTTTAAATATGTGTGATTATAATGAATATGTTTATGGCAACATGAAGGTAGAACGCACAATGGCTACATCATACCTGGGCCAAAAACAATAAACAAATCATATACTGCAAACAGTCTCTTTGACAAAATGATAGAACAAAAATAGTTTCCTTTCATAACAGCGCACAATGGAAAACTATTGTGATATTTCTTAAAATAATTGTTGTAACATCTCCTCTGTAAGATACATAGAATGCTAACATTTATTAATTAATAGAAGTGGATATTTTTTATTTTAATGTAGCTACAGTACAGGGATTATTTATTATCTGATCAACAGAATTTTGTCAGTGCAAATCATTTTCGCATGTAAATACCCATTCAGTAAATATTATTTATTATTCAGCGGGAGGGGGTATATGGGGAAGATCAGTGGTTAAGGTGTTGGCCTACTGATCAGATGAACAGTTTGAAATGAACGAGAATCTTGTTTTTTTTTTAACTTTTGCTGTGTAAATAAAGTAAATAAGTCAACTGAAATGTATGTTCTTTATTATTAAATTGCAGAGTTTCAAGATCGCGATTGAAAATGTACTCGGTTCTGCTATAACACGATATAACATTACTTCTCTGCCTTTAACAATTCATCATTAATCCTACTATCTGTAGAATGAATGTGGTTCTGTTTAAATTATACCTGAACTTCAAACAAATACCATCATGTTAACATATTTGATCCACATTCCAATCTATATCTTATTTTGTATCAGTCATGTAAAAATACATTTAAAATCATCAGGATAGCATTACTTTTTAATATGGGTGAAATCACAGCAATGACAGATTGGACAAAACATGCAGGAAACCGAGGGTGATATGTAACATTAATGCTGTAAAAACACTTGAACTATCTGTAGTATGTCCAGTTCAGCTGAGGCTGCCTCCATTTTGCAGTAATGGATAGGCAATACTTATGGCTTCTTAGAAGTCATCTCGGAGCCTGTCTGAAAAGTCACAGATGCGCATCAAGCAAGTGGAGAGCCACGTGAAATGAGCTGCCTCTGTACACATTTAGCCATGGGTTTGCCTGGCTCACAAGCCATTACAAGTGTCAAGGCTGAACAACAACATCATGTAAGGAGAACTGACAGTGTTTTCCCCAGGGGAAGGTTGACAATGAAGGACACATAATAAATAGGGAGGGGGGGGCTGCTCTAGGGAGTATTAGCCACTGGATGAGGATGTGAAAAGGTCTTTTGTCTACTGCCGTCTATAGAGGATCTACGGTTCTGTAAAAACATGTAAGAAAAGGGAAGATTAGCACATGTGAGGACAGCAAACTAAAAAAAAAGAACGTAATTAATCATCTCATTAAAATTGATCAGAATTCAAAATTGTTAGGTTATCAAGATGTTGTTTGGGCCAAGTAAGATATACAGGAAGGGTTATCTCTATTTTTGCTCAACAAGCAAATGAAAGGATTTTCTTGCCGGTTCAGACAATACATCTTCAGTGGGAAAGAAAAATGGGTGTCATAAAATGGGGACTTGAAAACATTTTTGTTGTCCAATGCAGTCAAATCAGCATATATTCAAATGATTACAAATAGCTATTGCCTGTGAAAGTTTCTTAAACCCATAGCCCACAGATATTTTTTGGCAAAATAATTTGCATGTAGTCGCGTGAATACATTTTCCGAATATCGGATATATAGGTAGAAGATGAATGAATGAATGAATGAATGAATGAATATTTCCAGCTGATTTTATTGTCGATTTGATTTAGGCCACTAACTACTAAATTGAGCTTTTGTTTGTTTACATGAGCAATTAACAGTTTGATCACAGGACTTTACACAAATGAGTTTGAGCATAATGCAGTTTGGTATTACAAATGCATTTGCCGACAGGATGGTGAGAGTTTATCAGAGAGATATACGCAACCGCTCAAAATGGCTGTTATAGCTGCTAATACAAGCTAATCATTTGATACAGCTAACTGATTATGAGAAGAAAAAAAAACCTTTTGCAATCGTGTTGCGCAGCTGAGAACTGTTGCTACTAATGGAGTAAATTTATCTTGATAAATTGTCAGCTGAAACGTCTAAGATCTGCCAGGCTGTAAGAATTCATTATTTCCATCAAAATCAAAACTCTGACAATGTCAGCATGTCCTTTTTCTTTGCTATACTTTCTATTTTCGACTAATTTTACAATTTTCTTGGAATAATAACATTTCAAAATGATCCCAAACTTTTCATCGGGATACTGTAAAAAAATTATGGGCTGATTTTATTTTTAAATATAGTCTACAAACATTTTGTGCCCATATTTCTCATTATAACCCACTTAATATTCTAGGTACTGTTTACTCCAAAATATATACATTTCTTGAAAAATTACATTTCTTTATTCCAAAGAATATATATATATATATATATATATATATATATATATATATATATATATATTGTCAGCTAGTAAAATATAGCTGTCTACTTTTGCGATCTTAATATTTTAAGTTAATTAAGAAATAGTTGAAATTAATACTAGTCACTAGTCATGTTTCAAATTAATCACTAGTAATGAGTGTTACAGCAGCTACTACTATTGCTACTGCTCCTACTGACAAAGTGAATAGCAGGTGGATATCTTACTAGTACATAAAATACATTTAAAATCACCACACGTGTGAACCTGTAGTCAATTTCAACCCTTTATTTTTAACTAAATACTCAAACCATAAATCTCTCATAATACCCCATTAATCAGAATACACATATAGAGTATATCTGTGTATATATACACAGATATCATCTGGATTATTTTATAGCAGTCATACACCAAGTCCTTCCCCCAGTGTTTCCCCTGGACTTCTAAGTATGTACAGATATTTATGAATGCTTTGAAATTCCACAGTCATGTGTATATCCTCTAAAACGATCCGTGCCTCTAAACTTCTATACAATTCCCTTTGGACAATCTTCAGTGTGTGGTGTTTCAACTCAACATTGTTCAGTAATGAATATCCCGAGGAAAGAAAGAAGGAGGGGGATTAAATAGCGTAAAGAACATCTTAATTATGGCATAGTATGGCATAGGTGTTCCTTTCCCCACTGGTATTTTTACATGCAAGTGACAACATACACTAAAAAACTTTATAGTGAAATACAGGGTCAAGATACATTTATTTCCTTTCACAACCATGTGAAGTAAATAACAATCAGATTTTTACAGACAAACAAAGACCTTGTGTCAAAACACTACATGAGAAAACTCATTTGTAATAAATGTTTTAGCATTTAGTGATGTTTTTGTGTCTCCATGTACCTACATGGAAAGACCCAAATGCAAGTCTTTGTTTTAAACTTTAAGTTTGAGGCAAAAATATTAGTCGATTTGTCCAAAAAGACAAAAGGAAAAAACAAAAAGGCAGTCCCATAAACAAAAGCAAAAAAAGAAGCTAAAAAGGAAAATCCAGCTGTCCACAAACTTACGACCAGCCACATACATTGACATTAACTTATATTGCGACACAAAATTTCCAACAATAATATCAGACAGATTAAATGAGACATACTAAAAACAGATAAAGGACATCTTTATGTCTCTGCAGTGAACAGGCTAGTTCCTCATTAAGTATGTGCTACAAACATATAGAAATAAGCTCTTTTTAAAGGGTACATGCTATTTATAAACGCACATATTTTTTCGCACCATATCTTCACTTATTTGCGAGCAAAGTCAGCACCTCGGTTGGTAAACCAATGTTTCTGTTTGCTGGTGACATTTGTGTGTGTTTCCTAAACTGCGGTTTGTCAGAGGTGTTTACGGCGATAGTTAGATTCTAGTCAAGAAACTGGTAGCTGCTGTAGGAATTTTGCATGACTGAAATTCTCGTTATGTGTTATATATGGAAAAAAGCAATAAAGGTAGGACAAAACATGCAATAAAGACCTTGCTGTATACATGAACTAAACACCGTGTCTAAAGAATCCATGTCTAAAGAATATTTTGCCCTAGTACTAGCTCTGCATAATGCCTTGTTTATGGCGTGCGAGGTGGCAGCTGTTTGCCTGCAGTGAAAATGCGTCTCTGGTGGAGAAACACGCGAAACGATTATGGAATAGAAATCAACATCAAAAGTTTTAAACTTTAAGTTTAAACATGTAAAAATGAATAGGCATTGTGGAGTTTACCTGGTTTGCCCGTGTAAGAATGCATCCCGAGGCTCTGTGTCACATGGTATCAATAAAAATCGTAAAATATTTAGTTAGTTATACAGTATAGAAAAAGTTGTCATTCCTTAAAGATATAGGCTGCAAAATTCTCAATTTAATGAACAACACAAAACATTGAGCTGAATTTATTCTTTTAATTAATTCAATTTCAAGAACTAATGTTTTAGGTGAAATGTTCTCATTTTAATGAGCAAACTTTACTCGGCTCAAAAATATTTTTTTTACAGTGTAGTGTATATTAGCTATCTGTACTAGTGATGTCGGACTCTAACATGAAAATGCAATGCTACTTTATGGTAATTGGATTAAATTTTTGGGGGGCATGGTGGCGTAGTGGTTAGCACGTTCGCCTCACACCGCCAGGATCCGGTTTCGATTCCCGTCTCGGCCATGTGTGTGTGGAGTTTACATGTTCTCCCCGGGCTTTTCTCCAGGTTCTACGGTTTCCTCCCGGTCCTCCCAAAAACATACATGGTAGGTTGATTGGCACCTTGGAAAATCGTCCCTAGTGTGTGTGTGTGCCCTGCGATGGGTTGGCATTCCATCCAGGTTCCCTTCAAGATTTTTATCAGGGTGTATCCTGCCTTAATGCCCATAGACACCTGAGATAGGCACAGGCTCCACGTGACCCGAGGGAAGATCGGATAAAGCGGTAGAAGATGAATGGATAAAGTTTTACCTAAAGTAATTGTGGCAGTTTTCACCATACAGCAACTATACAGTTTTCATTTCACAACATAATAAATCTCATTTAACATTTCAGTTTTATTTTTATTTGATCTTGGCTTATAGCTGACTTGCTTTGGGTGGTTCTTATAAAGATGAACTTCTTCTGCATAATAATTACTAATGACAGAATAGTGGTATTTGAATATGAGCAATATACAACATGCAGGAAGAAAACTTCTGCAGCTTCAATGCTGTTCTTGCTCTGTTCTCTATCCTACTTGGTGAGATGAAACACATTGTATCATTGGTGTCATTAATGGAACAGTGTTTCACTCACTTGCAGCATCCTTAAGGGCACAAGATATTCACATGATGCTATGATGCCTAATAAGACAGGCATATGTCAAAAGCCTCTAAAACTTCAAGTATTTCTCCAATTAGTATAGATTTCTCTGGCAAACCGAGTGCTTTGTGAGACCCTGCATGCCCTGGGCAGCTAAGATGCTGTTTGGAAGTTTATGAATTATATTTAGTAATTATGAAGATTGGTAAAAAAAGATGCTGAAGAGCCCCAAGGGCATTGGTTCATAGGTAGGAATCAGTAGTCCCTCATTTGCAGAAAGCATTTGAAAGGAAAACTTTTTGTTTTTAGGGGGGGGGGGGTTTCCGAGCCGAAATTAGGAAGAAATTTGTGAGAACGATGCAGTTTATCCTGAGAAAAATGTGAGCAGTGTTTACTAATAATGACTTTGTTTAGTCTGTGCCTTTAACAGAAGGTTGACATAAAGATCCACTTACAGATCTAACACACTATAACACACATATTCTTATGTTGTAATATTCAGGATTCAGGCATAAATAAAATGACAAAACATTACAAATATTAACCTTTTAGCTGTATGATATCGATTTGCTGATCATAACACTTCCACATTTTAGCATACTTTTAGCAAATTTTGGGTATGTTTTTAGAGATTTTGTTTCGTGAAATGGATTACATGTCAAATGTAATCCATTTACATATCTTGTCTATACAAGTAAAATTCTAATATCACTGAAAATATTCAAAATACAAATAGCAAATATTCTATATTTGATGATTTCAAGTAATTTTAGTTGAAATTATTCTCTTAAATAATAATAATCTCTTAAACTGAAATATGAAGCTTTTGATTAAACGTGAATCAATATTTTTCTTTAGCTTATCCACCCTATGAAGTGTTACTGTACAAGCTCACTTACTTAATTTAAATATAAAAGCAATAACCATTATACATGCTGATTTTGCTTGGACACCATGTGTTTTTTTGATTTCATTTTATTCTGTCTTCCAATAAAATATTAGAAGTTGGTATATATATATATATATATATATATATATATATATATCCGGTTTGTATATATATATATATATATATATATATATATATATATATATAGGTATTCCTATATAAATGCCATATGGTTGTAAAATTAGATGGAGAGGGGTGAGACTGCGGACATCTTAAAAAGGTCAGGGAAATAAGGCAGATCTGTCACCAAGACTCGTTCCATGTTTTCATGTTTCATTTTTATCCTACATTTTTAGGTCAGAAGAGTTTGCATATCAACTGGCAGCGGAGGATAACTTCAAACACCACCTAGTCTTCAGGATCAAAAATCTACGCAGGGTCTTGACTGGTTCTCAGCATATATTAAAACGCATTCCTTACCTGTCCACTCGAAGCGCAGAACAGCGTGGGCTATGAGCTTCAACCTTTCAAATGTTGTCAAGTTGCATCTCTTAACTGGAATTCTTTTTAAATTGGCTAAAAATTGACCAGTGACTTAGTATGCTGAGTATTGCTTCACATTTCTGAAAAGATGAAATATTTGTAGAAATTAAAAATCTTGTATTCGGGTATAGTAATAAGAGTACATGAAGTTTGACCATTACTACCCTATCAACTATATACGATCAACTATGATAATCCTTTTTAGTGATTATAGAATAGAAGAGAAGAATAGTATTTATTTATCAGATATTAATTACAGCACAGTAAAATATTTCTTCGCATATCCCAGGTTGTTTGCCAGAGCGCAGGGTCAGCCATGATACGGCACCTGTGGAGCACAGAGGTTTAAGGACCCAAGAGTGGCAGCTTGGTGATACCAGTAGCCCAGGCCCTTAACCACTGAGCTATCCCCTTCCTCATACTGGTGTAACTAAATTCTGGCCCACATTACTGCCATCAGTGATATGAACTGTTGTAAAAGTTCAGCTATAGGCCTGTTTTAATCCTTAAGCACTCTCCACTATTGCAATTGCTTTATTGATGTCTTTATTTGTCTCTGTCTCTTACTGTATATTCCTACAGTTCCTAAAGTGATCTCAGTCAAAGCTTTTTGATCCAAATGTGTCTGCATTCCTAGGTTTGTCTAGACCCCTGTTCATGCTGAAGGTTATTCTTTTCACTCTGAATCTGATGCAGTTATTAGTTCAATCACAGCCTCTGATCGCTCACCTAACATTCTGCTCAGGTTCCCATATCAGTTACTGCCTCTGACCATACTCTTAGTTTAGACTTGGCCATGGCACAGCAATTGTGTCTGAGTGAGTGTGTGTGTGTGTGTGTGTGTGTGTGTGTGTGTGTGTGTGACAAGACAAGTTTATAATACTAGACTTGTAACTTGCCCTTCTAAAAGGCCAAAATTGTACCATTTTATGGTGATTATGGTACATTTCGTGATCATGCATGGCCACTTCCACAGGATGAGGCAATCTGACTGAAATTTTAAATATCCAGACCTTTTTACAGTAGCCCATTGGCAAACATGCATGATTATTCAATGATTTCACCACTTATGATCAAAAATATAGAATATAATTTTAAAGATGTAATCTAGCCTGGAGGTCTAGAAATCAGACTACAACCTTGACTGTCCTTAAATGAGTTACTTGCACTCAGGACTATGACACATTTTTGTATGAAATAACTCCATTCTCACATGCAGTTTGTTAATAATGCTTTTCAAGTCATAATGACTGTTGGGGGATAAGGTTTGTAAGACTGTATGTTTTCAGTGGCGACAGAAAGAATATTCAAAAGCACCCCTGTGGTTCCTCTTTGTACAAACACATCAAAAAAACACCTTCATCAATGTAAGTATTAATATTTCACCAAATGCAAGCATCCACATACAATGTTCTAACATTCTATCTATCACATACTAAACTACATGTGTTTTTACCCATGATAATTTTTCCCCCAAAACACACAAGGATGCAATTGCAGGTAAGAAAATTTCAAGGTTTTATAAAGAGAGCCAGACAAATTCCAGAACAAAGGGTAAAGTCATGGTCAGAGTAAAACACAGGACAAACTGGGCTAGGTACTAATCACAAAACTAGAGGGCTACAAACAAATCACATATAAATCAGAGCCAGGAAAGGCTAGGTAATTCAAGCATATAGAACAGAGAAATACTTTTCATGGTGACTGTGGAAATAGTTTCTCTTCATGTGTGTGTGTGTGTGTGTGTGTGTGTGTGTGTGTGTGTGTGTGTGTGTGTGTGTACCTGTCCTCAATCAGTAGTTTTTAGTCAAAGTGAGGGTTGCATTTTTTGGGAGGTGTGGTCCTTGGCAACCATGTTGGTATGATGTGGTGTTTTCTGAGAGCACCAATGATATAATTTATGAATGAATGATTGTTTATGAATCACATTTAAAAGGGAATGTGTTATAACAATTAAATTATAACCGATCTTAATTCATCTTGAATCATTTCAAGTTATATACATGAAACAATGCTGTCTTCAATGTGGACTAATATTAGTCCAGGTTAATGTAATTAGTTACTGTACTTAAGTTGCTTTTCCCATTTTTCTCTAGACGTATTTCCATTTGGGGAGATGACCTCTGGTGGTGGAGCAAACACCTGGGAGCCATTCCAGGGGCCTTGTGAGAGGTGGCATGTCCCTTAGACTTGCTTGCAATTCAGACGGAAACTGAGGGGAACACTTGCTAGAGATGGCTGGGTCCTGAAGCACCTTTGGTGGCAGGATGAGTTTTCCAACTGAGGGTTGGAAGTGTGAGTAGGGTGTAGTGGTTGGAAAAGTGACAGGGGATGAGGTAAATTTTTGATAACTAGGGTTTGATAGCTCTCTGCTTCAGTGATTTTAAGTACATAATCAATGTTTAGGGAAATATTTACTAAGAAACATAGGTGAAGGGTCTAATACAATGTTTTTTTTATTTTAAAAAGTTACAAAAATGAAATATACTCTCTTGAATAAAAGTAAAGAACTGTAATTTCTAGTCCATTATAATTATATTTGTATTTATTAAATTGTTTGGCAAAATATTAACTTTACTATTGTATATAGTACTCTAGTATATTTTTTGTAACATTTTCTATTCTATGTGCAGAGTGCACTTCATACAGTAGCACTATATAGTACCCCAATATTATAATATAGATTTTCTTCCTTTTCTTTGTTATATTTGTTATGAGTCTCTCTTTTTCTTTTAGGTATTTTAAATTGCAGAAAAAATGACACAAAACTTGTGTTTGTGTAATTGGGGGCAGGAAGACTTGTGAAAATCCTATGAATCATGGCCCAGTTCTATGGACTCCATGACCTTTGACCAGCATATCTGTGGACCGGGTTATTGTCTCGAAATCAGCACCTGACCCTAGTCTAGTGCACAAATAGTTTCATACTATTAGGATCATTTTCTTTCCCCCCCTCTGACAGTTTCTGTATCCACAATTCTCTCATAGACCTTTCCTAAACTGGGTACCATCTCTCAGTGTCCTGAGATTTACCAAGAGACAGTTTTTAGACACTGAAATATAAACTGAGCCAAGTCTTTTCCTGGGTTAGCTTTAGGCGCTATGTCTTTCCAAGGACCTGTAGTCTCCCTATTGTCAGTCCCTGTCTGCATCCCCTCACCATTGTGCTCAGCCCCCTCCCCCTCGCCCATGAGAATTCCCCTAGTTAGATTCAATTTCAGAGTTTTCTATGGAGCTCGTTTTCAGCTCTGGTTTCCTCCAGGCACTGGTCCTGTCATGTCCCTAATGTCAAGCCCTAGCCGAGTCTGTGCTCAGTGTCAGACTCAGCCCTTGAACCCTCTCCTGTGACAGGACCTGACTTTTCATCAGTGCCTGGCTCATCTCCCAAGCCTTCCCATGCAAGATCCTCATTGCCTGGTGATAATGTTATACTCAGTTCTTAAGCTTGTCAATATTATAATCAAACTCCCTTATAATGGAATATAGAGGTAATAAACAGGATCGCAAGGAAATGAAGTCAATTAGTATATTACAAAGTTTGATTTAAATATAAAAAATAAAAAAATTAACAATGCTGGTAGAATTAATAAATGACATATGTGTGTGAGGTTTGTGAAAGAAACTCACTAATGGTATGCTAAAGGTTACAAATTTAGTGGTAGACTCGTGCCAACATCATTAGTGTCTTATAGTAGAGTGACAGTTTATAACATTATTAAAGGCAACAGTTAAAATGAACTCATTTAAAAAACAACATTTGAATTAATTATGAAACTAATTAACAGGACTGAATAAAATGTGCAGTATGTTTGTCGATATGTCGAAATTCTTTTCAATTGTAACTTTAAAGCCAAATATTTTGAATTGTATAATAGACATTCACCTTAACACAGCTACACAATGGGAATGGGAAAATGTTTGAGGACGCCTAAGCCTACATGTGAATATTCACCATACTATTGGTACAAAATCAGAAGCATAAAATTATACAGAATGTCTTGGTAAACTTCATTCATTCACCTTCTACCGCTATATCCGATCTTCCCTCGGGTCACGGGGAGCCTGTGCCTATCTCAGGCGTCTATGGGCATTAAGGCAGGACACACCCTGGATGGAATGCCAACCCATCGTAGGGCACACACACACACTCACATTCACGCACACATTCATACACTAGGGACAATTTTCCAAGGTGGCAATGTTTTTTTGGATCAGGGGAAACCGGAGAACCCGGAGAAAAAAACCCTGAGGCACGGGAAGTAGATTCAAACTCAACAGTCACGCAGGGCACAAACACACACACACACACACACACACACACACAGACTCACATTCACACACTAGGGACAATTTTCCAAGATGCCAATCAACCTACCGTGCATGTTTTTGGACCGGGGAGGGAAACCGGAGAACCCGGAGAAAACCCCACTGAGGCACGTGGAGAACATGCAAACTCCACACACACACACACATGGCCGGAGACGGGAATCGAACCCTGACCCTGTAGGTGTGAGGCGAATGTGCTAACCACTAAGCCACCGTGCCCCTGTCTTGATAAACTTGAACGTTAAAATTCCTAGTTTCGGCGTGTCCTTGTGCACATTCCGAGGTTAACGGAAACACTGTCTGCCCAGCTTTGGTGTGAATGACTATGGGCCTCTACATGTTTCATATTTATGTAAGGAAGACATGAAAATGGTAAGCGTTGCTCAGTGTTGGTATTATTTCCCACATATTTTCCCCACACAAAAAACAACTTGTTTCCAAGCTAAGCATGAATGGTGTTTTGATCTTGATTAGAATTGTGGTGAATCAACACAGTTCATCATATAAAGCAGAAGAGTTGCACTGTCAATAATTAAGCTTGGGAAAAAAAGGATGCCTTGCCAAGTGAGCAAGACTGATTATGTAAATTACAACCATGCTATCCGCTATAAGTACAGTAAACATCACAGAGAAGGATTCTATGATCAGCTCTCCATCTGCTTGAGTCTTTGTCTGTACTAAGTATGTATGTTTTGCTGTATACATTGCTTGTCGTAATGTAGTTCACTATATGAAATGTATCTTTGCCTATGAGCATTTTGATAAAGCAAGCTTCCCAGATGCGATTAAAAAAAAAAAAGAGTGCTTGAGGAGAACGAAAGACAATAACAAGCACCTCTCTCCTCCCCCTACCCCTTCTCTCCCAGCCTCTTCTATTATCCTGCACTATCTAATAGACATATTAAATGTTTATGTTCTTCCCATATTCTGTCATCAGCAAATACAATGGCGTGGCTAAAAGCTCTTACCTTGGGGGCCTGGTAAAACTGACATCTTCTTTTTTTCCACCTTCTCATTTTTATGGACGAGGCTTTAGATTTACAGTTTTAATAAAAGAGCTGTATTTCTTTCAGACTCTAGGATTTATGGAGCTCTAAGTTATACTTGCAAATCAGAGTGCAGATGGAGTTATGGGGACATCATGCACATCACTGGAGATGTATCAGCACTCTGAAATATGGCCAGCATATCAACCCAGATGCAGCCCCACAATGTGGATTAATTATCTCTTAGCGCAGATGTGTGAGGAAAGAGAGTGAAATGCCAGGAGAGATAAAAAAAATACCCCAAAAGGATAGATAAAGGGAAGATGAAGGCAAGAAAGGAGAAGAAGAAAAATAGTGAACATGGAGAGACTGAAGACAAAGGGAATAGATACGGAGAGATTTTTTTTGTCTATTGCCATGCAATTCATATTTGACCATCAGTCATCTGTTATTTTTGGCTTTACAATAGACATTCGATCAATAAAACTCCGTGGCAGGTCTGCCCAAATATTTGCCACAAAGTCAAATATGCACCTTGCCAGACTAAACCTTTGACTCAAACTTAGCTGAGCAGAACGGCCTGCTTCATCCTCCAAGTCAGTCACTGTCACAGAGATTTAAACAGCAAACAGAATTCACTCCAGCACTGCTTAATGGTTTTGTTTAACCCCCAACCAACTGACATGCTTTACATATCAATGTAGATTGCTAAAAAAAAAATATCGGCAAAACCTCCATATGTAGTATGTAAAGGACGTAAAGGACGCTTTGTAATTAGGTAATTTACATACTAACTAACAATACAGTGTATTGTTATAGGGGCAAGGAGGCTTAGTGGTCAACATGTTTGCCTCACACCTCCAGGGTTGGGGGTTCGATTACCGCCTCCGCCAGGTGTTTGGGGTTTGCATGCCCCCCCCCCCCTCTCAAAGGGAGGTTGATTGGCACCTTGGAAAAATTGTCCCTAGTGTGTGAATGGGAGTGTGTGTGCCCTGCGATGGGTTGGCATTCCATACAGGGTGTGTCCTGCCTTGATGCCCGAAGACAAATTCCCCGTGACCCGAGGGAAGATCGGATAAAGCGGTAGAAGATGAATGAATGAATATATATCACATACACACCACACAAATGAAAGTCCCCTCCCTCCCTCCCCAAACCACACCCACCAAGCGTCCTACCAAACCCATTGGAGACACCACAACACAATTAACAACCGATGCCTGTAAGCACTATCCTCAACACGTACGGAGAATATCAAAGAATATCACAGATACTGCACATTCCATGCAGTCATAACACCATTCAAATAAAGATCATTGTTCAGATATACTGGAAATACCGTACTTCCACTTCAAAAGAAAATGCACGTGTACTGAGTAACTGTCTGGGTACTTTTCGTTAAACCATTGCTGTGCTTCACAAGGACAGTCAAAATGAATCTTCTCATCCCCGAGATCTATTTGTGAGATCTATCTTGGCAGGAAATTTCAGAGAGAAATGCACGTTCCTTTCTCAGAAGCATTTCCTCTTGACTATAAACGCTGCCCTTCTCTTATTGAAGCTCGAATTAAAATCTGGGAAAATGAATATTTAACGACAAGTGCCAAATAACTTTTTCTTTGTCTCGGAAATAATGAAATTGCACCACCATCATTCTAGGTCTTTGGTCCCTGCAATCTGGAGGACCCCCTGGGCCAAGACGATAAGCTCGTTCCAGCAGCGGCAATGGTGAGAAGATTTCAAATCCCAGCACATCCTGAAGGAAGTGCGGCATAAATGTAACTGGATTCTTCCCATTCCTCTTATTCAGGAATGCCTTTAATTCGATGATCGCTCCACTGCGAGAGAAGTCTTCAAGTCTTATTGGTGAGCTACTTATTACCCAAGATTAGCGGTCACTGCATGCATTTTAGGGCTGTTCCAGCTCCCCAATATGCCGCCCTTTGATTCAATTGCTCAACTTAAATCTTTCAAAAGACTGAACAACTGGCACCAGAGTGGAATCTATATAGTGTGAGATTTAGTATTAGAATCCAGTCCGTCTGTACTCAGGAGCCCGAATTTCTCCACCTCACTCTTCTTCCGTTGTCCTTTCATAGCATTGTCAGGCTAATTATGCATTATGTTGTTAATGTGTCCAGCCCTGACTCGTTAACAACACCCAGTGGATGAGTTCAAAGCGCTTGCCTATCCTGGATGATTAGACAGATGCATCCCATCACAAGCTTCAAAAATGAAAACACATTAAAATGAAAAAAAAAATACTAATTTACAGTTCAACAACAGTAAGACTACAACTAATTTAACTAAACAGTAACAAAACAAACAAAATCCAGACTAAGGTGAATCCCTATGTTTACATTTATTGACATTTACAATACATTTTAATTTATGGGATGTAGGTATTTTTTTGTTCATTTTCATTTTTTTAATTTTTTCTTTATTGAACCTGTGATGGAAATTCTTTTTCTTCACATATACCAGCTTGTTTTGGAGGCTGGAGTCAGAGCGCAGGGTCAGCGCCCCTGGAGCACAGAGGGTTAAGGGCCTTGCTCAAGGATCCAAGGGTGGCAGCTAGGCGATACTAGAGTGATGTACAATGATCCAATTTATACAACTGAGCACTTAAAGGAACCTTGTTTAAATGTCTAGCAGTGGTGGTAACTATATATAAAAGTCTATTTTACTTGAGATAAACATATGTAGTGGATTTAACTGGTGAAAGGAATACAACATAAGTTTAAAAGTAACACTAAAATTGCACATGTATGCATACTAGGCATTGGAAATGGTTTGCTTGTTTGTTTTCCTTTATATCATTCCTGATTGTTTCTTACTTGATTGTAGTAGGTTTAATAATTCAGTTTTACCATAAAAAAAGTTCTGATAAAACAAAACCTTGACAAATATAAGATAGATAACATCACACATTATATGGATAATTGGCAGTACTTGAATGATGTAGTGAGAAGTATAATGGCTTAGTGGTTAGCACGTTCACCTCACACTTCCAGGGTCCGGGTTCGATTTCTGTTTCGGCCATGGCTGTTGAGTTTGAATCTACTTCCCGTGCCTCAGGGTTTTTTTCTCCGGGTTCTCCGGTTTCCCCTGGTCCAAAAAACATGCATGGTAGGTTGATTGGCACCTTGGAAAATTGTCCCTAGTGTATGAATGTGTGTGTGAATGTGAGTGTGTGTGCCCTGCGATGGGTTGGCATTCCATCCAGGGTGTGTCCTGCCTTAATGCCCATAGACGCCTGAGATAGACACAGGCTCCCCGTGACCCGACGGAAGATCGGATAAAGAGGTAGAAGATGAATGAATGAATGAATGAATCATGCACTACACTTCAAGTTCGTCAAAACTTGAAGTCTTCCTCCAAAGGGATTAAATGTCATCAGCAAATTTGGGACTTGCAAATCCTTCTCCTCGCACTCATTCATAAGAGAGGAAAATTCACCTTGACTATGATTAAAGAGCTCGATGAAGAGTGTGTGTATGGCCGTGTGCAGCCAGCCTCATTATGATGCACTCCCATGTTATTCGAAATAGGCCCTGCTCCCTCTCTAATCCTGCTCAGAGCTAATGGCAGCTCCGCTAGCCTCTTATCGCAAAAGACAATAAGCCAGAAAAGATAGCTAATTCAGTTAATGCACCACCTCTCCACATTATGGGGAAATTATAACTGCGCATAGCCTCATGTTTGTCTCCTCGAGGTTCATTTCAGTTGCTTGGTCAAGTGTAAAATGAAAGATGGGGAACGAGATGCACAAGTGGCAGCAATCATAAACAAGAAGCAGAATAAGAGGGTCTTATTCAGTCTCCCCACCCATTCTCTATAGCCAGACTAGTTTAAAAAAAAAAGCACAGAAAGAAAGCATAGAAGAAACTTCAGCAAGTGACTCGAAAATGTAACAAACAATTCATCGTTTATTTGGTATAAACTCCTGTTTTGTTCTGTTTTTTTTTTTTTTTTTTTTACCAGAACTCATTTAATCAAAAGTGAAATGACTGGAATGATATAGTTAATGAAATAGAAATAGTTCAAAAGATTTTAATATAAACATTTTCAGCACGGTCTGCTAAAGTATTGTGGGGATTCAAAAAACATTCATGTCAAAATGATGCACCTATTTCATTCCATTTTTAGATTTGGATAAACGGACAACTCGTTCATGCACAGCTCACATCAGCATCAGTCGCTCATGCTTCATGTCAAATGGTCCATGAGGCTATTGTTTGATAAATAATTGAGAGAAAATTAGTTTGACTTTTCTTTTTTCACTCGGGTCAGCCTTAGAGAGGAGGCATGCATCTCCATTCTCTTGTTTTGCTTTGCAATTAATTTAGTTAATTTATTTCCATCCCATGGTTTCATATGAACACAAAAGAATCTGCCTCCCATGTGCAATGAGACCAGCTCTTAAAAACAATAATTTAATTGCAAGCATCTCTCTTGAGTTAGCTCTCTTCCAGCTGGGTTTTGATGTTTCAGATTTGAAGTTTGCCCTTGGCATCTACCTGATTCACTGCACTGTTTCCACGGTCCAAAAAGCTGATTCAGGACTTTGAGGATGCATTTTCAGACGTTTTTGAATTTCGTTGCTCTAAAGCCGGATATTGTCGGGACAAATGGACATCTGTTAATGGTAAACCTGTTTCAAACTTGCGTAATACTGATTAATATAATGATTCAGGATCTGAGGATACATTTTTTTTTTTTCGATAAATGTCACATTAATGGTAAAGTTTCAAAATTCAATACTAATATTGGGATCCTAATACAGTTGTCATGTCTTGAGTGTATCTAATTCAACCTCCTTTTGTGTCTCTCACAGATTGGGTTGAAAATTGCACTTGGGTGTCAATTTCACTCGAATAAGCGTTATTACACCGGTAAAAATGTACACCTAGCATTATTATAAAATTGCGTACGGATTTCAGAGACAGATGTGCATCGAGTGGTTCGTCAAAACAGTAGATGCTGAATGTGTACATTTTTGTCCTTGTTTATTTATTTATTTACTTGTCACTCGTGAAAAGAAATGCATCAGATTTTCCACCACAACCTTATTAATTCTCAAGCCACAACAATAAAATCTAAGCATCATTATTTATAAAATGTTATAAATATGTGATCGATATTTAAATCAATAAGCATAATTGCACACAGTTTTACTAAACAGCCCTTTACCCCGCAGCTTCTATATAAACATTAGTGTAACAACAACAACAACAACAACAACAATAATAATAATAATAATAATAATAATAATAATAATAAAATAAATAAATAAATAAATAAATAAATAAATAAATAAATAAATAATTTCAATATAAAAATAAAATACTAATAAAATAAATTAATAAAATAAATAAATCAAGGGGGGCACAGTGGCTTAGTGGTTAGCACGTTCGCCTCACACCGCCAGGGTCCGGGTTCGATTCTCGTCTCGGCCATGTGTGTGTGTGTGGAGTTTGCATGTTCTCCCCGTGCCTCAGGGGGTTTTTTTTTTTCTCCGGGTTCTCCGGTTTCCTCCCTGGTCCAAAAACATGCACTGTAGGTTGATTGGCACCTTGGAAAATTGTCCCTAGTGTGTGAATGTGTGAGTGTATGTGTGTGTGTGCCCTGCGATGGGTTGGCACTCCATCCAGGGTGTATCCTGCCTTAATGCCCATAGACGCCAGAGATAGGCACAGACTCCCCGTGACCCGAGGGAAGATTGGATATATAGCGGTAGAAGATAGAATAGAATGAATGAATGAATGAATAAATAAATCAGTTTTATAGTAGTATTTTATGTTTACATATTTCTTTGTGTTTTTTATCATCTGTAAACATCTGTGGTACACGTTTGGATTTTTTAAAAACCTTTTGACGTTTTATTTATTTATTTTTAATAAAATCCACATGCCTTACATTTTGTTACATGATTAGGCAAATGTTTTCAAATGGTGAAAGGTCTAGAAGGCAGGCAAGGCCATTACAACCTTCCTCTACTAAGACATGCTATTGTAATGCATGTTAGCATTGTCTTGCTAACATATACAAGGCCTTTCCTCAAACAACATTTCTTAGCCTTACCAAATGTAAATGCAAGTTGTTTGTTCCACAGGCATTCTCATACCATCAGAGACGAGGCTTTTCGGACTGAACCGTGATAACAAGAAAGATGTTTCCTCTACTGTTTAGTCTGGATGATGTGGTGTCCATGGATTCCAAAAAGAAAAAAATAGAATTTTGATTCATCTGTCCACAGAACAATTTTTCACTTTCCTTCAGATCATTAATTTAAGCTTTGGCCCAGAGAGAATGGTGGCATTTTTGGATGATGTTCACGCATGCCTTCTTCTTTGCATGAAAGAGATTTTGCCAGCATTTGTGGATGACATGGAGAACTGTTTTCACAGAAAATTATGTCTTAATGAGCCTATTCAGTGAATTCCGTTACAGAATCATGGATGAATCATGGACTATTACTACTATGCACAAGATGCATAGTAGTAATAGTTTGTAGTAGTTTGGTTATACAGTACATATCAATTTACCTAGGTCAATTTATTAGTCATCAATCTGTACCTTACTTTTCCTTAAAATTGTACATTTCCTTACCTTAAACATATAATATGTTGCCTGTGTTCTACTGCGAATAAAATATGGGTTTGTATTTTATTTACATTATACAGTGTTTCAACTTTAAAAGAAAAAAACAATTATTGTGCATTCATGTGTGGTGAATTGACTTTGTTTGTGTGCATGTGCATGTGTGATCCTATGGCTGTATGCTTAGTAAGCGGTTAGTGTGACAGTATGATTATCAGGCTGTCCTTATTTTCTCTTATACAGGCCTATAATTTAAATGTCACGAGCCGCATTCCTTATTAGTCTTCTAAGATACTGTTAGTAACAATTAAATATTAGCTCTATAAACGTAAAACATATTTTTTAATATGTGACTGGGAAAAAAATACTTACCTAATGACATTGTTTAAAAGTTATCAGAACTGTGACAGATATGCTAGATTTTTATAGTCTTTGGCATGTACATGCTACATGAACACGTAAAGACATTAAGATATTAATTTTACCCTGGAATATACTGTACACAAAGAGGGAGTATTTGGGATGCCAGTAAAATAAGAGATTCCTCTTGAAAGCCACTATATATGAGAAATCTAATCTATAAATCGCATGCAATCCCAGGTAAAATTAAAATGAAATTAAATTCAAATTGTATTTGTTACATTCACATACATACATAGTACCACATGCATTGAAATGCACAGACCGTCCAGCATGCACATAACGGAAGAAGGGAAAAGTAAATAGTGCAGACGTTATAAATAAATGTGAATAAAAAAGATAAAGTACAATAAACATAATCAAAATAGAAATTCCCTTCCTCATTCTCAGCTAAAGCGGTTAAACCTGTTTGGAGTGGCAATAAAGGCATCCTCCAAAAAAGTCAGAAAATGTATAATTACCTGGGAATCTGTATAAAAAATATCATACCACATCCCATATTATCACTACTGAGAGGATACACTGACCTATACGCAGTTTGAGGAGTAACTAGTTACATGTAATTTTGTAATTTAATTAAAAAATAGAAAAATACCAGTAATCTGTTACAGTTAAAGCAAAAAAAAACATGTAATTAAATTACAGTTAATTTAGAAAATTACAGATTACAAATTCCAACAAAACACCCCCCTCCCCAACAATTTGATTCTGAAGGAGCTCAGTTTCGAAAATATATCCCACTTTTTTCCGAGTGCCACCTAGTGGACAAATGAAAGTAATCACAAATTAATCATATGTAATAAGGTACTTTACTTTTATAAAGTAATTGGAAAGTTACACTACTTATTACATTTTGAATAGGGTCATTTGTAATCTGTAACCTATTACATTTCCAAACCTTCCCAAGTGGCTGAAATTAACCTTAAAATGGTCAAAATCCTGTTGAATAATCCTCCTTTCCTTTTTTTTAGTTACCTCCACTCATCTACTATAGATAGCACAAAAATAGAACATTTCTAACTGTAGTTCTTCATGCAGCAAATCAAGATGGCCACCTTGGCAAATTTATTAATACATCCACTAAAAACACAGGCTCTAGAGGATCAGGAATTTTCACCCCGCCCCACCCCATATATTACCACAGGAGTTATCATCTCTCCTGCAAGAGATGTAATCAGCAATACATCAGTGAAAACAAGAAAAGAGAGGCTGATCGTTTTATCGGGCACCTTTACACCGTCGGAATGAACAATTTCTCCTTTCTCAATGGCCACAAAATTAATGGCATCGCTGTTTGCATCATTAGTTATTACAAGAGCAACGAAGTCAGGAAATTCGGTAACAAAAATGCTCATCTACACTCTCAGAACTTTAGAACCTGGAATGATTGAAAGTCATGCTTTTGAGTGTCTAATTTTATATATTCTGTTGCCTAAGCAGCTCCAGCCTTCTAAAGTACAGTCTTGGAGAACTCACTCTCACAACATTTCATGGAATAGACGGGAAATGTAATCTATTGACTCGTTCACCGACATGAACTTCTTTTTTTTTCATGTCACAGAAAAATATTTCAGCAGGAAGTATTTTTAGTTCCTCCACCACATTTTTCTTTCTGCCACTGGGTACCAATGCGCTGTATTGTTTTTGTCTCGTTCGTTATTGATTTTATAATCTTCAAGGACTATTACTCAACATATAAGCAGGGGATTTTATCCTTGCTATTGTAAACATCGTCTGTAGTTCCTTCTAGACATAATGCAGTCAATATATTATTGTCCCAGTTACTTAAGAAGACAGTGTTAATTAAAGACACACATTTATTACAGTACAACCCTAGCCCTATATTTTCTTTAGAATTTTCTGATGGTGAAAAAATATTACCTTGCACATCATCCATAGCATCCATTGCTATGGATGAGGGGGCCAGATGGAGGCAGTTGTTCTGAGTGACACAAAAAAGGGAAATTCATGTCCAGGAACACAAATCAATCAATGAAAATTTGGAATATTATATATCATAAAATGGAGTGAGATTTATTGTCTTAGAAGACTGTCTTTGGTGTTCTTTAGTTTCTGTAACCAGACTCTTTGCAGCACATTCAATAAGTCCTGTAAGTTTTGATGTAAGTATGTTCATGAATAGAATAGGACTTCTAAATGAATGCCCGGGGATTTCCCAATAGAACATTGTTCGGCTCATAATACTCTCTCTTTACCCGCTGGTTTTCATCCCATAGTGACCTTGCAAGACCAAGTTAAACACTGCACATGTACCAGATCAACAAAAATGTACATATAAAAATATGTATGTAACCCTGGTTCCCTGAGGGAACAAGACACTGCATTTGTAGAATTTTGGGAAATCTTCATAATGATGTGCTCTGAACATGCGTGAAATCTCATCTGCCTTTTATAGCAGATGGAGTGGTGTTGCCCATGGATGATGGTATGGCCAGGAAGCATAAAAGCACATGCAATGTTACTGGCATCAGCTTCAAAAGTGGAAGGAAGCACCACAGGGATGCGTGCAGTGTGGACTGGTGACGCAACATCTCATTCCCTCAGGGAACCAGGGTTACACATGTAACCTAGGACATTCCATATCAGGATGTATCGGTGACACTTTGGGAACAAGCCAAATCCGCCATACTGACCAGACCCTGACCAAGAAGCCAGGAGAGGCATTGTCAGGCATAAACTGACATGGTCAGAGTGGTGGAACAGCATGCAGCATCATAATATCCTGGAGGATAGTACCGAGTGCCCTCTGACCGGAAACGGTGCAGGAAGACCACAGAACCATACGCAGAACAATGTGCTAAGCTTGTATGGACTGTAGTCTACAAACAGCCGGTCTGGTTTCTGGTTGGGCCTGAGGCAGAGGATAGAGTGCATGTACTCTAAGGGCACTGGGGATCAAAGGATGTCAAGTCAGGTTCACCTCCTACAATGGTTCAAGGGGGGAGGGGGGCTTTAGAGCGTCTTAGACAATGGCCAGGTCCCAACAGTCACAACAGGGTTAGCCTGCCCATCTACACACAGACATGTGCATCATCCTTGAGATAAAGTAAGTAATATTGCTAGTGAGAGAGCTGTGAACATTCACATAGATATCTTATAATCATAGCCAGCTACACATGATGCAAGCTACACATCCTCACCAGAGCCTGCTGGCCCCACCATAGTGGGACACCCTGTTAAGCCGGGATAATGAGACCTGAACTGAACAATTTAGGTTCCAGTGTGCAGGACCCATGAGATATGTTTGGCAGGCATTTCTTCGGCTGCAAGATAATCTCCAAAAGGAATCAGCCTCTAGAAACTGACCTCTGGTGTGACCGCAGCGTGCCCCCTCCAAAATCCGCAATGTCTGCAGGCAGAACAAAGGGGCAAGTTGTTAGTGCCACTAGACAGCTCTTGAGAGAGAGAGAGAGAGTCGGGTTAGTCTTCTCCCACCAGACTAATAAGGCGGAACATAAGGAATATTTGCTAGTAAGAGAACTTCGAAAAATCTCCAGTTGCCCTACGCCAGCTCCCTTGAAGCTAACTTAGCATGCTTCTAAACCTGCCTCACATAAAGCATATGTATCTCCCGGGGAGTAAAAGAAGGCATAAGGAACATTGCTATCACTAGTGAGAGTGCTTTCGTCGAAAGGCACTCTCCAGGAACAGAGCATGAGGAAAGCTCTATATCTACCCCCTCAGAGGAAGAGTGAAGGAGCTCCGCAGGCTCCTCGTGGCGGAAAGAAACACAGTAGAGGTGTTTCTGAGCGTAGCAGGAGAGAGCTGGATCTGGCAGGAGAGAAAGAAAGAAAGGGGACATGCCTGTCTACATTCTCTTTGCTAGGCCCATTTGTGAACCCCATGACATCAGCCACCATTTGCCTTGGCAGAAGTGGGACAAAGCCGCAAGGATGCTAGCAGGAAAGCTTTCCTCAAAAAGTGCTCTTCAGCATGAGGGAGTTTCACATCCTCAGAGGAAGAGAGGCACAGACTCCTTATGGGGCGAAGAAACCACCAAAGTCTTGCTTCCCCAACCAGAGGGAGAGCACAGGATCTGGAAGGTGAGGAAAGAGAAAGGGGCATGCCCAACTCTATTACCTCTGCAGATTCATTCTTGAACCCTACGACACCAGCCACCCCTTCATCTCAACAGAAGCATTGCCCGAGCAGTGAGGAACACTAGCAAGAGCGCTTCCTCAAAAATCGATCTCAGGCAGCCGGCTCCCTTGAGAGCTGCCTTAGCATGCTCCCCCTTCCACGCAAGCAAACAGAGTGCGTGTGTATCCTAGTCATAATAAAATGACGGCAAGGAGGGAAGCACGACCTGAAAGCTTGCTTCTTTTCTCTAGAGATCATGTTAATAAAGACAAACAATAGACGCACAATTCACAGAGAAACATCTCCGTCCGCATTAAATGAGATTTCACACATGTTCAGAATATATCACACTGAAGCTTTCCAAAGCATTGCTGATGCAGCTCCAGTTCCTGAACTCATCCAACTAACTCATCCAACTTTCTTCTAGCATCCAGTGAATGCCTATTGTAAAAGCTTTCAGTAGTGAACAGGAGTTACACCCTGATCTAACTGCAGACCTGCACATGGCAGTGTGTACATCCCACTGGGATGAATAAAATCATCAATCAATATAATGTGTTTGGATGCATTCCTACTATAACCATTAAATTTTTGTGACTTGTGACCCAGTAGAGGCAGAGGTGGTTCAGTTTTTTTTTTTATATCTCTGGGTTACTGATCAGTAGGGAGTAAAGGAAACATTGCCAGTTTACCACTATTGGGCCCATAAGAAAGACGCTTAATCCTCTTCAAACCAGATGCTTCTTCTATTAGCCATTCTGTTGGTTCAGGCATTGATATGCCTTGTGTGCTGAACACTTGGTCGCCAGATTACTATTGATGGGGATTTATCACTGTTAACCTGGAGCACCTCCCAAGCCTTGGCATTTCCGAAATGCCTCTAGCCAGTCATTTGGCAATACCAATTTGAGCTGCTCATTTTTCATGCACCCAACACACTTTTCTTTACAATACAAGAAATGACTGTTCTCTTACAATTGTTGTAATAGAATAATCAATGTTATTTGATTATTGTTTGTTATTCTAAATCGCTGGTGTATGGTTCCTCTTTGAATCCTCTTAGAACTGCATTCCTAACTATTGTACTTTCAGGAAAGATATACATCACAGATATATTATGGAGTAGTCTATTGATTCAGTGCTGTAAGGCTGAAAAAATTTGGATAAGATTAATATATGGAATGAAAAAATGATAATACTGTTTTCGCAGTTTATGAAGAATGAAACATATCTGATCTAATACAGCAATTACCATCTCAATAAACTACAGGGAATGGTCTCTTCTGCTAGAAATGACAATCAATACTGAATTCATGGTGTTAGATAGAATATCACACAGACAGTCAGCAAATCTTAAATAATTCAAAATCAATTATTCATGTCGAGAATCTAGATTAAGTGTGTTTTTGTGCAATGAGAACTGCCTAAAAAGGATCTTAAAAAGTCTACGGATATATAGAAATAATAATAATAAAATAAACCTTATATATAGTATAGACTGCATTTGGTTAATGATTTGGTTAGGAGATTTGCTGGTATTTTTGTTTGAAAATTGGGATTGGTTTAAGGATCAAGGCAAAGGCAGTATCATTGTATCTGAAAAATGAATGATAAAAAATTCGCTGTCTGACAAATTATTTTACTGACATCATATTGACTTAAAGAGAATTTATATCTCTTCCAAACAATATTTAAATTTTAATAAAGACAATAAAAAGTAGTAGTATATAATAAACAAATTAGTTATTTTCATCCATATTACTATATCTACATACGGAATAACAAAAACAAATTAAATATGCATTTAGTCATATTCAACATTTTCAAATATATGTAATTAATAAATAGAGAAAGAGAATAGTGACTTTAAAAGAAAGCAGATTCTGAGACACTTACACAAGCCTGGGGGTGTTTTGGCTCAAAAGTAATAGAAGAGAGATAGGAAACACCTAGAACTCTGTTTACTCCTGTTTAGTTTCAACTGATCTTTTTGGCAATAAAGAACATGTTTGTTAAACAGCCCGATAGAGTACATGGGTTCTGCTGTCTGCTGGGTGTACCACATTATGCATCAATAAATTATTAAATGCTTATTGTTAAAGTCTCATCCAAACCCTGTTTTGGAAATCCATGGAGTGTTTAAATGTTAATAATAAGCAGGAAACAATCAAGCCACATTCTGTGACGCATTCTGTAATGACCATTATTTATTTCAGCTGTCTCCTCAGATGATGCTATCTTGTACTGATCCATTTACCACTGGGTTTAAATGGGAATGTCATTAGCAGGGAATGTGGGGGTAATTACTCTGTCTTGTTAATTGTGAATAAAATGGCAATTAATAACCTGCTTGAGTGCAAATAGGCACAAACGCATTGTTATTTAAAGGGACAGCAAGCTGACAGCAAGCTGGGCAATTGTGCAGATGCTTTTTAATTACACTGTTTCATCAAGATGCAAAGACACAGGGACTCCAGTGAAGTATTTGCTGTAGAATGCAATGTCATCTTAAATTCATGCTAATGTTTAAGTGCGCAGTGAAAAAGCATAATTATGAAAGTTCATATTAGTCTTTATGTAGTAATGTTACTGTTTTTTCATTGGAAAAGTGGACTTTTATTTGCTGATATATATATAATGTGTGTGTGTGTTTGTGTGTGTGTGTGTGTGTGTGTGTGTGTGTGTGTGTGTGTGTGTGTGTGTGAGTGTGTGTGTGTAATTACCAAGATATTTAATCTTGCCTCTTGTGTCGTATTTCTAAAATTTAATTTTAAATAGGTTTTGAAATATTTTGGATAACATTAAAGCCCAAATTTGTTAAACATAATATTTAAATACTGGACACAGCCTGAATTTCATCATATTTGTTTTTTTGTTTGACAGCATGAACGTAATGATGTTTTTGCCCGTTTAGGTCATGCCCAATTCATCATCTGTCTCATTTGCATTTTGGAAATGGAAACACTAATAATTAATTGCACAGATCTTTTACCAAGATATATATTTTTGCCTTGTCACATGCTAATCCACCTACTCAGCAAAAGGCAGATGCATGCTGGGGTTGTGTTGGATAATAAGTAGCTTCCTGGGCACACATTAGATTTAGACGTCCAAATAAAATATAGTAAGGGTTTGGCAGCTGTGTTTATAGACTCATGTCTGGAAACAGCCTCTCGTAAGATAGCTCTCACTACTCTGTGCACAAGAACATTATGCAAATAGTTCCATAATTATGCTGAACAACTTTACAAGAACCATGTTATAAGATACTTTTCATTATAAGAGCATATGCCAAAGACTCTAAGTTGCTTTTCATGAGTGAATGTTAAAAGGAATTACAATTTAAATTGCACTTGATTTATGCACTTAAATCTCTTTGTTTTATTTACTCTCAGTGAAGAATGAGAGTAAAAGATTACATTTGGTGATTGATATAAATGAATAATATATATATATATATATATATATATATATATATATATATATATATATATATATATATATATATATATATGTAATTTTGGATGTGGTCAATAAATGCAGACCCACAACTCTCTAACAATAGACAGCTTGAACCACATAATTAAGTTAGATGATGACACGATATGGTGGAAGTGGATAAGTTAAGGTATTGGTGTAAAGCCAACAACCTGTCTCTGAATGTAGATGTGCCAGCACAAGCAGTGAGGAACAGAGCGTACTGATGTGTAATAAGGTACAGGTGTGCGTTACAGGTGTTCCGTCCGGCTCCGCCCTTCACTCCCGACGTGCTGGCACAGTAGACAAAACAAAAGAGATTGTTATTGACTTCAGTAAGACACAACATGACTGCTTTCTGCTGAGATTGTGGAGATGTGAGAGTACCACATACCTCACCTGGTCTCTCATAACAAGGAAGTCCCAGCAGTGTCTTTACTCTCTTAGAAATCTGAAGAAGGCACAGCTCCCACCACACATCCTTCACAACCTTCTACAGAGGAACCATTGAGAGCATCCTGAGAAGCTGCATCACTGCCTGGTTTGTGATCTGCAGCGTCTCAGATCGCAAGACCCTATAGCGAATAATGAGAAATGCTGAGAAGATCATATGGGTCATTCTTCCCTCTCTCATGGACATTTACACCACACACTGCATCTGTAAAGCCAGAAACATGGTAGCTGACCACACCGCATCCCTCCCACCCCATTCACACACACACTCTTCACTCTCCTGCCATCTGGAAAGAGGTACAGAAGCATTTGGCACTCACATTCCAGACTGTGTAACAGCTTCTTTCCACAAGTAATCAGACTCCTCAACACAACAAAATTGTACTGATACACACAATTAACAGACAACAAACAAAACAAAAAAGGAAAAAATCTGTTTGCACATATGCTGTATTTGGACTGCAGTTGAAATGTACTACCTCAGTGCCAGTGTTCACATGTAAAGTATTTATTTCTGATTGACATACAAACAATACATTTTGTGCAAAACTGTAGCATAATGGTTGTTTCTACTGCACACGGTTCCTTGTCTTGTCTTTTTTTTTTATTGTGCATTAAATGTACACTTTTTGTTTTTCTCGTTTTTCTGTTAAGACTTGTGTAATTCTGTGTTCTGGTTGTTAATTTATGTTGTCGAATGTAGTACCTTGGTCCTGGGGGAACATTGTTTCGTTTCACTGTGTACTGCACTCCATATTGTTGAAATAAAAGTCTCCTTGACTTGACTTAAAAACACCGTAAAGGTAAATTCTGTACAGTACTAAGCTGCTATGATCGTTCAGTGCTCTAAAGAAAAATACTGGTGCGTAATGAATTAGATTTGTAAACAAGAAAATATCTAGGACTAATTATAACATGTTATAATTAATTATAAATATCTAGAGTATACATCAAAATTAACTGTTGTAGAATCAGTGTTATAATTATACATCCAGTGAGCTGCTTGAATTCTAGGAAAGTTAACTCCCTGGCCAAGAAAGAACAACTCTCCCACTTTATAAAGTACTAGCTTTAAATTAGCATGTAGCAGAAGCAACAGCAGCAGAATCGACTTTGAATTGTGAGTAGAGCACAGAGACTGTGTGATCATTTGTGACCATGTGGCGTTTAATAAATGAGGCTACACATAACACAGCATTAAACTAAGATAAAACATACACAGAGAGATCAATGAATCTAAATTGCCAGTAAACATATCACCCTGTAGCCCAAGACTGGTTGCCTACTGAAGCTAAGCATGGTTGAGCCCACATGGGTACATGGGTAGGTGACCTCCTGGGAAAATTAGGTTGCTGATGGAAGAGTTGTTAGTGAGGCCAGCAGGGGGTGCTTACCTTGTCATCTGTGTGGGTCCCAGCACCCCAAAAATAATGAAGGGGAATAATGTACTGTCAAACAGCAGGGGGTGCTTACTGTCTTTCGGATGAGACGATAAACCGAGGTCCTGAACTCTCTGTGGTCATTCCCAGGATGTCTTTTTGGAAAAAGAGTAGAGGTGTGTTCTCGGCCTCCTGGCCAAATTTGACCATTGCAGCGCCTATCCATCCACATATCTACTGATTGGCTTCATCATTCTGTCTCCTCTCCACCAGTAAGCTGGTGTGTATGGTGGGCGTTCTGGCACACTATGGCTATATAATAAAACCATCCGTGTGAAAAAATGGCAAAAGATTATTTTGGATTTCTGATTATTTACATAATTTAAAACACCATAATTACTTTAGAAGATTTACAAGAATATTTTGTCTTCAGGTTCTATGTTGGTTGGTTTCACTAATAATAAGCATACATGACAGTAAACCTCATGGTATGTACATTGACCTAGAGTGAATATAAAGTCAGCTGTAATAGATTTTGCTGCATAAGGAGCCTCTGTGAAGATTGCAGAGGAAGAACGAATGACTCCTTCCCACACTTGTACAGTATCTGATGTCCCTGAAGAGGTTTGACCAAATCCGTTGACATATTAACGGCAAGACAAATGATAGCACTGCAGTTTTAGGCTTGACAATGGGCCAGGATGCCTCACAGCCTTCTTCACACTACTGCTTGTGTCTATAAATACTGTATGAGAGTCTCAAAAGAGCCAATTTTTTTATCATCAAATTCCATGAAAGCCTTGGGGCAAACTGAAAAACAGAATTAAATGCAAGGTGATATTTTTGAAAAGAAATATCATCAATATATATTTTTTTTAATTAAAAAATTTTAAAGTAAGATAAATTTGTCTTGAAATTGCAATTGTAATGCAACTGTATATTGCATTAACACTGGTGTCATAAATGGCAGGTGGACAGGCGTTGATTAACTTTTTATATTCACACCATCAAAGAAATGGAGGCTAGGCAGGTACAATTTTCCTTTTGGAACTTACTGTGTAGTTGTTTCAGGGGTAAGAAAAAAAGTCTATATTCTGAAACCACACAAAAAAAAAATAACCCAAAAAATGTTCACTGAAATTTGCAAAAAAGCTTGTATTGTAAAGCTATTGTATTTAGAATATATTAATGAATAAGATTATTACTAGCTTTAGAAACTTAAATAATCAAAATAAATTTATTAAAAGGTAATATTTTTATATTATCTGCACACACAGCTTTCTGTAAATTCCAGTTATAAGCCAATAGCAGATCAAAGATATCAAAAAGGTATGTAGGTATTTGCACACATGCTATTTTGCTCTTCACAGTAGCATAAAAAGGGAACTGTTGTGATGCCAAAATTTTAGCATTCTAAATTAATAACTCATGCCCCCACACCCCCTACCTTTTTTTCCCTCTCAATTTCTGTGCTATATTCATAGATCTATGAAAATGTACCAGACACTTCCACAGGCAGTGGACACAGACACTAACCTTGCCAGTGGTAAGTTTGATCTGTCTGTGGGTAGGTGTGGGTATCATGTGTAGTTTCCTATCCTCATGATGCAAGACGGCAGCCTTTCTATGAAGCGCTCCAGATTTAATCAATTTAAATACCTCATGGATAATTTCCTCTGAACCATTCTCGCCCCCAATTTTATTGACATAATAAGGAACATGGCAGATACACCAGATCTCAGGTCAAATATTTTGGATTAGCAAATAAATTGTGTGATATTTTTGTGATTGATGGCTTAGTGTCATGAGGTGAGATGAGAGGAAGAACTTTGTATTTGTATTTATACCATTTGTCTCAAGGATATGTGACAAATTTGACATTGAGAGGAAAAATGATCCTTGGTTTGATCCATGCCAGACAAAAAGAGGGTAGAAGAGTCTCATTCCACCATCCAATTCCACACCCTTCTTTTCTGCCTTTGTCCCATGCCTCTCCAATTTTAGCTCATATGAAAATAATTTGCATAATGAAAGGATAGGAAATGTACTTTATTGGAGGGGAGGGTATAAGAAATGTATTCTCACTGAGAGCATGATGGAGAGAGGGAAGAGAACAGAGGTGAGAGCAAGAAACAATAAAACGTAATTATGCAGCACAGATAAACCTTCTTAATTCCTGCACTGTCAAATAGTAAGATAGCAGACTCACATTATTTCATTTAGCACAGCCACAAAGCCTCATTCAGGCCAGTGATAGGCTTTAGCACATGACAATTCAGTTAATCAGAATGGTGGGGAAAAAAAACCCTGAAATTACAATGTTGATATCTTCACTATATCCCAAACCACCATCCAGTCATTTTCTTGAAGGTATAACTAATTGCATTTCCTATTCTCATGTTAATATGTGGTCTCAACCAAGAATAACATCTAATTATTCTGTTATTTGTTAAATCTTTGTTCAGAAACAGAATAGGGAAGAAATCGATCTACTATGGAAGGAAATGTGTTTCGTGGGAGTTAAGGGGCACAAATGAGGATCTCGTAAAAATTCTTTTTCATTGGAAAGGCCAAATATTGTATTGTATTATTTATAGTGCTCCTCCTATAATGCAGTAGGCAAATAAAGTATCAAATGTCATAACAAGTTATATCTGTAGTTAGATTTAAAAAATATTTAATAATAAAGTGAATTGATTGAGCAAAAAACTGAAATGGTTTATAAGTATTTTATAACAGTATACAGCAGCTTAAATCCAAATAAGATTACCTTCTTCCCTAATAATCTTTTGAGTATCATTCTTATTTCTATTACAGATCTATAATAATAAAGCCGCTCCCAGAGAAACTGTAGTAGTAGAAGACATATCAAAATGTAAATGCAAATTTAAGTAGGAAATATTTGACCATAAAACATAACAGCTACTTCATTACTCACCTGGGTGTCAACTGAAAAGCAGATCATAAAAAACAGGAACCATTACATGATGAAAAGTATTAACAGTGGAGACGGCGTTAGCTTCTATTTGCTCATGAAGTGCTCTGTGTGAGTTTGTCTTCCAAAGGTCAGAAGGGAAAATGTAAAGAAAATTGCAAGTGGTCTGAAACACAAGCTGTGATCAAGCTGTGTGTACCGCTTTGTCCCCGCTCTATTGCGGCAGTGTACATTTTATTACAAAGAGGCTATTTGTAACTTGCTTGGGAGCAGAGCATGCTAAGTTGGCTCTTGAGGAACCATGGACAATCAATTGTCTTTCTCTTCTCATGTTGCTATCGTGACCCGCTCTTCTCGAGATCTTCCCTACAACATCAGAAAGATTTGACTGTTTCCATCCATGCTTGTTATGCTTGTTTAGTCTCTAATCATTAACGGTTGGACTACCGCAACTCTCTGCTGGCAGGTCTCCCTCAAAACTCTATTTTTCCACTGCGAAAGATCCAAAATGCAGCTGCACAACTTGTAGCTGCAAAACAGTGATGCACTCCGACAAAGCCAAAAATGGATCTTCTTACCTCAAAGACCTCATCACCACCCATACCGCACCTCGCTATGTGACAGCGTCTAGCACTGCTCGAGTGATTCCACTTCTCAGGGGAAGAAGTAAATTATGTTAAAGGTTCTTCTATGTTCTGGCACCTTGGTGGCGGAATGAACTTCCTCTGGATCTCTGAATACCAGAGACACTGGCTATCTACAAGCGACAACTGAAGACGTATTCCTTCCAGAAACACTAGACATAGCAGGTTTTTCCTCACAAAAAAAAGCCTTCAACTGAGTTTAAGGTTGTGTGTATCTTAAGTTAATCAATCATGCTTAAAGTACTTTTCGCTGTAAGTGCTGTAAATATAAATGCAAATGTCTGGAGGGAGTCAACTGCCAGCACTGTTCATGCATGTCAATGCATATGCTCAGCTCTCAAAATGCAGTTTTCTGGTATAGTGAATGGAGATGTCTATTATAGGGAATGTCCCTTCTCCGTCTTCTCCTGCTAGATTCAGCACCTTGTCTCAAAGTTTGTTTGCTTGTCGTTCGAAAGCTTGCTCAATGCTCCACCTCTCTTCTTCTGAGGAGGGGGATACCACAATTGGCAAACCAGTGGAAAGCTTGCCTCTGCAGCCAGTCCAGGAACTTTTGGAGGTACTGACTTTACTAAGCTTAGTCATTGCTAAGCTACGTATTTCTTGGTCGGCTGAGAATCAGGTATCGTGTCCTCCAATAGATCCAAATGAAAGATCCTGCATCTTAATTCACTGCCTCCATGCTGGGGCCTTCAGAATATGGATTATTCCATGACCTGAACATCTCGATGACTGTACAGACAACATGTCTTTGCTCTCACATATCAACCATCAGGGGAGACAACTGTCTTGCTTCCTGTCCAACTAGCGAAGCAGATCCTCCTCTGGACCCAAGGAAAGCTGTGAATATCGAAGGCAGTGTATATCCAAGGATGCCTAAACCAGGGAGCAGACATCATTTCAAAGCAATGAGGATCCATGGAATGGAGGCTCCACCCCAAAAGTTGTTCCACCCAAAAGATATGCAGAAAGTTTTACAGTGCTCACGCGGACATGTTTGTGACTCTGTGGACCTGTCGCTCCTCTCAGACTGGATTCCATGGTGCAGGCAAGGTCTGGGTCATGCTTGTATGCTCTTCCCCTGTTCTGGAGAAAGTGTTCTGGAGAGAGGTTGCTGGGATGGAATCCATCTCCTTCTGGTAACCCCTGGCTGGCTGGGCTGGCCGGCCATGGTTTGTGAATGTGACAGCCTCTCTCGGACATCTCTAGGTTCCTCTAGGATCCAATAGGTTGGTATCTCATCTCTCAGGCAAGGGTCTCTGGCATCTTTAGTGCCACTCCTGGCCCCTCAGTCGTTCAACCTAGATCTTCTTATTCAGGGATTAGTTAGTCTGGTGGTATTGCACACATATTCCCAAAGCATTCTTGAGGTTATGCACGTAATCCTGGTTCCTGGCAGGATTGAGATGGTGCATCTCAGTGCCACACTGCAATAATCCCTTTCCTTTCTGAAGCTAGAGCTGTCTCTACTGCATGTGCTATTATGCTTCCTGGAAGTGATGTCACCTTGCCGGTAACATCGCTCCCTTCCATTGGATTGATTATACATCTGGTTCAGAGCATGGTCAGGCAGAGGCATTCCCAAATCATTGTTCCCTCAAGGAAACAGGGTTACATGCTTAATCTAGAGATGTTCTTATGAATGTTGTTTTGTTCATTCATTCATTCATTCATTCATTCACTAACCTATTGGTATTGTTAAACTTTTCTGTATGTTGAAACAATTAAAAAGTACCTTAATGAAACATAACAAATCTACCTTTAATTAGCAATCAACTTCTGTCACTTTTCAACTGTAGCTGCTATAAAAGCAAGACCAAGCATGAGCTGAACACAACACAATCAAAGGTGTGGAGAAAGTTTTTTTTTTCCCTCAATGTTGTTGAAACCTATTTTTTCCACCTCAGTGACATTGAACCTGATCTTCATTATAAAGAAAATATATATTCGAGGCACATCTAATTACTCCATAATGATATTTCAGACATTTCAAAGCACAAGATTCACTATAGCCTAAACGTTTATTACATGAATCATGTCCATATGATTCTTTAACCTTCTTTTATATTTGGTGTTCTTGTCCTGGTATTAAGACACATATATCTAATGCACACTGGTAAATTGGTAAATAGATGTATATGGTACATGTACATTTAGCATTCCATTCAACACTTACTGTGCATTAGCCCCAATTAGATAACCACTGGATCCCATTTTCTTAATTTCATGTATTTATTTTAATAATTTATTTCATAATTTAAGTGATAACAGGAACTAAGCTAAATATTCTCATTCATTAATCATTGAAAAATCTCTATTTAAGAAAGTACCTCAAATTGTGGTGTTATATAAAAATATGAAACATTTGGTTTATAAAACTTGTCATCACACTTTTCTATATCATTTTTTATTGCATTGATTTACTCATTTTCACCAACAAAGTTACACATCACACCCCCATAGGAAATGGACAACATTATTCTCTTTCTCTTTTTTAGCCCTGAAAACAGATCAGACATTTTCCTTCAGCCTTCTCTGCCATTTTAAGAGCTACCATCCATTTTTTTTTCTCGACAGTGAAAGACCTGAGTTACAAGTGCGTCTAGGCTGAAGGAACAGTCATTAGCTTTTTAATAATGCATGAGCTCCTTCATCTCTTCTGACAAATGTCAGAGGTGAGAGGACGGGAATTGTGAACAGAACACATCTTCACATATCTAAAGTGCTCAGAGCACAGAACAACCCCCCAAATCTACCCCCTCCCTATCACACACACACACACACACACACACACACACAGACAAACACTCAATATACTGCCATATGAATGACTCAAGCAACCCTGCACACTTCCAATATATCTGTCTGCTACTTCGCCAGTATTGTATTCTCTGGAATGGCACATTTGACACTTAAAAGATAAATGGAAAAAAAATCTATATATTGTTACCAAAATAGCAAATTGTATTGGAAATATCTTAAATCATTGGTCTTTGTTTTTATTTCTACACTTTAATTAAAAGGATTCACATTCTTTCAAACGTTATGAAATTTTATGAAGTCTGAAGCTTGAATTAAGCCTCTAACTTGACACACTTTTGCTTAGCATAGACATATTCCATCCATCCATCCATCCATCCATCTCCGTATATTCTATACTGTTGACTCAATATTCTTTCATGTATGCCAATAAATTATAGAAAAAATTGAAATTTTGAAAGCACAGTGTTCCTGAAAACATGTAGTAATATTTGTCATTTTTTAGTCATATATGTTTATTGTAAATTATTTTCTCAGATCCTTTTAGAATCCTTAACTAGTACTGATCAAATCACTGACCACAGGCTGGCCTAAGGCATTCATCTATCCTGGTACACGGTAATGCATCAGTGGCCGTTCGGATGCTAGGTGCATGACGCATGAAAATCCCAGGAGCTTTTGCATAAATCACTACAGTCAAAAGGACGTCAAAAGGGCAACTTTGGCATTTCCCAGAGTTCCTCTGGGAGAGAAGTGAAGCATGAAGTCCGAGCTGTCAGCAAACATGACTGAAGCATAACGTCTGCTGAAGAGTGTCACTGTGAGTAAACAGACAGTCCTGCTCACAGTGTTGCTTAACATCTTCCTTCTATTATTCCATTTATCCTCTGAGAAGCTTCTGAAAGAACAAAGCTTAAAAGGAATCCTATGGGATTTTTTTTTCTGCTTTATACAGACTTTGTTCCAGACAGAAAAGACTTGCATGCCTAGAAGGTATTGACGTAATTCAGATAGAACAAGGAATAGTGGGAAATTTGGAAAACAAGATCCCTAACGGGTACAGAGGAAATACTGACAAGTATATCTAGAAAATATGACAAAATGATTACACCTACCATTTAGGTATGCTTAACGGGCCCACCACAGAGTTCCAGTGACCTAGAGTACTGGGAGTATATTTTTGGATATATAAATACAGTATTTGTCAGTGCGGATACCATGAGCTCTGCATAGACCAAATATCCAATTGTTACTTCTAGTTGTTAAACATACTCATGGATTAACTAAAATTAACTAAAACACTAAAATGCATATTTAAAAGAAGTATGGGTCAGGGTGAGCATATTAGTTAAGGTTCTGAGTGTTTCCATTATTGGGATCTTGAGCAAGAACCTCGACACTGCATTTCCCATAAGATTTTGAATGAAATGTAATAATTATATATTAATATAATACTATATTTCTGTGTTTATGAATAATTTGTGAACTTTCTGTTTGGGATCAAAGTGTTATTTCATCTGTTGTTAGACTTTGTGAAAGCACCTCAGCCAAGAGTTTAACAATTGCTGTTCTCCAGGCAGATACATAATTTATAATATAATATAAAATCTGTGTGTGGGACACAGAGAATCTAAAGGCAGGACTAAAGCTATGGCTGTAATGTCTAGAAGAGGTCATTGCCGGGTAAATACCACAGGATTCAAGATGGCACCACTTTTGATGGAGGAACAAGAAGATATGCGTGATTACCTAGTATTTTTTATAGATAAAAATTATACATATTTTAATTACATAACCATTTTTTTTTTATTTTTTATTGTACAGTCATGTTAAATGTATTTGTTTCTAGCCGAACCATAGAATGCATAATACACATCAACCACCATTCTCTTGAAAAGCTGAACTATGTGATATCTGTTATGTATGTTTTTATTTATTTATTTCCCTGCCGAGGTCCCTTGACAATAGAGGGGCTAAATGTGGAGCGCTGTAGGGTCAAGCATGTGAACACACACATGCGGTACAGCACTTCACATTCAGATGTAGGTTTTTGTTTTAAATGAACGCTTAAATAAACACAAAAAATAAAATGTTCCTCAACATGATATATATATATATATATATATATATATATATTTATTTATTTTTATTTTTTTTTTTTTTTCATACATAAAGTCCTGGTTTGGCAAGAGTATTTTGTGTGATATGCTTGCAAAGATGCATCCTGTATACAGTCATTTACCTTCTAAGTACAATCGCTCAAAAAAGGAATAATATGCCACATGTGACATTACCACTTCACATTAATTGATGCTAGACTTAGTGCCTACAACAGGTCTCAAGTGGCTAATTTTACCCTTCAAATTACCACTGATCACATTTCGACCCGCTAGGTTGGCACCTGAGTGTACCCTAAACGAATAAATATTTAAGAACCATCAGACTAAACCATGCATCGTCAATTACACGCGTGTCGCTTTGCTAAGCGACATTAACATTTCTCTGGAAATGTTACAGGAAAGCACACATTTGTTTTAATATTATTTAGAATTTATCATTTAGCACCATGATTGGTCACACAGCTGCTTCACTGCATGACTGATTCAATTTTAGGAATATACAATAACAGGAAAAGTTGTCTTATATTTAATCTACATTAAACTACTAAGTAATGAAAATAAATGGCTGGAGTATTTTTATATAAATGATCCATTACTAATGTACTGATAGTTTAGGACTTTACTGTATAGGACTTTATTGTATACATTTTTCTTTATGATAAGGACCACCTGACCCTGCAGCTGGCAACAAATTTATTAGACATATGCCAAAGAAATTCATTTTGGTCTGCGTTACTTAATTAAGTATGAATTATAAACAACAACAGCAGAATTTCTATATATGGCAAGTAAGAGAAAATGAAAACTTTAGACAATTGTTGTAATTTTTTGATATTTTCTTTTTTACATTTCCAATCATAGCAGAATAGCCTTTATTTGCCACATATACATTACAGCACAGTGAAATTCTTTTCTCCATATATCGCAGCTTGTTGTTGGTAGTAGCTGGGGTCAGAACACAGGGTCAGCCATGATACGGGTTAAGGGTCTTGCTCAAGGACCTAAGGGTGGCAGCTTGGCGATCCTGGGTTCTTTAATGAAACTCTATAATTTCATGTATACCCTTGCAGGACTAGCTTTGACTGTACTACACTAATTTTCTTGTTTTGTTTTTTTTTCATGTAAATCTGCAACCATATACCATAGTGAACTCTTCATTTGTGTTTGTAATAACCTTTTTGGTTTCTGAGGTGTTAGTTTTAGCAACATTTGCATATTATTTCCCTACATTACCCACTAAATTCACTAAAGCTGCAAATAACTAATAATTATGTACGCTAAGTTACATACAAACAGCATTCATTTTCCATTCTCCTTTATAATTTAAAAACCTTTAGTGCTTCACCTTATACCTTTTACTGACTGCCTCCAGCGATCTAACATTAATATATGAGAGGCTTCATAGATAAACATCTTCACCATGGAGTTTTCACATTTAGCTAAAGACAGTCCTGGGGGGTTAACAGAGTATTCTTCCATCTCAGAGTGGCTTTGGGAATTGACACCATACATTACAGCAGCTATCAACTAAAGACAAAAGACCAAATTAGAATAGCACACGATTCAGCATGTGGAAGTTTCTTCCTTGCTTAAACCGATGGCACTGAAAGCCATAGGTCATCAAGATGCACATCTAAGTTAAATAGAAAAATGTAACAATAATAACAGAGGATTAAAGGTCAGAACGTATATTTGTAGTGACATGGAATCCATATCTGGACATATCTTTCAACATACATCTATAAGTGTCAAGAAAATCTTCTGGAAAAAAACGTGTCCAGACACTTTCTATTGTGGGACTTATATTCTGAATAAATTCTATTCTTTATAAAGAGTCTTGATATTTCGGTTTAATACCCATCAGATGGAGTTTTAAAAATGTTCCCTCCTTTTATTCAATAAAATAGAGATAATTCTTATCTTTCTTCATCAAAGTGATTCGGAGCTCTCTGAGGTTGTGTTGAAAGTGAAACGTCTTTACTCCTGCATCCTGCGTTTGATTTACCAGAGGGAAAGAAAGAAAGAAGAAGAAAGAAAAAAAGGAAGAAACTTGTAATTTTAATCTCAGCGGCTTGCTATGGAAACTTGGATATGGGGAACATGAGGAACTGTGAAATGAAACCAGCATGATTGGAAACCTATTCTGTGTTAGGTCATCGGTTACTTTGTCGATGTGTACCTACCATCAGTCATCTTCAAGGCCTGCATGCAACAAGGCTCCTCTAGGCTCTCCTGGCAAGAACACCTTCTAATTTTAATTCAACATTATGACTCGTGAGAGGATGTCGCCATCCCTCTGCTACTTGACTCCACATGAGGTTTTCTACCTCCGATTGTGCTGAATTTCAGAGGAATTCACTGCTCCTGGGCTATACCAGTCTGCAATCATCATGTCGACATTATGCCTAGTGGCCCAGGCCACATTCCAAATTTGTCATGGCGCTTTGGGAGTTCATTAAGGGTGGGGTTCTGTCGCTGTTTTTATATGAGGCCTGAAATCTGATTGGATCGAAGCACACACCAAAATTTACTGCTGTAAAATGAAGAGAATAGATTATTAAAAATAATTTCATAGATGGACAAAGTATATTAAAATATAAGTCGTAATAACATAAAGAAAGAGTTTATATCAGCAGAAAAGGCCTTGCTTGTTAGGATCTTTTACTGTTTCACGGATTTTGGGTTTTGGGATGTGCACATCCGGACTCTTGGGCCATGCTCGCTGTGTCGCGGAGTGCACTTCTCGGAGGGCACTTCTCAGAGTGCACTTTCTGGTTGGTGGCTATGACACCCCAGGATTTAAGGTCTTCGGTGCCCTAACTCTGACACTGGATCACTGTCTTCAGTTTCCCGGTCTTGGTGATGTGCTTCTGCTTTTCTTGTTTTTGTTTCTTTGTTTACTAAAATTCTATTCCTTTGCATCTCGCTAACCGTTACTGTAAATCATTTCCCTACAGAAAATACAAATGCACTTCACTTGTTTAACAACGAATCAAAATGAATGAGTTTATTTAATAAATTCAATAAATAAATGAATAATAATTCAATAAAATTACATTATTCGACCAATGTGCAAATGCTGCGATTTGTTTACGCTGCATGACACCAATAAACAGCAAAACCACTTACGTTTTTATGTTTTACGTTTTAACATCCATGAGTGGTGATAGTGAAAAGACAAAAATTCAGAAGAACATTAAAAGTTTCAAAATGAGTGGACAGGAAAATGCTTTTATTGAAAGTGCAGGTGTTTAGACAGAGCGTATTTCCTCTTTAAAAAATGATTTTTTTTTATTTTGGCTCCTAAATAAAATTGTTATTAAAATGTTATTTTCTTAATAAAACTAAAATACCTCCCCCATCATTACGCATTAAAAAATGTATTAGCGAAAATCAAAACAGTGCTTTATTCTTCATTCATGCACTTAGCATATATGCTAATTTTAAATAGCTTTTCTTTCCTCAAAATAGCATGTATTAACCATGTTTATAAATAAAAATAAATAAATAATAAATAAAGGTTTTGTTACTGTGTGTATATATATATATATATATATATATATATATATATATATATATATATATATATTCATTTCTTTATGTCCCTTTGGCTGACCCCTGCTTGATAGCATAAGCATGAATTGTGGTATGTCATTAATAGCCTATAATAACCAACTTTCTCTCTTCTCTTGTTTCTCTTTCTCTCTTGCTCTTGTTTTTTTTTTTCATTTTATCATTGTTCATAGTTTTAACCCACATTGCTTGTTTTTGGTCATAGATTTTACTGTTCCAGTATATTTTTTATATATATATTTTTTTTACCCCTAACAACTCATTATATTTGTTAATGATGCTTAACTGACTGCTGCTAATGTACATGATGACTGATTATTAAATTAACTCTTTTTATTCCACACAGATTATGCCCGCATGCCAATATACTGAACTTCACCCGCTACAGGTTGTGATGAAATTTAACTGGCCAATTTATATGTCATAGCCCTATTATGGATGTCCAAGCTTTGATGTTGCTGGAAATATGATTACTGCAAGGCTGCCTAACTTAGAAGGGCATGGTGTAAATTGGCTTCTGTGATCTCTTATTTTACTGCAAAGTGGATTTTTCATGTCCTAATTATTAGGGGAATGTGTTCGGCACTGCATGGATGCCATTCAGCCAGGTCTCAGTTAATTCTGAATGTAAAAGGACAATGAATGTTGAAGATTTGACAGCTAACATAAGATAAATAAGAGTGTGTAGCTCTTTTAAAGACTCTAGCATGATTATTGAAGCTTGTTGAATAGGAATGGTGTCCATTTTATAGTCTGGCATGAAGATGTTGCACTTTTTTTTTTTAAACAATATAACATGATATAATTACACATTAATGTTTATTTCTTTAGACTGACACTGGCTCCATAACCAGAGTCCCAAATTCCATCCAGTTTTCCCAGGAGAAGCTCCAAATCCATGGCAGTCCTGATAAGGATAACACATTTACTGAAAATGAGAGAGTGAGTGTAAGCTTCTGCACTAGATTCTGTCGTGTCACACTGAAATTGCTGATTATAAACACAGATAATACTTATTATGTATTCGTGTGGGCAAAAAAAAACACTTCCACTTCCTTTATGGGGTTTAGAGTTTGTCTGTCATACCACTATGGCACCTTCTCGACTCCCACTTCCGGCCACTGTAATCAATTTTTACGATCAGTGTGGATGAACAGGGATTATAAGAGTGAGCGAGCAAACAATGTCAATCATCAGACTCGTAGTGGGAATAAAATAGAAGGTCTACTTGTCCTTGGTGCATGGTGGCTGAAGTGTGATTTATGGTAAGACGTTAATACACTAATAAGTGAGGTTCATTACTAAAAAATAGATGGTAGCTGGCTGGACTGTGGTGAGGCATTTTAATTGGAAATGAAAATAAAAGAGTAACCACCAACAAAGCCTGCCATAATGATCTCCCATGAACACTTGTAAGGTGCTCAGACAAGGCACGTGTATATCCAATTTCCTCTTCGTTTTTTAATAACGCACTGGTCTGCAACTGCTTGGATGGGAAAGCTATTGAATTGTTATTTCATTAGAAGTAATTCTAATGCCCAAAACTATGCATGCTAGGTTTATATATATGCTAATATATATATATATATATATATATATATATATATATATATATATATATATATATATATATATAAAGAATGTATAAGCTCGATTGTCAGTCATAACAAGGAGGGCGAGAGAAATCAGAGGAAACATCTGGCTCTAGAAATTTTCCTAAAGTCGAAAGAAACAGACCACCATATGTCGTTCGCCATACCGTTATTCACAGCCTTTCACATCTCAATGTGTCTACAAAAATTTTTATATTTATTTATTTCAACTGTACATTTAATCCATACACTGTTACTGAATATGATTGGCAACAAAATGTCTCCAGATATTGGTTGTGGGTGATAAAATCCTCTCTCTATCTCTCTCTCTCTATATATATATATATATATATATATATATATATATATATATATATATATATATATATATATATATATATATATACAATAAGACCTGGATACACTAGCGGGGCAAATGAATGAATTTTTATTCTATTTTTTTTTTTACGCTCATTGCCAGCTGTTCTGTTGTATATACTTCTTTCATCAGCTTAATTCCTGCTGAGGTAGTAGGAATACAGAGGGCATTGTATGCACCCACCTCAACACTGTTATCGAGAATCAAGCAGGATATAGTGTATCCAGGCCTTTTCCTCAGTGTTCTCACTCCCCTTCATCAGCCGCAACCAATACTAAAGATTAAACTGAATAAAACCAAACGAATCATCTGGTCTTTAAAACAGTTTCGAATATAAACAACACAGTCACAAATCTGGAATGAACGCAAATGCAAAAATGCAAATACTGATGTAAATACTGATCGAAACCGAGGAATAGCTGACTCCTCCGTGGTTAATAAGTTCCGTATTGTCTTTCAAAATGAACCACCGAAAATACGAAAAAAGTTTTAACAAACAACAAATATCTGACTGCCCACGACATGTGACTTGGATAATCAATTTAAGAGTAACACAATACATGAAATGCATGATAGGACAAAAACAAACTTCTAAATGAGTGAATAGTTCAAATTTATACATCCTTCCCCAGCATAGGCCTGGATTAAAAAAAAAATCCAAAATTCTGCAAAATAAATATAATTTTTTTGAAAGACTGTGGCCTAGATCTCTCACTCACTATGGCCCCATCATGTCATTGTTAATATATTAAGCCTCGGGGATGTTCAGTCTGTATCATCCATCCATTTCCATAGCATCCTATTATTAACCCCAGTCCGGTATTCTGTGGTTCACCAAAGGAGCAATAAATAAATAAATAAATAAATAGAAACAATAAATACATAAATATCTCATTTTGCTTTAAATAAATACATACTTTTATCTGGGAATTATTTGTCTTGGCTTAGAAAATGACATCCCCATATCTGCTGCATGGGTCCTGTTCGAGATCGCCCAGTAGACTTTGCCCTCGGGGAAAGGAGAAATAAAGAATACAGGCACAGGTGAGCGCGTACACACAAGTGCGCGCGCTCACCCACGCGCGTAAAAGAAAACGCTTCGGATAGGGAACAACGCGGGTTTAGCACTCTGCATAAAGCACAGCGCAGCTCTCGTTTCACACTCGGCTAGGTTTGTTGGAGTCCCGCCCAACTCCTCACTCGCGGTCTGATCATTCTCCCCCTTTTAATCTTTACAAAGTCAAACTGTCTGTATCTTTTATAGAGTGGCATTAAAATGTCCCGAAAAAAGACTGGGATCCAATAATCATCCGGTGATGGAGGAGAATGGGGTCGCTCCAGCACTGAGCAGTGTGTGTGTGAAACCGCAGTGTGTGGTTCGCTTGGCACAAACAGGCACAAGATGGCAGGCAGTGCTAGGACCCTTCTTCATCGGGCTGTGCCGGGGCGTAGTATCCTGCCAGCTGCCTGAAGCGAGGCCCCCAGTCCCTGAGGTAAGAGAAGTCTTGCTCTGAGCTGGTGGACAGAGTGTGAATAGAGCTGAGTGAGAGTGCTGGCGAGCCACTGCCCTCCAGTGCGTATGTCTGAAATGAGTCGTATGGGGGCACTGACGGGTCTGCGTCCGCCTGTTTCACCTTCTTCTGGATGTAGCCTTTAAACAGGGAGAAATCGGCGACCTCCCGGTCAGAGTTCACATGGTTGTGGATGCGCTTGGGAAGTGACTCTGAGCTTTTGGCCTCGGGGAAGTCGTAGAGGTTGCGCAAGGCGCTCATGTCATAGGCCTTGCGTGTCTTGCTCGCCTCCTCCTTCGTCGTTGTACTTGATGACGTTGTCTCGCATGTCTTCCTCTTCCTCACACATGCGCTGACCCTTCCTGTGGCGCTTCAAGGTCACTATCAGCAGCACAATGACTATTGAGAGAAAGTGAGAGAAGGGGCGAATGAAAAGAAAGTGGAAAAACAAACAATACTGGAGATGAATTCAACATCGCAATATAGTCCTTCTTCTCTTGTACCCAGTAATGTTTGTCGACTTATTGAACTTATTTGATATTCTTTCAATAGAAATATGGATTATAATGTGGATTGAAAAGGGAAACTGATTTTAATCGAAATAAAGCAGATTACTAGTCTAAAGTCTGCTTCATGCCGTTTGAATTAGATTTATTACTTGATACAGACATAAAACACTTCTAATTGGTGAACAGTGTTTACAAGCCTCCTCCCGCTGAGTGCATTATCACATGATACAAAAACAAACAAACAAATAAAGTACATAGAATGGACCAACTTTAAATCGTGTCATCCCTCCGTTCTTACAAACGAAGCGCCATCAAAATGTGCTATAGCTATATCGCTCACTCCTACGAGATATGTATTACATAGACGCTTTCCAAAAGTGACACATATTTTTTTCTAAATTGTAGAAAATCAGCTCAGATCAAGTGTGAAATCAACTGAGGCTTAAAAGTGGCATCTGTGCAGGAGTCTGCCTATTAATTAAAGATAGATTTTGAGTACAAGCGCCTTGTGAGGCTGTTTATCCCCTTCAGGACATCAAAGCAAATAAACAAGTTTCAAATTTGTGTCTCAATTAATGATTAAATAAGGTATTTTTTTTTTAACAAGAAACAGTAAACCACAACCTAACTCTTTGGTAAACAAGCACACAAACACACATTTTTTTTAAACAAATGTCACTTCTGCGAAATGGTTTCTGTCCAATTTTCCTGTTCAGATCCTGTCGGGGTTGGGGGGGGGACACGCAGCGGAGATTAGCAAACAGGTCCGGACGCGAGCATGCGAGTTGGGATGCAAGGATGTGCCTTCTGGAGTCATTGGTGAAGGCTGAATGAGGAGCTAGCGTTCTCTGTGCTACCGTCACCCACAGCCTGACCCACTCGTAAATCATCTTCTCCGGTTGAAAAGTCACGTGGACTTTTCCGACTTAACTGTATGGAAGTTTCGCCAGGAAAAAAGGTTATGCCAACTTTCATTTTATCGGTGTCATGTATATAGAGGGCAGATCATTTATTAAAATGATTTGTGTTTGTAGATGTAATGTGTTTTCTTTGATATGTTCTATATGAAACAGGAGAAGAGTAAACAGTAAACAGAGGGAAAGCTTGCTTTGGAATGGATGGTATAAATAGTCTATACATATAGTACATTATCAACAAACCGTATACCAATATAATCAAAATGTTTGTTCGGCACCGTAACAAAACGAACATAATATATTCATTTGTTTTTGAAAACTGTCAAAATACAAGCTGTAAAATTAGTATTCTAAATAACTCTCAATACTGCCAAAGTAATATTAATAAAAATTTAGCCATCAGAATAAAAGTTAATTTAACCTTTTTTTCCATTTCCAATGTAAGAGAGTTCAGATATCAGTCAAATTAAGGAGACAATAATAAAGCTGTGAGTCATTATATGCCATGACTGACATTTACCTCAAGTAATGAGACTTGCGTGACTGATGAGGGTGAGGCATATCATGAAACTAATTTAGATCATATTTCATAAATCTTTAATCAAATGTTTTTTTTTTAATTCTCAATACACATGTTTTAATATTATAACTACTCAGATAACATGAGAAATATTATTGAGCAATAATAAGAACATCATGTGCATTATTCCTCAAATTAACAAAAAAATTAAAAAGTAAAATAAAAAAAATCCTCTTAATAAATTTTCTGAATTTCCCAATGTGATACAAAATGTGAAAAATGTTCCCATTGTGCCAATTATCTTCGGGGACATAAATATGTAAACATTTTAACTTATAAAAGATCATTTTACTTCACTTATTTTTCACTTATGTGATCATTTTAATAATTTCAGTGTTTAGCCATTTTTTTTTTATCCTAGACATATTTCTTTCTGAAATGGTCTTATTTTTCCAGGGAAGACCAAGTGCACCTTCCTCCAAGGAGCCTATTACTGTACTGTTTTAATTTTAATGAGATGTGTGTCCTTTTTCGGTATTACTAAAGGATTTCCACCAGGAAGTGCTGTCATAAGAATAGTTTAAAAGGGAAAAAGGTGAACGCAAAAGGTGAAACAAAGCTCTTCAATTTGTGAACAATGTAATGTGGAAAAAACTGGAGCATTACTTTTTTTTTTCTTCAGTAAAACCTCCATGATGAAAAGATTTGCAGCTTTTGGAAAATCCCTTTTAAAATAATTAGTCCCTATTTGCTGTTATAATAAACTCTGCTCTTCTTGGTAGAGTTGTGGTTGTGGAGAGTGCAGTTATGCCTTTGCGCTCATTTAACCACAAGGCCATTAGCAGAGCTGGGTACTGATATAGAATGAGAAGGCCTGGGGGGGCTGCAGCCAGCATCAACCCTCAAGGTAAGAAGGTGTTGAGAAGGGTTGAGGCGCTAGCTCTATTGCATTCCTTATGGAATTTGATTTGTGCACATGACATTATCATGCTGGAACAGGTGTGGGTCCCCTAGTTAAAGTGATGGGAAAATGTAATGTCATGTCTGAAGATATTCTGTGCATTGTGTGCCTCCAGCATTGTGCTAAGAATCACATATGGCTAAAGGAATTGGTCATGTATTCTATGTGTGTGTAAAGTCTACTGTGCCAGCACAGGAGGGCGGAGAGACAAAAGAGGCAAGAGACATCAGTCTTGAGGAGAGAGTCACCGGACAGGGGGCGGCGCAAGCTGTCAAGTACTGTGGGAGATGGAATACAGACAGGCCGATCGGGCGGACGGAGGAGAAACAGTGTGTCGGGCCCGCGAGTGCCCGTCGACGGACAACGGAGGAGGACTCCCGGGCCGTGAGACTGTGGATGTGTCCTGGCGTGAGTACGAGGGATGGAAAGCGCACACATAGAAAGTAATAAAAATGGCTCTCTGCGTGGTGATTGGTTGTCTGTCTCTCTTTCTTGCAGCTCAGACCCGTGAATCGTTTACATCTACCTTGTTAGCATAGCAAAAAAAAAAGACTATGCTACATAATTACAAATTAGAACTAGCATTATTGTGTATTGGGAATGCTCTCTCTCTCTCTCTCTCACTATAATGTGATATTAATAAAAACTTTGCAAACATTGACCTAAGTTGCAGATATATTTGGATTAAGTGTGAAGTCAGAACTGAAAAGAAAGAAAGGAAAACAAAAAAAAAACAGCTGAGATGGATCATTTAATCCACTAATGAGAATGAAGGAAAACAAAAGCAGTATTCATCTAAATAAATCAATGAGCCCTTCATCCGGCATGAATTATCTTAATTAGTTCTTATATTTGTGATTAGAAAAACTCTCCTTTTCTCTCGATCGACATGTGATTAATTAAACTGCAACTCTATGAGACACACATTACAGGAATAATTGGAACCTCGGAGAAAGTAACAAAAGTCCGTCCGATTCATTCACAATGCTAAAATAAATCTTGATACAGGTGAATTGGCAATGAGGAATTTCGCATAAAGAGGGGGACTTGTGTCTATGTCAGAATGAATGAAGGTGTCAGTACACTAAATAGTGACATCTTTGGTCATACCAAAGGTCATATTCTTTACGGGATAAGGTTAATGTTTTATTAATGACCCTTGTCTGGAGGCACCAAAGTCAGATCAAAGGTTATTAATAAGGCATGAGAACAAATGTGATAAGACTGTGATTGTCCTATGGATGATGTTACGGACTTATATGAGAGAATTATCTAGGGTAAGTTCACCAGGCTTTCATCTAGCCACACGGTGCAGATGTGCTGAGATAAAAGCTCTTTGAAGAAGTATGGCCATTAGGTATGTAGATAGAACTAAAGTGCTAAAATATAATTAAACTGTCCTAGAAGAACCGAAAACCCATGCATTACAATGCATCAATGTAAAGTATGTTTAAACCCCCCCCCCCCACCACCCCCCCCCCCCCCCCCCCCCCCCGCCTTTGTTCTCCATTTTTCCATACATTCATCAATTTTCATTTTAATTAAACTTTTTTCCTTCCAGTGGGGCTTTTAAAGATATGAACTTTTATATAACTTAACCTTCAAAGATAATTCCACTTTGCAAACAGCTATAAGTACATCACGCACGTAAAGGAGTTCTGAATGACGCGTTATACCGCAGATCTGTTAAACGCCGGGTTCTGCTTGCTTGACAGATCTGCTATACGGTGTGCAATTATTTTTCATTTCATGCACAGCTGGACTGGTTCCAGGAACGGCCTTGACTGCTTTTCGGTTCAATATCACGTCACTAATTAACCGACGTAACAAAAAAAAATGTTGTCCGACATGTTGTCCGACATCAAATAGATCTGATGACAAAATATAGATGTCTTTTACATATTTACAACATTCATTATAGGCTTTTTTGTCTCTCTGCAATCTATTACATTTGTTTTCTCCACCTTTCGCCCCAATGTCCATATCAATGGTTTATTCCCTGTGTTACTAGTTATAAAATGGTATTGTGGATTTGAGATGCAAAACAAAAGAGATTAGTTCTACACACAAGCATCTTAAAAACAAAACCAAAAATAAAACATGCCAAGCAAAGTAATTGTACATTATTATCCTAATACCTCAACAAACCTATAGTATTTTCGATTATTCCATAAAAACCCTGTTTAAATACTTCTGTATTTTGTTCTGCAACCGTTCAATTTGTAAACTGATATTTTTTTTTGTTTGTATTTAGATACAGGTAAGCACAAACCCCTGTAACAGCCCATCAAAATCCCTATATGTAAAGGAAGAGGGTGCCATATTTTTCCATCCAAATGAAAAAGCTCTTTTATAAGTCAGTCTGAGTGTCTATTTTTTTTTTGTCTTTTTTTTTGTCTTTGTTGGCTCGACACACATCCAACAAAACAAATGCCAGATAAAGTCTTCAGAGCTGACAGGACAGAATATATCAGCTAGATGGGGGGCAGTTTCTAAACGGGGGCGGCTGGTGGGAGTGAATAATGCTGTCGGATGTGCTGCTATCTAGGTTGCTGATATCACGTGTGGCCAAACAATACTCAGATGAACAGCTAGGGTGGGCTAAGTAGAAACTGGCCCAATCTGGTGAACAGTTTCTTTAGTAAATGCAGTTTAATGACCTAAAATGCAGCACTTTAATGGCCAAAGATTTGACTCATTAGCTCGGAGCAGAAACATACAAATGACTCGTACTTGATAGAGAGGGCCAAGTTGTAGAAGTAGACCGAATGGAGGCTAAAAGCTTCCATTGTATTTTTTTCATTTATATTATTGAGCTTTTCTTCTCTTTGTATGAGAGAAAAAAAAACACTCAATAATAGCCACGGTAATATGTGCAAATGACTTGCATGGGGGGCATATAATTGGTTTTAGTTGCTTATAAATTGCTCGATATGTTACAGAGAAGAAAATTACGTAGCAATTGCCTGGAGAGAGCCAGGGCTTGCCTAAAACTGCTGATCGTCTCCATCACAATTTTTTTTTGATCAGCCTTCCCCTTTCTCGCACACTTGCTAATCAAAGCCTGCCCTTATGCCTAGAGGACGTGACTCCTGCACCGTGATGTTCTTTTGTGTTATTTTCCAATTCCATCATAATCAGATGCCCTTAATAGACAGGGACTGGGTAAATAGACTTGGGTTACACTGGCTGCCTTGACACAGCAGTATGCATACCAATTTACACTGAGGGTCTCAACAGAAACTTAAGGGACACTTCTAATGAAGATATCTGCACCTAGATGCTGCATACATAACCAACTATACAGGTGTTTTTTTTTTGTTGTTGGTAAAATTAAGTGTGTGATTTAAGCTAGGAAAGACAAATTGGAGCCCATTTGGCGTCCAACAGAGGATTGCATATTTGGTTGCTGTTTAAAGAAGCTATTACATAACTACTGCAGCAGGCACAGTCTGCTGATGCTTATCCCCCTCAGCAGACACAGCAGTTTTGCATCAAACCATAAAGAACCAGTAAAATGACTTATGATCTATGTGGGTATATATGTTACTTTGCTTGGCATTAATATCTCCAAGTACAAAATAGACCCAAGTCTTGTCAAGTCACAGCTTGAGCTACCATTAGAATACCAGTGGCATTTCCTTGCATGCAGATCTTACAAATAGTCCTAAATAGAACTTTGTATGACATCTGGCCACATTGCCAGGGAATGATATGTGGGCCAAATTGAATTCATGAAGCTTACAATGAGCTAAAGGGAGGCATCAGCATTTCTGTCCCGATAGTAGAACGAGAAAGTTTCTCTTTCTCTCTCTCTCTCTCTCTCTCTCGTCTCTCTCTCTCAAGAATCTCTCATGCTCTATATATAATTTCTATATATATATATATATATATATATGATATATATATATATATATATATTATATATATAGCAGAGAGAGAAGAGAGAGAGAGAGAGAGAGAGAGAGAGAGAGAGGTGGAAAGAGTAATAGAATCTTGTTCTTAAGTAAAAGTACTATTACTTTCAGTAAATTTTATGCAAGTACAAGTAAAGTTACCAGTTTAAAAAAAACTCAAGTAAAAAAAAAAGTACCTCATTAAAAATTTACTCAGAATAAAAGTTACCTGTTACTTTTTTTTAAATCAGGGGTGGTTTGGGGGATTCTAGTGTAGCTCAAAAAATGACAAGGGAATGCAAATGTCAAATTAGTTGTTTTAAATTGCTGGACCACATTTACAAATGAAGGTATTTTTGTTTTGTTGCTGTCTATCTGCTCCTGCAGACTGGAAGAGTGCTGAGCAGTGAGTACTGGTCTTCTATAGGTAACACACTGACTAATGTTATATAGTAATGCTTAAATGTACTGCAGGAGTGGCCAGAGTCAGAGACCAAGAGCCACATTTTTACTGTGTCTTGTCATGAATGAATTGTTGACCAGGGGGTTCTGGGTTCTGGTTCAAGCTCTACATGGGCTTCATTATATTTAATATATACGTAATATACATCGTTGCACGCAACACAAACTTCAATATGAATGTAAGAGCCGCATGAAACCGGGCAAAGAGCCGCATGGGACTCGGGAGCCGCGGGTGGGCAACTGCTGATCTATTGCAATATCAGCCCATCAATCAATCATTTCTGTGGTTTCCGGGGTGCGATTTATTTATTTATTTACACTAAGTAACGAATATGATTTTAAATTTAGCGAAGTACAATATTAAAAAGAAGAAACATACTTAAGTAAAAGTAATTTTTAATTACATATTTTTAAAACTACTTAAAAAAAAGTACAGAAAATACTACTCAATGTAATCCACTTTATATATATATATATATATATATATATATATATATATATATATATATATATATATATATATATATATATATATATATATAGAGAGAGAGAGAGAGAGAGAGAGAGAGAGAGAGAGAGATAGAGATAGATAGATAGCAGGAAACGGCTAATTTATTACAGTAATCCAACTCAAATTGTGAAACTTGTATTAAATCAATTCAATGCAAAACAATCTAAAAACAATCTAAAACAGCCAAACTGGTTTTCACTCATTTAATGCTTTTAAAAGTTAACTATTCGTCTGACAAATCATGTGCTGTTTTTTTGGCTTATTTGTAGAAGCACTGCAAATAAGCAAAAAGAAAAAAAAAACAAAACTGTAAAGAAACTATTTTCCTGTGCTGTAATGTATATTCGATAAATAAAGGCTATTCGATACTAATCTTTAATTTGAAATATAAAAATTCTAAACTACGATGCTTGTACTTTCCTCACAATATCCGCTGCACTGTGATCTCACTGTTTCCCTTTCTTTAATCACATAAAAGAAATGTTTGCATCCACTGAAACTCCGGGTGCTTCCTGGCATGCAGATGTTCCAATAAGCACTCCTGACAGGACAGCTTTTTCCCCAAGGATGATGGGCACACTATGACTTCCATCATGGCAGATGGACTGTAATTGGGGTGGATGTGTGCAGATGCCATGACACACTTAAATGGATCCATCACCTCACCCTCCTAGTCCACTCAAGAAGGGCCTGTTTGTTTAGTAGCTAATTAGGCATGAACGTGTTTTCATTCCTATTCATTGTGGCTGCTGACAGAACTCTAATGAGGGGTTTTCGATTTGGTCACTGCGATAGGCCATTGGTGTATAAAGATACTTTGGTTTAGCATTGATGGGTAACACGCTAAATTAACGTACGCTGTTCTTGCAAAAGCACGCATTGACGCAGCTGTTTTACGATTGTTCATAAGAAAAGCTGCGCTTGTTTTTTAAACTATTAAAAGACTTTTTTCTGCTGCACCGCAAGTGCTTATAAGTTATTGTGAGATAAAAATAGTATATGGGAACCAAAAAAAAAATTAATAATGTGTAGAAACTATAGAGAAAAATGATCTGCAGGGTGCATTCATATCCGAGTATAATTCCATTGTAAATTCAGTTTAGCAAGTTTTCTATAGGTGTGCAGTGTGAACAAAACTCAGAGATTACTTTCTGAATATAAGATAAATCACATTCAAAGTATCACACTCCTGCATAATGCGAGTCGTCTTAGACTGTTATAAAAAGCCACCTCAAAAATTGATGTTTGAGGTGCAAACTTTTTTTTTATGGGTGGAAAAAATGAGGTCTACGTTGGAACGACTAAGGGGAATTAGTGGCAAGAATATATACTGTTTATTAAGCAAGAAAAAAAACATCTTAGATGGCACAATCTGTTCTCATTGAACACTGCACATACGTTAATGTGATTAGAAATAATAGAGCCAAAATAAAGGGAACGAGAGATCGAGAGAGAGAGAAAGAGAACGAGGGAGGAGGGTACAGTGTAAGCTAATTAGGATGGCAGAAATAGAAACGTGAAATTCTTTTCTAAGCTCGGAGGGTATCCATGATTGCCCGAAAAAAAACTTGAACGATAAAAAAAAAAAAAAAAAAAAAAAAAAAAGGCTTGGCCTACTGAAAGGGTGACAGAGGTGCTGATGCTTCTCTTTGCCCGATTGTAAGCTGCATCATTTCAAACTGACCCTCACATCAGTTCCTGGCAAAGTGGTTGGATGTCATTTACTGGGCCCTATTTTGTGCGTATTTTCCATTTGTACAAAAGCTTTCTTCTCTTCAAATGAAAAAGGAACATCTAAAAAGAGTCAAACAGAGTGAAAAAAAGAAGGATGAAATATTGACTGGCTTTCATGTTACTTTGTCCTCGTTCTTTATTTTCTGGGGCCCAATCCTTTGTAGGATCTCGACTAGTGCCCAAATTAAAGTTTGAATTCATGATGATGAGCCATTATAGGCATGGCAACAGCAGAGAAATCAATGAAGTGGGAAGCAAACAGTGCACTTTTTATGTCCATGCGTATGAACACTCCCTCCTGTATTTTACAGGCAGAAGCATTTATTACAGGAGATGCCAGTGGGAGTATCTCTAAGCAACCCACATACGAAATGCATAGCCAAATTCTTACACTTATAGTTTTGTTAGGAAAGGGGTGTAACTGTGCACTTTAGAACAGCTTCGATGTGGTATAGATTTCGTAAGGTTTAGTAAACATCCCTTTGAGATTGTTATCCATGATTGCATTACATATGCCATATAAACAAAATTATGTGGACGCCTGATTATCACACTCATAATAATACTCCCAAAATAATTGAAAACAGAGTTGTGTGTGTATATATTTATACATGGTGGCTTAATGGTTAGCAAGTTCGCCTCACACCGCCAGGGTCCGGGTTTGATTCCCGTCTCGGCCATGTGTGTGTGGAGTTTTGCATGTTCTCCCCGTGCCTCAGGGGTTTTTCTCTGAGTTCTCAGGTTTCCCCCCGGTGCAAAAAACATGCACGGTAGGTTGATTGGCACCTTGGACAATTGTCCCTAGTGTATGAATGTGTGTGTGTAAGTGTGTGTGTGTGTGTGTGTGTGTGTGTGTGTGTACCCTGCGATGGGTTGGCATTCCATCCAAGGTGTATCCTGCCTTAATGCCCATAGACACCTGAGATAGGCACAGACAGACTCCTCGTGATATGATATATATATATATATATATATATATATATATATATATATATATATATATATATATATATATGCTGATTTAGTATGATTATGCTAAATCATAACATTACCCTTCTCTAAATCTACGGGTCTCAAACAGGGCCTTGGGTTTAGCATAACAACGCCCCCTGTGCGCAAAGTGAAGGCATAAAGTTAATATATTAACACCTGTGAATAAAATGGGGTGATTAATCCATCCTAATTCTTATCCTAAACCAGTGACTGAACTAACAAATAACTCAATGAAGAAAGAAAATGTTCAAATATCTATTGCAATGGCATTCCTCTTAGATTTGAAGTCATTGCAACAACAACAACAAAAAAGCAAGTCTACATAAAGAATAGGGAATTCAAAACGAACATATGGATTTGGTGGTCAGGTGTCCCTACAATTTTGGCCATATGGTGTAATTTCTGAAAATCTGTAAAGATACAAATGCACATCATGTTTGTATTCTGTTGCTTTGCATGTGTCGTGAATAATTCTGTTATCGAGTACAGAAATAGAAGAAATCACAATGTATAACTTTTAGACTACTTTTGAAAATTGCTTGAACCCTTTAGAGTTACGTGATTGGCTTCCATACTGAGTTCCAGAGAAAATCTGCAAAGCAATATAACTGTTCACTCACCAAATGCGCCAATCAATTTCTTCTACTCTCTCCTGAATTTATTTTTTCTATGTCTCTGGACATTTTTGAAAAGAGCCCATATACAAATGAATCTTAGAATCAAATCCTGCACGTAAAACCATTTTTAAGCAGAATTATTGTCAACGATACAAATGCAATTTCATAATCCAAACCTTGAATCTGCTTTTCTTCCGTCTTGATGCCGTACAACAAATTCTTTTTAAACAAAATAATTAGAATGTGTAAAGAAAGATAATGGATCCACACTTTTTGCATTTGGGTGCAACAATAAGTGAGAATGTGCTTTTACCAATGATGATGAGCATGCAGACAAGCAGGGCAATGAGGGCTCCTGGGCTGAGTGCTGTACCCATGCTGAACGCTGTGGCATTGCACGACTGGATGATGCCTTGTTTGTCGCAGCCACAAACGTGGATAGTAAGTGTGCCAGTTGTACTGAGAGCTGGAGGTCCACTATCCACAACCAGGATGGGCAACAGGTACACGTTCTGTTCCTGTCTGTTGAAGCCTGATCGTTGCGTTCTAATGCCTGCTGTGTTGTCTGCAATAAAAAAAAGACATAAGACATTGTCCACCATTTCGTGTTTAATACTTTACTTTAAACAGACGTATGGAATCAGTCAGCTTGTTTTCACACAATATAATGGTTTAATTCTAACACTCACTCACAACCTCATCCCAAGCAATTTACAACTGAGCAATTGAGGGTTAAGGGCTTTGCTCTGGGGCACCACTAGTAGCTAGCTTGTTGGTGGTGGGATTTGAACCTGCAATCTTCTGGTCCAGAGACCAATGAGCTACCACCTCTCCTTTTATACTACTACTTCATTTCCACCTAAAAGCTGATATACAAATATAAAATGCAATGCAAATCATTTTCTATTCTAGTCTATTAATATGTGTATGTCTTTTCGTATGCACAGATACACATGTAACTCACACCATTAAGGGTTAAAAGCAAAAAATGATTAATTTCATGTTGAACCATGTGTCTACGAATGAAGATAAATAACAGAGAATGGAGTTGGACCCAAGTTCCAGCTAGCAAACTCGGAGACATTTACACTAGATGAGTGTATATAAATATATGACACTGACAAACTGCAAATCCCAGTGAAAAACTACAGGTTCATCTCAACCAACAGACCTGAATACACACACACACACACACACACACACACACACACACACACACACACACACACATACCTGAGCCATCCATCATATATAACGTATATCATGTCAGCCCTGTGGCTCATGAGTGGGTTCTTGATAAATCTCCCATTACCAGATGTACAGTATTCTGAGTGCAGTTTTGCTGAGGTAAGGTCTTATAACGTTGTACTTTGGCTGCTACAGTAAATCTTTATATTCAAAGATTTATATAGTTGTTCCTATAGTAGTAAATAGAAATAAATAAGTAAATAAATAACAACAATGTTTACTTATTCATTCGCTTATTTATTTATCTACTCATTCATTAACGCTACACAATACTTTTCAATCGGAAGAAGTAAATACATCTACAAATGAACATTTAAAGAATGATATAATTTATATGGAGAGAGAGAGAGAGAGAGAGAGAGAGAGAGAGAGAGAGAGAGAGAGAGAGAGAGAGAGAGAGAGAGAGAGAGAGAGAGAGAAAAACTTAACTATTGAAGTGCACAATTCTGGGAAGCAGAACAAATCTGCTTTTGATTCCTCACCATTAAGCACAAAATGTGATTATGCTGGGCCACTAAATGCCTGACAAAAAAAAAGTATGTCTGGCTACCTGAATTAAACACAGGATCTCACTTATGTGTGCATTCATTCATCTTCAGTAACCACATTATGGTTTGGAGGGCTGACAGCATTTCATAGCAGTATAAAATAACTGTCTTTGTATTTTTTGTAACACCTGAAAGACTTGGAATACTGAGTTGTCTGCACCTTAATGTCCTTATTAAGTTAATTTTATAGTTTTACTGAAAATGCAGACTTTGTTACCATCAGGTTTAAAAAGAATTTTTTTATTTACATTATATACCCCAAATTTGGCATTGTCATTATAAACAAAGACCATGTTTCCACATGAGCAAATAACCCCCTCCTCTGCCATGTCCCATGATCTAATTCAAATTCACTGTTAATTATTATTTGTAGGTTGTCATTGGCTGACTTTTTTCAAGTTCAAGGTTATTGATCCTTTGTCTCATTGCTTACTACCTGCTCTTGCATCATCCTTCTCCCGGTATCACATGACAGATACAGCCATGGTGAGATATCAGTGGGTACTATAGTTTCATTCACTTCTAAGCCTTTTCCGGGCATGTTTTTTTTTTTTTTTCATTTGACAGGATACAAGGAAATAAAACACAATGAGAAAGGGAGTAGCGACAAATCTAATGTGACAGGTAGACAAATGTGTGTCCATGGAACCAGATATATAGTGGGTGGGTGGGGGTTAGTGGATAAGAATTCGTGTCATTATGAGAGACGGAGAGGAAATGTGGAAGGGAGTGATTGCAAAAATACGGATTGGTAAAAGGGCAGGAATGTAATTGCAGGCTTGGTGAAGGTGTGTGACTGTGTTTAGGACAGATTATACACAAAATGCAAGTTTGTTTATTCTTTTCTTACTGGTGTTTGCATTGTATATATGGCACACATCCTTGAAGATGCAGAGTTCTGGTGTTTCATGTGTAATTTTATATGTGTGTGTGTGTGTGTGTGTGTGTGTGTGTGTGTGTGTGTGTGTGTTTGTGCATTGCATGTGCTAATGTCATCTTACTCCTGGATGGCCTCAGGAGCTCGGATGACATTTCCCTTGCTCTCCTGGGTTGACATTTTCATCGTGTCAGATGAGTATCAATCTTGGTTTTGGCGTGCGTGGCATTCCCCCACATACACACACATCAGTAAAACTCTTGACGTAAATATGTAATCGTGTTAAGAGTCATTTGGGGGGGGGGGGGTGGGGGGGGGGGGGGGGGGGGGGGGGGACCACTGTGCTATTCTAACTATGACTACATTTTCCCCGTTTCAAAGGGAAGAAAAATAATTGCAGTCTTAATGAATATATACATCGAACATTATTACCTCGTATGGCTGACCAGCAAAATCTCTAAACAATTCATATATTAGGCTATATTTCTATTTTTTTCAGTGATAATGACCAATCATATCTCTCACCTTTGACGTCCCACAAAGTGAAATGACGGTTGCTGGAGGCTTCAGGTGCGAGTGTGAAATAGAATCGATGACCTGACTGAGGTTCATCTCGGTCCACGACGCTGATGGTGTGAATGAGCTGGAAAAGAAATAAAACCGACACAAAAAAAACGAGGGTAAATGAAAATGCAAAAGGCTGCATTAAAAAAAAAAGAAAAGAAAAAAAAATCATCTGTCATTTTCTGCGACTTGGTCATGATAGTAATTTGCACATTGACTCTCTATTACCACCACCATGCTGAGCGCTTGCACTCTTTAATGAATCACATTTCAGCTGTAAATCAGGGATGGTGAGCGTGAAAGTGGCTCATACAGAAGAGAAAGTACGAGCCCTTGCGATGAATGTTTTCTGAAATCGGCTCCAGTTATTAAATTAGCAGATTCTGTAAAGTAACAGATTGATGTGCTTAAAAGAATGAAAGGAGAGAATAGATCGAGATGAAAGGATAGAGAGAGAGAGAGAGAGAGAGGGGAGGGAGGGGACAAGAATAAGCAAGCACTACAGACAATCAACTGAAATTCCCATGGTTGCGTATTGCTCTTTTTCTCATTACACGCTCCTCAAAAGGCTCATGCAGTATTTATGTCACTCTTCAGGGAAATCCAAATTGGAAATTAGACAGAAGTGAAACACTTCCCCCAGCAAATCTTCTACTTTTTTTTTTTTTTTTTTTTCAATCTCAGCCACCCCTTAAGTATGAACAAAGTCAGAGAGGGACACATATAATAAAGGGAAAAAATAAAGGGAAGAGCACTTGAGGAGAATAATGAAACACTGTGGCATGCAAGTTCATACACATATACTAGCAAAGTGACACCAAGGACAAAATGCTTCTCGGAGAGTGTTTATGCTCAAAGGAAACTCTGTTCAACCAAATTTGATTCCTTATAGTGACATTCATCACAAAGGAAATGAAAGGGAAAAATCTAAGTAAAGAAAAAAGGGGGGGGGGGTTGGGTGATTCTCAGACAAGCGATAATTGAATCTAATGAAATATCATGGCACGGTATTTAAAATGTATTTCCTTTTACCATCATTTTTCTACCGTTATCATTATTTGCATTGAATCAACGCATGCAAACATGCTTCACTAAGTGAATTTCCAATTTGTCCAGTGACCTTTCACTGGAAATAAGTCCAGCAATATAAAAGCATGCGCTATATATATATTTCAATCACACAGAATGACCAACATTTCTATTCATACTATGAAAGATCACAGGTGCTTATTTGAACAGTTTGAAAAAGGGCCATTTAAAATGGAGTTTAATCACCACTCAATATTTGATTAGTTTTTTTCTTTTACATACTTTATTAATCCTGTGAGGGAAAATCTTTTCCTCACATATCCCAGCTTATTTTTTGGAGAGATGGGTCAGACATGAAGCAGCACCTATGGAGCACAGGGTTAAGGGCCTTGCTCAATGACTCAAGGGGACCCGATACTGAGGCTAGAACCCCGACCTTCTGATCAGCGCCTTAAACCACTGGGCTACCCCCCCCACCCTTATATTTCTATTTTCTCTAGTCACACCCAGACCTGATTAATGCCAAACCTGTTAGCAATCAAGAAATCACGTCAAATAGGACCTGCCTGACAAAGTGGAAGTAGACCAAAAGATCCTCAAAAGCTAGACGGCAAGCGGTGATCAAATAATTTCAGAAACAAATGAAAGAAAGTAAATGAGATATATCCGTCTGGAAAAGGTTGTAACGTTTATGCAGTCCTGGTTAGGTGCTAACTGCATTTCATTGGCTCATATATATATATATATATATATATATATAACATATAACACACACACCCACACACATACACATATATATGTATTTGATATGATATATGATATATGTGATGTGTGTGTGTGTGTGTGTGTGTGTATATATATATATATATATATATATATATATATATATATATATATATATATATATAATATATATTTTTTTTTTTTCTTAGCATCCATGAAAGCAGTAATGATGGCAGCGCAGGAAGTTTGCCAAGCTTTTACTTCTGTACTCAGCCAAGTGTTCCCAAGTGTTAGTTTTCATGAGAGTGTTGCTGAACAAGTGATTGCAAGAATGGCATATTTTACAACACAATCCAGTTTTGTTCTAAAACTGATGAGACCTTGTTTAATTTAAAGTGAGCTTAATGTAATCAAAGGGAAACGGGGTTGCATTTATGAAGCAGCATGCAGAGACATTTATTCCTAATCATTGTAGGAGCATTTCGACAAGAAATCTGGGTATCCTTGAAAAAAGAAAGTTTGTGTAAATGTCTATATTAGAAAGCCAGCGGGAACATCGACTGTTCTTCACATTTGATCTTCTGCAAAATGCAAATAGTTAAACCTAGTTGTTTCATATTATTATCATATAAATATAACATTTAAGCCAACGTACAATAAAAACACGTCATCCTTAAATAAAGGATGAAATAATCAACTATATAGTGCGCATAGGCGTGGCTGGTGTCTGTATACTGTAGCTGTAAGGATATATAGTGTACTGAAGTGTCATTATGATATTTGTAGATTTAGATTTATAATTCTCTGTTAAGGAGTTGAAAACGTCATGAGTTCTTTAGAAGATGAAAGCTGATTTGTAAGCGCACAAGATGGCTATGAGAGTTAATATTTGTCTAACATGTTTATATTTTAAACTTCAAGGAAGGTTGCATCACTAAATGCATTAAAAACATGAGACAAAAAACTTATGTTGAATTTCAGACTACACATTTTCTACTATTAGAGACATTATTATTATTATTATTATTAGTAGTAGTAGTAGTAGTAGTAGTATTGTTGTTGTTGTTGTTGTTGCTGTTGATGTTACAAGCATCTGTCTACTCTGACAAATGATTTTTGATTGTCATTACATGTCATTGCATTATATCTAACCCCCACCCTTCTTACAGGTGGTAAGCCCACAAGATGGCTCCACATCGCCATTTTGGGTTAAGCCAAACAGGTTACATGCATGACCAGACTCTCACATACAGACAACTTCAGGACTAGCTTTAGGAATAGAACATGGTTATTATTATTGTTAATATTATTAATAACAATGTTGTTGTCGCTATTATTTGTTGTAGGAGTAATAATAGTAAACATAGCATATGCTAATTAGAGATGTTTTTTTTTTTTTTTTTGCAAATAACATAAGTGCCAAGGACAAGAGCAATAAACAATAGAAGTGATCCAATTGATATCCCAAATTGGAATACCGTGCTGAGGCACTCTGGGTAATTTAAGGTATGTTAGAGATAAGATGTGTTTGAGGGTTTGTGTTTGCATGTACATTTGGGTCGATGTGTAAGAGAAAGAGAGAGAGAGAGAGAGAGGGAGAGAGAGAGTGAGAGAGAGTGTGTAGGAGTCTACTGAGTAACAACTATTGCTCCCTCAAGCCTGATTCACTAATTAAATTTTTATCTAACACTCCCCTTCTGACCTCTGGACTAGGCTTGGATTGGTGGAAGGAAAGTGAGCGTGAGAAAGAGAGAGAGAGATATTTCCAAAAACACATTCTCCAGAGTGCTACAGTCTGTTTAGAGAGATTGCTTTCTTCTCGGAGGGGAAAGAGTGGTCTCTTGAGCCAAAGAGCCAAATTAGAAGAAAAACGAGTGCTGTCTGTCCATGCCTTGCAGACAAAGTAAACTGTTAGATCAATAGATTCCTCATTAGTATTTGCTCGTAGGTGTTTGTGTATATATGGATATATATTATAATCCACGCGTGCTACTTTGTTCTAATTCATGCAACTGTGATCATGTTAAGCCGTTCGTCTGTTTACACACTCCTGCATATGTGTGCGCAGGCATGTGTATGCTACCCCCCCTCACATTATTCATCCGCCTGGAACACTCCCAGGGGAGGACAGAGTCCTTGTGATATGTCAGCGAGGGCTGCTCAGTGCTGTTTGATGTCTTGTGCAGAGTTGACAGCCCTCTCTTCCCAGGGCCATTCTTAGTATTTGCCTTTCCTACACGCACACACACACACATCACTATATGATATCTGTCTCTTTTCATCAGATCTGGCTCTTACGCCCAAATACCACGGGGTTACCAGTCAAACACGGTATGCTGCAAAGCTTGCTCTGTGTGTCAGGCTGAATGCAGGCAAGGCCAGGAGACAATGCCAGATTAGGAGAGAGGTCAAGAGTCGACAGAAATCTGATCGGAAACAGAAGGAGAAGAGGAGAAAGAAATAGTGGGGCAGCTTTCAGCTCTCAGAGTGTCGCTTCTATTCTAGAGGACAAGGGTGGGGGTCTACGAGGTTTGATTAGTGGCCACTTGCAGGCAAATGATTTCAAGTTTCGTCAGTTTGGTACATTCACCTTCTTTTTTTTTTACACTTTTTAAACATTTACCAAGAAGGAAAGGGGCTTACGGATATTAGTAATCTCTCTTTAACTTTCCCTCTCGCACCAGTATTACTCCCTTTTCTCTCCGCCTGTGACATTCCGTGACATTGGCTTCTATCTTCGGGTTGTGGTGTAATATAATAAGGAAATGCTTGATGGGTTTTGGCACACTCTTAATTGGACGACAGAATCAATTTGAAACGTGGATACATTTGACCTGTGGCTGTTAATGTGTCACTCTGGTGTTAAAGCATGGACAGAAAACAAGACCTTGGCCGTAGCTTTTTCCATTCAAGAGTCTTTTGCGTTCACCCTGAGGAGTCCCTGCGACATTAGTAAATGAATCAATGTGCAACCAAGCTTTCGAAATGTAGATGCGTCGTACCGAGGACAATTGTATTGCTTTAAATGCATGAAAAAGCATGCAATTATTGTATATGCAGAAACGAAATTACAGCAAAGCTGACATCTCGCACGCACATAGGACGCACATCACGTAATAATACGACGTCGGGTAGAAAAAGCTATTAAATGGAAGGACTAAATCACAACATTCCTTGTAAACATTAAGGAAACATGCTCAACAAGTGCATGACACTTGGAAATATACATTTTTTTATGTGTTTGTGTTTAGATTCTTGAATGGAAGTGCTGATTAAACTGCGATATAGATTTCTTGGCTGGGCGCCAACAAATATTATGGATTCTTTTGCCTCATGACATGTGCTGTTTGCAAAACATGCCACTAGCTGTGTGAATTAGCATCTGTTAATTACAGCAAAACCGCATTTGGAACAATCTGAGTGTGAAATCTAATGTCTACTTCCATAGCCCATATATTTGTGCACCTGATATCTGGTTTGTCAATTTCGAGTTAGAAGAAATACAGGAGACTTACGCAAATCGATCTCCAGGATGAGGAGCAGCGACCAGCGCGGCGACTCTTTGAAAACAATTTTATATTCCGGCACTGTTGAATGCTTTGATTTTGTTTTGGTCAAAAACAAATGCTGATTTGTTTTTTTTCTAAAGCAGCACGACTCTGGCAATAGTTCTGCCGGCAAAAGCTTTAGATTAATCCACTTAGTCAGGAACATTCCCCTTCAGAAGCTGCATGCTTGTGAAGCAGATACGAGACTTTACAGCAATCATTCCGGTTTTGCATTTTTTGTCACCTTGTAATCTTGTGGTGGTTTCTAGGGAGGAGTGTATCTCAATGGACTAAGGCGCTGGGCTGCTGATTGGAAGATCCGGGTTTGAGCCCCAGTATGGCCAAGCTGCCGCCCTTGGGTCCTTGAGCAAGACCCTTAACCCTCTGTGATCAAGGGGGCCGTATCATGGCTGTAGATGAAACAATTTCACTGTGCTGTAATGTATATGTTATATATATTTAAATAAAGGCTCTTCTTCTTCCACTTCCACCTCCAGTGTCTATTTATATTCCTTTTTTTAATATATACTTACTCTCACTCTATTATATTGTATTTTATTATTTAGCTTGTTTGTTGATCACTTCACCTCTGCCTGCTTTGGTATTTGATCTAATCACACACACACACACACACACACACACACACACACACACACACACACACACACACACTATATTATATATTATATTATATATAATATATAACTATAAATGCATCCATCTCGATTTCTTTCATGACTGTTCTATTATACTATCAATTATTAATGTGCTCCTTAAAATACTTCATGAACGATGGTCAACATAATCCAGGGTTATTGCCGACACTGTAACTTCCTTTCCCACAAAACATTTAGTCAGTTTAGTAGAAGGACTCTTCAGAAACAAAGAAACTTCCCTGTGGCACGGGTTATATGGTTCCGCTGGAAATGGACAAGGTGCAGTTTTTGTTTGCGTAAGGAAGCACTGCTGTGAATTGGAGAAGGCTTGAGTATGATACTGAGTATAACTTAATACACATGAAATCCAGCCAGGCATCATATAAACCAACCTACCCTCCTTCTTCCTTTCTTTCTCTCTCTCTCTCTCTCTCTCTCTGTAGAAGTAGATTGGGCACCTCACTACTGTGCCAAAGTTGCTTTTAAGCTGTCACATGAAGCCTTTTCTTTACATCCCCAACCTTCTCATCCATGTGACCAATCAGCAGCAGAGAGATTTCTTTTTCTGCATTGCAAACTCCAACCTCCCTCTTCCTCATTTTCTCTTTTTCTCTTCCACTACCAATTTACAGTACAAATAGAGCCCTGTGGGGGGAAAGACAACATGCCACTATTTATAACAATATGCTACTGGTTATCATCAAGCAATTACCATAGCCTTAGTACTGCAAATGCAGCAGGAGGCACAGAAAAAGTGTTCTCTGCTTTAATGAACACAATTTATTATGCTAAATATTTCTAGGGTCACACTTTAGCCTTTAGGTTTGGCAAAAGAGGGGCTGCATGTGTCTTTTCTTTTTATTTCAATACATTTAAAAACAACATGGGGTTATATCCCCTATGGAGAACCGATTAAAAGCGCCGCGATTAATTTTAGCTTATCATAAACCATTACCATATGTGTCAGGTTTCTGCCACTAAATTACACTTTCCATCAGCTACCGATTCTTGCTCAATTAATGTCTTAGGATCTCTGAACATGTATTTAAAGTTCACCTCATACTTCACATCTTGACCATTTCATGGTCGTTGTTGTACTCCTGCTCGAGGTGATGTTTCTTGTGTCCTTTTCTAGTTATTTTTGTTATTTTTATATTGACAATAAAAATCTTTTTTTTCCCTTTAACTCATGACATGAAAATATGTAGTAATACCATATTGAAGAGAAAGTGAGGAACATTCTAGACGTGATAGGAGGTAGACACTGTTTGGAAAGCTGACACACAACCGTTGAGTATGTAAGAATGTTGTCATCGCAAAAAATGAAAACTATATTCATATATTCAGAAACAGTTCTGTGTGCGCTTTGTGCCTCCAGGATTGCTGGTTTATTTATTTAGTTACTTACTTACTTATTAGAATTTTTGAGGGGCATTTGAAAAGGGATGTTTTACTAATATATCTACACCACTGCCTTTAAACGCAAGCACTTGCCTTTAAGCCTACAAATATAAACTATGAATAAAAGAAATGTGGATTAAAAGATTTGTGTGTTTTCTGCTATAAAATGTGTCATCCTTTATCGTACAAGCAAGACAATTGACAAAAAATGGCTAATGTGGCAATGTATGAACAAGAAGAATTTAAATAATCTAATAGTCGTCTCGTACGAAATGCTGCTGCAGGAATTGTAATAAGTGATGTCATAATCTCATTAATTACTGCCAATTTGGTTTCCATAATGATCATTCATCAGCTTACAAAGTATCATGTGATCCAACCCTATCTTAATATTCCGTGTACAGGATACAAGCTGTTTTTGTCACATATTGCATTAAGGTGTCAAGTCAATAAAATAAAACAATTTTTGTTGCTAATTTGATTCCATTCCTCTGCTGGAGGTATAAATGGACCGTGTGTTTAACTACTACTCTCCAGCTCAAGTTTCCACAAAAGCAGGACAATAAGGAATCCCAATGTAGGCTGAATATGTAGAAAATGCGGCTATATTGCATCTAAAGTAGTAGGTGTTTGAAACGGAATATTCTGTGCTTCTACCACAGTGAGAGTGATTTTTACAGAGATGCCATTAAGACCTCTGCTGTTGTCTCACCACCAAAAGAAATAAACAGTACAGATAAGCAGTACAGGAGTGGAGGGGGTAGCTCAGTGGTTAAGGTGCTGAGCTACTGATTGGAAGGTCGGCGTTTGAACCCCGGGATCATCAAGAAGCTACTCCTGGGTCCTTGAGCAAAGCCCTCTGTGTATTATGGCTCATCCTGACCCCAGTTTCTAAACATGTTGGGATATTCGAATAAATTAATTCGCAGTGCTGTAATGTATATGTGACAAATAAAGCCTGCTCAGTTCCGTTCTGTTCTAAGCCCGGCGAAACACTGGTTATTTTGTATACACCTATATTCACAGCTCCTCCTGAATCTACCTTTGCGGGAGGTTGCACTCCTTCTGTGTCAACACTTCACACTCTTTTCTATCCTGGCAGGTTTCACACTTTTTGTAACTTGTGAGATAAAAAAAAATAGAAATAATAATAATAATAATAATAATGGTTCATGGTGGCTTAGTGGTTAGCACATTTGCCTCGCGTCGCTAGGGTCCGGATTCGCTTCCCGTCTCGGCCATGTGTGTGTGAGGTTTGTATGTTCGTTCCCATGCCTCAGGGCTCCAAAAACATGCATGGAAGGTTAATTGGCACCAAGTGTATGATTGTGTGTGTGTGTGTGTGTGTGTGCCCTGCGATGGGTTGGCATTCCATCAAGGGTGTATCCTGCCTTAATGCCCATAGACCCCTTAGATAGGCACAGGCGTTGGAGTGCTGAATTCCAAGCAAAGGGTTCATTAACACACAATTATTAAAGAGATACAAACTTATTCATTTTTCTTTTCCTACACTATTTCTTTTGACTCGAATTTTGTTGTTTTATCACATTAATGTGAAAGCAATTCTGAAATGATTTATCTGGTTTTCATTTTCTCATCACTAAATAGCTTTTTAAATCTATTGTATATTTTGCCTACATCATGCACAGCCAAAGAGGAGCTACAGTCACGAATCTGACATCTAAAACCCGACCTTTAAGGTTACATTCCGAATTCAAATGGTATATTTGCCAATGTACCAGAAATGATAATTCTATATAATTAAGTGGATGAATTACTTTGTGCATCCTCCCAACAACCTACGAAATGCAATGTAAACATGGAAATCTTGCATAGGCATAAGTGAGGTGGTTATCCATAATCCTACACGGTTCAGGTGTGTTATATACAGTACAATATATCTGTATGTGTGTGCAAGGAATGCAAAGGCAGTCTGTGTACTATTCTCCAGTATACTATACCTGTGTTGGTTAGAAGAGAGACAGAGAGGCAATACTAATCTTTTTTGTGTTGTCCACAAGCCTCACAAGCCTTCGGGGTAAAAGCTGTTTTTCAGCCTTTAATTCAATATATAGTGGAACCTCGGCTTACAAGTGTACCAGTATACGAGAAATTTAGTCAAGATTCGAGTTTTAGAGTCAATATTTGTAAAAAAAAAATGGATCAGTTTATAAGCAAAATTTCAGGTTGATATGGATTTCAATTGCCAAAATTCGATAAAGGTTCTCACGAGACCAACTCAGTGTCGCTCAGTCATGCAGTCAGTTAACCCCTCAGTTCCTGCTGACTTCATAGTGAGGGCATTGTCTTAGCATTGTCTTTATTTATTTTCAATGTGTGCCCATTGGTGCTTTCCTTCCATCGTACTCATGCCGGGACAGTCTCGCAGTTCAGGACGTCTTCTCCTTACGAGCGCCCCACTCGAGGATCAGCACGCTTTTCTCTGGCGTCCGCCCAAAAGATCGGCACTCTTCACTCGCCCCCTCTTGGATCACAGGCTGTCTGAGTGCCCTTGCTGAAAGACACATCCGTTTTCCAGCTTTTCCATGCTTGTCCCCTTTCTCCGACCTTCTGCTTCGCTCTTCGCTCGGGAGCTCTCTCCCTGAGGTTGATCAATTTCTGCCTCTTTTTTGCCCTTGTCGGACTGAAACAAACGCACTGATTACTCTCATCAGGTACAGGTGTTTCTTAGCACTCATTCCGTCCAGCTCCTCCAGTCCAGTCCATTTGCTCTAGTAGATATTAGAGCACAATTATTAAGTGCTATGGAATTGCATTAAATAATTGCAAGTAATATTTTTGCTTGTCCGGAACGGATTATGCAAATTTACATTATTTCTTATGGGGAAATTTGTTTCAGCGTACAAGCATTTTCGGCTAACAAGCTACATCCCTGAACGAAATTAACCTGGTAAGCGGAAGTTCCACTATATGCAATATATGATTTAATCAGTAATGAATAAGTACTAGGAGGCATAGTGGCTTAACGGTTAGCACGTTCGCCTCTCACCGACAGGGTCCGGGTTTGATTCCCATCTCGGCCATGAGTGTGTGGAGTTTGCATGTTTTCCCCGTGCCTCAGGGTTTTTTTCTCTCCGGGTTCTCCGGTTTCCTCCCGGTCCAAAAACATGCACGGAAGGTTGATTGGCACCTTGGAAAATTGTCCATAGTCTATGAATGTGTGTGTGAATGTGAGTGAGTGTGTGTTTGTGAACCTGTGATGGTTTGGCATTCCGTCCAGGGTGTATCCTGCCTTAATGCCCATAGACACCTGAGATAGGCACAGGACTCCCCGTGACCCGAGGGAAGATCGGATATAGCGGTAGAAGATGAATGAATGAATGAATGAATTAGTACTGACAAAAAAAAGCAACCAGTTCACAAATAGAGTATTCATAATGTTGAAAAACATTATGATCAACTGGTCATATGAGGCCAGCAAGAAGTTCAGACTGATATCTCTGTGCTCCGTGATAATCAACTAAAGGTTAATGTGCTAGATTGGTTGTGGAGGAGTAATATTCCTCCAAGAGGAATGTCAGCACAGGTGCTCACAGTAGGTAGCACTTAGTGCTTAGCTAATAGTCTTCGAAAGGAGAGGGAGGCCTAAGCTTCATTACACATATGAATGTAGCTGCCGGCATAGAAGCCTTGTTGTAAGTAATCCTTTTTTTTTTATCCCTGTTTTATTTATTTATTTATTTATTTATCCTAAGCAGCTTCATACTCTGCATGTTAGCAGGTAATGGGATCCCAATGTGCCTAAAGCTGTTGATAAAAAAGGTTTCACACTATGACACCTTAAAAGGATGCCATTCTATATATTATATAAGTGCATAAATGAGCCTCCTGTAATGAAAATTGTGGGGCACCCCATATTTTTCTTTTCTTTTCTTTCCTTTTTTCCTTTTTAAGTTGAAGTGTTTACATACAAGGGGCACACTGTCTTAGTGGTTAGCACGTTCTCCTCACACCTCCAGGATCCGGGTTGGATTCCCGTCTTGGCCATGTGTCTGTGGAGTTTGCATGTTCTCCTCATGCCTCAGGGGGTTTTTCTCCGGGTTCTCCGGTTTCCCCCCGGTCCAAAAACATGCACGGTAGGTTGATGGGCACCTTGGAAAATTGTCCCTAGTGTATGAAAATGTGTGTGTGTGTGTGTGTGTGTGTGTGTGTGCCCTGCGATGGGTTGGCATTCCATCCAGGGTGTATCCTGCCTTAATGCCCATAGACGCCTGAGATAGGCACAGGCTGCCCATGACCCGAGGTAAGATCAGATAAAGCAGTAGAAGATGAATGAATTATTAATGTTTACATACACCTAGGCTAAAGACAGTTTTTTTTTTAATTGGTGTACCTGTGTCACATAAAAGTCTGAATAATTATGTCAGTGTGATAATTCAGTTTAGATATTTATAATTCCATTCACACATGGTCCTATGCAGCTAGTAGCATCTACATAGGACTATATGCTGATAAGTAAGGTTTCATGTCCCAGACACTCAGTCACCTTTCATCATTTGTATAGCAAGTTTATAGTTTTATTGGGGCTAATGGCTAAGAGTCTTACCCTTAGTCTAATTTGGACCATGTCCTGGTCACCTTCACACCAGGGACTCTTCAGCAGGACTTGAAGGAGCTCCCAACTTATTCCTCAGAACTCATCAGGAATCTCCTTTACCTATCGCAGCTGAACTCTTGTTCAGCAACAAAGCCAATGCAAGTTTACCAACAATCTAGATGTATATGTGTAATGTGTCTAGATGTATATATATATAAGTGTAAGCCTCTTTATTAAGGTGAATGTTGATCCATTGATGATTCTTCATTGACTATGGTTAAGGTCATGGGGTTTGTAAATGGATCTAGTAGAAGTAATAGAGATTGGAATGGCCTCACTCTCTCTCCTTCCTCACTGCTAGTTCCTGTCATACCCCCATAAGCTGAACTCGGAGCTTCTCCTCCCTTCCACCAGGGAGGTTGGTTGATGTGGAGATTCTGATCATGGCTGAGCCTGTGCCCAATTCGAGGAGCTGTTGGAGGTGGTGAACACTCCGGTGGCTATGTTTAATATGCATGGCTTTTGGCTATGCAGGCTCCGCAATTTAAACAAGTTCATTCATCCTGCAGCAGTTTGAGAGCATCTATCCACGAGTCCTGCTCCCGGAGAACGTTTTCCGAGGAAAATGCTCTCACTAAGCGACTACATTTCTTGCTTTCTCGAGTAGGAGGCATATGCCTGTGTGTAGCTTGTTTTTAGCAGGCTAAGTTGACTCTCAAGCTCCTCCTCTCTTCCTTTAGATGTGAAGCTTCCTCAGGCTCTGATTCAGGAGAGCACTTTTCAAGGAAAACACTCGCTAGCGAAGTAATATTCCTTGCCTTGCCCCAGTCCAGGGAGGATGCACACACTTGTGTGCAATTTGCTTAGCAGCATGCTAGGTCATCTCTCCAGGGAGCCTACCAATGCGAGAGCATGTTAATGCTCATGCTCGGACAGCTTTCGAGGAAATGTCCTCGCTAGCTAAGGTATCGTTATGCCCCGTGCTATTCAGGGAAGGATGCACCCAATTAGTGTTTAGCCGGCATTCTTAATGATGAAGCTGCTGCCTCCTATTCCGCCCGGAAATGTTGCGGATTTGGGGAGGCAGCACACCACCCGTGCTATGACTCTTTCCCTGATCCTTCACGAAGTGCATGGATGCTACCTCAGACTCCAGGGCATCCATGTACTGAATTGAATCGACCTTCCGTTGATGTTAGCTCGCTTAGAGCCATGGGCGAGACTGTATCAAGATGTCATCCTCGCTCATTTGAGTGCCCAGGGTTTAAGACTAAAACCTCAGGGGGGATTGTCCTTCTTCGGTTCAAAGAACCACCCATCTTTGTATCTGGATCAATACCATCCACATTACACTCAAAGGAGTGAAAGAAGGTGGGGTGCTGGAAGCTTTTTGTCATTACATCATGCTAATGACGGAGGCATTCCTCACAGGCTGGGGAGAAGTAATATATGCCCTCTGCCCTCAAGGTCTATGGGCTGGCCTACCTGGCCTACATGAACTACCCGGAGATGCTGGTCATGTTGGGAAGCTAATTTGGTATAGATTTTACAGAGATCAAGTGTATCTGTTTGCAAGACTTTACACTATCCCCTCTGATTCTATCTCCATCTTACATTTCGTCTCGGACTGGATGCTATGGTACTGTGGGAGACGATACACCAATACATTTTCCCCCCATGAGCATTTCCCCAGAGTTCTGGAGAAATTTCGTCTCGGACTGGATGCTATGGTACTGTGGGAGACGATACACCAATACATTTTCCCCCCAGTGAGCATTGCTCCCCAGAGTTCTGGAGAAAGTTCACCAGGAAGAAGTCCAATATATATATATAGATAGTCCATATAATATATATATATATATATATATATATATATATATATATATATATATATATATATATATACCCGTATATATGTATATACATATCAATATGTGGTTATGTTTGTCTTTGTGTTTTGCTGCAAGGAAAAACACACACACAAACACACTTTTTTTTTGCTTGTAGTCTAGCCAGAAGCAATGCAACATAACTTTTGAACAATATCCAACAATTTACTGCCTGAGCTTTAAGTCTTTTCTGAAAAAACAGTTAATAATATAAATTGCCTTCGGTACAAAGTGTCAGAAAGATCGTTTTTTTCCAATTGGAAAAGGTCCAAACTAGGAGCAAAGAAATAACGAAACAATTCTGACAAAAGCAGAAAAGGAATTGGTTTTATACTCAAACTGACAGAAAGCGATTGCCTGAGTTTGCCTCCCATGGATTTTTTTTCAAATATAGAAGGCCAGGAGGGTCAAATATAAAGATCACAGAATTCATCTTTAAAATGTACCCCAATCCACAGCAGAAATTTGGGGTATCTGTATTATCAGAATTAGCACTGATAGATTTTTTTTTGTATTTATTTATTTTTTTTTTACTTCCCACGGGACGAGTGACATGGACATGTTTTATACAGAAATTTGGTTTTGTTCACCATAAGCATCAATGAGCCTGAAACATCCATGGGCCTGTTGTCCTTCTGTGGACCACTTTTGGTATAAAACCCTGAATATCTGGAACACCCGATACAACCTGCCACTTTAGAACCGCTCTGATCCAGTCGTCTAGACACATTTTTCCTGCACAAACCATGTAAAGTTCAAGAAATAACTGTTCATGTGTTGCTTAAAACAGCTGTATATTTTAAATGTCAGCAGTTATTAAAGCAGTCATATCACCCTGTAGCCCAAGCCTGGTTGCCCACTAATCAGGGATGAGCCTGGTTAGTACCTGGATGGGAGAGCACCTGGGAATACTAGGTTGCTGTTGGTAGAGGTGTTAGTGTGGCCAGTAGGGGGCGCTTACCCTGTTGTCTGTGTGGGTCCTAACACCCCAGTATAGTGACGGAGACACTATACTGTCAAAAAGCACCATCTTTCGGGTGAGACGTTAAACCGAGGTCCTGACTCTGTGGTCATTAAAAATCCCAGGATGTCTTTCGAGAAAGAGTATAGGCGTGTCCTCAGAATCCCGCTTAAATTCCCCCATTGTCTTCTGACCATCACGGCCTCCTAACCGTCCCCATATCCACCGATCGGCTTCTTCATTCTGTCTCCACTCCACCAGTGAGCTGGTGTGTGATGGGCGTTCTGGCGCATTATGGCTGCCGTCGCATCATCCAGGTGGATGCTGCACACTGGTGGTGGATGAGGAGTCTCACAATGTAAAATGTCCAGAAAAGTGCTATATACATGTAATGAATTATTATTAATCATTATTAATGTATAGTCAAGAAGTTTAATTAACACAACCATGTGTCATACGTTTTTGATCAATATTACCTAATTCCATAAATGATATATTTTCCTGAATTTTTCCTGAAGTTGAAAGGGCAAGGTATGGAAAAATCATTCATTCATTCATTTTCTGCCGCTTTATCCGACGGTATGGCAACTCATTGATGCTAAATATGCAAACTCATTTAGAGAATCAATATCGAGTTAATCCTGCCAGTCAGTATGAGTTCAACTCTAGAACACTAACAGGTGTTGAGATATTCCCTGTGAGCTTATATAATTTTGTGCTTTACATGGAGATGTCATTCTCATTTCAAATCTGACAGTTTTATCAATGTATGAAGCCAGCAGCAACAAGTATGTCAGTGACTTTGGATCGTTCATGCTGAGATGTAATCCGTGAAATACTTTGAAACTGACAGTGATGGGAAAAACAGAAATGATTTACCTCATTTTTTTATTTTATTTTTTTTTACCTAAGAAATGATATCTCAGTTTTTGTCTTTTATGGCTATGACTGCCTGTGCTGGCATGCAGTGTGTTTGATCATTGTGTTTCTTCTTTAAAAAAAAAAAAATGAAATGGTGATATAATAATAAATAACTGCATAAGCTTTATCGCACCTGGCCAGGTTTTGCATCTTCACAGATGGAGGCTTCGTATGGGGTGGCCAGCTCAGGTGGATTGTCATTCACATCCAGAATACGAATGCTAACTGAAGTCTGAGAAGCCATGGACTGGTTATCTGAAAAGAGAGAGTGAGCAACAGGGTGAGGATGAAAGATGATAAAAGGCCTGAGTAGGTAAGAATGCATAACAAATGTTAACGTTGCAACCGCCGCTTTCTGAAATGACCAAATATGGAATATGCCATATAGCCAATGGCATAAACACATGATATATAGTGTAGGTTATTCAATTGTTGTCACTTTATAAGTCATTCTAGCAAACGAAAATCTACTATTACTATATTGCTCAGTGATTCCTTAACCATGAAGCTGTTTCACATCATTTTCATTCTTTCACATCATTTTTAAAAATGTTATTTTCATTCATATGAAGGATTATATACTATATACGAAAGATAAGGATTGTATGTGACGCACAAAATTTTGATAATATTTCGCCTGGTATTTTTAAAAATGTTATTCTCTCACCTGTCATATGAAGGATTATCTTCTATACTTAGATTTAGTACGAAAGATAAGGATTGTATGCTTTTAAAATGAATCGCACAAAATTTTACCCGATTACGATGTGCAAATTTCGCCTCCGTGTATTTTTAAATGAAATTATCAAGGTAATCAAAATTGCTTTTCAGATAAGGTTTGGCTATGCGAGAGGCAAATTTGTTATTTAGTACAGTTTTAATCATAGGCTCCGCAAAAGTTTGACAATATAAAGGTTTTAGGCAGTTGTATGGAAAAGGCTGTAAAGTAAGAAATATATATATATATATATATATATATATATATATATATATATATATATATATATATATATATATATATATATATATACAGTAATATATATTTCTAATCAATAAACAAAATGCAAAGTGAGCAAACAAAAGAAAAAATAATCAAATCAATATTTGGTGTGACTTACCTTTTGGCTTCAAACCAGAATGAATTCTTACATACACACACTTTTTACACATACACAGTCAGGGATTTTGTAGGGTCAGAGTCAGGTGTATCATTAAACAATTATACCAGGCAGGTGTAAATGGTCACCAGTTTCATATGTAGGTTGAAACACGTTCATTAACTTCAGCAGAAGCAGCCGTGTACGAGACTTCACACTGGGTAAGGAATAGCTAATCTCTGCTAGTAAGGTGATATTATGGAAGACGGTTTCATGTCAGAGGTCAAACACCATGGCAAGACTGGATACACCAACAAGGTAGTTATACTGCATTATAAATATCTCTTCTAGGCAAAGATTTCAAAGCTATGAAAGAAACAGGCGATGTTCAGGGCTATAAAAAAAAAAAAAAAAAAAAAAAGAATTGCGAAGTTATAAGAATAATTTCCAGAGAAAAAGAATCAATAATTTTATTAAAGGGAAAGATTTTGAGTGAAATATATCTAATAACAATAATTAAATAATCTGAAATACAAAGGAAGAAATATGCAGTCATCTAATTATTATACTTGACACCATTACCATTACTAAAAATCACTTTTATTATTAATTATGAATTAAATTATTTGGAAGGCACGGTGGCTTACTGGTTAGCACGTTAGCCTCTCGGCCACGTGTGTGTGGAGTTGGCATGTTCTCCCCGTGCCTCAGGGTTTTTTTTTCCGGGTTCTCAGGATTGGCACCTTGGAAAATTGTCCCTAGTGTATAGGTATGTGTGTATGTGAGTGTGTGTGCCCTGCGATGAGTTGGCATTCCATCCACGGTGTATCCTGCCTTAATGCCCATAGAGCCACGGGAAGATTGGATAAAGATGTAGAAGATGAATGAATGAATTAAATTAGTTTTTTCTTTCATCCATAAATTATTAGTTTCATAAATTGTGTTTCATCCATATATTTACACCAGAATATAAAGCTAAAGAATTTCCTGTATAAATTAATATGTAGACATACGTGTTGTGTTGTTTTCAAGGAAATTAGGACACGTTCCAAAAACGTATGTCCTTTAGTTCAAGGAAATGAACCACAGCCATAACTCTGAATATCTACTCAACATGTGCTCCTCCTTTTTTTACTGTGAAGACTTAATTAGTGTTTATAAACCAACATGAAGGGAAGTGAGCTGCATATAGATCGGGGATCTCCAATCATTTCCCCAAAGGGCCGGTGTGGGTATAGATTTTCATTCCATCGAATAAAGTCCACACCATATTCTAGCTGTTTAAACTGTCTAGCCAGCTTCATTTTTAACAACTATCGGGTATGCCACTTGATTGGTTGCAATGAAAACCTGCATCCACACCGGCCCCTTGTGGAAATGATTGGACATCCCTTATATAGAGGAGAAAGTAAGCTAAAATGTGACTGGAAATTGCCTGGAAAAATAAAGAATTGTGAGAATTGTCGCATAGAGAAGGGATTTGATGTCTGCATTATTAAATATGTTCAAATTCAATCTGCTTTACTAGATTAGTCGAAAATGGATGGTGGGGCATCAACTTTGCTCATAAATAATGTATATGTAGTGTATGCACGGAAAAGAAAGTGTTTTGTTTATACTTTCTATGTTTTTTTTTTTCCTAAGTGTTTAATTTTTACTTTCTATTATTAATTTCTATTGGGTTCATTATGAAGATATGATCTGATACTTATTAAGTCTTAACATGATATGCATACAACCTCAGACGAACAACACCAGATAGCATATTCATTCATTCATTCATCTTCTAATGCTATATCCGATCCTCCCTTGATTCACGGGGAGCCTGTGCCTATCTTTGGCGTCTATGGGCATTAAGGCAGGATACACCCTGGATGGAATGCCAACCCATAGCTCGGCACACACATACACACACATTCATACACTAGGGACAATTTTCCAAGGTGCCAATCAACCTACCGTGCATGTTTTTGGACCGGGGAGGAAACCGGAGAACCCAGAGAAAAACCTTCTGAGGCACGTGGAGAACGTGCAAACTCCACACACATGGCCGAGACGGGAATCGAACCTAGACCCTGGCGGTGTGAGGTAACCACTTAGCTAACCACTAAGCCACCGTGCCCCCCAACTAGATAGCATATTATATTATATTATTTAAAACAAATAAATAAATAAATAAAATGATAAAGAATTATGTAAAAAAAACTAAGTATACCTTAATATTCTCTACTGTAGCTTGTATAACCACTTTTAGAAGCTATAACTTGTTATAGTTTTGTCTATTACTTTATCAGTCGCATGCATCATCGTGCATTAATTCTAGCTCACTCTTCTTTACAAAACTGCTTCTGCTCTAAAGAAACAGTTACATGTTTTAATATGCTAATATGTTTTTGCCATTTCATCTGAGGATTAGAAGATTTTTCATAGAGGGCGACTTCATTTTTCACATGACTGTATACTAAAATTGCCATGTATGATATCAGTCCAAATGTTATTCATTATAACATATTGCATATTAGATACATTAAAACTGATTCTGGTTCAGTAAGCTTAATTCAATGCCACCGATGCATGTAGCTCTGGGATAAACCTAAATAGTCATATGAGGCTAAGATATTAAGGAAAGGGATTTCAGCAGCTTAGAGAGATGCTGCACATCTGCTGCAGGCTCACCAGATGTGAGAATTTCCAAATATCCTGTCAGCCATAAAATATATTGAAAAAAAGCACTTCTTCTGATTATTTGTTTACTAATTTATTTGAAAAGGGACCATGTACAATTTGAACACATATGCATTGTACCAACACTGGCCAGTTTTCATCTACTGTCCCCTGGCAGGTCTTCCTAGTCAAAGATAATCATAAAGGCAACACAAACAATACTATAATATAATATTTATACATGTCCTACCTGAGCCAAAAGGATCAGTAACAATAAAAAAAATAACTTCAAATTCAATTAAAATCTATCAATAGATGCGCATGTTCATATGTCTTCTGGTTCAGCAGTTTTAACTGAGAAAGGCAGAATGATGAAAAGGAACAGACCCAGTAGATTTTTTACAGAGACTACAGAGCGACAATGCATGATGTAACAAAGGACAGAAGGGGTCAGACCATTTAAGAATTTATATACCATGCACAAACGTCATTTAAACGAGAAACGTCTAAAATTTTCAAAACTCAGTCAATTGTATTTCTACAAAACCCTACAATAATCACATTGGTTTAGCCTTTTATCAAATATTTTACAGTCTGTTTATAAAGAGATTTTTTAATGTGGAGTAGCACTGTCTCCTGCTTGACCCCCAACATGTCATACAATATGACAGTTGAGGAATGACTGTGGCATAAATAAGAATCTTGGCTACATCAGTAGGAAGAGAATGTCTAAATGTAATTTATCAAAATTTTGAAATTAAGATTTGGGAGATCGGGAGTTAAACCAAAATAATTCAACGGTAACCATTTCTATCTTTCCACCCTTTATACAAATATCTGAGTGGCAGACCAAACATTCATTCATTCATTCTTTCATTCACGACCGCTATATCTGATCTTCCCTCGGGTCACGGGGAGTCTGTGCCTATCTCAGGCGTCTATGGGCATTAAGGCAGGATACACCCTGTATGGAATGCCAACCCATTGCAGGGCACACACACACACACACATTCACACACAATTTTCCAAGGTGCAAAACAACCTACAGTGCATGTTTTTGGACTGGGGGAAACTGGAGAATACACACACGGGACAATTTTCCAATCAACCTACAGTGCATGTTTTTGGACAGGGGGGGAAACCGGAGAACCTGGAGAGAAAAAAAACATGAGGCACAGGGAGAGCATGCAAACTCCACACACAAATGACCGAGACGGGAATCGAACCCTGACACTGGAGGTGTTAGGCGAACGTGCTAACCACTAAGTCTCTGTTCCCCTTTATCAAACATTGTTTTTAGAAAAAAAAGCATCCCTTTTGTTTGATTAATGTTCAAGGTATGACACGATTATATTTTATACCTCTAACCACTGTGAAATCTTATCCATAGAATCGCTTAGCTTTATAGCTGCCAACTCTTCTGACACTGCATGTGTAAATATAACAGGATCGTCACCATAACTTTGCACTTGTACCCCTTCACACTGTTGTGAGAGATCATTACTGTACAAACTAAATAATATAAAGCCTAGTATTGATCCCTGAGATATGCCGATTGTACATTATGTCATTCAAGTGAGCCCCTTTAATTTTTACAAGTTGCTGTCTATTTGATAAATATGTTGAAATCCATACTAGAACCCCCGAAGCAAATTGGAACTCAGATCATTTAGGAATAAGAATGATATGATTAACTGTGTCAAAGGCTTTGCACAAATCTAAGCAGCAACTCTTCCACCTTTATTAAGCTTGGGGATTTTATTTGCTCCGTTAAATATAATATTGCTGTTTCAGTAGAATGATTTGTTCTGAATCCAGATTTGCATGCTTTAAGAACTACCTTTTCTGCCACCTTTGAGAATACTGGAAGTATTCTGTTAGGCCTGTATTGACAAATTTCAAAGCGATGCTCAGATATAAAAATAACAGAAATGATGGCTTGCTTTCACGCACTAGGAAAAAAAACACTAGGTCCAAAATATAAATAAATGAAATGAGAGATAACAGGAGCTAATGAGTCTTTGTGAGTTCTAAGAAACTTGGTGTCAAATTCATGAACATATTTAGTATATTTTTGGGACTAAAAACAAGTCATACACCAGGCGTTCATTTCTCACATATAATAATACCTTCCTGAAAGCCTCTCACATCTCAAACATTGATATCAACCACATTGGTGCAACCACATTTAAGATATATAGAGAAAGTGCAAATTCGAATTATATAATAAATAATGTTTATTCTTTAAAAGAATACTTCTGATGTTCAAATGTCCTCCAAAAAGCCCTTTTGTTTTCACATGTGGCTCCCACAAAACCTTCGCATGATTTATAGTCTGGAAAACTCTACATACAGTCTGCTTGCATACCGTTGTTTACAACCCCTGGAGACACCTTTAGTCGCTGAGGCCTTGGTAGACCTTGTAAGATCTCCGCCTCGCAGTGAAGAAACATTGTGCATTGGAGCATTGTGTCCATTGTTAATTAAACACACTTCGCTGTTTGACGGGCCGAGTAAATCCACAGGAAGTCCCCAGGCACTCACCTCATCGTTAGACGCCACCAAGGTCTTCCCCAAATGAAGCTCACCTCCAGCGTCCAGCTTTATTATTGGGTTAAGCGGTCCCAGAATTAATTCTACATCCCCAGAGAGCAATAATAAAATAAGCAAAAGCCCATGAAACTGATTGCTTCAGGTCTTAACCCATAATCAGCAGAGAAACAATTCTGTGTATAAAATCATTTTTGTAAATATTCAACATGGTATTAAATGTCTCACCCTTTCACACCTTGGAATTAAAACCCCATTGGGGCATGTTTTTTTGTTGCTCAAATAAGGCCTTATTAGGGGATTTTTTTTTAAAGAAGTCAGTTTTCCTGGGGTTGAGAATGTGTATACAGAATATCCCCAAGGAATATATTTCTCATGCCTCTCATATTCTCAAGCCAAGTCTGAGATACAGTCCCTTCAGGAGCTCCTCGGTCTAACCCCGGGGTCTGACCAGCGGGCCATGTGTATCGCTCTAGCTAGTGCAGCTCACTCTTATAAGATAGCACTTTAACAGGCTCCTCTCAATTTTCGTGAAACAGCAGGTCTACTTTAAGTTCCATCTCGATTGTTGAGCTTCTCATTGCATCATAGAGAGAAAGTGCGGCGGTCCAATAAAAGATCCTCATTTGTGCCGTATGTACTTGAGACCTTGTTCTATCACTACTCACAATTTGTGACTAGAGGTAAGCATTGCCTATAAAAGTGAGAGCTTTCCTGGAAAATCTAACCCCTGCTTCACCATGGATAGCTTCATGACACCTGCTGCTTTCCCTTGCCAATTGTCAATCGCATACCTAGTTTTGATATGAGCTGCGAATAAGTTCAGAAAAAGTAAAAAAATAAAATAAAATAAAAATAAAACCATGGACTATGAGCATATTTGCCTGAATACAAAGCAGAAAAGGGGTGGGAGGGGTGTAGCTCAGTGGTTTAAGGCGCTGTCAGTAGGCGCTGGGCTACTGATCGAAAGATGCCACCCTTGGGTCCTTGAGCAAGGCCCTTAACCATCTGTGTTCCAGGGGGTGCCATATCATGGTTGACCCCAGCTTTTTAACAAGCTGAGATATATCGAAGAAAATAAATTCACTGTGCTATAATGGATATGTGACACATAAAGCCTATACTCAATTCAGAGACCCTGCATTCCTAAAATACTTTAACTTTTCTCTTATGCTCGCTTTCTGTTACTATCCCATTTGCTAATGGGTCAGTTTTGACTCATTTCGTAAACCATAGCATACAAAACAATTATTTATCAAATGGTTTTCTTTCCTACATTTTGGTTAACATTGGTTAGCCTGCCTTATACATGAAAAGATTGGTTGAAGTATTTTTGGTTTAGACCCCCTGGGCCTTTCTTTTAACAGCATATCTCTCGTTTTCAATAAAACAATGGTAAAATGAACTTTAAAAGAATTAGATGAATAAATAAAATATGGTTTGGTTAACTATTAGTGAGGGGGGGGGGTAGAACATATCTTTCATTCATTCATACATCTTCTATCACTATATCCGATTTTCCCTCGGGTGAAGGGGAGCCTGTGACTATCTCAGGCATCTATGGGCATTAAGGCAGGACACAACCTGGATGGAATGCCAACCCATCGCAGGGCACACACACTCATACACTCACACACACACACATTCATACACAATTTTCCAAGGTGCCTACAGTGCATGTTTTTGGGAAACCAGAGAATATGGCCGAGATGGGAATCAAACCCTGACTCTGGAGGTGTCAGGCGAATGTGCTAACCACTAAGCCACCATGACCCCTTAGGGTCATCTCATACATACATTTATTCTTCTTTTTTTTGTAGTTAAAAATGATTCATTTAAAAATGAATTCAAAATGTTTTTTTCCTCCCAAAAATCGACCTTTAACAGAAATACACAATGAACAGCAAAGAACAAACTATAAATTTGCAAGTTCAAACAAAGAACAACTAATCAAGCATATCAAACGAATAGAAATCATGTACTCGATCCAAAAAGAAAGCCTCTGTGTGCAAAAACATGCATGGGTTATTTGTTTAGATGCATGTTGTGTCAAAAAACGACACGTTTAACATGCTTTTAAGATATATTTCTTGCAATAGAAGCACAATATATTTCTCTTTCTGTCTTTATTGCTAGAGCAAACCTGTCACTTCTTTCTTTTAGAATCTGGCGGCCTTACTGTGGTTGTGGCTGTGGATATACTGGTTGATGTTGAGGCAGGACTGGCTGAGAGAGATACTGGTGCTGATGCTCTCTGTGTTGGTCTACGAAGGCGTCGATGGAGAGTTTGGTGAAATCTTTAGCTGTCAGATCAATGACGGAACGAATGAATCTCACGGTGCCCGTTCCCTTCGCTCAATGTGCAAAGCATTAGAACTTCCCAGCTCCCCAAAAAACATTTCCACTAGTTTTTTTTGGGTTCCACCCTGGGTGGATACGAGTCTCATTGATTGCAGACACATCTAGGATGCTATAAATAACCAAGGATGCTATTGACAATCTCTTGGTCATTCGCTGGCAAGTGTAGGTAGCAGTCAGATTGTGCAGGTTCTCTAGTCCTCCTTTGTTTTTATTATAGTCCAGGATAAGTTTGGGCTTTTTTGTCATTTCTGCATCTTTGCAAAAAGCCGACATAAGTACCACACTACGTTTTCTATTGGGCAATATAAAACAACTTCAAAACTGCAAATTTTGAAGAAAGTGGAGCCCTGTTAGTTTTTTTGTTTTGTTTTAAGTCCCACTATTTTAAGTTTATATTTAGGTTAATAAATGTGATATCATCCCACAGTCCAATAGTCATATTGAGGAGGTGGGAGGTGGTAGCCCTTTGGTTAAGATGTTGGACTCTGGACCGGAAGATCATGGGTTCAAACCCATGATCATGGGTTCAAACCCCACCACCACCAAGCTGCCACTAGTGGGCCCTTGACCAAGGGCCTTAGCCCTCAATTACTCAGTTGTAAGTCGCTATGGATAAGGGTGTCTGCCAAATGCTGCAAATGTAAATGTAAATGACTACAGACAGACGGACAAAGAGAGAAGCCCTTTAAAGCTCACAGGGGATGAGAGAGAATCTGGTTGTCTGTGGACTGTTGTCTGACAGTGTTAGTGAGCTAATGGTGTGTTTATAATTCCAGGTTTGTCACTAATTATTGTTTTATAAACCTATATCAAAACTGTACAAATCCGACCTCAACAACACAAAAGTTATAATTTCAACCGGAGTATTTAGTGAAATTGTTTTTTTGTTGTCTGTAGAACGTTTATGCATTTAAATCCTAGAAATGGGTCTGTGCAGACCCTAACAGAAGAGAACAGTTAAGTAGACTTGGGTCAGCATGCTCTTATAACCCATTTAATAAAAATAAATAAAAAAAAAGCTTGTCTATTGATTCACAGTCTGTGCAGAACTTTTTTCCAATCCTTTTGAATTGTAGGTTTGACTATAGTAAGAACACACTTCTTCGCTGCTTTAAATATAAAACCATACAACTGTGTGCCAGTAAAATGCCACTGCCCCTCAATTCCTTGCACCATTGGAAACATACTATATTAACCACTCAACCCTATCTAGTGCTTTTAACATTGCAATTTCAACCAAGAGAGGGCATGCTCACTGGGTTAAGGTGTTCCATTAAGTCTCAATTTCAAACATTCAACAATATCCCCAGTAGAGAAAAAATGTTCCTGGACACTTGTTTAGAAGAGCTTGCGTGTGGGCTCATCTCTCCCTCCCAAGACCCCCTGCAGTTTGCCAAAATCTTTCGGTGGCGCTCCAAATCGAATTCACCGTTGGTTGCTGACCAGTTTGCAGCTTTCCCGCTATTGACCAGAATGTAAAAACATCATGGCCACAAGCCTGATGGGACAATCAGATAATCATTTATTGACCTTTATACTAAGTGCTCTTTTAAGTAACCATTTGTTCGAACAAATTGTTTGTTATTGACAATCTATAGCTTGCACATTTTCATTCCTTGAGTTAAGTTCCAATCCTCCCGAAGCCATTCCTCCCAAATGAACACCCTATAGGTATCTCCATCATTGCCTAATCACCACGAATAGTGAATTCCCTCCTGTACCTCGAAGGTACAGTATCAGCAGGAGATACTCTATGGAGTACCTTCCTCACCTTTTTTATCCTGCAGTGAACTGTATGAGGAAAACCTAGAAGCAGGAACGTATTGTAATATTATGTAATTATATTATATAATTATATTATATAATAAATTCAACGCATGTTTGGGATCAGAAAACTTTTCATCTACAAGCAACACAAAAAATGGAACAACATTGACTATCCTAAATATCCAATATTTGGAGTTGTGTCAATTTATGTGTCCAATTGTGTGTGTGTGTGTGTGTGTGTGTGTGTGTGTGTGTGTGTGTGTGTGTGTGTGTATGTATGTCAAAACTGAAATGTTACATTAAATAACTTAACGGCAATACAGTTCATATCTTTCCCAATGGGATATGTGGGACATGATACATGTCCTTTCAGTTTACCTGCAATGCAGTCTGCAATTTGATATCAAATATACAATCAGTGACTGGTAAAATTGTATGTCACTCTTTCCTGAAAGATAGGATTTAGCAGGAGCTCAGCAGCTTGTCAGTGCCACTGCCAAAAGGAACAGGTTTCTATAGTTTAATATCCTCTGGAAAAAAAATCCAGAAAGAAGTTTGATTGCTAAACTACAGTGCATTGTGATTCATAAGCCGATACCAGTAAATACTACTCAAAAATTAAAAAGACACAAGTTTCCCAGTTGGGACTTCACTGCCTTCACAGTTAAGCAGTGCGTGTGTGTGTGGGCGCATATGTGTGTGTGTGTGTGAAGGTTATCACAATAATTAATTTGACACACTGCCTTGCACCCTATTATATTTTAAAGGTGATGTATTTTCTTTGTACTAGCCTTGTGTTAATGCAGTAAAAGTAAATGAAAGTAAAAAAAAAAAACATCACATTACAAAACAATAACTTTCAGATCCTACAAATCTTGATCTTTTATCGCCCATATCTTGACATGGAGTGTCTTCATGGGAGAACCCGTTTTATTTGCTTTATTTCAAATGGTTATAATTATTTTGTCTTTTGTATATATTTGTTAATAAACGTTTTTGGTCCTGTCTCTCATTCAGACATGACATTCTCATGTTTTGAATTTTGCTCATTGTAGGCCTTATATAGAAGTGTAGGCTTTTACAAATAATGTCCAATCAATTGAATTTGACACAGTTGGACCACCAAACAATCCACATCTCATGATCCAGAGTATTGGGATGCACATGAGCTAAATTTCATAACATAAATAATGTTAATGTCAATTCTGTATTTCTATTTGTATCAATTTTACAAAAGACAAAATATGAAACATATGGGTTCTGAATACTTTTTAAATGCACACAACCAATTTCTTGGTCTTTAGAAATCCATGGAACACGAACAAGTCCTGTACTCTCTGAGTGAGTTCCCTTTCAGGAATTCAAGCTGCATCAGTAATGCTTTGGAACACTTCAGCATGATATGTTCTGAACATGTGTAAATATCTCATGACGTGAGTGTCCTTGCCTGCACATAACATCATGACCAGGAAGTATAAAGGCATATGTGATGGACAAAACGTCAGTGTATTCAGAAATAAATCTATGTATGTGATATTGTCTTTCATTATTGTCTGTCTCTTTGAGAAAAGAGAAAGATTTCATTATTGGCTCACAAAAGCAAACATTCAGGTCGTGTGCCCCTCATTGCCCTGATTCATTTCAGCTGAGGATAAACACAAGCTCTGTGTGGCTTGCTTGGGAGCAGAACATGCTCTGTTGGCTATTGAGGGAACCTGCTGTGAGCATTGTAAGTGTATGTCTATGCACTCTCTCCACTCATGGAGTGCCCTTTTTGATGAAAGTGCTCCTGGACCCCTTTTGCTGAGGAAGATGTAGTCAGGTTGGATCCACATTGGCCACACCTCTTTTCCCCAGGCATATTTTTTATGGCAATACAGAGGGGCTTAAAGAGTGTGGGTATGGGAAGATTCCCGGGGTATCAGCTAGCTGGTTATCTCTCCCCGGGTGCTGCATCTTCCCTTACGGTCCTACACACCGAGCGGATTCATACAACTTATGGCTTATTAAGCAGCTGGTCAGTGGCACTATGGCAGTCTTGAAGCCTGATCTCCCCGGATCCCTGCCCAGAATTTCGGCAGTGATATCGTCGAGCTACCTGCCACAGACCATAGATTCCCCTAAGGCACTTCCTGGCAGCATGGGGAAAACTTTCCAGGCGCGTCCTAGTGGAACTTGCAAACTATAGCATATATGAGGTGTGTTCCCCAAAAGGCTCTGGTCATGGATCAAGAAGTGTAGACTGTAATGAGCAAATGGACCATTGTGGAGGTCCTTCAGCTTGTCTAAAAGTCAGTACAGCTGGTATTTCCTGTTTCCCAAGAAGGATGGGGATGTCCTATACTCAGTCTGCAGCAGCTGAACTCATTCTCGAGAGACTTCGATTCAAGAAGCTTGAGCTGAGGTCGGTTGTGGGGAAAATCAAGTCCAAGAACTGGTTTGTGACCATCAAAACTAAGGACACACACTCGATTTGTCTTTCTCACAAGTTCCCTATGTTCACTTTTGTGGTTGATGCGTACCACTATCAATTTCTTGTCTCTTATCCCAAAATATCCTTGTTAACAAGCAATCCCTCAGTAGATGGATTCTGGATGCCTTTTGTTCTGCATATTGACTGGTCCTATGGTGTCCCCACACCTTTCAGGGACAGAGTGCACTCGACCTGGAGTGTGGAGGCCTATAGGGCCTACTATTGTGGAGTGTCCCTCCAGGATATCTGTGACACTGCAGGCTGGTCCACTCCTCTGACCTTCATTAAGTTTTAACATGCCACTTATGGCTCATCTGTTAGTCCACCTAAGGCAGGGACTGGTCAGTATGGTGGGGTTGCACTCTTGTTCCCAAACTATTATTGACACAGCTTGAGTTCCTGAAAGGGAACGTCTCCAGGTTATGTATGTAACCCTGGTTTCCTGAGGGAACATGTCACTATGGCACAGTCTGCATCCCTGTGGCACTTACTTCCACTTTAAAGGTGGTGTCATGTCCGTCGCGCATGCCTACTTCATTGTCGTGATATCATCCATGGGCGGACAACTCTCCTGTCACTATAAAAAGGCCATGAGATCGCACAAGATGTTCAGAGCATATCATGCTGAAGCATTCCTGAAGTGTTACTGATGCTCATTGCCTCAGGGAACCAGGGATCCCAGAAAGTTCACAAAAACCTTTTGGATATTTTTAGCAAAATGAGTATTAAAGTCACGGGGAGCCTGTGCCTATCTCAGGTGTCTATGGGCATTAAGGCAGGATACACCCTGGATGGAATGCCAACCCATCGCAGGGCACACACACACATTCACACACACCCGTGACCCGAGGGAAGATCGGATAAAGCGGTAGAAGATGAATGAATGAATGAATGAGTATTAAAGTTATATCCACCAGTTTTAATTTTACTTTGTCTTACACCCATCACCAAATGAATGACCAAATGGTTTTTATCTGCTTGTCACCTAGCAACATCCAAGCACTGGGAAAAGCTTAAACTTAAGATTAACTAGACCGTATGTTGTCTTGTAAATTTATTATTTAAAAAAAATAAAAATACATTTTCATGCAGAAATCACCTGTGAAAAAATGTGAATAGTATTACATTGAAGATGGCGGTCTAACACAATAGAAGCTTGATTGAAATAGCATTTAATAGCCCTTGACATATGACCCTGGTGACAGAAATGGCTCTTATTAAAAAGCCATTCATTGTACTCATACTTGAAATAGTACATAAAGAAAGAACACTTTTTTTTTCCAATAACCACAGTGTCTACTGAGGAAAAAAAAAAATCTTTCGTTCATGAAAAATATATACTTGAAGTGTTTTGGTCTGTTGATCGAAGCCTTTGACAATATTTTAAAGTCGATATAACAGCAATCTGTACATTTACAAGGTCTCCCTTTTGTTGGTAGTCCCATCAAATCTGCCCTCTGACAACTCAAGGGAAGAGTTCCATGATCAATGCACTCCAGTAGTACATCATAAAATCTCTGGCCAATTAAGCTTCAAAAACTTTTACCCGGCTGACAAAACAACCTGTCCAAGTGATTTTCTCAAGATGTCACAAGTTGCCACCAATTTACAGATCTCCGACTAAAAAAAAGAAACTTAAAAGACTTAAAAGACTAAAATGACAATTACAAAAGACCGGCTTTTACATTTCGTTTCCATTTATGGTGCCTGGATGTTTTTTAAAGCTCAAAATGTTTCTTTCTGCTTGTCTGTCTTGCAAAAATTAGGCAGAATGCAAAAAAAAAAAAAAGCATCTGTTGTGAGCCTTTACATAAAAGTAGCCGATCCATTTACCAAACGTTCAATCACATGCCAAACAATAATTAAAAAGAAGATAATCATTATGATCCATATGATGAAGATATCATTATGATCCATATGATGATCTAGGGGGGCACGGTGGCTCACAACCGCCAAGTTTTGTTCGGATCTCGGCCAGTTGCATGTGTGTGTGGAGTTTCAGTTTTTGCATGTCTACCCGGGTTCTCCGGTTTCCCCCCCGGTCCAAAAACATGCACGGAGGTTGAATACCTTGGAAAAATTGTCCCTAATGTATGAATGTGTGTATGAATGTGTGTGTGTGTGTGTATGATGTGCCCATGTGTGGTATTGGATGATCTGTTATTGTGGTTCCTGTTAATGCCCATGACTGGGTTGGACAGGCCAGGTCCTCTATTGGTGACCCAATCCGTGAGAATTCCCCATAGATCGGTAGGATGAATGAGAATGAATGAATGATCGGTAGAAGATGAATGAAATTCAATTTCAGGTCAGAACACTTCTGAAATCACAACAGAAAGAATACATGACTTACAATTGGTGTGTTTATACATTTAATAAATGTAAAAAATCGAAAGAAAGCTGACAATCCTTAAAGTTTGCGTCTATCAGCAGCAGTTTCGGGTATTTCAAAAGCTGCAAATGTGACTAAATACGACTAAAATGACTATGCTAATATCAGTTCCGGGGCTGTACTATGTCTTAATCAAGTTGTGTGGTTATACTGTGTGTATCTCACACTGAAAATCATCCCTTTTATGTGGGAATAATTTGAATCAAACACTTATTCAGTTAATATTTAGAGACCCAATGACAAGAGATGTAATGCGTGTAGTATATATATATATATATATATATATATATATATATATATATATATATATATTTCTATATATTTTTTTTTTTTTGCATACATACACTAGTATTGTAGGTTGCTTGGAACTGGAACTTTTTACTCTGTGATGTTTGATCAAGCTCCACCAATGTTGCTTTTATTGGAAAAAAACATTTGCTTGCTTTTTTACTTTTTGCTAATGACATTTCAAGTCACTTCGCTGTATGTTTTTTTAATTCGAGCTAAGAAGTTGTTTAGTGTTTAATGTTGTTGCACTGTGTTTTACCCCCGAAGTAAAAATCTTTATCAAGCCAAGCCACTCTGAAAAACCTGTGTACTCACTGTCAGCTCCTTTTACTCAGTAGACTGAACGTAAGTGAAGCATCTCTAATGATTCTCTTAAAGTATATCTGTGTGGCAAAGAGACATGTTCCGTTCCCGGCATTCTAAACTTCAGGCAATCACTTCTGCTCGACGGGTGCCGGATCAGCGGGTTCACATGCAGCACTGATTGCGCCCTCTGTCCCATCATCCAAACTTTCATGCTTGTCAGACCTAGTACCCAGCACCAGATCCCAGCAGGGTTCTTAGTGTTTGGAGAGATTATAGTAAAAAAAATGTCACTGCTTTAAAAACTGCCAATTGTTTCAGACAGTTTATTTGTTTTAACACTACTTGGATTTATTTTGCAGCACCTGTGGGCTTTTTGCTCCTCACCAGTGTTATTTCCGTCTATTTATTGGGTCTCCTTCCACAAGGGACAAGGTTGCGCTATAAGGTTTTCCAACAATCACAGCAATTTCCCCAATCACCCCCCACCCACCCCGCCCCCGCCCCCGCTCCCCCAACTGCATTCAGTACCATACATTTGTAACATGGAAATTATATGCTGTGATTTTTTCTCATTTCAGTGCTAAAAGAAATGATATTAAGAATGTCTGTTCATTGTCGGTTGAAAGCAGTGCGTGTCGCACTCTGTATGTATACGCACATGACAAAAAAGACAAATTCAATTTGTTCTTGAGGACTTTTCAAAAATGGCAGAATAGGAACAAACGCATTACTGATCCATTAAGCAACGAATGACTGATTGATTGATTTATTTTTTACGACTACACTGACTCATGCATGAGCAGCTCTGTCAAGCTATGTAAGCCCCGAAAGTCCCGCTGAATTTTTCAGTAAAGTAAACACAAAGAAACCTATGGGGACACGAGCAATTGTGTCACTGTTTTTAAAATTTAAGATGGCATAAATCAATAATGCAACGACGGAGAGTTTGAGTACTCAGAAATAGTGTGAACTTGTTCAACCACTTCAGCCCTCCTTTACCAACAGGGGGCAGGAGTACGAGCGCGAGTCTGTGACATAATGTCTATCGCAGTGTCCGTGAGGTTTTTTTTTCCTTTTTTTTCCTGACAGGTGTAACATTACGGCTGGGTTTAATTGTAACATCACAGTAATAATATATATATATATATATATATATATATATATATATATTATCTAAAAATAAATAAGAAATAACATAAGGATAATACATGGTGATAGCCATTATCATGAATTCATTAAATATGGCCACTCTTTCCCATTGCCATCAAACTACTAAACAACTTACAATCACTTTCTTTTGTATTTAAATATTGACACTGTCTTTGAGCAATCAATACACAAAACTTGCACAATCATTCCAGACTTTTCACATCCATAGTCTCCTTGCATATTCAATACGCTATTTTTCCACACACATTGCAGAATTTGCTCTCTGCGTAGATATGAACACTTTACAGTATGTCATTTCAAATGCTACTGTTTTTTTAAGCTTTATAAACTATTCTTTTTTGCTATACAGCTTGCCTATTTGTATCATTAATTTATACCTATTCATTGCAGATGAAGTAAGTAACCGTTATGCAGATGAAGTAAGTAACTAAAGCAAGTAACTGTTTAATAAATCCCTTTCTTAAATAGGAAAAGAGATCAAGTGCACACTCCGTTCCATTTAAGTAAGTCCAATTTATGTTATTGTTTATCCTGATATTAATGTTGGGGTTAAACCACAGGTAAACATTCCACAATCATGTTTAAAAAAAAAAAAAAACATTACTGGGATACATTTTAGCCACTATTTATTCAGACTGAACTGAAATGAAGGGCCATTAGACCAAAGCTTGTATCATATTCTGAAGAAGTGCAGGACGTACCAGCCTCGACAGCTGTCACTGTGATGTTGTGCCAGCCTGCCGTCTCCCTGTCCAGGATTTTCCCCAGGGTGATTGCACCAGTCACTGCATCGATGTTAAAGATTTGCTCCTGATCTGTGCCCTGATCGATTGAGTATCTAGACAAAGGGAAGGAAAAAAGGTTGTAATTATGTATATATATATATATATATATATATATATATATATATATATATATATAGATATTATATATATATATAAATGTAAAAAAAAATCTTGGCATGCCATTCAAATATTATCCGTATTATTCACATACAATTCAAATCTGTCTGCTATATACATTCAAGGAATTTTTCATTTGAACTCATTATTTTTAATCATTATTTTATTATTTTTGGATATTATATATATATATATATATATATATATATATATAAGATATATATATATATATATATATATATATCATTCTTTTAGCAGGTAGAGAATAAAAAATATTTTTTTACCACTACTGTTATACCAAATGAGGTTGGAATAGTGCTTTATGTACAACGTCTCAAATTTGGCTTTAAGAAAATAAAGTATCCTGTTGTTTTTACCAGAGGTCTTTGATTTCTTCATCTGACTGGATTGTTTTCTTTAAGAATGGTTAAATAGAAGTGGTTTGAATTACTCAATAAGAGAGTTGACCCTCATCAACAAGTGTTTTCAAACCTAGAATCCTTGTGAATCTTTTTTTTTTTACCACAGGCTAATCAGAATTTGTGATTGTGTTTACTCTAATTTACATTTTCTTTCAGTTGATTTGACCAATTTGTTGTTACTGAAGATATTTGTGGTTCTTAAGTCTTATGTTTCAGCCATGAGCAATTCCAAACCTGCACAGAGCAATGGCTCATCCAAAGGCTTGACACATCTACAACCGGTGTTGGGCATGTAACGGCATTACATAATTTAACTACAAAATAAACATAACAGTAATTCGTTACAGTTACTGAGAAAAAAAATGTGTAATTAAATTACAGTTACTCATGAAAATGTTCCTAAAAGCCCCAAAATTGTAACCTTTTACATTTCCAAAGTAACCTTCCCAACACTGTCTACAACTGCTATTTCCACAACTCCACACATACAAGCACTGGATGGAACGTCATTAAGGTCAAGAGTGGTGACCCAACATCTTTGTCCAAACATCAGTGCTACTAAACAGAAAAAAATCCTCTCATTTCCTTCATGTGATTCACTTATGCTGTTCAATCACAGCCAACATATCTGTGAATGAACTGCTGAACCAGAAAAAGGCCCTTGAAGCCTAAACCTATGTAGAAAGCTTTACAGATGCTATATGTAGGATTGTCGGTGTACACACATCAGTGCTTGTTTACTCATTTGTTGTCTTTCTCACTCTCTCGCTCTCTTTCACTGAGGCTCTCTGCCCAGTTGGCAAACTCGGTGCCAGTCGTCATTGCTGGGCCAATTGATCGGGGAATCCATCCAAAATGGCAACGCCATGGTCTTTAAAGTCAATATGTGAGCCGGCCCTTAAGCTCATAGGCGTTTGCTGCTTCTCACTTTTAACTTTCCTTGCCTTTGTATTTTTTTTTTACACTCATTTGTGCTTTGGCTGCTATTTTTCTGCCTGGTTAGTCATCTTAATGTCTCTTACATTGTTTCTGCATTGTTATTTGCTCCACCAGATCAGTTGGCTTTGTTTTGCAGAACCTGCAGTTAGCTATACACAAGATACACTTGATGGAAGAGATACAATTCTGGGAACTTAAAAGTCTGTACAGTGAAGACCGCCCCAAAATTCCTTTCTTCCATCACGTCCTCTTGGCGTGCTCCTCGGGATGTGTCACGTCCTCCTGTGCCTCCTCATTTTGCACCTCAGGTGGATTTAAACCTGCTTTAATGTGACTGAAAGTAGTAAAACCCTTTCGGCTTGAGATAGATTTCTACTATGTGATACTGGTAAGAAAGAATAAAGGTAGGTGTTTGTTCTACTGCTGAAAGACTGCCCCCCCCCCACACTAGTTTCATTTCACTGATGGGTTTATGACCGAGGCATCTGAGTCTGTGAGGGCAAATATATCAGATGAACTACAATTAATTTCTACATTAGCCTTGTGGTACATCGACAAAGTGACGTTTCATGGGACATATTTATTGTTATCTCATTTGTCAGGTAAACATAAAAAAGGACTGTTTTTTGGGTTTAATACAAGTTACGTACTTACTTGATTTTCTGTTTTAAACCAGTGAGTTTATAAAGATAACAGACGCTTATGAAGTGCCCTGTTAAACCGAAGGCATATAAAGCTAATGACAAAAAAGCTTAAGCTTTTGAGGAAGACTAAATGAGGACATTGTTAATGGGGGCCCGCTTTGTAAATAACCCGGATCCTCTTAAAAAGTATTGGCAGGTTCCGTTTACTCCCCACACATCTAAGATTTCACTAACACTAGATGGTTTACAGAATAATTTAGCATGTAAAAATTCTTCATCAATTTTGAAGTTGATAAATGTTTTTTTTTATGGAATAATTACTGATTTATTCCTTAGACTAACTGGGATAAAGACATACCTCTTCATCAAACACTTAAACAAGTATTCTGCTTTCCACTGTCTTAGGCTGATTTTATTTCATTCATTGGTTTATTCACTTATTCACTAGTTTATTCATTGAGAGAAGACTCAAAGCATTACAAATTCTACAATTGCTGACAGTTCCTCAGTATAGACGGTGACAAAATGATTATTATTATTATTCCTATTATTTCATTTTTTTCATCATGGTGGTTGTTCTGTATTATTCTGTGTTTTTTTATATATATCCGGACCCAGCGTGCATTTAATAGTGTTATTTTTTTTTTATTATTACTCTGGATCAGCTTTAGTGCTGATCCAAGAAAACAAAATAGAAATAGATCCGTCTTTAATAAGAATCCGGTAAGTTGCTCTACTGTAGAAAAAAAATGTGTTTGTTGGCTCGAGTCTTCTATCAGTTGTGCTTATGGTCCCGGTCATAACACTCTTTGCTTCACATGTATAATTAGAAACAGAGTCTTATTCGATACCGGTACCTTGTTGCTTATAATCGAGAATTCACAGAAAGCATTACTTTTGAGTATTGTTCTTTGCAGTGCCTTTTGTCCTGTTTTTTTGCCATTTGATCTGCTTGGCTAGTCATGTTAATGTCTGTTATGTTGGCACTGTATAGTTGCTTGTTCCACTGCTACACAATGATGTCAAGGCACGGCGCAGCCTTATGGAAAAGAACAGGTCAGCAGGTGCGTGCAAACCATAACCCTCATGTAAGAATTCCTTTGTCTAGATACACTGTGGGCATAAACTTCACCTTGTATTTCTGGTGAGGCTGCAGAGTAAATAATATGGGCTTGGCAGCTTGGTCAAGTGCAAAATAAAAAGCAGGATGTAAAAACATGTCTTATGCTTTTGTGCTGTCTGGTCTCTGCGTAGAGGGAGTCGGCTTTGATGTAAAATAGAACACCGATACGGACATATATTGTTTCAGAAATTGCATTGTCATGTGATCCAAATTAACAAAATTGTTCGTTAAAAATCATGCAAGAAAATAGTTGTGGCCCTTTTAAGAGATGCTCTCTCGTGTTGGTTATGCCAGTTTCATGAGTGTCTATATATGCATACATTGGTTTTCTGCCAATGTTTGTTCTTGGAAATAAGAATGAAGGTATTTATTATTTGATAACTACTAGTGTGTGATTTCAGGGTATGGAATCAATACCATTATGGTTTCTCGACGTTTTTGGTATCTATCCATTGCAGTACTTCGGAGTGTTTTGAGCTTGTACTGTTTTTTTGGGTTAACTTTTGGGTGACATATTTTATTCAATTATTATTTACGGTCTTCTCCTCAACCTAAAAAAATCAGCTTATAAATTTCTGTATTTTTATTGACAAATTGATTGTTCCTATTTACTGTTATAGAACTGGGTTTTCTTTGCTGCAAGTAAATTATTCATTTTTCTTCATATATATAAATCTTTTCTCTGGCTCCTATTGACCGCTATAATTTTACATAAAACAGAAGTCAGAATAAACCCTGAGGTCAAAAGCATATTTGGTCTCCTTTGTGCTGCATTCTGTTACTGTATTTATCACTGTTTATCACTGGTATCTTTCACTGTTTATTTTTTTTTGTACAACAATTTTCTTCTCATTCATTACATATAGTAGCATCTGCATGTGATCTTTTGGTTTTAAGTTGGGTTCATGTCAGAGGCACCCCTCTCACTGTTTAACGTTTGCATATAAATAAGCAAGAAATGTCTGGGTGCTAGTAAATAACCCCTACGCTCTGGGGGTACCTTCAGGGGCACTGTCCAAGGGCTCTTCCCCTCAACTATACAGGATCATTGGTCTATATAGGATGGGATTATACTTTGGCAGCTCTATCTTTGGAGGGAGCCGAAGGTTCAAGACACCAAACATTATCCTAGGAACCTTAATGATCCTTGGAGAGGATCTGCAAAGTAGTGTTCGACAAAATCCCTCCTGGCCAACTACAACATACCTCTGAACTCTGTGAGTGGCAGTTTTTGCCACTACTTCATGTTTTGCAAAGGGATCAACTAATTATTTCACTCATTAAAATACAAATCGATGTGTAACCTTTTCTTAAAGGTGTTTTTCTGGATGTTTTGTTGTTATTCTGCCTCTCACTGTTCAAATAAACCTATCATTAAAATGATCAACTGATCATTTGTCAGTAGGGCAAAATCAGCAGGGGCTCAAATACTATTTTCCTCACTGTATATACTTGACTTTGTGGAAATGTTTTAACATGTGAAATATATTTATTTTGCTAATGTATAAGGTGTCTCACTATAGCCAATATTGACACCAGTAGTGTCTCCCCAATTGCTCTAGAGATAGTCAAGTAGAATATCTAATTTTATTTTATCAGCTGTATCACACCCATGGAAATCTAACATTTGTTATCACATAACTGAAAGGTATTTAGGATTAGCATTCATTTCTTCTGTCCTGTCTTTGAGACACTCGTTCTGGCCATCCGCAGTGGGAATATCAGTAAGAATAATCAGGAAGCAAATCACTAAAGTACGTAATAGAGTAAAGAATTAGACCAGGATTAAAGGGGAATCATGAATGTATCTTATGGAAGCAGTGACACTGTATGATTGCACAGAGATTGTTTTTTGTAAGGCATGGGCTGAATAAAGGAGCTATTAGGTTAGTAAATCCAGAGAAGGGGAGCAGAATGTAAATGGGCTCGTGGATTAGTACAGGGAAAAATGTACTAATATTGGGTATTATCTCCATAAGCAGCTTGGAAAGTATATCTCGCATAAGGTGTCCCATCAACAGCGGAAATATGTCCTTATATAAATGACCATTGGACAGGAACAGGTCATAAACACATATACACACAAAACAGCAATTTCTGAAAATATGTATGTACTTTTTGCACAAATAGAGATTAGTATAATACATCTAAGGAATGTCATTAATAAAAATACAAATAAGAAAACAAAAATAAACCGCATTATTAAATTAATTAAATTAATTCAGGAGGAGTGTAAAATTCTAATACATGAAAATATTTTACTGTCCATAGCCAAAGTTATGTCAACATCTAGGTCACATATTGCACTTCTCCAGCGAGATTTAGGGCAGAAAATAATTACCTAAGTGGTACATTATCCACATCTGGGTCCCTGGCTGTTACAAAGCCCACGAGGGCCCCTTGCTTGGCATCCTCTTGCACTTCCAGAATAGTTCCAGTAGGTGGAAAGAAGACTGGAGGTTCGTCCACATCCGACACGCTGACTCTGACAATGGTCTGATCCCGGAAAGAGCCCAAGTCCACAAAGCGTGGATCCACGTGCTTATTCACAGCCTCTACCACTACATTATGGGTGCGCTTCTTCTCGAAGTCCAGAGGCTGTAACATACATGGTAAGAAAGAAAATGTAAACCGAATGTACTGTCTTGCTTAGAAATAATACAGCTCAGTAAAATTTTAAATCTTATTAACTAGTATGACTTATTTAGTAACTAGACAGAAATCAATAGTGAGTTTTTTTTAGGTAAAGATAGTGTGAAAGAGTTAAAGATGTCTGCTGACCAGTACTTTTAAGGGAAGCATTGATTTAAGAATGAAAACTCCTGGCAAAATGCGTCCAATACACATTAATTGGCCCTATTTTTGTTATAATCTAACCAACCAATCATGTGGCGGCAGCATAAATTATGCAATCATGCATAAGATATAAGGAAGAAAATACACGTTCTGTAATCTCTGCTACTTCAACCATGACATGAGTTTGTTAGGACCAAAAATGCTTTAAGTATATCATAAACTACTGAATGATGTGAAAAACTGTGGTATGGTTATGATGGTATATATGATTTTTTTTTAATGTAAGAGGCCAAATTGCAAAGAACAAATTCTTGACCTAAAATATATGGAGGATTTTTCACACTGCAAATACAGCAGTTGGATCCTTATTACCTTGGCGAATTGAACAATTTGCAAAATCTTTAGTATATGTTTCTTGAAGGAAAAAAGCATGTCGATACTTTCATTCATTCATTCATTTTCTAATTTTCTACTGCTTTATCCGATCTACCTTCGGGTCTCTTGGGGCATCTTGGGGCATCAAGGTAGGACACGCTGTATGGAATGCCAACCCATCACAGGGCACACACACACACACACACACATTCATACACTCGGGACCATTTTCCAAGCTTTTTCGGACCAGGGGTAAACTGAGACATGGGGAAACATGCAAACTCCACACACACATGGCCGAGGCGGGACTCGTACCCATGTCCCCATGTAGATATAAGGATGTTCAAAAAAGTATGTTAAAATTATGCAAACACAAGACATAATTAACCATGGTTTTAATAAAGTATTAATGTTCATAACATCATGTTAATAATTTTTACATGATTATTTGAACACCCTTGTATCCACATTCTTTTTGTTAAAAAAATGTAATATAGCTTTTAAAATAAAGTACAGTTGCAGCTAAGTACAGTACAATGAATACTTATTTACCCTTCTCACAGTCTACCTATAAACATACAGCATGTTGCCAAAAGAACCAGAAGTATGCCAGAAGTATTTAATACTCTTTAGAATTTTGTCCGTCTACGTTAGAAGATCAAATCTAAAACAAAACAAAATCTAGGGTTTTATCTGCAACTTGTGCTCTGTGCTTTCCATATTAGAGTGTACCTTCTTGATGATAATGATGGCCTCTTGTGTGTCAGTGTCAGTGGAGACTCTGAAGAGCTCTCCTCCTTCCTCGTCTTTAATCAGGTAGCTCATATCCGTGTTCTCCCCCATGTCTGCATCGGTGGCCATCACTCGGCCCACCGACGTGCCCACAGCCATCCCTTCTGGAACTGAGAACTGACACATCTCTAACAAGGAAAAGAGGAACAGAGAAAGGAACAGATATTAATAAAGTCGCAATCATGGGCGACATTTGACCCTTGAGTCAAAAATCTTCTTTTTGTTGTACCCACAACAGAATTAACATTAATTAATATTAACATCTATCAAAACCACGGATAAATGGCTTCCACCAGGTGCGGCATCAAAGTGATAAACCGTCTTCTCCAAAGCTACACGAATGTTGTGTTGCATTGTATTTCTCATTTATATATATATATATATATATATATATATATATATATATATATATATAGTATATATATATATATATATATATATATTGTCACGATAGGCCTCCGCCATGGGCAAGCGCTCCGACCTGAATGTCACAACAGAAGGCAGAAGGATTGCGCAAGGGTAGCGCAACCCGCCGGGGATGAGAAAGAGGTGGGGCGTCCTCAACGAGACACAGCTGGAGCTTATCCCGGAGTGGCACTTTCATTATCTTCAATCCGGCGGCTTCTATAAAAGGCCGTCGGACGGCGGTTGAGGCGGAGAAAGTCTGGGCTCCCAACTAATGGTGCATGTGTCTTTTCCCGACCTCCCACTACAGGTGAGACGGCTGATGCGGATGAGGAATTCCCGCCAGACCCGTCGCAGCGCCTGGAAATCTGGGAGTCTTCACAGCCTTGCGTCAGGAAATGAGCCTGATCCATACGCGCTGATGGAGATCCATCATGACGAAACTGCCCATTGATCGGGACCTGACATCGAAAAGAACGCGTCGAGAGATCTCATCGTTCCCTCTCCCGCTCCAGCCACTCCTCACCTGATCCCCAAATAACAGACACGAACACTCTCTCTCTTTTTTCTTTACTTTTAGTTTCACTGTCCTCAATAAACACTATTTTCCCCCAGTTACGACTCTCTGTACCTGTTTTCAGCCCAAAGCGGCGATATATTGCCACTATATATATATATATATATATAGATATATATATATATATCTATATATATAGTATACACAAACACTTTCAATATATATATATATATATATATATATATATAGGGAGGGGGGTTCTTTAGGATTTGTAATCTTTCACATTTTCAAAAGTGACTATATTTTAATGACACATTTTTTTCTCAGTAACTATAAAGAACTTGTTACTTTTATTTTGTAATTAAACTACGTAACGCCGTTACATGTAACTAGTTACTCCACAAAACAATAGATGTAGTTTTCTCTCATTTTCATACACTGAAAAAATAAAGAGGCAACCGACTGCTGTATTTACTCTGCCACGCCTATCAACAATATGCATTTTAAAAGTGTACTTTATATTGAAATTATTTTGAAATTTATCAGCACAGGGGTCAATTCAAAGCCCTGTGATATATATAAAAAAAAAAACATTCAAGTATCACACTCCAGCAATGGCATTTCATCTTTTTGGGGCATGAACCAATGCACTTAAACCATTGAGGCATTATTGTGAGGCCCCTTCTGTATGGAAAGGCATGGCAAGCCAGGTAAATTTGCAATGGCTTTAGTACTTGTTAAGGAGTGATACATGCTTATCTTGGAGACTGTTTTACACTGCTTTAATCAAACACCTTGTGCTATGCAAAGCCTAGCAATTTAGTTAGTATTCAGTAGTGAAGATTATCCATCATACAGGCCACGTTTGGTGGCGGGTGGAAAAGGACGCAGATAGTGTTTAACTACGCTATTTAACAACCCCTATGTAATATCAACAATAACAAAACAACTGTCAGTGATGAGAACTGAACTAGCCCTGTATCTGTACAATTTTTATACACTGTAAGAGTTTTGGATGATTTAAAAAACGGCATAAATGAGCAGGTGCTTTTAATAAAGCCAGCAAGGGTATATATTCCTTTTGACTCTGCATAGCAAGGTGAGCATTCTCAATTACATGGCCGAAAGGACATTGTCTAAATGTGGGCTTCTCTCTGGCTGAGAGTAAAATAGACTGGAAACAACAAGAACCTCTGAAATAATGGAGACGAAGAAGAAGAAGAAGAGGTGACACTGGGGACTGGAAGCCTGACTCATACACTCACTTCAAATCGAATTAATAATGAGTAGTGAAAGGAAAGATAGGAGTCAAAGAAATAAAGGAAATGGTTCGGAAAAAAAAATACCCAAATGCACATTAATATGTTTAATATACTGGAGCCTGGCCCTCTCTTTTGTATTTCTTCATTTATATATGAAAGTTCCACCCCATAAGCACACACACACACACACACACACACACACACACACAGTCACCCATGCCCCAGTTTCCTAATAACTAATATTAAAAGCTTTGCCCTGCAGTTCTTCAGCGATATGTAAGCAATGAGATTTCTCACGGACCTTCCAAATCGAAACTATTTCAAAGCTCATATACCAACATCTACCACTTTGTAGACCAGACAGACCAGACCGATGTGATGTCTTTAATACAGGGCTATCAAACTCTGACCAAAGAGCTTGTACCCATGCCCCGTACCCAATTTGACAAGTGCAAATACTCTTCTTTTTTTTTTTTTTTCATCCGTTCACACTGGATCCGTCTGCTTGATCCATAACGAACCACGTTAAGAGCGTGTAGAAACTTGTATACCTAAGCACAAAATGGTCCAGAGAAATCCCCCTAAGGCCCTGTGTAATGCAATATTCTTTACCCTGCACCATATCTGTGTCTGGGTTGAAATCCAAAGTGGTTATGTACTAAACTAAAAGTTTGATGATTAAATATGAACCGTACAAGCTTATGGATTCTGGCTCGTACACTTAATAACTGATCTCAGAAAGTGTTTTTCTTTGGTAGAGTTATTATTCTTGATTTAATCTGCATACAATTAGTTTCAAAATAAAATAAAAAAATAATACAAATTTAAGTGGAAAACAAGTAGTTATGTAGTTATGTTTCCATGACAAATTTGTGCAAAACCTTTGTGATTTTTCCAAAATGTCGTAACGTAAAAAAAAACGTTGGGAAATGTTTCCATTAACCATTTCATGCGGCTAAAATTGGTACAATTGTCAATCGGTAAGTTTCCATTACAAATATGCGTAAAAGGCTATTTTGTGATATTTCCGAAAAGACGATAAAAACTGTTGCGAAATGACTGTTAATTTCCATTAACCATATCACGCGCCTAAAACTCGCGATAAGTCATTTTTAAAAATGGCCGACAGATATAGGTACGTCTATTGCAGCCTGTTCATGTATATGTGACCTGGAAATGCGAAAAAAACCTTTTCCATTTTGCGAATTATTCCTTTTTCGCATCGTCTAAAAAAAAACACCTCATGCGAGCGTAAAAAACGTTTTTGAGATACATGTGTGCTTTTGACGCGCTCCCATTCGCCGTATTATCCTCCTTAATGGAAACGTGCTAACTGATGAGAACTTAACCTGTATGTATGATTTTATACACTTTTATACACAAATGAGCAGGTGCTTTAAATTTTTACATTTTTAGGTTTTTGAGTGTACATTCTTTTAGGATTAAAACACGAGATCAGACAAACATCTACACATAAAAATGTCTTTTTCTCATATAGATTTCTGTTACCATTGTCAATAGGTACGTTTCCATTACAAATTTGCGTAAAACTTTTGCGCTATTTCCGAAATGTCACTAAAAAGCTGTTGCGAAATGACTATGCATCCATTAACCATATCACGCTCCTATAACTCTCGCGAAGTCGCTCACAAAAAAAAATGGGCAGGCTTACTTTATATCGCAGCCAATCGCACGTGACCTGGAAATGCGACAAAACTGTTTCCGTTACAGTTTTGCGAATTATTCCTTTTTCGCATCGTCTGTCTTAAATAAAACCACCTCATGCGTGCGAAAAAAAGTTTTTTGCGTTCCTTTTTTTAATTGTGCGAATTTGACGCGTTTCCATTAGGCGTAATTCCAATCCGCTATTTTTTGCGCCTTTTGAAGGTTAATGGAAACACGCCTAATGAATTTTGCGCATGCCGATTTCTGTTATCATTGTCAGTGAGAGCCCACATTCATGGAAAAGAAAGAAAGAAAATTTTATGTGATTTTTAAAAATAAGAGAGATCTTATTAACAACTAAAACTTAGCTAAATTTAATAAATAGATCAGGCAGGCTTGAGCCAAAAGAGCAGGGAAACTTGTATAATAGAGTGCTGGGGACACTGTCGTTTGGCAGCCGCAGCAGTTTGGCAGCACGCAGAGTGATCTCTTTGATGGCTAATTATATATTTCCTTAGTGGTTTATTGATGGATCTTCTCTGTGTTAATGATTTCAGTGCACTGCTTGTCCGTGAGTATATCTCAATGACAAAATATACCATTTTTTTTACTCTGGAGGACCTAGGATACTTTCTTCTTTTCTTTTTTTTCCCCAATGGAGGTTTAGAAAAAAAGAATCCTGTTCTAATATTTCAAAGAAATATGGTTTCAAATGTATAACTGTATATTTTTTTCTTCATATTAATGCAAAAGATGATACTAGTTATACTTAATTATACTATGCCTGATGTAAATTATGAACATGTTTGAATTAAGTGTGCAATAGAGTCTTAATATAATAATCCTACTCATAAATTTCCAATGTAGAAGAAATGTTTTTTTTGTTTGTTTGAAGAGTAATTTACAAAGGATTTTAGTGTAATTACCTTTTAAATGCTGTATTCATGAACTTATATAGACAGTATATACTGCTGAATGTAGGATGCTTGGAATGAGGACCATAGCTAATGCAATCAAGTCTGACATGCATTCATTTCACTAGCCGCGACTGCGAATGCATATTTGATTTAAATGTTGCTACAACCATTTCATAACTATGTTAGTAGTACAGAGTTTGCGTGTTATTACTTTAACTAAATATATAAACGAAAAGCCACTTAAACATTATGAATTAATACATTGGATTGTTTTGTTTTTATTTATTTTGTACCGTGCAACCACATCACTATAAGCGCCAACAATCATTGGTATTGATGGGCTAGACCTCACTTTACCCTTATCTTATTCATTCTTTAACTGAAAATCAATTTGCTTGATGAATGGGTTTTAATAAGAAACCTTTACTTAGGTAACTTTTATTCACCTTTTATTTAATCATTTACTAGTGTTTTCGCTTGAACTTTGCTCCTTAAGGTCATACATGGGCAGGTGTAATTAGTTCTACTACATGAACAACAGCCCGAAGGATATTTTGTCGGCCAGGTTGTTTCCATATTGCACCGGAAGCTTTTTTATACAAGAAGCAGAAGAGCTGGAAAGGCCATTGATAATGACATGTCTGTTTTAAGGTATGCATAATGAGCACTCACTCTGAGGGAAACGTGGAGGGTTGTCATTAACGTCCGTGATCACTATGGTCACCGTAGTGGAGCCAGAGAGACCACCCATTTGGCCTGCCATGTCTGTTGCCTTGACAACTAGCTCATAACGGTCCTGCGTCTCCCTATCAAGATCGGCTACAGCAGTCCGAATCACTCCTGTGAAGTGACAGCGAAAGAGAGAGAGAGAGAGAGAGAGAGAAAGTGGAAAGGTCACCTCTTGTAGACATGGTGATGATGGAGATCTTCACTATCAAGGGGATGATTATCTCAGTCCAATAAAGAGTGCAGCAGAGTTTGCTTCAAATCCCGAACTGAAATATTGTGAAAATGTGTATACATAATATACAGGTGACTTTTATAAACTCCTCTATAAGAGTACACATTGTGTTATTTTCATATTATTCATGCATATTCATATCGCTTTCATTTAAAAGCTCATCTATACCTTACATTCTGTGCCCAATTGCTTAATATGTTTACGGCATGCATCCTGTTTAAACATAAAGAAAGACAAAAGAAATAAGCCTTTATGACGTGATGGTTATGTTTTGGATTTGGGAGGCATCTGAGTACAGAATTTTAAGGTAGAATACACAAATCTGATTCGTCTGGTATGTTTGGAGTAAGTTATTAATTTGGTATGTTTGGAATATTTATTCATTTATGAGACTTAAAAAGCATGCAGATTTAAAACACACACACACACACAAACAGACACACACACACACACACTAAAGCTAGCTCTTAATCATATATTTGGTCACAACTCTAATGAGGATGGAAGAAACCTAGATGATATTAAAGAAGTGGAAAACCGTACCAGTCTATTTTTAACTGGAAACACCATTTACAAATGTTTGAAAAACACCTTCAAAATGTGAGATTTTTTCAAAATTATAAAAGAAAAACACTACAGAGACAAACAATTATAGAAACCTGAATCAATTGTAGAAATACATGCGACATTTACAGTAGATATACATGAATTAAGAACTCCACTCTTAAAGGAAGATTGTTTACTATATTTTGGATTTGTTGTTTGTGGAAATTTTTGCTTATTCAGTCAGGTAAATAAAGTAGGGCACTGATTATCAATAGCTAAATATGTTTATGCTATTATAATAATAATATAATGCTATTATGCTATACATGTCACATCATGTTTAAACATAAAAAAAATACAATAAAATAATAAGCCTTTAAGATTTGATGGTCATGTTTTGGATTCTGTAGGCATTTAATGCATTTAAATGCTATATTGCATCACAATGCGAATACAGAATACTATGTTTTTTGCTACTTATTGCACTGGTGTCCTTGAGTTTTGTAAAAGACACCTATAAATAAAATGTATTATTATTATTATTATTATTATTATTATTATTATTATTATTATTATTATTACTACTACTACTATTAAAAAAAAGTTTTTTAATTTGAAACGATCCAAAACTTTAGAAAATTCCTGTTTTCTTTGTTCTGATCTACTTCTCGTCTACTTCTCGCTTCTTCTTATTCCAATTCTTCTATTCTTTTCATTCTGCAGCATCTCCGGTGTTTATCTATACAGAGCACCTCAGATTTTAGTGGGTGTGTCAGTAACGATGGTTTGTGCAGAAACACAGTGTTCTATGTGTAAACAATTTGCCTCAACACTTGTTTTTGTATTTGAAAGTCAGGTACTGATGTAGAGGGGTGTCTGAGGTGCAGTCCCAGTTCCTAATCATCCCATAGATGTTCAATAGAGTTGATCTTCCACTCTAAACCAAGTATACATGTTTATGAACCTCACATTGTGCACAGGGACATGTCATGCAGGAACAGGTTTGGGTCTCTTTGTTCCAGCGAAAGAGGAAAAAAAAAAAAAAAAAAAAAAATATATATATATATATATATATATATATATATATATATATATATATATATATGAAATAAATTCTTCACTCTTATGTCTCTTCACAACTCCTTGCTTTCTCCTTCAGCTACTGCTCGTAACCTCGGGGTAACCATGGACAATCAAATGTCCTTTTCTTCTCATGTCGCTTGATGGGACTCGCTCTTGTCAGTGCCTTCTCTACAACATCAGAAGGATTTCTATCCACGACGGCTCAGGTGCTCGTTCAGTCTCTCGTCATTTCCAGACTGGACTACTGCGACTCTCTGCTGGCAGGTCTACTTCAGAATGATGCAGACTGCAGTTGCGCAACTTGTGTTCAACCTGCCCAAGTTCTCCCAAAACACTTCGCTGCTGCACTAGATCCACTGGAAGCTGCATGCATCAGATTAAAAAAACAGATGCTAGTCTACAAAGCCACAAATGGACCAGAATCTTTTTACCTCATTGACCTCATCACCTCCCCGTACCGCCCCTCACTGCCGTCTAGTACTGCTCAATCGGTTCCACGTTCTCTCGTGGTAAGAGGTTCAGTCCTGACTCCAGGGTGGTGGAATGAACTTTCCCTAAAGGTCCAAATAACATAATCACTGGCTAACATTAAGCGACAAGTCAAGACCCATCTCTCCCAGAAACACTTCAGCTATCACCTTCTTGTTTTCCTTCTTGCAATGTCTTGGTTTATATTATTATCAAAAAATGACGAGAGTTAAAGTTGTTTGTGTCCTATGTTTGTCATCAATCAAAACGGTGTTTGTTTATTCATAGATGGAGACTCAAAGCACTTTTTTGCACGTTGCTCTGGATAAGGGTATTTGATAAATGCTGTAAATGCAAATGCAATTGTTTAAGGCCTGTCATATGGTCTCTGGTCACTGTTGACAATTAGAATTTTGTTTTTATCCTCACTATCCAGTGTCCACTATTTTTTACCTATAGAGGAATAGAGCTACTGGTTTGAGATTAAAATGTCACAAGTGTAACATAATCAATAATACAATTTAGATTTATGCTTTAACAGGTGTGTATGTGTGTGTGTGTGTGTGTGTGTTTTTTGTTCTCATATCAGAGCACCAGATGCCATGTACCATATTTACAGTAGATAGACCATATTATCAAGTCTATAATACTTAATAATTATATATATATATATATATATATATATATATATATATATATTTATATATATAATCCTTATAATAATTACTTATAAAAAATTATGTAAAGCATGTAAAAGTCCAGCATAAATTTCTGTCAGCATTCTTTTAGCAATGCAGAAAATTGATCAATAAATTAAAGAGAAAGAATCTACGGACATGTTTAAGTTATGTTATGGGATTTATAGGGAACTGAGGGAGGTGGCGGCTTAGTGGTTAAGGTGTTGGACTATGGACCAGAAGATCACAGGTTTAAACGCCACCACCACCATGCTGCCACTAGTGAGCAATTGGGGGTTAAGGGCCTTTCTCAAGGGCCTTAACCGTCAATTGCTCAGTTGTAAGTCACTCTGGATAAGGGCATCTGCCAAATGCCGTAAATGTAAATTTATTAAAGTGCTACTGGCTCTAATTCTCTCTGTAGGTAAAGAGTGCAGATCCAAAGTAATGATAAAAATGTGTAACCGCATTTCTCTGATAGTGTCAAGTCACCAAGACCATCGAAGAAATGTGATATTGAGAAGGCCAAAAAAATAAAGAGCATTAGCTATTTGAAACTACTGTATAGATACTGAAAAGGTATATTACATTATACATTTCTTCAGTCGGTTTCTGAATCGTTACATATTTTGAATACATATGGCATACCTTGGTCTTTTATATACTCGGGCTAACCAACAGAAGGAACAAGAAAAGCCTGCATACCTTCTCATCTTGCACACACTGAGGTATTCCAGCAAAGTCAATAAATATTGCTGTCATACACCCATGTTCTTGTGCTCTTTACTTTGTACACGGAAGACCATAGGGAGTTATGTGTATAGCGGACATGGGAGCAGGCGTATGTGCAGTAACAAATGTCGCCAAAAGCCAAAGTTGGCATAATTTTTTTTTCTTCTGTTGTCATGCATTTGTGTTCGATTTTAATACAATTATTTAAGAAAGCAAGCCGTGTGATCTAATGAGTTTAGCTCATTAGCAATACCAGCGTTTGCTTGACTAATTGTGCTGTTCAGGATTTAGTGACCTTCTTTTTTAGCAGATTTTTTTTTCCCTTCTGAAGAATACAAATTGCCTGTCAACTAGCTAACCTGTGTATACACGCTACTAGCATGGTTGACAGGGTCTCCCTCAACATTTAACTGAACACCAGTGCTCATAGCTCCTCTCCAACAGGTCATCGCTCATTTCGACCCACAGGTCAGTTTCTTCTCTTGTGTATGTTTTACTCACTTTTCAACATCACCTATTAGTAATAGGCTTTAATTGTCACATATACATTACAGCACAATGAAATCCTTTCTTCGCATATCCCAAGCTTGTTTGGAAGCTGGGGTCAGAGCTCAGGGTCATCCATGATACGGCAGCCCTGTTTCTTCAGGGAGCCAGTGTTACATAACCTAGAGTAGGTAGTACTGGCTACTGTAAGGCTTGTTGACTACAGTTGGGTACAGTTGGCTTCCAATACATTACAAATGTTCAGAAATAACTATATCTCAGTAAAACCAAGCTACATTTATGATCTTTTCCTGGCTGTGTGGCTTTCTAGTGTGAGATCAAAACACAGAACTACCAGCCAGAATCGAGTTTAGACTATTGAGCCATAATAATCTTCTTTCATTTCCATGCAGGACACATGCAGGACGATATTTTGACAAGTCAGGTCCTTAGGACATCACCTAAGCTCCTAATATGACCTAAGGTAGAAGCTGAGGAAGAATTCAGGAGCTTCTTGACAGCTAATAGTGTATGAGGCAGCATTAGCAGCATACCTTAGCACCATGGATGGCATCTCTCTGGGGATGAATAAATGATAACCTCTAAAAGAAGGGCAAAGGGGGAGCAAAAACCCACCTCAGATAATTGCCTGGACTCCTTGTCATTAGGAATCATTGCTGAGCAGATAAAGTTTGATAGTCACAGTTTGAGAAGAGGCTGTATGACGTTTCGTAATTTAAACTTTAGCACCCATCTTCTTTGTTGGAAGGTGCACCAAAATGTAATCCAGGTAATACCAGTTACATAACTAGCATTTTCACTCAAATGACAAAAAAAAAGACAAAAAAAGAAAAATAGATGTTTAACAAAATCCCTGAGAGGTGTTTCCTGCGCTGGAAAAATGATACTGGAGAAAGATGAAAAAGCTGTGCTGGAAGGACTTCATAATGGAGTAACAGAATGGAAATAGACAACGAAAATAATGGCAGATGATATCACAACTTCATTGTGTTTGTTTCATTCCTGCTTTATAAACATAACCATGCATGGATTGTTAATACTTTCTATGTTAGCTGAAAACAATATTCATTCATTCACTCATCTTCTACCGCTTTATCTGATCTTCTCTTGGGTCGCGGGGGGGGCTGTGCCTATTTCAGGCGTCTTGGGGCAACAAGGCACGATACACACCCTGTATGGGGTGTCAATCCATCGCAGGGCACACACACACTCACATTCACACACTAGGGACAACTTTCCGTGCATGTTTTTGGACCGGGAGGAAACCGGAGAACCTGGAGAAAAACCCACCCGAGTCACAGGGAGAACAAGCACACACATGGCAGAGGTGGGAATTGAACCCCCCCAACCCTGGTGGTGTGAGGCGAACGTGCTAACCACTAAGCCCCTACTAAAAACATTATAAAATACTCTAACTAGATTTATGTGCTACCTCTCTGACTTATTCCTAATCTTTTCTCCATGTCTGTCCAAAACTAAATCCAGCAAGCTGAGGTTGCAGTTTCACTTTATGGACTTGGTGGAAGGGGCATACTGGTGGATGTCAGGACACAGATGATCTCAGCAACGGCTTTTTGTTAAAGAATTCCCACTTGCACTAATTTAGACCCATTCATATGCTTAACCTCCAACCTGAAAACTCCCACTAAGCATATCTGATTGATGGACTTGATGGTAGTGGGCTGGATTCTGCTCATCATTGATGCCCCATGTGACAGACGAAGACAGTTATATTTCGGAAACTGCCTTTTTTGTGTTTTTTTTTGTTTTTTTTCTATTTGAAGTGTGAGAAGTGAAAGTAAAGAAAAGCATTGCCTGACGAGCAAAATGTAGATTTAATGAAAGGGGCACATTTCTGGTTATCATATGCTCTGTGTGACAGATTGCACTCCTCGCATTTATATTCTGAGACACTTTCAAAGAAACTCATTGGTGAAAATGTCGCCTCACTGAAAATGTCCTGCATTTAAATCTTAATGCTTAACATTATAAAAAAAAGGGGGGGGGGGGGGTAGGGGAGGTGTTGGCCATTCGATGTCTTACCAGTCTGTCTATCTACTGTAAAGAACCTTTCTCCTTCCAAAACGCTGTACACTATCCTGGCACTGCTCCCGTAACGGTCGGATCATCTGCGTCTGATGCCATCACTTTCATTACTGATGTACCTGCCAATACAGAAAAAAAGAAAAGATTAGTCCTAACCAAGATAAAACAAGCACAAGTCATACACTGCTACGTTTCAGTTTAAAGTCATTTTTGTGTTAACACTGCTTTGGTGACGGCCAAGTTGATTGGTTGCAGTGTTTACCTCTGTGACATGGCTCACGGTACAAAGAACATTTACATTTTGCCTGATGATTGATTTTAAGAAAAGCCCAAAGCCTTTAAAACAAAATGCTGCTGAATCTTGAATATGTAGACAAGAAATTCAAGGATGCATTCCTACGTAATGACTATTATACGGCAGTTAATTCCGGTCCACAAATTTTAGTAGTTACCAGCTTTCCAAGAGTACTTATATTTCCTTTTATTTATTCCCTTATATTTCCTATTTGTTTACTGCTCTGTACAGTGGTATTTGTCGGATAAAATTCATTTTGCTACTATAAAACTTGTTTCTGATATCATCAGAGGATCTGGCAAGCAATCCTTGTCGGGAATTTAATTTTTGGCTCGAACTATGAAAGTTCATAAATTGCCAGCTAGCCTCCATAGATGTTTGCATGGAGGTTAATATATGTAAACAGTTATTGTCAACATAAGTATTGTCTTGATTGTTGGTTGTTGTTGTTGTTTTTTTTTGTATAACTTGAACCATTGTGTGAATTTAGTAATATGAGAACCTTAGTAATCCTTCAGCCTGTCAAATATCCTTGTACTGTAGCATTAGCTGAAGCAATGGACGTGAAGCGAGAGTGGCAGTAGAAGGGAGAGAGAGAGAGAGAGAGAGAGAGAGAGAGAGAGAGAGCGGAAGGCCGCCTTTATCCGGGGCCGCCTGTAATTGCTGACAGCTGGCGGCGTCTGGAAAAAAGGTCACCGTTACACTCTCCTCTCTAGACTTGTCACACTACTGTCCAGTCACACCATAATGCTATGCTAATTAGGTTAATTAAACAGAAGTGTCAGGGTCCTGTTTGTCTCCTGCCATTGGAGCTGACTACTATCAGGCGGTATGGAAAAAAGGACAAGGTTTTGCATGAGTCGTTGAGCCATCTTCTTAATCTAACCTGTTCAACTTTAAGAGATTGGCTCTCGGAGGGGAGTGTAACGCAGCGGTTTAAGGCGCCGGGCTACTGATCCGAAGGTCAGGGGTTTCCAGCCCCACTATCTCTAAGCTGACACCTTTGGGTCTGTGAGCAAGGCCCCAATCCTCTGTGTTCCAGGGGGTGCCACATCATAGTTGTCCCTGTGCTCTGACCCCAGCTTCCAAAACAAACTGGGATATGCGCATTTTTTTTTAAAACTGTGCTTTAATCTATATGTGTCAAATAAAGGCTATTCTATTCTCTCTATCAATTACATTTTCACCCATCAGGTTCAAATTTGTTAGAATAAGCAATTAATTAAACGATAGAACTTCTGTACAATTGACAACGATGGCGTTATTATTACGGCTATTGTCATTCTTATACTATTTTCTTTAATTGTAATAAATAGCTTCAATATCTATTGCATAAGTACATCTCTAATGAAGCTGGTGGTGTTAATTGGTTATGCCTTAAATTGCCTTTAGCTATTCATGAAAATCGCCAAATATAACATATATGTTAAATGACGTGACAAAAATGCATCCACAGTCTGAATGCATCTGTTCAGTCTACCCTCCAGCCAATCAGTACCAAGGATTAGATCAGGGATCATAATATGGTTTTAAAACAATTTTTAAACATATCCCTACTACCAGATTTCCCCCAAAATGGAACTCCATCTGTCTCATAGTACAAAGATTTCAAATTCCTGTGCAGAATTGTGTGGATATGGATCACTTTCCAAACCATTCATATTGCATTCAAAGGCAGCTCATGTAAGACTGTAGAGTTTTTTTCTTTTCCCTCCCCTCAGTAAACAGTGACTTTTAAAGCCATAGATTGGGAGATAAAAATAAAGAAGACATACTCCTTCATGGGATTATTGCCTTATCTTAATTTTCCACAGGTAATATTCATGGTGATTCATAGCTGTTCACCAGGCAGACTCACGTTGGCTAACACTACAGGTGGAAAAAACTATATAAATGCAAATGCTATTTTGGTGCATTTATACTTTAGCAGGAGCATGCACATACACGGCTTATTATTAATGCATTGCTGTGGATTTCCTAAAAAGTCATTACTTACTAGTTTTTGTGCCCTAAGCAGATTTTCACGATTCAAGGGAATACATAAGAGGAAAGAAAGAATTTGGAGACGGCGCAGAATGTTAGTCTTTGAAATTAGGGACTGTTTACCCAGCACTAGTGAGCTAACTGTCTTCACTCTGCTCAGGGACATACAGTAAAACAAGCAGGGATCCTGTTCCTTTGAGTGAGAAGAATTTATGTTTCGAGTTCCCTCTATGTTCTACCACAGTGCAAATATTGTTCTAGCAGCAAAACACATTTCTTGCCGCTTGTTTACAGGCTGTTGTTGCTCCTTGCTCCCCTGTTGCACTGTTGTAACCCAAATCTGGCAATCGTGCATAAATCCATATAACTACCACATTGCACAGGATGGGCTGGGAAACCTACATGACCCATTTATTTGTATTTTCATTATCCTGGTGGGTCAGGAACTGAACCAACATAAAATCAGAGCCAAATCCGAAATTGAATACGGCAAATCAAGACATTTATTAGAAAAAAAAACAAATTTGTCCATTCCTGGTGACTCCTGAATCAATTAGCACAATGGTGTTATGATCTTGAACACATCGTAAGATGTGCCCCCATCACCTGGACTGTCTGTTTTTTCACCACACAGGAGCTCAAGTTTATTAAAAAGTAGTGATTCTTAGAGGCCACATGGTGCCTTTGGTTTTGACTGTAGCTTACGGAAAATACTGTATTTTAAAATATACGTAGTGATTCATAAAAGAATATACTGTATACCAGCCACTTAAGGCATGACGCTGCCACCACCATGTTGCACTGTTGGTATGATGTTCATTTAATGATATTGAAAATTTGTTTCACCAAAAAATACCTGAAGAAAAGATGGAATTATAATAGACTCAATGAACTCTATTGGTCATTGAGTCTCAATAGCTCATACCTGTTGTGAAATGCCAACACAAAGCAGATTGAAGGAGATAGATAGATAGATAGATAGATAGATAGATAGATAGATAGATAGATAGATAGATAGATAGATAGATAGATAGATAGATAGATAGATAGATAGATAGATAGATAGATAGATAGATAGATAGATAGATAGATAGATAGATAGATAGATAGATAGATAGATAGATAGATAGATAGATAGATAGATAGATAGTGAGTGTGTATGCGCTACTATGGGTTGGCATACATGGTGTGTCCTGCAATGATGCCTGAAGATACCTAAAGATATTGTATATATGTGTGTGTGTGTGTGTGTGTGTGTGTGTGTGTGTGTGTGTAGACCAACAAAAATTTCAGCCACAACTGCCAGGAAAATTGTTCAAAGATGCAAAGAAAAAGGCACAAATAACTTCATGTGAAATACAGGACTCTCTGAAAACATGTGGTGTGGCTGTTTCAAGATGCACAATAAGGAGGCACTTGAAAAAAGATGGGCTGCATGGTCGAGTTGCCAGAAGAAAGCCATTACTACACAAATGCCACAAAGTATCCAACTTACAATACAGCAAACAGCACACAGACACGCCTCAAACCTTCTGGCACAAAGTAATTTGTTGTGATGAGACCAAAATTGTATTTTTTGGCCATAAACACTACATTTGGAGAGGAGTCAACAAGGCCTATGATGAAAGGTACACCATTCCTGCTGTGAAATACAGAGGTGGATTGCTGATGGTTTATGGATTTGTGAGCTACAAAGGCACAGGAAATTTGGTCAAAATTGATGGCAAGATGAATGCAGTATGTTTTCACAAAAATTTGCACTCGTCAGCCCTGAAGCAACATGACAATGTTCCAAAACACAAGGCCAAGAATAAAGTGAAGGTTCTGGAGCGGCTATCTCAGTCTCTTGACCTAAATATCATTGTGCCACTCTGGGGAGATCTCAAATGTGCAGTTCATGCAAGACAGTCCAAGAATTGACAGGAACTGGAGGCTTTTTGCCAAGAAGAATGAGCTGCAGCTTTACCATCTGATAAAGAGACTCATCCACAACTACCACTAAACTGTATAAACCACGCAACTGTATATTCATTCATTCATTCATTCATCTTCTACCGCTTTATCCGATCTTCCATCGGGTCACGGGGAGCCTGTGCCTATCTCAGGCGTCTATGGGCATTAAGGCAGGATACACCCTGGATGGAATGCCAACCCATCGCAGGACACACACACACACATTCACACACACATTCATACACTAGGGACAATTTTCCAAGGTGCCAATCAACCTACCGTGCATGTTTTTGGACCGGGGGGAAACCCGAGAACCCGGAGAAAAACCCCCTGAGGCACGGGGAGAACATGCACAAACTCCACACACACATGGCCGAGACGGGAATCAAACCCGGATCCTGGCGGTGTGAGGCGAACGTGCTAACCACTACGCCACCGTGCCCCTGCAACTGTATATATATATATATATATATATATATATATATATATATATATATATATATATATATATAGTACTGTGCAAAGGTTTTAGGCAGGTGTGATAAAATGAGAATGGTTTCAAAAATGGAAGTGCTAATTATTTACTTTCATCAATGAATGAAAAGCAGGGAATGAAGAAAAGAGAGATGGAAATCAAATCACACCCTTTGCCTTCAGCAGCAATTCTTCTAGGTACACTCGCACACAGTGTTTATGAAGGAACTCGGCTGGTTGGTTGTTCCATCTTGGAGAAGTAAACACAGATCTTCTGTGGATGTAAACGTTCTCACATCCTTCTGTCTCTTCATGGAATCCCACACACACTCCATGATGTTGAGATCAGGGCTCTGTGGAGGTCGTGCCATCACTTCCACTACTTCTAGTTCTTCAAAAGGTACTCAAAGCAAATGTTGATTTGATTTATGATTGTTCTTTTGTTTATTCACGTTGTGTTTTGTAAATTGACAAAAATGTAATAGTTATTAACATGTTAATTTTCAACAGTGTGGTAAGATGGACAGCCACAGCTGCCGCTTCTCCCCACATTTGAATGTATATGATTGTATACAAAGCACACAGTTCTAGACCAAAATAAGCTCCAGCATGGCATTGTCCTTGTGCACAGATGCCCCATGAAGATATCATTTTCAGGGGTGTGCGTGGAACAATGTTATATTTATGTGCATAGACAGAAAGAGTATATAGCATAATGACACTATTTGCTAAACTTCCCAATGGGTTAAAACTTATTCGTCCTCTTAATTCCCTTAATCCTCTAATAAAAAAAGTTCTTTTTCAGTTTCTTTGATGACATTGTCTCCATCTAATTATGTAAATACATAATTGGCTGCTGATTTTTACCATCTTTGTCGAAGCGCCAACTGAGAGAACTATATTTTGAAGAACATACAGTTCTAGAAAGAACAGTTCTGACACCTTAGTATTTAATATGATCACCTCTTAGTCAATAAATGTGAACAGACAGTAAAATTAATTTCACTGCTCCTGATCAGTCTCTGTATTCCTCAAGTTATTGTTTTTCCCTTCCCCCCCCCCCCCCCCCCTCGTGTGAGATTTATGCACAGATGGTGTAAACAAAATCCGTTTCAAGCAGCAGATGATGCATCTTAGGGGACGGGAGATGGCTCAATTACAACTTACAGTGAGGCCGGAGGAGGTTGCCCGGTGTGAGACCCGAGGCTGACAGCTATTTAAGAGCCAGAGTCATAAAAGAGATTTGCCTATGTCTGGCTACAGTAACAGTGCAAGCATGCAGCCAGACGCTATTTCTCATTCGTCTCTCGCGTTCTTTCCCCGTCCTTCACGTCCCTAAATTAATCACCCAGTCTAAGAGCTTCCATCCCAAATCCTTGTGCATTATGGATCATTTAGCGCTCTGGTAAAAGTCGAGGTGTTTTAACATGAAAAGTTAATTCACAAAAACTTCCGTCGTGATTCATTTTGCACTGGCCCCTATAAAAAAAAAAAAATTAATAAAAAAAACAGCCCAGTGAAATATGAAGAAGAGGAAAAAGGAAAGGCACAAAAAAATGTCAGATCATAAAAGTCAATGGCCTGCTAACCAAGATCCAAGATGAACTCCGACGAGGATTAAGCCTTAACCGTTTTTCATCCAGAGACTCTGAAAGCATTATAGACTTGAACAATTACAACCAGTCTTTTCTATATAATGATTCTTGTATTTTTATTTTTTTAGAATCCTTATAAATTATTAGCAGGCAATACTAATTTTCACTACTGTCTATTTAGTGATTATAAAATGGAATGTGTTACTATTATTGAGAAAGAAAAAGAAAAAAAAAATGTACATGATAATTAACGACTGCGAAAATGAGGGCAGTCCGAGATAAAATAGTAATAACAATAATTATAAAAGAGGGGAAAAATGGTCTGTAATGAAAGTTACAGTTCGATATAAAATTGTAATTGTTACTTCATGACTGCAGTAACCCACAACAGTGACCTTCTGCCATATTTAGTTAAGCATACTTTAGAAATATAATGAGTTTGCTTTCTATTGACAATTTTTTTCCGTCATGCAAATTTTGCTGAATCCTTGCAAAAAAAAAAGAATACACTCGTACTGAGCTGCTTCCTTATAATAAACCATCAAAATTATACATTGGCCAAGGTCATGCAATGGTCACAGTAGAACATTCCACCACAAAAATGCATTATTTATTTGTTACTTTGTAGCTGTTACAGTGAAAAACAAGTGTGAATAAAATAAATGTATGCTTTGTGTGCAATTATGAAATGTATACAAGACATAACCAGCAAAAAAAAAGAACTTGATGTAGTGTGTGGCATGCTACTGTATATTGGAGAAGTAGAACTAATTCACAAAAAATGACATGGCAAAGTGTGTTTTTGCGTGCAAAATAGTTGTCATACAAAATTTTAGTTGTCTTAAATTCTACACAAAAGGTAGCACCAACTTTTTTTACCCTGTTTCCAACACTGTTCATGAAATGTTAATAATTATCTTAAAAAAACTGTCCACTTCATATTAATATGAATCGAAATCTAATGATTTGTTGACGCAAATCAGGATTCAGATGTTTGAGTTTTTTGTAACTTGCTAGTCTGTTTTCTTTCCACAGCAAGTTTTATTATGTTATGTTTATAATGTTATCGGACATTAACATTCACAAACGTTTATAATTTCGGACATTAAAAATGAAGCGCTGATTTTGAGATTTGTGAGAGAGGCAGATACAAGGATAGACCTTTATAAATAGTAGAATAATAATAAATAGAATAAAATAATAGAAAAATAATAGAAAATAAATAAGAAATTAATAAAAAATGGTGCATACAATGAGTAAACGCAAAACGACAACAGCTTTACAATAAGGAAACAAATCAAGGAGAAATAAGAGACAAGTGCAACCCATATTGGTGTTGATGGGGAGTGCAGTTCAGCATCTCTTTTGGAAATATTTGGATAACGCCATTGATGTGTTACAAAACTGGACAGCCATTCAAGAGTCCACTTGACTCAACAACAGAGAGCTCGACGGTACAGTATTTTACTATAAGATGAAAGCGAAGCGCATCCTTAAATCCAGAAGGGATAGCAATGAACCTCATGAAACGGGGAAGGAAGATGTCCATGATGACAACATGAGTTGTATTGGAGTAATGGAGTAGGGGTGCTCTCAGGGGAGCAAGTAGACAGGTTCACATCCTTAATGGAGCAAGGAGGTTGCACAGCATTGGAAGGAGTTCCCTCAGCAGAGCAAGGTAGGAGGGTAATGTCCACAACTTGGCAAGGAGGCAGAGTAAGGGCAACCTGGCATCATTAGCAGAGTAGGGAGATGATGCAATGTCTTCAGCAGAGCAAGAAGACTGAATGAAGTCCAAAATGGGGCAGAGAGATTGAGCAATGGACCAGGTGTCAAAAAAAAAAAAGATTCTGGACAGTTCCGATCTAAACTCTACTTTCGCGCAAAACAACCACATCGGGTGGTTCTTCTCCAGGAGGGATCCTTGAAGGGTAAAAAAATATATACTGGGTAAGCTTGACTTGCTGATTGGAATTGCATTGCAAAGCCATTAATCACTGTGTTTCAATCATTATATTTAATCGTTTCCAGGGTTTAATTGTAACAAAAGCATATTATATAGCTTTACTGATCTGTCGAAGTCTGCGTCTGTGTCTCATTTGCGCCATCACTGGGTCAAAGTGAACATTGGCAATCAGCATGGATAGCATTAAATTGGAAACAAGACAGCATGGGAACAGCCTTCATACACAGTACATACATGAAAATGGGCCCAAGCCCCAATATTATATTATATTATTATTATATAATATAATATATTATATTGGGGCTTGGGCCCATTTTTGTGGATGTACCATGTGAGATATATCTACTTGACTATATATATAATCGAATATAATTGAGAAACTGTCCAAGACCCATTGCGAAGTAGTGAAGATTCGTTTCGAATTGATCCTTTAATATTCAGTTTTTAACAGAGCAATTGTCAATTTAAGCATTAAAATAATGACACTTTTAAAATACGTGAACATAATATAAACCAATAACACATCTTAGTATTAAATATTCTCTACTCAACAGATTCTTTCAAACCTATTTCTGTGCTTCCAGTCTCTTCCAATTGGTTTTTTCCATACAAATCAGCATTGCAAATGTTAGATTATGTCCACTATATAAAATCATGATTTTTCAGTTCTTTCGATCGCGTCCACATGGCTGTCCTATTCGTTCTGTGCACAGGGAAATAACATCATCTGTGGTTTGGTGTATATCCAGGAAAAAAATGCTTTTTTTTAAGTCAAGTCCAACAAACTGAGCATCTCCTTTTCTCTCTGCTCTTTAACGGATCAGCGAAACAGCTTTTAACGTCCTCGCATCGTTAAAACTAATGCAGTCCTTTCACAAAGCAAAGAAAAAGTACAAAGTAAACCCATGCAAAATGGTAATGACCTCAGCACTTCTGAACAAACATATAATGCATCAGATTTCGAGTCAGGTTTCAGAGTTGATCTGATACCTGTGCCCCCCCCCCTTCCCCGATGTGAACTAGTAGCTTTCAGCTTTCAAAAACATTTCAGACGCCAACATTGTTTAGCTTGTTATTTAAATGAAAGCGGTATCGTCTATCCATGAAAAGACGAGATGAAACACCAGTAGGCCTGAATTTGCTTTTATATAATATGTCCATATAAAATTAGAAGTCGGCATATTGGTAAGCACAGTTCGTTGGGTTTCACTCTTTTTCCATTTCAACATTTATGTAAATGTTACGTATGTTGAAATAATCAGCACCCCATCTCCTTCCCTGTTTAGAGACAGACTATAATTTGAATGATATAAAGAAAAGCCTAGCTAAAAGCAAAGTAATGCTCCGTAGCTCAAAAAGATGCATTTAGCAGTCTATTTCATGATAATTCATGGTTAAACATATATTTTTATTGCAATTCCAATATCAAATTTTAATACATTTTTAAGTGAACAAGAAGCCGTACTTCTTGTTGCCTTCTGCCTTGCTTGTTGTTAGCTTTCTAAGCTAGCCTTCATGTGCTGTGTGTTATAGCCAGGCAAAGATACAACAGTGGTAGGTTGAAAAAGGGCACAAAATGACAGGAAAAAGTTTGATGGACTGAAAACTTTATGCAGTGAGTAGACATAAAAACATTCATCGGATAGATACTATCACTGTACGAAGTAGAAAATACTAGATATTTGTGTAAAGCTAATCTTCTTTAGCACTGTAGAAGAATAGAAGCAACAGAGTACCATTAATTTGTACTTCTGCTGTTCTTACTGCACTTGATGTTCCATTCATTTATGAATAATAAATTAATTTATGGTCATGCCCCCGGATTTATGTTACAAAACTGAAGTGATTTAGCACGAGTTCACTGCCTGCAGTCAGCACTTAAGAATAACGATATTACCGTATATTAATAATCATAATCAGTAAAGTAGGACCTCACAACCTAAAGTCAAATCCAAAAAGCTATGGATTACACTTTTGTGAGCTCAGTGAAGTTTGCCATAATGAATTTAATAATTAAAACTGTTTGCAATTCTATTAGCAACATTTATGCATTTGACATAGCCTTCAATGCAATTTATATTGTTAGTGCTAGAACATCTGATGTATGTGGTTTCTCCCATCAGTAATATATGATGCATGAGCCAGTTTTATTTACAAAGCATTTAAATAATTGCGGAAAAAGTGCCTTTTAGTCTGTTTTTTTCCGGGGTTTATTTTGGGCCAAAAATGCATTGTTTACTCGATATCAGACCTCAAAACTGACATCAGACATCAGTTTCAATTGTCTATACTCTGCCATAAAATATTATAACATTATTATAACATCATCTAATTTCAGTTTCTTTATATTTATAACCTGATCCAAGTTGAATTTTCTTGTGAGCAGTGCTGTGCTTTGTTAGTGTGACTATTCGATGCCTAATATGTCCCACTCATGTCACTGCCATGTCTGATTAGTGTATTTGTACTACATCTGATATAAGTATATACTTGAAAACATTTGCACTTATTTATTTATTCTATTTTAAAAATTAACAATAATGTTTCCCAAATTATTATATTCACTCTCCACATTACTCCTACCTAAGATAAATGTGTTTAGAATAATGTTTTGTTCTCTCTATTTACGGTTCAAATATAAACTAGATTAAATCTGAGAAGAGGAACATGGGTAGTCAGAGCCCCATGGCTTCTTGTAGATTGAAATTCAATCCTGGGTGAAGGAACCCCACACCCTGGCTGATAATTTCTCGGTAATTGCATTAGCAGGTACAGAACAATCTCGAGTGGAATGTGGGTCCCAGGGTGGTATTTTAATTGCACAGCTCTGCCTGGGGGGTTTGGCATATATTAGTTTTGCATATACAAATATACTGTAGAAACAAAAACAGTCAACGCTCATTTGATAGCATAGCAAAGGATGCTATGAAGAATCAGAACTGGCAAAGTAGTTTAAAGCTATTACCATTTGAGTTCAATGCAAATCTTAAATGTGAGTCATCAATTAAACAAATATAAATGTAAATGCAAAATTAAGTGTGCCCTATTAGTGCATCAGTATAGGTCTAGTTACATGACCAGATTTGTGAATCTTTCACACATGTAATGTCGGACACACTACAAATTAAAAAAACTAAATATAGATAAACAATTATAACGTAAGTTTGATGTAAAAGTAAATGTAAGTGTAATGTCAGAGCAAATGAAATGTAATTTGTAATTGTTAATAATTAAATATTGAAATATTGAGGTAGAAACATTATTTTAAAAAAATCTATTAAAATTTTATTTCAATTCGGATTCAAAAGTAGATGATAACAGTGTTGTTTATATCTACTGTCAATATCCGACACATTTTGGTCTATAGTTTCTTATAGTTTAAGAAACTCTAAGAAAGTCTCTTAGTTTATAGCTTTCTTTCTTTGGCAAAAAGTGTTTCTTGTTTATCCGTTAAAGTTACAAATACCAATGCATGAAAGGAAAATACCTAAAGTAAAAAAAGCACCTGTCTGGTTTTATATGAAAAAGCATGTAATACATAAAATTATTGATTTATATGACTAAATTGATGGGGCACGGTGGCTTAGTGGTTAGCACATTTGCCTCACACCTCCAGGGTACGGGTTTGATTCCTGTCTCGGCCATGTGTGTGTGTGTTCTCCCCATGCCTCAGGGGGTTTTCCTCCGGGTTCTATGGTTTCCTCCCGGTCCAAAAACATGCACGGTAAGTTGATTGGCACCTTGGAAAATTGTCCCTAGTTTATGAATGTGTGTGTGGGTGTGCCTTGCGATGGGTTGGCATTCCATCTAGGATGTATCCTGCCTTAATTCCCATAGACGCCTGAGATAGGCACAGATTCCCTGTGACCCGAGGGAAGATCGGATAAAGCGGTAGAGGATGAAGGAATGAATGAATGACTAAATTGTATCTTTAGTAAATAGTTTTCATTTACTTATTGATTATACATTTGAATATCAAGAGCATTATTTTTCTAAAGCTAAACTGTAGTCAGAGCTGAACTCTATCCCTCCCAGTCTTTGACAATGTCAGGCAGTAAACATACAATACTTATCTCCTTTTTCCTTCTCCTTTTGCTGCATTATCCAAGACGGGCCTTCAAAACATTCTAATTTACAGTATACACAAAGAAATGAACCTTTTCCGCAAGAAAAGGCCCGATACAGTGAGCATAACAGATACTGGTAACAAGGCAGATCGTCGCAAGGGGAAATAAATATGCTGTAGGCTTGTCTGTGATTATGCTTTTATTATTATTATAACAGTGCATTCACTGCCGCAGTAATAAAACACAGTGGTGCTCATGCTCAGCCAATAGCTGTGATTAAATTTCATATTTCCACAGATCACTCGGTTTACACATCTGTAGGGTCCGATGCAGAAGTGCCCTGTTAGGGCCGCATAATTAAATTAACTTTGTCATGTGACAATTAGCCTGATTAGCTGTGACCACTGAAGTAATGGTCAGTCAGAATCTTTGTAGCACTAAATAGCTGAATGAAATTAAGGTTCATTTTTGTTCCAAATCATACAGCCATTGTTTCACAAGTTTAATGCACTGAATACTGAGCTACTTACTAGTATATACTATTAAATATTATAAACACTCACCAGGAACTTTATTAAGTACATTATATTAATATTATAGTAGTCCAAGGAACATGGATTCATGGTTTCACAAGACGTCCCTTTTTGCGATTCTGGTCCATGCCGTGAATCTCCCATTCTAACACATTTTAAAGGTGTTTTATTGAATTCAGGTTTGGTTAATAGAGGATTGAAGGCAATGAAGAGCAAAGCTTTATAACAGGGTAGAAATCCTAAACTAGGGGCTTCTCTGAAGGAGATCATTTATCTTATCTTATCTCACTGACTGATGTTACAAATCAGTTTTACAAATATAAAATATAAATGTTTTGCAATATGGGCATCGTGGCTTAGTGGTTAGCACCTCCAGGGTCAGGGGTTCGATCCATGTATCTGTGAAGTTTTCATGTTCTTCCCATTCCACCTTGGAAAATTGTCCCTAGTGTATGAATGTGAGTGTATGCCCTGCTATGGGTTGGCATTCCGTACAGGGCGTGTCCTGCCTTGTTGCCCAAAGATGCCTAGGAACAGCCCCCCCCCCCCCCCCCCCCCCCCCCCCCCCCCCCCCCGCAACCTGAGGGAAGATCGGATAAAGCTGTAGAAGATGTAGTGAAGGATGATCAAGGCTTAGAATCGCTCAAATTCACAATACTAATTTAGTGGTGTTTGTGCAGAAGGCTTAGACAGGCCGTGACATTGGTTGACTGGGATTACAGGGCCCTGTGTGTAATGGTAACTGGGATTAAAGAGCACCAAGAAACCATCTCAGGTTACATAAACTCGACTCAGGCAGAGTTGGGACTGCATGGCGGTCAACCTGGTACCGGATTTAACGGGTCAGTAGAGGCCGGTAGAGAGTGCTAGGCTGAGCAGAACATCGCTTCACTCGTTGTACACCTACCACCGAATAGACCTTTCCCACAAGAGCTGAATTTCCTCTGAGGGGTTTGTGGGCAATGAAAAGCGGCAAAGTCGTGGGAGAGATAACCTGCTATTGTCTATTCCAACTGATGAATGGTTTTATATCTGCTTTCATTCAGCCCTACAACATTAGAATACAAGGCACCATCAGGGCTATAAATGGGGGCTAAATAAGGGCTGCTCCGGGGAGAAAGAGAAGACCCCGGTATGGAGGCCATGACATAGGCCTCAAAAATCTCTCACCCAGTTTACCCAGCAACAGGGACAATGGAACAAACCCAACTCACATTCCCCTGCCTGCGAATCCCAGCATCTCAATGGCTGCTTTACCTCAGCAAGAGCTGTGATGGGGTCATGAGGAGGGAGAGCGCTTTTCTTTTCTTTACAGACTGCTCTACAGGACACGCTTGGCCAGCAATCAGCTAACTTGAGAGCCGATTGAGCATGCAACACAAACCATGAGTATCCTCCCTTGTAATAAAGCTTTTTATTAAAGAAAATACCAATTACATGTAGAATTTATAAGCACCAGTAAAAAGAAATAAATTTAATCCAAAGCTATATTGGTATGAAGACTCCTTATTTGTGATGTCTGCATGTGATGTGCATACATCTTTTCTGTACATTAATATATGTACCAAGAACACCCAAGCCACCAAAGAACATCCATGTAGAGCGATATATACACTCTGTATATATACAGCAATTTCATGACTCCATCAATAATAGAGATGCCAGTGGGCTTCATCAAAAACTCTCGAAAAGCCATTGCCCCATGCCACAGAACAGGAGGCAAAAGAACTGTGATTGCCTTTTAGTCCTAGCACTTCCACATGCACAATCAGGGTATTTGTCTGGCTAAACACCTGCTGATGGGACTGTCTGCACAGTAGCCAATTGTCGAGGAAAAAAAAAGAGAGCGTGTGTGTGGTTGCAGAGGATCCAGTTCGCCTCACAACAATTTTTGAACTCCCTGGGTGACAGGCGTAAATCCAATGGGAGGGGAATGTCACTCTACAGATGTGAAAAGTCTTCTATGTTAAAATCGAAACGGAAATTGAGCTTTCTGATCCAGTGTGCGGTCAAAACGCTCAAAATACAGCCGGAAAAAATCTCAATTCAGGAGACGAAAATTCATCCTAAATTCACACGTATAGTGATTTTCTCATCTTCCATTTAAATTGATTAAAATCTGTATGGGTGCAAACATGCAGCGGATACAATAGGTATAAAACGTCTACACCCTGATAAAATGTTTCTCTTTTTTAGTTGTTTTTCTGAATAAATTATGTCAGAATTTTACATAGTAATATATATTATATACATAGTATCTACTATATATATATATATATATATATATATATATATATATATATATATATATATATATATATATATATATATAATACATTTAGTGACAAATAGGAAAAATTAAAGGCAATAACCTTTTCACAAGTGAACAACAACAACTTTTTACATTTGGGATGTGACTATGTTTAAAATAAACCAATAACTGTCAATATAATTTTCAAAAATAATTATCATACAGTTAAATGAAGTGATTCTGATTATTTAAAGATCTGTAGTTTTTATAGGAATTCTGTCACATCATCTTGGTTTCCGCAAAGACCTTCCAAAAGATGTGTGAGATCTCACTTGTTGAAATGCATCGATTAGAAGAGGCCTATGAAGAATTTCCAAAAAAACATATCAAGGCTAGTATCAACAAATAGAGAAAATGTCACTATTGTGACAATGGAGTGGCTTAACCCAAAAAATAAATATATAAAGAAATGCTTTCGAATGAATGTAGCCCAGACTGAAAATCCATCTGAAAATGTGTGGGTTGACCTGATATATATATATAAACAAACTATATAAATATATTGCAGATAGCACAGATAGCAGCATGAACTGGTGGCTTGGTGGTTAGAACTTTCGCCTCACACCTCCACGGTTGGGTGTGTGTGGAGTTTGCATGTTCTCCCCGTGCCTCAGGGTTTTTTTTCTCCTGGTTTTCCGGTTTCCTCCCGGTCCAAAAACATGCACGGTAGGTTGATTGGCACCTTGGAAAATTGTCCCTAGTGTATGAATGTGTGTGTGTGTGTCCGCCCTGTGATGGGTTGGCATTCCATCCAGGGTGTATCCTGCCTTGATGCCCCAAGATGCCTAAGATAGGCACAGGCTCCCCGTGAGCCGAGGGAAGATCGGATAAAGCGGTAGAAGATGAATGAATGAATGAATGAATGAATAGCAATATGAACGCCCCAAATCATCACTAGCAAAAAGTGAATGCAAGACTTTGCAAAGAGCAGGCATTTGCTGTGGGAATATATTGCTTAACTTGCCAGTAATTGTGAATAGGTGACCTAGAACTAGTAACCCGGTGACCATGAGCTGGGTAATGGTTTGTGCAATGAGGCATAGAACTGGCTTTGTACTTCACTATTGTGCTAAGGATCTTTAAAAAAAAAAAAGTGTCTTTTCACCGGATGCAGACAGTGACGTAAGACATAATACAAAGTGCAATAGTGAATGCAAACTCGGCACTTAGGGACAACCTCGAAAACACTATGTAACCATTTTGTTAAGTATAAATGTATTTGTGAAGTACATACTTGGATATGTTTTATGAAGAAGTCTGTAAAAAAATAATAAATAATAATTTCAGATACATGTAAAATAGCAGTTATGGTTGGACCAGAAACAGGAGTCGGCAAATTGGGTCGACTGGCTTCGTCGTTGCTTTGTGTTCAAGCGTGTGAAAAGAAACAAACCTACTACATCGCATCGTTTTCTGAAACGCATCCATTCATCTCGGAGTGTCAAGGTAAAGTGAGGTGACTATTCTTCTTTCTCTCTGACTGGGGTTATCAGTCTGCCGAGCTCTGACAGCGAGGCGTGACCTTATCAGGGAGACGCTAACATTGACGACATTAACAATTGCGCGGCAAGCGAGCTAAACATTAAAATGCTAACAAAGCAGCGATGTTATCTCATTAGACTTGCTGCTCGGTTTAATGTATAAAACATGAACAGTGCGCTCGGCTAATGCGAGAGGTGGGGAAACAAGGGGGAGGAGAAGTGAAGATGGCACAAACATTAACTACTCTCCCTCCCTCGCTTTGTCTTGCTCTCTCTCGCGCGCTCTCGCTCTTTCCTCCTCGTCAGAGAAAAGTGCTGCCGCTGGCTCCGCCGCGGCTATGCTGAGGAGGCAGGAATTAATTCCAATCAGTAAGTTCACTGTTGTAGAGAGAAGGGAAGATGGTAACCTGACCCTGTTTTATTCTAATAAACAAATAGCATTCAGTAGGAAATTGAAAAGCAGAATTCCATGAATAAATATGTCTGCGCAGACGGACACAAGAGGCTATCCGCAGTAAAAGTTTACTCAGCACAACTGGGCACATTTCCACTTGTCAAAAAACAAACAAATAAATAAATAAATACAGCAGTGAGGAATTAGTCAAGCAGAAGTTCTCTTAGTCATATAAACCAACCAATATGTTCTGTTCACTAATGTCTCAATGACAGATGATTTTATTTAATTAATTAATTAATTAATTCATTCATTCATTCATTCATATTCTACTGCTTTATCCCACTTCTCTCTCAGGTCTAGGGTTAGGGTTAGGAATTCCACACCCTATATGGAATTCCTACACTAGATACAATTTTTCCAAGGCGCCAATCAACCTACCGTGCATGTTTTTGGACCGGGGGGGGGGACCGGAGAACCTGCAGAAAAACCCCCCTGAGGAACAGAGAGAACATACATACTCCCACACACAAGGCGGAGGCGAGATTCGAACCAGCAACATTGGACAACTTTATAATCACTAAGCCACCGTGCCCCCCCCCCCCCCCCCCTTACATGAATCTGCGAGTGCCTCGCAGTTATTTTCTGTTACGCCCCCTAAGAAAAAGTTTCACTTGTCAACACAATTCCCCACCCTCCAGAGGGCTGTCAGCATACAGTGTGTTGTGTAGAGGGGGGGAGGGGTGTTTAACGTGTCCGTTATGGTTGGGGTGTCTTGTGTGTGCGTGGTTTCTTGCTTTTTTTGGGGTGTTTGGGTGCAGAAGAGAAAGAAGAAGCTTTTTCCCCGGGGTAATGCGAACCCCCCCCACTATTTGAGAAACACTCAAATAGTGGTCAGAAAGAACAAATATCATTGACTGTGTCCAAAAAAAATACTTTTGTTGTGACATTTTCGTGTAAAACAGTTTGAAATTGCCTTCTGTTTTGTATGAATTCACTTTAAATGAAACACAGTCAGCAGGTTTTTCTCTTACCGATCGGAGATAGTTCCGCCACACTTCCAATATACGGCCCTTCCAGGAATTTGGGTTCGCTGTCGTTGATGTCCTGTACCTTGATGACGAACTCGGACTCTGGTTCCAGGGGCGCGTCGCTCTGGCGATCTCGAGCCTGTGCTCTTAACGTGTAGAAGGCTTTCTCCTCGCGGTCCAACCTCTCGGTGGCGTGAATGTCCCCCGTGACCTCGTCAATGATGAAGATAGTCCCCGCACCTTCACCAGATATGGTGTACTTGATGGAGCCATCACCTTCATCTGAGTCTGAGTGGATCTGTCAGTCAAAAGGGAAAATGGTATAAGGGGGACAGACGCTTTCCAATCCATTATCATAACAATCTCAATGGAAGTCCCAGACCTAATGCATGTACAGGGTAGTATTAAACCACTGGTGTTTTTGCACACATGATCTACATTTTAAGTTTTTACCAAGTCATCATGTGGAAATTTATGTATTTATTTATTTATTTATTTATTTATTTTATCCAAATCTTGACTGATTCTTGAGCAGTGACTCTAAATTTCTTGCCACCCCCAAAAAAGACAGGAATTATCCTTTCAATTTCCCATGACCCTCTCCTAAAGGTAAGACTAAACATAGGAATTTAAGAGCGAACTTCAAAAGCCCTTATAAATCTGCCAGGACTTTTTTTTCTCTACTGTCACAGAAAGCCATTTTCCTTGATCTACCACTAGCACAGCAGTTTTTTTCTCTAATGTCACAGAAAGCCATTTTCCTTGATCTACCACTCCATAGCACCATCAGCCATCTCTCTTCCTCCCTCTTTTCCTCTCTTCATTATTATTCACCTTCTATTGCAGTCCCCAGTTTCTCAATAGACATGGACAGAGAGCTAAAATTCTCTGTTCCATATTAAATATTTTATAAATCCTTAATTAAATATAGGATTCTATCACCCCCACGGGGTTTTTTCATTAAGTATTTGTCGTAAAACTGCGAGCGAAAAAACCCTTTATATTGCATTTCTCTCTCTCTCTCTCTCTCTCTCTTTCTCTCTGTCTGTCTGTTTCTTACTCTTAGGATCTTCCTCAAGTCAAACAAAATGAACAGTGAAAATATATGATTTTTGGCGCATCAATATTTTAGCAGTAACGAAAAAAATAAAATAACATGGAAGAGAAGAGAAGGCATATAAAGATATGAAGAATAAAAAAGTAGCCTTCAAACCGAACCACTTAAAGGCAGAAGTCTGATCAGCAAAAAAGTTTACATAGGCACGGCTGTAAATATTGATTTATTCTAATTACGATGTTTATTTACATATATAAAAAAGTAAACATTTAGGATACATAATTAGAATAGTGAATCTAACACAAAATAATAAAAATTATTTTTCACAATCTTTCATCACATCATTCAAGTCAAGGTGTGTCTGTGGGAATGTCTATGAGTAAAATCCCACCCAACGAACTGGTGCGATGTCGCAGGCGGGTGAAGGCACCACCCAGAAGTCTAAGTGCACAAGCAGTGGAGCCAGTGCTAGTTTCTGATTGTTCAGTAAGCGCTGTTTGTTTGAAGTTCTGAATAATGTCTAAGCACTCCTTTAAGCCATGCGTTTTCCCCAACGCCCCCGCTTTATCAGGGGAGAGGATATGCATAGTTTGTGCGTTGCTTGTTTGGGAGCGGAGCATGCTTAATCGGCTCTCGAGGGATCCAATTGCAGGCATTGGCGCCGCATGTCAAAGCATGTGCTCCGCTCCCTTAGAGCGTTCTTTAATAAGAACGAACTCTCTCCTAATGGCACAGTCCCTACTTTTGCTGAGGCAACTTGGGGTTCGCAAGAGGATCTGGCAGAGGAATCTGTGGCGAGATCTTGCCCCGAAGAGGAAGAGGGAGATGCGCTCCCCTTGGTGAATCCCAATTTGTATCTCCTCAACCTGTGCTTTACGAGGAGCTGGTGGAGTTGATCGTAACCCGGGCTGTGGTTAAGCTAGATATCATTAGCCATTTGAACATCCAGATTTGCTTCAGCTGAGAAAGCTAGATGAGCAATTTTCATGGCCCGTGCCATTACCTCCATGCCGGGGTCTACCTTTTCTCCCGGACCTGCACCTTGTGTACATCTTCAGCCCTGATGGTTCTTTTTATTGCAATGATGTAGGGCTGAAGGAAAGTATCTATAAGGCCATTACTAGGAGGAAGAAAGCAACCTCGGTTTTTCTGGCATTTGGTGGTAAGTCGGGAAGCCAGTTCACTGCACACCATGACAGTGTAACAGGCATCTACTTACCTAAGGAGCTTGACGAGGGAAGTGCCTTTGTTGGCGGTGATGTCAGCAAGCTGTGTTGAGCCTAGGAAGTAGCTGGTAGGGCTACCAAAGAAACCACCAAGGAGGTTGATAGCAAGGAGTCTATAGCAGTCCTTGTGGCCACAGATAGAAACTTGTGACTTACCCTGTCAGACTTTCTTACAGGGATAGAGCCATTTTATTGGATGCCCTGGTAATGCCTAAACAACTGTCCGGGAGCGCCATAAATACAGTTGTCAACCAATAAGCAAAAAGGCAACCAGTGACATTCCCACTTTCTCCCTCGCCACCCTCAAGGGAAGCCCCAGCCGAAAACCAGGGCACACCGCGAGGATCAGAAGTAGAGTGTCTTCACATTTGCCCCTCCTGCTAGGATAACCAGAAGATTCCCATTCGAAGCCCCAAAGGTGTGACGGCTCTGAGGACCATCATCTATAGCAGGAGGGCTACAGCCACAAACTCATGATCCTCGGGTGTCTCCCTAGTGCCACTGAATGGGAGGTAAATGGTGACCCTGCCGATAAGGTAATTCAGGGAAGAGTTATGTCCCAAGCTGTTCCAGGCGCATCCATGATCAATCTCAAGAAACTTGTTTTGTCTGTCTGCTAGTTTGGGATCCTGTTCCTTCTCTGAGTCACATCAGATACTCACCTGCTACACACTTAGATGAATCACCATTTATCCTACCCCATATACACAGGAGGGAATCTCTAAATCTCCACGCAAGCAGTAGAGAAGTATGGACATGAATTGCCTGCTGGCATTCCCTAACAACCACCTTGAGGTTTCTGGAAGTCTCCGTAGCGGCTTAATGGCAAACTGTCCCATTATATAGGTCACAGTACACATAGGGTGGAGCCTGATTAACCGCAAACAGGCACAGATTTGCCTGTGGAATTTTCATTGACAACTAATTGTAGCACTGTTTCAATCAGCCTAGGACTCTCAGCCTGCACTGACCAGTGCACTTCAGTGGGTAAGTGGTTGTCTTCACAGCTAGTCCAGTTGATTCTTTCCTAATCTACACACGGATGTGTTCAGTTCATTGAATAATCCTTAAGAGAGCTGGGCAAGGAGTTAGAGATTATAGCCTAGAGTTGTTGTTCAACAGACTTGTCTTCCCGGACTATTAAAAGGCAGTGGCAGCCCTAGAGGCACTTTTAGTCTGCCACACTTGGTGTTTTGAGGCACAGCAAACATCTAGAAATCCCTTTGTTTTTCATCCAGGAATGTAGCAGATTTATGGGGTTTCATTGCCTTCCAGGAAGTCTCCATACAACCCCAGCGGCTCAAGGCAAATGAGATATGAGTCTGGAAAGACTGATACCCTCAAGAGACTGTAGAAGAAGTAGAAGTAGACACTCTTTTAAGTAAAGAAGCCATTGAAGTGGTTCCTCCCAGAGTGTCTGGTTTCTTCAGCTCGGATATAGGTTCTTCATATTTCCAAGGAAAATTGGGGGATTGCGCCCCATTTTGGACTGTATCCGCTCATTAATGGTGCTCAGGTTTAAGATTCCCACCCTGAAACAGGTCGTGTCGCAAATCCAAGGACTGGTTTGTCATGATAGAGCTGAAGGACGTAAACTGTCATTCACTGATCCGTCCTCTACACAGAAAGTTGCTCAGGTTTCCTTTCAGGGAAAAAATAAAACAATATTGGGTCATTCTGTTTGGTCAGAGTGCAAGACCAAACAGAATGACCCAATATTGTGTGGATGTGGCTCTGGACTCCCCCTCAGTCTTCAGGTTATCGTAATTCTACATTATAGCGATGATAATCAGATCACTGTTTGGTCCGGCAACGAGATGCTATTCTCACCCGCATGAAGAAATGATGGGATTTTAACAATGCCAACCTCATGCTTGCACTGCACATCACCTGCCCCACCCGGGATGATAGGACACAGAACACGGTACGGTTTACGGTACCTAGGCGTTCACAACACAGAAGACCTGCCTGTCGCCTTTCACAGCAACACCATGTGAAAGAGGCCTGGCAACTTCTATACCACATGAGATGCTTAAGGCACATCTCCGGTGCTAAGAACTTTTTACACCTGCACCATTGAGAACGTCCTCATGGGTAACATCACTTCCATGGTTCGGAAACAGCACCATGCAGGACAGACGAGCCCTCCACGCCAAACTCCCTGTACTGCAGGACATCAAGTGGTGCTGGACCAGGGCGAGGAAGATATTAAAGGACGTCAGCCATCTCAACAATGGACTCTGCATTCAGGAATGCTCCGGTAAGTGTTCAGGGTTGTATATCAAACTGCACCTTCTCACTAAATAATCTATCTAAATAGTAATGACACCAGTAGTGTACTGACATGATAATTATTATTGAGTATGGTAGTGTACAATTTGGAACACAGCCCAAGTACTTGAGACTGACAAGATGTAATTATCTGTCACTGTTTGTCATCTACTCAATATTGCAAAAAAAAAAGATGTTATGAGTATAATAATAATAATAATAATAATAATAATAATAATAATAATAATAATAATAAAAACTGTTCTGTGCAAATCAGTGTGACTCTTCCATTCACAGAATAATAGCACGTAATAGCACAATAATAGCATTTTCCCATCATGCATTAACAATTCGGTATGTTATTAGAACAGAACACAGCCCAAGAGTTGATAAAAAAAAAGTTGATAAAAAATATCCTATGAAACTTGAGAATATTTGTGAAATACAACCAATATAATGTCTAATTCAATTTAATTCATTAAATCCGAATCAATCATATCCATTCAGCCCAATGTAAATCATAATTATATATAAAAACATAATTATAAAAAACAAAACAAGAATTGCAAAAAAACACCAAGAATTGCAAAATCATTTTTCACGATACTGATAGCACAGCGACATTCCAATACTGAGCAAGCTAGCAGGTTAACGAAGGTTAGCTGAGCTATCTAGCTAAAGGTCAAGCAATATATCCATCCAGGTCTAGTTCAAGTTAACCGAGGCTCACAATAGTACAGATACAATTTCCGCAGATCTTCACGTTCGTGTTTGGAGTGTCTATTGTAGACAGGGAAAAACAGAAGCATTTTATTTTGTCATGTGATCCACTTTCAACAGAGCACACTGGGTAATTTACTCAATCTCCTGCTGATGTTATTTTAGACATCCTTTTACCATACCATATTACTGTGTGATATATATTCTGCATTCCTGTGTACATATAAAGTATTTATTATCGATTGCTGTACAGAATTCCTCGGCATGCACAATGCTTCTGACAGCGTTTGCTTTTTTTTAAATGGAACATTCATTTTTGTTTTGTAAGCTAGTGTATGCAGCCTAAACTGCAGTAATGTAAGTGTCATGGGTTATCAAGCTCGATATATGCATTCTTTTTGTCATTTAGTGTGGAAGGAAGAGCTTGTTAAAATAGATAATATAATTAAAATGTCAGTGTTGATAGGCAGAGGTTTAGACAGAGCTCATAAGCCTCATAAGCTTCACAAGTTCTGTTATATTTTGAAGCGTGCATGTGTTACAGCCATAAGGATAGAGCTGGGTGATATTTCATATAAATTAAATCTCCAATTTTTTTAGACTAAATTCGATTTCTTGGATACAGTCGGAAAATGCATCTGCTATTTTTACGTTTATAGCTGGTGTTTTGGGGCAACAAGGGGTTTGTTTGAGGTGCTGGAATAAATTAGTCATGCTGTTACCTTAATTGCCACAAACTTTTGACAAATTTTACAGCAGGGCTTTGGCGTGTTGAACGTCTGAAGTTGCAAAACTGATCTATTTCCATACAACTGATGAAACTGTGACTATCTTGAAAACAAGGTCTTTGGATGCGTCAAAGCAGCGTTCCATGTTGTATTTCGTATTTCACATGTGTAAAGAGGCTCGGGAGGCGGTGAACTTCGGAAGCTTGAAGTGCCAAACCAAGGTGAAATCGTACAATCGATTTTCATATTTTCAACATCGGCATCGAATGAATCGGTATGCTCTACAAAAGGGTCTTAATAAAGGCAAATACTGGTGAAGTATGAGGAAATCTGAGGTCAGACAGAGTTATCCCAAAATTACCTTTAGGGTTGAGGTCAGGGGCCACTCAAGTTGTTCCACCCAAAACCATATCTTATATGGATTTCACAGAGGTATTACATTTATGGCACTCTTATCCAGAGCGATTTACAACTGAGCAATTGAGGGTTAAGGGCCTTGCTCAAGGGCCCACTAGTGGCAGCTTGACGGTGGTGGGATATGAACCAGTAATCTTCTGTTCCAGAGGCCAATGCCTTACCACCTCTCATTAATTAAAAAAAACGTGCAATTAAATTACAGTTATGTATGAAAATGTTAATTATAAATATGTGTACATTTGAACAATTTCGTGTGGAATCATTGCTTTAGATGACGGCATGATTTTCAACTGAATCGTGATTTTAACTTTAATGTTGACAATCTGCTGCTGTTTCATTAAAAAAAATGTAACCTGTTTTTTTTCGAGGGTTTGAAACTTTTTTTCTTAGAACGTTAACTTGAAGCGCCACCTAGTGGACAAATGTACATTTACATTTACATTTGCAGCATTTGGCAGACGCTCTTATCCAGAGCGACTTACAATTGAGCAATTCAGGGTTAAGGGCCTTGCTCAAGGACCCACTAGTGACAGCTTAGTGGTGGTGGGGTTTGAACCCATGATCTTTCGGTCCAGAGTCCAACACCTTAACCACTGGGCTATCACCTCCCTGTAGGTGTAAGCATGTAAATGTAAGCAATCAAAAAGTAATCAAATGTAATCAGTTACTTTACTTTTATAAAGCCATTGAAACATTTTTGGATTCATTTGTAATCTGTAATCTATTACAGTCCAAAGTAACCTTCCCAACACTGGTTACGATAAAACTTATGTCATGATAACAGTGTGATATAAGCACATATGTCCTGAATGTCCAAATACTATTTTCTATACACTGTCAGTAGATAAATAAATATGCACTTACAAAACTTTTTTTAAAATGTTTTTCACCTGTGGCATATTTGTTCTCGTTTTTATCTGATTTGGTAACATTTGCAATCTGTGGCCCTTTTTTCTAATTAGCATAGCTAACATTAACCAGCCAGCATGCAATCTATGGGTATGTATGAGGCCATATTTCTAATACTGCGACGTGACGAGGTTTTACGTATCTGACACGGTGCATGACGTATGCGTCTGAAAACACCTGCCAGCCTGACTGTAAATTACTATTACAGGCTTGTCAGGGTGACTCACAGCAACTCAAGAGCACTCTGTGTGTGTGTGTGTGTGTGTGTGTGTGTGTGTGTGTGTGTGTGTGTTACTTCTCCCCTGGCTCCATAATGCAAGCTTTAAATCAGAATCTAGTATTATTCTAGCTGCTTTTCTGCACGTCTGAAAAATAAGTTTACTCGGGTTGAAACGAGAATGTGTCGGCAGTAAATCCTCTCGAGTAAATCTGGAAAATCCCAATCATATTTTTCAGCTACCTTTTCTCTCACACTGTTGAGAGATTAGTCCAAAGACGTGTTCTGTTTGAACTGGAACACGGAGGGAATGTTGAGGAGCAGCTGTGAGACACAGCTGACACTCGCCCTTGGTAATATATTTCACCTACAATCGGTTGATATACTGCAGGGGTGATCAATTCGATTTGATCCGGGGCCAAATTATCTTGGAGCAAAATACTGTCTAAGCCAGACTGCTCTAAACACCGCCCATCGCCCAAAATAAACATCGCAACACATTGGCAGGCACGGCCCATTGTTCATGCTCCTAACTCTTAATTGCACTGCATCACAAACGGCGTGCGCAATGCTAATTCAAATTAAAATAATCCCATATTTTTTAAGGACTCCGAAAACTAATTAACTATATCAATAAAATGTGAAGAAGAAAAAAAAACACATTTGTCAGCTACAAATTTCATTATCGATTATGTGGAATGCTATGAAGCTGTTCTATTGCATATCACTTTAATTAGACTAATGCGTTTGCCTGAAATGCTGGCGTATGTTAGAATAGACAAAACCGTACTACCAAAGTTCCCTTAAGCAGATTTTATGTAGTTTGTTGTTGTTATTATTGTTTTTATTATTATTATTATTATTATTATTATTATTAGGGCTGTCAATCACAAGTAAATTATTTCATCGTGATTAATCACATGATTGTCAGATGATGAATCAGACATTTGCATCTGTTCTAAATGCACCTTAAATTAAAAGTTTTTAACACTCTAATCAACATGACCATGGACAAATACAGATGCTTTATATGTATAATGTATAAAATGTATAAATTAAAAAAAAAAATATATATATATATATATATATATATATATATATATATCTATATATATATATATATATATATATATATATATATAACATTCAAGAATACAAGAAACATTCTTATTTTGTCTTCTGAGAATGAAGACAAAATATTCTTGCAAAAGTCTTTTAAATAATTCTGGTGTTTTAAATCACTAAAAAGCACCAGGACACCAGATACTTTTGCTATGTTTCCACAGTTTCCACACGGACAGATTTATTATTGACGGCATGTGTGCATTATGACAGATTATGATGCTCGATTTGAGACTTGGCACATTTGAGGCTTGGTAAAACAAATGTTTAATGATTACATTTAATTTTGGATTTATTATGTTAAGCTTTTTTTATCTGAAAGGTATTTGTGAATAAATGTGTGCTGTGTTTTAAGTCTACTTACTTGACATTTGTAATAGAAGGGGTCAAGCAGAAATGTGTTGTGTTGTTAAAATGAATTTGTGTTTATGTGTTCAATATTGTTATTATTATTATTATTAGTAGTAGTAGTAGTAGAAGTATTACTAGAGGATGCGAGAAACAAAAGAATCATGTTTATCCATGATTATTAAACATCATTTACTGTCATAAGTGAAATAATAAGACTTTTATTAGTGCTCTAATGCTATTTCACTCATTTTGGATAGTTAAAGAGTTGGTGGTGATTATAGCATAGTTTAAAAAAACAATATTTTGTATTAATATTGTAATAATAATTCATATGTACTTCATAGATTCCATCCTGGTTTGTACAAGTTTTAGAAAGTTTTTTTTTTAAATATGAATTAAAGTAAAAATGAACATTCCATGGCATCATGAAAGGCGGAAGTTGACTAGGAAAATGAATTTCTCTCATTTCTAGCTTTTCCCCAAACAGTTCTCTGTAGCAAAAGTAAACAAGTGAATCAGGACAAAAAAAAGCTCTCAGGAGTGCATTTGTTTCATTCCTGCTCATTTTATCAACAATCATTTGTTGTAAAGTTCAACAGAAATCTTCACATTTAGCAATTTCGGGCTTGGCCTATTTTATCTGTTTAGTTTTTCATCCGTTTATGTTTTTTTCTGTTTATCTATCCTTCTTGCCATGTCAAAAAATGGACTGTTCTCATGCCGAAAAGTGGAACTTCTTTCTACGTTTCAAAATTGTATATAATTTGAAAGTACCATAAACTTTCTTGACCGATGGTCCTTGAATCATATCATTTGGACGGTTCCTTTTTCTAAAAAATCATCTACTTCATTGCATGTGATATTTTGTGAAATAAGACAAAATACTGTAAAAAGAAAAGAATATCTATTTCTACCATACAAAAAAAACCTATATAAATAAAGATGTACTGATCTTGAAGAGGGATTTCGAATAGCATATGTTTTATATGTAGGTTAAGGCCTGAGTAATATATTGCACCAACTGTGTGTATCTGCGAATTTGTCAGGTCGAAGGTCGTTTCATCAGTTGCTGAGGTGAGCTATTATGTATACATGTTGTACAGACTACAATGGTAGAGAGGCCACATCCCAGGAGTTCATAGCTTGGTGAAGAGTATACTGGATGCAAAAAGAACAAATGTTAAACTTAAAATTTAAAATCACACTTAAAATTGACATGATTTTATGAGCTACACAAGCAAACCGCTTCAACCAATCAATGTTTGCCCAAAGCCTGTTTTACAAATAGTGATGCTAACTGGGAGCATCAGACTTTAAAATGAAGGGAACTTCAGACGCCATGCATAAGTCATATACTCTAGGGCTGCACGATACATAGGAAAAATATCATTATCACGATAATTGTATATGTGATACTCATATCGCCGAGAATTACGATAAATGACAATTTATTCAGTGTCAAGTATTTGTGTTACATGTTTATTTAGTCCAAACTTGACCAATCAAATGGGACCTTACTATCTTTATACCCACCTCCCAAGTAGGCGCTATTATACTATTGGCTAGACAGGGCCTGAATGCAAACATAGCGGATAAGTGCAGATAGAGTATATAAGGATGGCGTGAGTAGAAACGAGTTGATAGCGAAAAAATGGAAAAAGATAGCGATGTGTCAAAAAAGAATGGTACTTCTGAAATACGGCAAATATTCTGGCTTCAACAGAGAAGACGAATTTGTACTGTACAAGGTGAAATCGTAAAATCATTTTTCAACATCGCCATAAACCATAATAATTGACGATTAATCTCCGAGCTCTACTGTTTATTTCGGTATGATAATTACATATATAATAGTTTTGGGTTTTTTGATTAAAAAAAAAATAGCTAATATACATTTATAAATAAAAATATCACAAACAATATCGTCATCACACCAATATTGCATATTTTTCCAATATCGTGCAGCCCTGATATATTCTGACATTATGACCCAGTTTGCTGAGTAAAGCACTAGCACATTTATTTTTACTGAACCGTCTGACTGGCACTAGATAAGCATGTCATATAGTAGTTAGTTCTAAGGATGTAAGAGTCCAGAAAGATGTGAGGCCACTTTATTATTATTTTTTTTTTTTATTTCACACAACACTCAGGGCTTATATTTCCTTCTGAAATGATGGATATAATAGTATACGCATGTATAAATTGGGCTAGCAGGAAAGCTGATGTGAACCACAGCGAAAAGCTCGCCGACATCTATTGAATGTGCTGTAAATTGTTATATCTCCCATATATTATGCGTACAAAAGTTTTTCAGACGCCCGCCTCGTACGATTTTATGCTCTTTTTGAATATCCCAATCCTCGTTTAGTACCAATTTGCACTTTTGGGAGATTATAGGTTAGATTGTGGTTGTGAAGACGTGTCCATTCAGCCCATTAGGTATTAGGTATTGATGTACGGTAAAGAGTCCTGGGGTTAGTTTAGTCTTTGAATTCATCCCAAGAGGTTTGTAAAAAAAAAAGTGGGATGAGATCAGTATTGCTAGTTCAAGTGAAGGAAAAGTGGTTATAAACAATTTTCCACCTTTAACTTTGATGAAATATTGCATTTTTTTCTAAAAAAAAAAAAAAAAAAAAAGCCATAAAGAAAGATATCTTTGTGACATTCACACGCATTGTTGACAGTGTTTAGATAGTAGGATCAAATCACAAAAAACTGTCCCTTGATATGTAAGAATAAAGAAATAAATACATGTGAATCAGTGGGTATACAATGTTAAACAAACAGTATATGTGTTATTCATTCATTCATTCATCTTCTACCGCTATATCCGTTCTTCCCTCGCGTCATGGGGAGTCTGTGCCTATCTCAGGCGTCTATGGGCATTAAGGCAGGATACACCCTGGATGGAATGCCAACCCATCGCAGGGCACACACACACACACACACACACACACACACACAATCACATTCACACACACAATCACATTCACACACACATTCATACACTAGGGACAATTTTCCAAGGTGCCAATCAACCTACCGTGCATGTTTTTGGACCAGGAGGAAACCGGAGAACCCGCAGAAAAAAAACCCTGAGGCACGAGGAGAACATGCAAACTCCACACACACATGGCCGAGACGGGAATCGAACCCGGACCCTGGTGGTGTGAGGTGAATGTGCTAACCACTAAGCCACTGTGCCCCTGTATATGTGTTATTTATTTAGGAAATGCACAGGACACTGTATAATTCCCTGGAAACTGGCATGATTTGGTCTGTTCTGCCACATGTACTGGGTGTACAATTATCTGAATATTTATAAGAAATAAATGTGCATGTCATACTAAAGAATTGATTTCAAGCTAAAAATACATATCGTGTATATCTTTTTGTCAACGCCTTTAAAGTGAAATAAAACATTAAAACTTGCCTCCACCCTTCAGCTGCATTTTTTCCCCCCAGCCAACCCCAATGCCAGCTACACAACCACTTTACGACCCATAAATTGAACAAGAGAATGTCTTGGCTTTCACAATGAATGCACTTTATAGTTCTGATCACTTGTACCTCTAACATGCACTTTGCCCCCTGTTTCCTTCATGTCTAGCTATTCACATATCTCATGAATGGGCTTCGGCTGCTTTCTGGATCAAAATCCCTGTGCATTTCCAAAATAAATAACACATATACTGTACTGTATGTCCTGTCCTGCTTTATAAATGCACGAAAATCATGTCCCTTCATATTTATCCAAATGACCACCTATTTTCAAACTGTATTCAACAAGAAATGGTTACAGCATGACAGATTTAGATATTGTTAAGTTAACCATGTTTTTGCTTAGAGATATTTGGTGAAACAAATGAAATAGTCATTCTGCTGCACACACTACAGGACTGTCCGAAAAGGTGTTACCACTCATATGGTGCTACATAATTTCTTTTGTTGCAGACTAGATATGTCCACCCGACTTACTTTGGAAGAAAGAAGGACGGGAGCAGCTTGGCACTAGCTTCATTTGGGTTTGTGTACATGTTGTGTCTTATTATGTTATTAAAATAAAAGTCAAGCTTATGTAAGAGGTAACATCTTTTTGGACGACCCTGCATTATGATATCACTCTCTTCAGTTTTCCATCTTTGAGCTGTTCTTGTTTTCGGATCCCACAGTAGCATGTGTCAGCAAAGGAAGGGTTAAACGTTATTATCAGCCAATGAGGAAACAACCAGGGGACGAGTGTTTACTTGGGTTAAATAAGTGACGATCAGTTGAAGAAGATGTGAATTGATGAATGTGAAGAAGTGCAGCAGTTAGACATTATTATAAACCATAATGAATTATTCATACACGATTAAAATTATAATCATAACTAGACATGGGTCTGGGGTTCGAGAGTCATATGTTCGCGACCTACTCCATTTCACCTATGAGTGGATATGTCAAATCTGCATGTCAGGCGAATATGGGCCGAACGGCGGAGAGTCAACTTTCCCCATTCGTTCTCTATGGGGCCGGAATGTTGCAGATTTCCCAAAATTCCAAACGGGTGTAGGATTCGGGAGGTATATGATCATAATACACTCCAGTCCCCCTATGAGTGGATATGCCATATGTGCATGTTGGACACTCACAGGCTGAACTGTGAGGCACGAAATTTTCATCCACATTAATTTTCTATGGAAAAAATTCCCGCTTTTTTGCCCTGGGTTCGGAATTCTGCAGTGCGATTCCTTATAAAAGTAATAGCACACCTCACCGTACGGGCCGCACGATATGAGGTATGATTCATGAGGATTGGGCAAAAAAGCCTACGTGGCGAATATTTGACCAAAGCTTTTCCAAGCTTCGCTAAAAATAAAACAATGACTAACTTTGTCAAACGTTGGTGTTTCAAAATTATATATTTTGTATTCTGAAAAATGTGTCTATATAATTATCAGGCTACAACACTATTCAATTCTCAGCTGTTGCTTTATGAAGTAAAATTCATTCATCTTCTACCACTTTATCCGACTTCTCTCTCCAGCATCAAGGCAGAACACACCCTGTATGGAATTCCAACCAATCACAGGGCACTAGGGGCACTTTTCCACAGTGCCAATCAACCTACCGTACATGTTTTTTTGACCGGGGGACGGATGGACCGGATAAAAACCCCCTGAGGCACGGGGAGAACATGCAAACTCCACACACACACATACAGACAGTGGAGGTGCGAATCGAACCCCCGACCCTGGAGGTGTGAGGCGAAAGTGCTAACCGATGTGCCACGCTGCCCCCTGAAGTAAAATTGTGTAAGTAAAATCTTATATTACACATTCTTATCTGGGAGAACTCCCTTGCCGTGCACAATTTGAATATTTCCCCTGCACACCTACTTTAACTCGGGTATGACTGTTAATAGGCTTGTTAGATTTAATCATGTGTCCTGAAAAAACAGCCTAATGTTCAGGGCAATGTTGAACACCAGGCATGGAATACACTTGTACACTTGCTTTTATATTTGTGTGTGTGTGTGTGTGTATGTGTAATGGGGTTTCCTGAGGTTTGACTAAGGTCAACTAAGGTTACAGTCCATTTTCCTGTCGCACCTTTAAATATGCATTGAGGAATATTGAGTGGAAAAAAGTAGTAAATATGAAGTAGGTTATGTTTGCAAAGATCACCAAAATAGATGAGAACTAATAAACAATGCTCTAGCAGAGCTGCGTCTGCTGTTTTTATTTTTCGACTTTTACTTTTAATATTTAAGTCATCCTGGCATTCGAGCTGTTTCGAACTCAGAATAAACAAGCCGCAAGGAATCTTCAAATGGCACCGAAGCGACAAAATAAGGCTCTGTTTATTTTAATAATACATCATTTTCAAAAATACATGATGACAGCTAGCATAGCTGCATCACGAGCTGGGCTTTATTTACGTCTCTTAGCAGCCCCCGAGAGGGGCATTAGTTCCTGGTCAATATGCAGAAAAGATGCCTTTTGTTCATCACTGTACACAATCTCTGAATTCCCCACATTTAAATGGTGATATTACTTACTTCAGGTAAGTGAATTTTTTATTACTGTGCAATAGACAAAGAGTTTAGTCTTATGCTGCTCATCTGAATTGAGCAGCTAGTGTGTAGATGTGTTACAGTTATCGAGGTCCGCATCCAAGGTCTAGGCCAGGGGTGGGCAAACTTTTTGTTTAAATGTTTTGGCTCAGAGGCCACAATGACTTTTAAAAATGGACAGACGTGTACGCATCTCCCAACGTATCGCGAATGCGAGATATGCGAGGGTAAATGATTCAGTCCGAGCTGGAAAAAAGAGAGACAGGCAACAGATCACCAAGCATCCAGCCATTTTTATTTCTTTCCATGTGTGTCCCAGAGCTTTCCATCCCTCGTACTCACACCTGGACACACCCACAGTTTCATGGCTCGGGAACCGTCCTTGACGTCCATTGACGCCCAGTCTTCGCCGGAGTCCACCCGTCTCTTTCCCGCAGATCGGCCGTGAATTGTTTTCTTGTTGTTTACTCTTGGGGTTGGTGTGAGGGCGAGGTTTTTTGGTGATGTTGTTGCTCACTGTCCGTGCTCAGAGTGTTGGCGGTTTTACTTTCAGTTGTGTGCCAATGTTCGGCGGGCCGGATTAAAAACCGGGTGTGGCCCGCGGGTTGCAGTTTGCCAATGTCTGTTCTAGGCCCTAAGCAACTGCCTATAACTCGCTCCGGCCCTAGGACATCATTCTGGCTGTATATATAAAACATAAAACTCATACTGATTTATCTGTGCTCCAGTAATCTGCCAGGATAGAAACACTGAGCCTTAGCAATTATTATATTACTTCTGATTAAAGCTATCATCCCCTCCATAGATTCTAGAACTATTTTTAGTGTATAAGGAATGTTTCCATAAACCCTAAAAACTGTCACAAATGAAGTGTCTCTGTTATTCAGGTTTAGAGACTGGACTAAACAGGCCGCAAACAATGGATGAAAACAATTTTAATTTGTAAACCACCAAACAATGCTTCTAGCACTTTCAAGGCCACCTACCCGCACTAGCATTCACTTTTTGTTCCTCTTTGCCACGACACTGTTCTCGGAACAAGCGGAATTCCTGTGCTACATATAACTGTGAAATTTCACTTTATTCGAAAAGCTGCATTCACGTAAGCTAAAGTCTGCATAGATTACCTAGAACTTGTTGGCAACAATATGTAGCTTCTGTTTGTTTTTTTTGCTGGTACTGAATACAACACACAGAACCACATGACTTTAAAGAGCAACATTGAGGTAACTCAGTCTGCTTCCCTTTTTTGTGCAAAAAAATAGATTTTCAACAGGTATAACTCAGCAAAGTTATACGCAAAACAAACTAGAGAAGTCATTACAGGAGTGATTTTAGGAAGCCAACTCGAGCTGCATCGCAACGATAACCAGTCCAATAGAGAGATGGGACGTTCAACATGGGATGTCACCGGAAGGATGATGCAATGGCGACGACACTAGCGTCTTTGTTCAGGAAGTGCTTCTTCGAGGTGTCTTCTAGGTACGTATTGGTAAGTGGCAAAGACAAAAATTCCGAGAATAAGAGAGAAAAGCACAAGCCCATACTGATCCCTGGTATCGTCAAGCGTCCACTCTTGGGTCCTTGAGCAAGGCCCGTGACCTTCTGTGCTCAAGGGACGCTGCACCAAGGCTGACCTTGCGCTCTGACCCCATCATCGACACAACAAGAAGGGATATGTGAAGAGAGAATTTCACTGTGTTGTAATGTGACAAATAAAGTCTATTCTATCTACCTCCCCACACCCACTTTATTACACAGTATATTCAGCCATGTGGAGCTCGCCTGTGTGTTCCTCTGCCAGGACTAATTGCAAACTCCACACCTTCAAATGCCGCCAAGCGGGACTGTTTAGCAGGGGCTAGGCGATTCAGTTCAGGTCTCATCCGTATGTCTGGGCATCGGGTCCACACGTTCTCCAGTCATAACCAAATTGTGATCTTCAGTCAAGAGGTTGCTTGGGTTTGCTGCCAGTGGGGGGCATCATGCACCATAATATACAGTGACTGTTCTGTCCTGGCCCCTTTAGTGGGGAGGGGGGGCTGGGCGTTGTTAATCCTGCGACAAGAAGTGCTCCAGGGACCTCCAGAGATCTGTTACTTTACTTTTGAGACTCAGGTTCGGAATGCTGAGCTTGATTGGGTTCCATTGATTGGTTATTGACCTCCATTGGCTTGGCTTTTTTTTTATAGCTTCCTGGTGGTGTTCCGTCTGTTCATTGGACTGATTACCCACGTGATTCAAAGTGGGGACAATGAAGAAGGGTTCCCAAACACGCTGCTCTTGGAACCAGGGCTACATACATACACCTGAAGTCAATTTCTTTTTTTATTTATTTATTACATTTAAGACCAGCAATCAAGGATACTGTAGCGCACATGTGGACCATTATGGAACATACAGATGTGTGATCACATGGGTGCAACATGTTATTTGATTAGACATGGCTTGATCAGCGTTACCAAAGTGCAATTTGTTTTGAACTGGCAAAATACCAGGCATGGCATTACCTCAGAAAACCATATTTGCAAATAAAATTATTAAAAGCACCATGTATTTGCTGTTTGGGAGATTTTTGCAGTGTACTATCCAGTGTAGAATATGTTGAGGCGCATAGTTCAGGACAGTGACCAAAAGACAAAGCACCCATCTACCACAGTTTATCTGAAATAGGAAATATGATGCTCTTTTTGACAGTTCTACTTTGCACATTCACAGAAAAAAGCCCACGTTGTGAACAATGTTTGTAATGCAAGCTTACTATATATCATATCCTAAGGATTCCAACAGAGTATAAATAGGCATCGTGTTTTGCCGCACGCAGCAGTTGTAGCCAGCGTGACGCCTCAGGTTGCGAGACTGCGGAACTGACTGACATGGCATCAGCTATACATTACACCGACAAATCTTTTGAGTGCAAAACCCAAAAAGAAAAGTTTCACCGAAGAAAAGTTTGAAGACACGGTAAAAAAAAAAAGACTTCCGTTGTTCACCGTCTAATGAAATGCTATGTATGGATTTTCTATAACACTCCTCACGTCGAGAGACAGATGTGTCATCTGTTATCACCTCAAGAAGCTCGAGCATTTACACTTTGCTCGCAGTAAAATCAACAAACCCACACATATTGTTTTTGCTCACATCATGTCATACGTCTGAAATTTATACTGTTATGTGGCTAGCGTAAAGTAATCGTAATTAGCAAACAGCTTGTATTGCTCACATTTTCTTCGGATGACACTTTGGCACTCCAAGATTGAAAACATTGAAAACATTGAAGACAGAATATAGCAGAAGCCTGATTATTAATAATTAGCCAATTATTAATAATTATCCAAAGATAAAAATTGCTAAAAGCTATTTCTAAATAGCTAAAATTAGCTTTTTTTTAAAAGCAGGCGTCCCCAAACATTTTTTCTCAGAGGGCCACATCATTTTTCCTTTCTTTAATGGGGGGGGGGCTGGTCTATTACGTGGGCTGGCATGACTACTAGAAGTAGTATGATTTTAACTGTATGTATTATACCGTCTTATACTAGAATAGTGTAGTCACATATTGAATAGGGAGGCGCGACATGTCGTGATTGGTCTGTCATTCCGACAGACCTGGTGTGATTGGTGCTTCCTGGATTGGCGATTCCCATAGTGAGATACCGAAAGAGAACTGTTGTTTGTCTCCGTTCCGTCCAGCTCGGACCAATGAATCCTTTACACATATATTAAATTGACATTTTCAAAATATGCCTCTGGCATTATTCAAAGGGCCGGATGAAATGTGTTTTATAGTATATTAGACTCTTTTCTCATTTCCGCTAGTTTATTCGTTCATGTGCTCTTGCTCTTACATCTCTCTCTCTCTCTCTCTCTCTCTCTCTCTCTCTCTCTCTCTCCTCTCTTCATATGTATCCTGTTCAAGAAGGGTTTTGACACTCAGTTTTCCGAGAATGCAAAAATAAAAATGAACATTGTTTCATAAGGGGGAATTCAGTAAACTCATCGAATTAGGTCTCTTCTGCTCTCATTTCGTTTTGCTCAAAATGCAAACATATCTCTTCAAAGCCTGGGCTAGCGAAGTGAGAAAGTTCATATAAAATCAAAGGGTCATAATGAAATGAATCTCTCTAGAAACCTATAAAAAAGTTTTTAAAAGGGCAAACTCATCATTATAGTAGTCTTTATTCGGGGAGGGGATCTCTCGTGGAGGGGGAAAGGATAATCTCTCAAAATAGAGGGGGGAGATTTCTAGTCTCTCGTATTCTGTGTCTCAAATTATGTATGGAGTCTCGGATTGTCTGTCTCTCTACCATGTCTTCTCTCTCTCTCTCTCTCTCTCTCTAAATCTCTCTCTCTCTCAAAGGATTAGCTATCGTCTCTAGATCTCTGTCTGAGCTATGCTATGTCTCTTGTCTTTCCCCCATACTCAGTTTGGATATGATAAGTTGGCATATGAGGTGCTAATTTCGACCCAACACCCTTGACACACTGCTGACTGTGAATTACTATCACAGGATATTATTCAATATTTTTTATCTCCCTTTAATTATCTTTTTTTCTAAACAAAAAAATAATAATAATAACTTGAAGCCCTGACAGATGCAGAAGGTACTGTGAATAAAGTGCATTTCACCCCATTTTTATAGCTTTATATCTTTAAATTAATTACCAAGACTGATTACAATGCCTGTGCCTAATATATACTACCAAACCCCACCTCTAATAATAAAGTTTTACACTAATCAGCCAATACATTACCATAATTGTGTACGGCCACTTCTCTGCCAAAACTAACTTATTTAGCTATTTTGCACAATATTACACAATATTTTTTTGTATCGACACCTGATTCTGACTGTCCATTTGTTACCTAATATAATCCCAATTCTTGAGAGGTGTCACTGTAACCAGATCAATGTTATTCACTTCACTTGTTAGTGGATCTAATGTCAGATCTGAATGGTGTATTACCAAATTGATTCCTGTACAATCGACATCATCAGTGTTATCTTATAACACAAAATCAATGGCAAACACCAGCAATGTTTAACATGCTGGGGCTTTTCATTTTATTAAAATGCAGATGAATATAAAACCACAGTGAGAATGTGTATATATATATAAAAAAAAAAAAATATATATATAAAAAAAAATAAATATATATATATATATATATATATATATGATATTATATATATATATATATATATAAATATATATATATATATCTATAGATATATATATATATATATATATATATATATATATATATATAAATGAATTCATGTTTCTCAGTTATTCCTCAAGTGTGAATAAAGTTTTAGGAAGGGAAAATATCAACAAGCTCACTGAAGGGAAAAAAGAAGCACCATGACCGGATAGTGACATTTACTTTTACTCTGCTCTCTCTGCATGCTCTCAAAACAAGAGACACTGTCGCAATTTTTATTGTACAAATCTGAGATTAGATCACATGAACTTCAATAAGAACGCCACTGATGATATTACAGTTACTGATTTCTTTTAAACTAAATCACATAGGGAAAGTTACAGTACAGTGCACTACTTTTTTTACTCCATTTGACTGTGCTGTTTGTACATAATATTTGTACATAGATAGATAGATAGATAGATAGATAGATAGATAGATAGATAGATAGATAGATAGATAGATAGATAGATAGATAGATAGATAGATAGGTAGGTTACGTTCCTTTCTCCACTGGATGGCACTTAATGAAATGAACATTCTAAAAAAAAAAATCGATAGGTTATATTTATATATTTATTTAACATTTTCATAAGTAACTAATTTAATTACAGTAACTGTAACGAATTACTTTTACTTTTATTTTGTAATTAAATTATGTAACACTGTTAGTTACTCCCAACACAGATAGATAGATAGACAGACAGACAGACAGACAGACAGACAGACAGACAGACAGACAGACAGACAGACAGACAGACAGACAGACAGAGAGATAGATAGATAGATAGATAGATAGATAGATAGATAGATAGATAGATAGATAGATAGATAGATAGATAGATAGGTTACCAACTGTATTCCCAAATTCTGGAAAAGTATAAGGAAAATTATTAATTAAATTAAAACATTTATAAATCCTATTTACATGCTGTGAAACATAGATGGCTAAGTGCAAATATCATTGTGTAGGATGCTACCGTACATCAACAATGACAATGAGACTGATATATTACCAGTGTTGGGAAGTAACTACTTACATGTAGCGGCAAATACGCAATTTAATTACAAAATAAATGTAACAGCAATTCATTACAGTTACAGCAAAAAACATGTAATTAAATTATAGTTACTTTCGAAAATGTTGAAGATTACAAATTCCAATGACCTAAATGTTCCAAATAGGAGGCTAAATAGGTCAGTATTGAAAAAAATAGATGCTCTTTAGACTTGTAGTGTCTTGTTGTCCATGTGAATGTGAACATTTCAGTGATATTTTGGACACATGTTACAGTTAATACCATATTGACTGGTGAGCTATTATGGTAGTTTGCCAAGAAAAAAAAAAAAGATTTTTCCAGCTTTTTATGGCTGTGTTTAGAGACCTGTCAATGTTCTCAGTCACACAGACTCCCGGAATAATGGCATCCAGCCAGTTTCTGCATGTTTACATTGTATATAGAGGGCAGACCGTTCCTGGTCGATTTCCTGAAGTCTATCATTCCCCTAGTCATTTTTTTTTCTTTCTTTTTTTTGTATTCATGGCCAGACTGTTTTCCCCCACAACACCTGGCCAGGTCTCATTGTTGTCTGAGATTAGGTTGAGAATGGTTAGTGTCATGTGTGAATTTAATAATAGTGTCTGTGTTGTGAATAGATACACAGTGAATACAGTATCGGGCTCAGAACAACAATAACTTGTGGAATACTCGTATCGAAAAGCCCGAGTGTAAGAATTGTATGCACCCGTTGTAAAAATTTGTGGTCCATTAGTGAGAAAGTCCGTATTGAAGTCACGAATTGATGTGCTGTTCGAGTGGTTCGGAAGCCATTTGTCAGAGACTATTTTGCTAAATGTTGCAGTCCAGGAAAAAAAAAAACATTTCTATTGCGTCAGCTGGTTTAAGGCGGTCTGCCTTGCTAATGAGAAAGTGTCTGGGTTTGAGGTTTTGATTAGATGTGGTGCTTTATTGAACATATTTTCTTGTAATAAAGAATTTTGATTATAATATACAATATTTCTATACAATATAATGTAAAATATGGGGCAGGGTGGCTTAATGGTTAGCACGTTCGCCTCACACCGCCACGGCCCGGGTTCGATTCCCGTCTAGGCCATGTGTGTGTGGAGTTTGCATGTTCTCCCCGTGCCTCAGGAGGTTTTTCTCCGGGTTCTCCGGTTTCCTCCCGGTCCAAAAACCTTGGAAAATTGCCCCTAGTGTACGAATGTGTGTGTGAATGTGTGTGTGTGTCCTGCTATGGGTTGGCATTCCATCCAAGGGTGTATTCCTGCCTTAATGCCCATAGACGCCTGAGATAGGCACAGACTCCCCGTGACCCGAGGGAAGATTGGATTAAGCAGTAGAAGATGAATGAATGAATGAATGAATGAATGAATGAATGAAAGAATGAATGTAAAATTTTTTTACTGTAAGAAAAAACTATTATCTCACTACTGTTGCACTTTTATATAAACAGTAAAGCAACTGCAAAAAAAAAACCCACACAAACCACAAAGACTAATAAATAGACAAATGATATATACGATCAATGTGAATCCATCCTTCATTGTAAAACATTTGCATCTCAGGGACTATATTTTGTTTTTTCATATGCCTTGTTGTCTGTCCACTCAATGGCTATTTAGTTAGGAAATGCTATTGCTTTTGCTAAGCATACGATGTACAGTGTATAATGACTCACATTATGTGAGAAAATTGCGCTTGTGCCTGCATAGTCATTGATGCTAAATTATGATAAGTAGCCTGGAGTCCATTGAGTTTATGGCTTGTGTAGTTGAAAACTTGCTATTATTAGAGCCTATCTTGGAAATGTTCATGTTCAGTAAGTAGAGTAATCAAAATATTCTGGCGACTGGAGTAGCAGTGAATAAAATATTGAAAATAATGTGTTCTCCGAGAACAGTATTAGCTCTGTTTATTTTTTATTTTTTTATTTTGCAGAAGATAGGAGCTCTGGTTGCTAAAATATACAGCTACATTTCCAGAACTGATTTTTTATTTTTTTTATTTCTATCCAAGTAGGTAAAAAGTTATGTTGACATGCTGAAATATACAAAACAAAGAAATATGTCATGCATTAACAAATCACATACACAGCATTTTTAGTTCTGCAAACATGACTGCTTAAGTATTGTGAGTTGAGGAGTTCATAGACGAGCAGGGAAATCCATTATCCAAAATATATGTTGGAAAAAACTGCCGGTTAATTGCACAGCCGGGGACCATTTAGGAAAAGAAAAAAAAAAGTGTCATTAGAAGAATAATAGGCCTTTATTCTTGGCATCCTTGTTGAGTTCGACAACATGGGGAAAGGCGGTGGTGAAAAAAAAACGCCTTGTTTTAAATGGTTACTGGTGATAAAAAGCATGCTGGTCGCATTTAATCCTATACTGCTCTAATTAAAGCATTTGATACCTTCACCGATAAATGGCTCTAGCAACACCGGCAGCCTCTATTAATTGTCTTGGCTTGTTCTATGGCTTCACAGTGGGCAATAATTCTGGGTAATTTTATTAATAAAATCATCTCTCTGCAGACATCCAACCCCCACCTCTTCCCCCTTGCCTGATTTCCCATTTAGACATCAGCTCCTATCTTGTCCAGTGCACACACACTCCAGAATAATGAATCAATCCAGAATGTGTGTGCCTTCTCACTCTTTCTCTCGCTTGAGGAGAGAAAGAAGAGCAGTAAGGCACACACACACCACACACACACACACACACACACACACACACACACACACACACATTTCTATGGAGAAAAAAAAAAAAAAAAAAAAAAAAAAAAAATATATATATATATATATATATATATATATATATATATATATATATATATATATATATATATATATAAACCTGTCCACAAACTAAAATGTTGTTCGGATGTGTGAAAAGAAACACGCCACTAGTAGTCGCGAAAGCATGCCACCTCCTCCTCCTCCCACCATCCACACACCACGAAATTCCATGGTAAATACAATACTTACTGTATACATTACTATATTATTTGATACTGATTATTAATTTTAAATATATCACTGTTATTGTCTTTAAGTGCATCATTCAGGAATGCAGTAAACTACAGTTTTTATGGCTTATGTCATACGAACATAAGCGAACGGCACGAACAAATTCATACTACGAACAAACTCTTAGAATGTAACTCCGTTATTTTGGGCTCTTGTGTATGTATGTATGTATGTATGTATATCACAAATGTAAAAAAACTATATTATCAGACATGGCCTAACAAAATAATTCTGCAGCATCCAGTTCCTTTTAACATTTAACATCAACATATGGCTTTTATTGGTGGAAGATCTCCAATTGTCCTGTAATAGAGCTTTTTAACTCAATCCTATTAAACACATTTGGGATGAATTGGAATGCCGACTACATCCCAGACACCCTCATCCTGCATCAGTACATAGCTTTACTACAATGAGTGAGCACAGAACTTTACAGACACACTTCAAACAATACTATATTAATAATCAATTATAATATAAAGGTTACTATAAATGGTGTGCAATGGGACCTTGTGGTCAGGCGATGACAAGCCTTTGTTCATGATCTTTATCTGTGCATCTTGGGGTGAATAAGCCGGGATGGACTGCAGTGTGGAATGTGAGGATGGGCGTGTGAGGATGATGTATATAGCTGTATATGGAAATTAATATCTAAGGCTGCACTACTTTACACTAGCGAATCAACTGCATAGGCAACAAGTGCAGTTCTAGCTCATTTTAAATTCTGCTAATACTGAGAATATTAATGTTTTTTCATATGTAATATATTCACTTTCAACAAAGGTTCCCATTTGATTTCTCTTGGGTGGATGTTTAAATTTTTAGACTCTGGCACAGGTTTTGTCCCACAATTTCAGTACAGACTTTGGCCTGGTAATGATCATTCAACACTGGGTCTGGAGCCTGGACACAAGTCCATCACAGGGCACCACACACAGACTTATTTATACTTACAGGCAATTTATCTTAGCCAGTCCACCTACAGCCTTGTTCAGGAAACCCACATGGATACAGACAGAATATGTACAGGAACCCCAATCTCAAAAACAATTTCTGGAGCTGTCAAGACTTTGTTCTATTATGATATGTTTATATATATATATATATATATATATATATATATATATATATATATATATATATATATATATATATATATATATCTAGTATATATATATATATAGTATTGGGAAGATTTACTTTAGAAAATGTAATAGGTTACAGATTACAAATGATCCTATTCAAAATGTATTAAGTACGTAACTTTTCAGATTACTTTCATTTGTCCACTAGGTACGTCAAGTTAACATTCATAGAAAAAAAGGCATCAAAACCTCAAATAAAAAATTATATTTTTCGAAATGAAACTGTCGCAGAATGTCAACATTAAAATAAAAATTTCGGTTGAAAATCATGCCAGTCGTCTAAAGCACTGATTTTACCTGAAATTCTTCAGATTTGTAAGGTTTTCATTTTCATAACTTATTTAATTACACATTTTTCCCAGTAAACTGTAACGAATTACTGTTATTTTACATTTGTAATTAAATTACGTAACTCCGTTAATTAGTTACTCCCCACCACGGACTATTAATCATTATGGCATAGCTACTCCTTTCGATCGCAGTGATGCTAATTTTACTTAAAAAAACATGACGACAAACAAATAGATAACCGATGCTTAGAAATGTGAGACAAGTTAAAAATCAAGCAACAAACAAAGATAAACTTGAAGGTAAGAAGTAAAGGTGATTTAAATTTGTCTCATGCACTTCACAGCACAACAAATCTTTTCTTTGCATATCCCAGCGATGTTAGGAAGCTGGGGTCAGAGCGCAATGGTCAGTCATAATATAGCACGACTGGAGCAATGAGGGATAACGAGATTTCTTCAGGGGCTGCAGGAGTGGCAGCTCCTATAAACTATAAACTTATATACTATATATATATATATATATATATATATATATATATATATATATATATATATATATATATATATATATAAACTCAGTATTTTCAAATCTTTCAAAAAGGACCAAAAATATTTGCGATTCGACGTTAATTAGCGGATCCCCATAGTACCGACACGGACCCTTGTTTGAAGGCCCATGTATAGCTCTAATTGTCTTAACAGAATATAATTAGTGTAATATGATTGATTTCTATTAGTATCTGTGGCTGCTTGACACATTTTGACCCCTCCACTAATCAATCCTGGGTGATAACGAGTGTCATTTCATCAAGGTTTAAAAGCAAGTGCAAAATTTAGACTGAAGATCATACAAGTGTAAAAATTCAATTTACATCTATATATCTATATAGTAGTTAGCCAACCAAAGCTGTATATATAAAAAAAGAATAAACATACCTTTCCAACATAAAGCGGCTCTGTTCCTGTGTACTCTTCCACCACAAAGAACTGGTTCCAGACCCATCCTCTCTTCACCCTTTCATGGGTCACTGGGTGCTTTTCCAGCGATTTGTCCTCTGCGAGTACACTAGTCCTCTCATCATAACAGGAGCCCAATCGCCAGCAGTGCAGGACTCCAAGCGTCACAACTAGAGCGTTTGCCCTTTGTCTCCACTGTGCAGCCATTTTACACAATTCTCCTACATGTGGCAAGTATTGCGAATGCAATCAAGAACAACAAAAATAAACTGCTAATAAGTGTACAAACAAAACAAATCCAGGTGAATGTGCTTTAATAGGACGCGTTTGGATCCGCAGCTATTTTTTTATTATTTATTTATTTTCAGAGAGAACGAGGCATCGTATCAGACAGAAGTGTCAGAAAGAAGAGCTCATTCCGCTATCCCGGGTACAAGGCTAACGCTAAAGTCTGCTACCAACATTGTATGGGATAAGCTGGTTTTGGGGTGGGAGATATGAGAGCACAAATACATGCTTGGGAATCAAGATAGGAAAGCGGAAAAGTTCGGGATATTTTTTTTTCTCCAGTAATCCCAGTGAGGCTCTTACAAATCACACAGACAGAGCCGATAGCAATGTTGGTTTACGAATTAGTGGTTTGTGAAAAGGTAAGTCAGTCAGAATGGGCTGTCTGTGATGTTCCATACTATATGTGGATATGGACCTCACTCTTCAAACAATCAGTCTCCGTCCTGATGAAAAAAAATAAAAAATAATAATAATAATAGCTGGAACTTCTAATACAAACTATGAGACAGGAGAAATTCCAGAAAAGACGCAATGTCCTGAATACAGAGCATTATTTGTTTGGTGTTGTGTCATAGCTGTTTTTTGAGAAGGTACAAGCTGCATCCACAGTGGACTACCTACAGCCTCCAGGAGAACATGACGGAAAAAGAGAAGGGCATCTGAAATAGAACACACAGACAGAAATGATCATTACTAATAACACGTACAGGAACAGGTTTAGCTGTTAAACATTAACTATAAATGATTTCATAAATAACATGATAGTTTTTGATTTGAAGGTTTGCTAACCACCAAACCGCCACCTTTTGGCTTTGGAGTAAAACTCATAACCCTGCGCTCCAGAGGTATCTCTGACCGGAGCGTCCTAACAAGCTGGGGTATGAGGAAAATATTGTTTTCTTTGCTGCAATTTATACGTGACAAAAGCTTTCAATCCACACAGTACCATGTGACAACCATGTTCACTATTGTGTGAAGAATGATAGATACGCAAATAATATCTGTTAACATCTGGTGTACACTGATAGACAAGATAGAAGCTGACAAAAACTATAAATTGCCTGGAATGGGTTTGATTTTTTTCCCTTACAAGATTACATGCATATTAATCTTTATATTTAACATTGCCAAGACGTTGTTGCTATATTATTAATGATATATATATATATATATATACTATATATATATATATATATATATATATATAGATATAATATATATATATCTATATATATATATATATATATATATATATATATATATATATATATATATATATATATATATATAATATATATATATATATATATACACATTCATTAACATCGTTTGACAGTGAGACATAACTCATTACCTAAAATGAGTTTTGAGTCTCCCATGCTTCCTAGAGTTCGGATGAGAAATACCAGAATTTGTTTAGGCTGACAGGGAGTCTAGAGTAATTAAAAAACACTTATTTATGCGATAGTGTGTGCATCTCAGAATGCACACAACACATCCGAAGCCTCGAGGCACCTATTCCAACAACTGTAGAAACTCACAATGAGGTTCACTCCTGTCAGCGGCAGGAATCTGAAGCTGGGGTCACAGGTTTACCAAAAACATCAGGTCTGGGTTTTTTTTTCTCCCCCCAATCTTCTGGTAAACTTGTGGCCTATCCTTGACCGAAAAGAAAGTCATATAATGTATGTTCACCTCAGGCATACAGTAAGTTCTGAGATTTTAGTCAGTTCCCAGCTGACTATTTGTAAAATTTGTATATTTGTATATATATATATATATATATATATATACTTGATTTACAGTCAACTCAAAATTTTTTATGGTCTCTTTTTACTCAATAAAAAGCATTTCAATAGTTTATTATTTTTGTTTATTCTTATGATCCATTCTAGCACGGTGGCTTAGTGGTTAGCACATTCGCCTCACACCTCCAGGATCCGTGTTCGATTCCCGTCTCTGCCATGTGTGTGTGGAGTTTGCATGTCTCCCCGCGCCTTAGGGGGTTTTTCTCCGGGTTCTCCGGTTTCCACCCGGTCCAAAAACATGCACGGTAAATTGATTGGCACCTTGGAAAATTGTCCCTAGTGTGAATGTGAGTGTGTTTGCCCTGCGATGGGTTGGCATTCCATCCAGGGTGTATCCTGCCTTAACGCCCATAGACGCCTGAGATAGACACAGGCTCCCCGTGACCCGAGGGAAGATCGGATAAAGCAGTAGAAGATGAATGAATGAATGAATGAACCATTCTATTTAAATTATATAGTGTTATTCTTGAAAATGCCAGGTGGATTCTAAAAAATTCAAGTTAACCATTGTAAGTACCCGTGCTATAGATCAATGTCACTGTGGTTATTCTTCCCTTTTTCTAACACGTGATGTGAAGATTAATTGTAGTTATTTACTCCATGAATGTAACCATAATCCTGATATAGTATAATATAATACATATAGGCCAGGGCTATTCAGTTGGCGCCCAGGGTTATTTGTTCTGGACCATCCAAATAGCTTAGTGTGACAAATATAGAATAAAGTTTAGTTTAAGTCAGAAAACAGCTTCTACACATTTATGAAGTGACGGGCTGCAGGTGAAGGTTGCAAAGAGCCTGAGTTAAACGAATGGCGCCCTCTCTGGTTAGACGCGATGACTGACAGAGCGACGATAGATGAAATCTTCTGTTCATTTCTTCTGTTAATTTCTCATTTTCACGCAAAAAACACCCCAGCGAATTCAGTGTAAAAGCCCAACTACAGCCGAAGACTTGTGCATCTACAATACACGTGTTGTTATTATGCAGTTTCAAATTACAAAAATGAATTTGTTTGAATGTAGAAAAGCCTACTTGAGCAATGGACCTTTTTTGTTATGCTTCAAAATACAACATTTGAATATATTTATAAAAAAAAAAACTATTGTACAATGGACTGATGCTATTGTAGTTTCAAATTACAACATATAAACATGATTTAATGTAGGGTGTTTTAAGGTGAAGAAATACAAATACAGGCTCTTATGTTGCTGTTGTATCATCACTTATATTGCAAGCCCTTATCTCTCCGGGCCCCTCATGAATTGGCCCCAAATGACAAACTAAGTGATGTAGGCTGATTGGATAACTGTATATACAAGCAATTGTTGCGTTCAACTACAGCAGATACTAGGTTACTAACAAATATTAACATATTTTTACATTTGTTTACACCAGACCTCTATGTCTAAACATATCAAATTATGAATTTTATACTGCTTGTAAGCATTTTTTTATTTTTTTTTATTTACTCAATCATTTTTGCTCGCACTGCCTACATGCCGACAGCATCCGGACCTCTGCTTGATCTGCCTAACGAATGTCACTCTGGCCCTTTCCATGCCTCCTGAGTCATTTATTTCATATAAGAACAATCAAATTTGATTGTCGAGTGTATTTTTAAAACCGTAAAACTATTTGCCATGCTAATTAATCAATTTGTACTTCTTATTCTAAAACAAAAGCCTGCACAAACAATAAAATAAAGGCCTTTTTCCCTCTTTCTTTCTTAAATATTCTACCTGCAAACATTTATTTATTTATTTCTGGGAAAGAATTTGAAGACTCGGCAAGAATCCAAATAAGCCCGAGAGCCTGATGTGCGAGTTAGTCAGGTGTGGAGAAGGCGAGAAACTGTGAAGAAGGGAGACAAAGGGAGGGTTATACATCACAGGCCTGGTCTGGAAGCCTCTGACTCCCTAACTGTGACCTACAGCATTGAATTTACACTAGGGGGGGGGGGATCTGATTAATTGCATGAGGGAGCACTAATTGGATAAATGCATTCATCAATTAATTCCATCCATCAAGGCAGTTAGCCTAATGCTTCAAACAAACAGTGGGCCAGGAGGTGTAGATAAGCTACAGCCCTGCTGCATGCACAAACATACTAATGATTAATGGTCTTTTGAAGCTTTCTGAATGTGAAGGAAAAACAATGTTTCGTGCTGCTAAGGTTTCGCAACCCCAAGGCTAAATGATCACGGCATCAGCGAGACTAAATGCTTAGCTGCTATGTGGGAGTAATACAGAAGGTATTGCTGAGGTAAGACTGAAACCTCAAAGCCAAAGTGATCCAAGCCGGGAATAATCCAGTCGAGTCAAGATATTTAAGCAAAATAAGATACACCTTTAGTCGTCCCACAGTGGGGAAAATTCACTTCAATCATATTTAAAATAGTGGGGGCACGGTGGCTTAGTGGTTAGCACGATCACCTCACACCGCCAGGGTCCGGGTTTGATTCCCGTCTCGGCCATGTGTGTGTGTGTGGAGTTTGCACGTTCTCCCTGAGCCTCAGGGTTTTTTTCTCCGGGTTCTCCGGTTTCCTCCCGGTCCAAAAACATGCACGGTAGGTTGATTGGCACCTTGGAAAATTGTCCTAGTGTATGAATGTGTGTGTGTGAGTGTGTGTGTGCCTTGCAATGGGTTGGCATTCCATCCAGGGTGTATCCTGCCTTAATGCCCATAGACGCCTGAGATAGGTACAGACTCCCCGTGACCCGAGGGAAAATAGGATATAGCAGTAGATGATGAATGAATGAATATTTCATATATTAATATTTATATGTATACACTTTACACTGGTCACTTTACAATGGTCGCCTCACACTGGACATTTTACATCGGACACCTTGCATCCGTCACTTTACACTTGGTCACTTTACACTTTATACGCTATTTTTATATTTTCTATGAATATGTCTTTTTTACTCTTTATTTAATTTTTTTTATTCTATTTATCTACTTTTTATTTACATTTATTTATAATGTCATGCACTACTTTCCTCTTCTTTCCTCTTCCTCTTCTCTTTCCTTCTTTTATTTCCGCATTTCACGGCATGTCGTATGTGTATGTGACTATTAAAAAGAAAAATCTGAATCTTTCATATCATACTTTAATATTAAACAAAATATCATGTCGCTTGAAATCTAATAAAAATATATATCGTTTCAACAATGTATATCACTACACCTTACTATAAGTTTACTAACCCTCACATGGTTAAATGAGCAAAAACCCCATTCCAAGATCATGGAACACCTTCCCGGGAAGTGTGAAGGATGGAAAATTGAATCTTACGGTTATTTCAATTCAAATGGTTTTTACAATAAATAAATCGCTAAATGCAAATGAATCTCGCTACATTCATTTATCTTCAGTAAGTACTTTAACCCAATCAGAGTTAGAGTGGATGTGAGTAATGAGTAAAAAAAAAAGAAAGTGGGTTTACTCCAAGATTAACATACTCATTTGCCCCCTAGGGGTGTTTACGAATCACCAATTCCAAGTGTGAATCCAGGCTTAACAAAAAAAAAAAAACAAACAAAAAGAAAACAAACAAAAACAATTTCCCCCGGGTATGATTCCTTTGGCAAAGGTCATAGGCATGTGTGTACTGACTCCATATAACTTAGTGGTGTCACATGACATGCAAAGAATAAATTGCTCTCCTTCTTTCAACGTGATATATTTTGTCCGGATTACGTCAAATCGGTAACTGAGTGTACAGCAAATGTACAATCGAAATCATCATCAGAATAAACAAATACACAATTCTATACAGTCCACAGGGTTTGGAAGGTTACTTTGGAAATGTAATAGATTACAGATTACAAATAACCTCTATTCAAATTGTAATAAGTAATGTAAGTTTTCAATTACTTTATAAAAGTACATTTGATTGCTTTGAGGTTTCTAATGGATATTTCCAATGAAATAATTTCCAAACATTTATAACTTTACACCACTTTACATCACTTGAATTAAGTTTATATTAAATAAAATTTTAAACACAGCCAGACTTCATAACAAAAACGTATTTAATACTGCTAGAAATCGCTGTGACAGGACACACTGGCAAGTAACAAGGCGGAGGAGGGAATCGAACCCCCGACCCTGGAGGTGTGGGGCGTGTTAATGCTAACCGCTAAGCCATCGTTACCTGGTGAGAATGCAACAAATTATTATTCATTTTCTACTGCTATATCCGATCTTCCCTCGGGTCACAGGGAGCCTGTGCCTATCTCAGGCGTCTATGGGTATCAAGGCAGGATAAACCTTGGATGAAATGCCAACCCATTGCAGGGCACACACACACAATCACACACACAATCACACACACACACACACACACTAGGGACAATTTTCCAACGTGCCAATCAACCTACCGTGCATGTTTTTGGACTGGGGAGGAAACCGGAGAACCTGGAGAAAAAACCCCTGAGGCACGGGGAGAACATGCAAACTCCACACACACACATGGCTGAGACGGGAATCGAACCCAGATCCTGGAGGTGTGAGGCGAACCACTAAGCCACCGTTAGTTCAAATTATTATTATTATTATTATTACTACTATTATTATCATCCAACATATCATAGGTTTTTAAAGAAATTGTTCAGATGTAACCCTATTTGTAATCGTTAACATTTTCATACGTAACTGTAATTTGCAAATTTTCTCTTAGTACTGAATTCCTGTTACATTCATTTTGCAATTAATTTATGTAACGCCGATGCACGTAACTAGATACTCCCAGACGCTGACAGTGCACTAGCCATAGGACGTGATTTCAGTCGCAATTTTGACGTGTTTGTGTGTGCACTTCAAATTAAACATTTTTGCACTGGGATCTGATTATGTGAAACTGATTATGTGAAATCTTTGAAAACTGAACTCCACTATAGCTGCTTATTTATTCTTCTAGAATGTATTGATTTAAGATTTTTGTTTTAAGAGATACAATTCTTATATTATGCCGGCCTTGGGATCACGGTTTGTTGCTTTAAACGCAGGCTACGGTTAATGAAAAGGAGATATGGAATTAACAAGAAAAGTGCATTGGTGATAGTGTTTTGTTGTTGTTGTTTTGTTGTTGCCAACATTCTTCTCGAATCACTCGAAAAACAAAGCCGAACGAAAAAATCACCGAACAAGCTCAACTTTACATACATGTGATCAAACATTTTCCACGTTGGCAATTAGGCTTGATTTCTGCCCCCTACAGAGCGCGTTTCAAAGTTAACACATGTTGTTTGTTCCATCTTAACGCTGAAAAGAAAACAGCTTAGGGGGAAAAGAAGCCCATTCATTTCGCCGGGTTCCCCAGTGCATGTCTTAAAACATATTTTCTTCTTAGACCTCACCATGTGTTTATGATTAATTAGAAACCATTTTCATCAAAATAGTTTTATGTGCGAATGTATCTCTGAAGTCCTTCCTCGTGCTCCACCATTTGCTGGCGTTTGCTCTCTTACATCTTACGAAGAATCACAGCGGGTCTTTTCCCCCCCCCCCTTTCAAACTTTCGGACTTTCAGCCATCTTCTCTTAAAATTCTTTGTTTTTTTTTTTTAAACAGAGCTCGGTTTGTCTCTAATTACGGCTGAGAATGTGGCATGTTAATGAACTGGCACTGGGAAAAAGAGCAGTTGTTGCTGGTGCAGTTGGATGCATTTAGTAGTCGCAGGCTTGAGTTAATTATTACAACGTCAATTAGCAAGAATCACATGTAAGCTGTGTGTGTCGGTAGGCGAGACATCAGCCAAGTCTGATACAACTGTAAAGCTTCCACGCAAAGCATTATTGGCAAGCCTGGGGTTGCTCATTCGTGACCTATTAGGTCGCAGATTGATTAGAAAACATGGGCTGCTCCTTCTCATCAATTGCTAGTCAGAGAGCAGAGTCCATGACAGCTCGTATCCATGGGCCGAGAAGAGACGGATCACCAGAGAATGATGGGCTTAAAGCCAGAGCCTGAGACTGACAGCCTTTAGTCAATCTCCCTCATCTTCTCTCTCTCTCTCTCTCTCTCTTCTATCTCCCTCTATCTTGATGTTTCACACTCCAGGCTACTTTTCAACCTGTACACCATCCATCTGTTTAATGTGAGTTACTAGATGTCTATGGGCCAGGTGTGTTTTTATTGTCCAACAGGAAAAAGCTGTTCACTCCTGCAAGTATTTTTTTTTCCCCCTTACTCCCTACTCACTGTCGCAACGGCCATTCAAAAACAGATTTTTCGAAGAGATTAAAAGTAGTTCCAGGGGTTTTCAAGTCCCTGCTAGCGATTTTGTATTATTTTTTTAATCACTGTCCTGATCTTGACTTTGGATTTTTGATAATGCCTTTACCTCATCCGTGACTTCCTGTGTTATGACCCCCTATTTGGGCTTTGATTATATGATTTCTGGCTTATCCTATGAAACAGATGGGACACACATTCACTCTCCCAAGGAATGATTGTCTAGAAAAAAAATAAGATAAATAAATAAATAAAGAGATAAAAATCCCTCCAAGGGCATAGCAAATAATATGATAGCAAGTCACAAATAACCCCAGGGCATCCAACTCAGGACATACAGTCCACTAGTGTATAGAGTTATATTGTTCATGAATCCACCATGAAGAAAACACTGAACAGGTGTGCACCACAGATTAGCGAGGATGAAACACTCTAAATAGAACATTGCTACCTATCTAAAGTTTGCTGGAAAGCCAAGGTGATGCTGATAGGTTCGATGAAAATAGCTATATAAGTTCAAATCCAAACACTGCATCACATAACTATGAAGTTTGGGAGTGGTGGAATTCTTGTTTGGGGGTTTGAGGGGGGGTGTTAAGAACAAAAACAGATGCTGATCTCTAGAATGTATTATTAGTTTGATGTATTCAGCATTCATTCATTCATCTTCTACCGCTATATCCCTCGGGTCACTGGGAACCTGTGCCTATCTCAGGCGTCTATGGGCATTAAGGCAGGATACACCCTGGATGGTATGCCAACCCATCACAGGACACACACTCACACTCACACACACATTTATAAACTAGGGACAATTTTCCAAGGTGCCAATCAACCTACCGTGCATGTGACTAAAATATATCGACAGATATACGCGGGTTTACTTATATGGCAGCCAACGCATTTGGCGTTTTTATTTGTGACTAGAGACGTGCGCGCGTTATACAAGCATTAATGCCGAGGCAATCACTCTATACTTGGGAGTGGCCATATGTGCGCTTGTTCTGGGAGGCAATAGTGGATTTCACGGAGGACCTGTGGAATTCACAATTTCCAGATTTCCAGAGCTGTGCAGTGCAATAGGGCGTCTTGTAGCACCTGCACGATCATGCCCAAGGCAAGGCAAGGTATATCATGTGTAATGCGAAAAAAAACAACTTTCCATTACAAGTTTTGCGAAGTATTCCTTTTTCGAATCATCTCAAAAAGACACCTCATGCAAGCGTCAAAACTTTTTTTGCCATACATTTCCATACGTGTTTCCATTAGGCGTATTTTCAGCACGCTATTTAAATTTGGCCATTTTGAAAGGTAATGGAAACATGCTTTGTGAGACCAGCAAAACAATGATCCTAACAGCAAAGTAAGTCTACAAAACCAAAACCATTGACCCACTGACCTGGCATCAATGAGCTGAAGCATTTTTCCCAAACCCATTGTGCAGGATTGATCACCAGTTACCAAAGTAATTGCTGTTTAAAATGGGGCCACATTAGTTCCCGTAAGCACATTGTCACATACCTTTTTTTTTTTTAATATATTTTGCTCTGGGTTTTTACTGGGTTTTAGTACTTCACATTTCTGGTGTTTATTTCCTGTCTGGAACAAACAACCCCTTATAATTTTATCTAATTGCGGATGTGCAAAAACGTCGGCTCCTAGAACTTTGATTAATCCAGATCTGCTGTCTAGAAAAGGCGAGAAGAAAGATTTCCTTGAAATCAGGTCAAAGGTTTCAAAAGAGACGACAAACATCAATCACTATGCACAAACAGACCAGATGGAGGTGCAGGCGAAGCAGCATATGAGACATGCTTGTCATCTGTACTGTAGCAGGTGGAGAACACAGATTGCGTAGCTTTCATATAAACACATTATCCAATCGTGCGTCCGAATTATTTAGAAGGACCGTGTTCCTGGACAAAGGTTTGTCCCGGTTTAATGAATATTACTTATTTGCTATGATTTGTCCTACTTTCTCACTATATCTACATTACATTTCTGGCATTTGCCAGATGCCTTTATCCAGAGCATCTAACATCTGAGCAATTTGAGGGTTAAGGGCCTTGCTCAAGGGCCTACTAGTGGCAGCTTGGTGGTGGGAGGGATTTGAACCTGCGATCTTCAGGTCCAGAGGCCAATGAGCTACCACCTCCCTATGTTTAGCATTGAGCTACCACCTCCCTATGTCATAGCATGGATATTCATTCATTCATTCATCTTCTACCGCTATATCCGATCTTCCCTCGGGTCACGGGGAGTCTGTGTCTATCTCAGGCGTCTATGGGCATTAAGGCAGGATACACCCTGGATGGAATGCCAACCCATCGCAGGGCACACACACACACACACACACACATTCATACACTAGGGACAATTTTTCCAAGGTGCCAATCAACCTACCGTGTATGTTTTTGGACCGGGAGGAAACCGAAACCGGAGAACCCGGAGAAAAACGGAAAGAAAAAGAAAAAACCCCTGAGGCACGGGGAGAACATGCAAACTCCACACACACATGGCCGAGACGGGAATCGAACCCAAACCCTGGCGGTGTGAGGCGAACGTGCTAACCACTAAGCCACCGTGCCCCACAGCATGGATATTAATAAGTACAGCTCACTAAGAAATGTGCATTATAACAGTTGCTACTAAGATTGGGAGATATCGGAACTGCCCCACAAAAAAGTGGGCGCTAACCTTTCAGGTCTATTAATTGTGAAAGTCATTTAAAGCCTTTCAGTGCCTTTCAAGGCATTTATTTATTCATGTGTTCAGACCAGAAGTATGTATGAACAAAAAAAAAATGTACATAGGAATTTTTTTTCCCCTGTACTGACCTATATTTGAAATTGTGCAAGGTTAATTTCAAGCCATTTGTCTGTAATAGGTACTTGCCTATAGTTATATGAAAAATGGCACCTGAACTTGAAACATCAATTAAAATATTATAAGGTTAACAAAAGTAGGTCGGTAGAACCAGGGAATGAAGTCTGTGTAAACTGATACAGACACGTTTTTATTTGAATGAATGGATGAACGAATGAACGAATTAATGAATTAGTTCAACTTTATTTTTTCAATCTTAATTTCAAATGTAATGAAATTACAGTTAATTTTCCGTAAAACTTAACTTAATTAAATATACTGTACAGTATCACTATACTGTAGTACTTGATCATTTTAAAACACAATATGGAACTGGTCTTGGTTTTTGTAAATAAATAAATAAATAAAATACCTAAATATCCATCATTTAAATCCTAAATACAATTTTTTTAACTTGCATAATTTAGCCTGAGAGATGCAGCATCTGTTTACAGTTTCGTCCAAAATGACACATACGCAATATAACGAGTAATACTGAGTGATTAACTTTCTACATTTTAATCGAATTAATAGATTTCATATCATAATATTATTATGATTGAATAGTTATTTAATGTTTACCGAATCAGAGAGAGAGAGAGAGAGAGAGAGAGAGAGAGAGAGAGAGAGAGAGAGAGAGAGAGAGAGAGAGAGAGAGAGCGCACCGGGAGACTTGTGTAACGACAAGAAAATAAACAACAGCATTTTTCCCCAAATTTTCCACAATAATAGAAAGCTAAAAACGAGTCGTTCCACGTCTCGCATTTAATGCATTACTGCTTGGCTAACAGCTTAAAACCATCGTCTAATGTTCATTTTCTGACTGTGAGGTTGTGACACCCAGTGGGATTATTTGGCATTCAAAGAAACAAACAATCAAAAAAAAAAAGTGAGAAAAATCTAATTTACCGTTGATTATAATGAATGATAATTGAGACTGTCTGATGGCATTTCTATGATTATTATTGTGAATGCAGAATCATTTATAAAAGGTGCTTCCGTGTTTATTTTTCGGTGCACTTGCATAATGCGCTGGGGATGGCAAATAAATAAATAAATGGATGAATAAATAAGTCGAGGCACTGAAGCAAGCGCGCAAAATTTGGAAAATATATCCCGGCCTATAAACTGTTTACACCTGGCAACCCAAACATTTGGAATACAAAGTCTAATTAGGCAACATTAACCAAACACCTGGACTGGCATCAAAAACCGGTGTCGAAGCATCACCCAAATCTTGCATTTGGCTGCAGCCCGGGAGCTCCTGAGATGCGCTATTATGATCTGGAATGAGGAAATGTTTTAATGCAGCCCGTGTGCTGGAGACGCTCTCATCTTGGCAGAGTGGAGAGGTTCGGGTGAGTGAGCCTCAGAGGGGAGCGGGGTAGATTGGCAAAGACACGTCTTTTGGTAATGGATGGAGCGTGAAGAGAACACTGTGCCTCGAATTAAGCGTTGTGTTTGCTTACAGGATGTAATGAGGGAAGACGTATATTGTCATTGCCTTAGAAGACCAGGTTGTCTAATTATGCTAATTGCCGCCAGCTTTACCCACTTTCCCCCTCTCCTTTCACTTATGTTGGCTCTCTCACTGCCGCTGTCTGTTATAGCCTCTTGCCAACCGAGGAGCACTTAATGACAGATCTGCTCATTTTAGTGCTTGCTCCCTTCCTCTTTAGTCACCTTTCTCGCTGCTCCGTCTCTCCGTTTGCTTCTGGCATTTGAACCTCTTCGTCCCGGAGCCACAGCTCTCACTCAACTTTGTTTTCTCTCACTGGACATCGGAACTTGGCTGCCCGCTGTGCACTCTGACAGACACACAATTATTCTGTTGCTCATCTTATAGAGTGCTGGCACAAAATGAAGCCCAAATAGGAACTGGCTAATGTCTGGACAACCAGGACAGGTTCTTAAGAAAGTGAGTGAGAGTGTATGTGAGTGAGGGAAGGAGGGAGGGAGTATTTCAGTGAGAGTTCATGTGAGTGAGTGAGAGTGTGCGTGAGGGAAGGAGAGATTGAGTATGTAAGTGAGTTGGTGAGGGAGGGAGGGAGGGAGGGAGGGAGTGAGTGAGTATGTAAGTGAGTTTTTGAGAGGAGGGAGGAAAGTGAGTGAAGTGAGTGAGTGAGTGAGTGAGTGAGTGAGTGAGTATGGTAAGTGAGTTTGTGAGGAGGGGAGGAGAGTAGGAGTGTGAGTGGAGGAGTGGAGGAAGTGAGTGAGTGAGTGAGTGAGTGAGTATGTAAGTAAGTGAGTTTGGGAGGGAGGGAGGGAGTATTTGAGTGAGACTGTATGTGAGTGAGTGAGTGAGTGAGTGAGTGAGTGAGAGAGAGTGTGTGTGAGGGAGGGAGGGAGTGAACGAGTATTTGAGTGAGAGTGTATGTGAATGAGTAAGTGAGTGGATGAGTGAGTGTGTTAGTATGTAAGTGAGTGAGTAAGTGAGTGAGTGAGGGAGGAAGTATTTGAGTGAGATTGTATGTGAGTGATGGGGCACGGTGGCTTAGTGGTTAGCACGTTCGCCTCACACCGCCAGGGTCCGGGTTCGATTCCCGTCTCGGTCATGTGTGTGTGGAGTTTGCATGTTCTCCCTGTGCCTCAGAGGGTTTTTCTCCGGGTTCTCCGGTTTCCTCCCGGTCCAAAAACATGCACGGTAGGTTGATTGGCACCTTGGAAAATTGTCCCTAGTGTATGAATGTGTGTGAATGTGAGTGTGTGTGTGTGTGCCTTGCGATGGGTTGGCATTCCATCCAGGGCCTTAATGCCCATAGACGCCTGAGATAGGCACAGGCTCCCCGTGACCCGAGGGAAGATCGGATAAAGCGGTAGAAGATGAATGAATGAATGTATGTGAGTGAGAGTGAGTGAGTGAATATATAATTGAGTGAGTGAGTGAGAGTGAGTGAGAATGTAAATGAGGGAGTGAGTGAGAGTGTGAGTGAGTGAGTTTGTTAGTATGTAAGTGAGTGAGTGAGAGAGTGAGAATGTGAGTGAGTGTGTTAGTATGTAAGTGAGTGAGTGAATGAGTGAGTGTTAAAATTAGAATTTCAATAAAAAAGGTAGAAGAAGCATCAAAAGAAAGTAATAGTTATTATTCTGCCTACACACATCCTGGGACTTGTTTTGGATTATGTTAGGATATTACGATATTAAACAATAACGAGAAAAAAACAAGACAAATAACCCCCCCCACAGATTCAATGGTACTGCCAAGTCACCAGCACGAGCGGCTGCAGAATCAAAGCCGTGAGATGAGCAACACCTCGCCTCTTCATCGTAAAGCAGAGACCACACTGTGCCATTTGCCACTATCTATATTCTTCTCATCAAGTAACCCCTCACTAGCTCCCACCCTCCTCACTCTCTCATCCTCTACCCATCGCCTCTCAAACATGGCTTTTCTGATCAGAGCACTTCATTTTCTCCATGTCAGCTCCACAGCTGGAGCGCTGGCTGGGCAGATCTGTGAATCCCTGCCGAGAGGCTCATTCAGCCAGAAGATTCCCATTAGGCCGGGCGGTCATCACTGGGGCAAGCTCTCCTCTGCTAACTCTACTAGAAAAAAAGGGTTAGGGCAAAGCCCATTCACTTCAGAGGACACAGCTGAGACCAGCTGCAATGCCCTCCAATTTCAACTACTGAGAGTAACCAGAGAGTCACCAAATGTAAAATACAGCAAAAAAAAAAAAAACTAATCAAAGCTCCTATAATTTAAGATTGTGCTTTTGTGATGCCCTGTATTGGATTAAGGTCAAGGAGGAGGCAGATCGTAAAGTGGTTTCAACCACTCAGATGACATAGTTCAATTGGCTACTAATAGACCCCAGAGTAAGTACTATTAATAAAGTATTCCTTAATGTAAAAAATGCTACAATCTATTTTTTCCTTCCCCGCAAATCTTTCTGTCCATCTACAAAGTCTGAAGCACACATCTGTCATGGTATTAAGAATTATCCTTTTCTAAAAAAAAAAGTGCCCCACATATGGTCTCTGAATGGCAATGCCCGTGTATATAAAGTGAGCTTTGTACTGACATAGGTTATGTGTGACTTGCACAAACAACTGACCTGCAATGCAAACTGACCTGCAATGCATCAGTGTCATACGCTTGTAGCTGAATGAGCACAATTCCACACAGCCACGATCCATAAAGTTTAGTGGCCTTCCCAGATGTGTATGTGTGTATATAACATATATACATACATATATATATATATATATATATATATATATATATATATATATATATATATATATATATATATATATATATATATATGTATGTGTGTGCAAAATAATATACTGTATATTTATTATATATAGAATAGAATAGCCTTTATTTGTCACATATACATTACAGCACATTTCTGCACATATATACCAGCTTGTTTGGAAGCTGGGGGGGTCAGAGAACAGGGCCAGCCATGAAACAGCACCCCCTGGAGCACAGAGGGTTAAGGGCCTTCATTCCATGACCCAAGAGTGACCGCTTGAACTGAGCTACACCTACACATATATATAACATCATATATATATATATATATATTATATATATATAGATATATATATATATATATATATATATATATATATATATATATATATATATATGGTATATATTGCAAAAACGTTGTCTACTAGGCCTAGATTTCAAAGTAATAGGCACATTGGATAATAAGTCCAACCATGAGGCACTAAACATGCCTAATCATACAAGCTTGTGGGGGAAGTGTTATGATCTAGGGCTACTCCGGTTCAACAATGTTATGTACTTAAAAAAGGCGGTCAGCTGACTATCTGAATTTACTTAATGGTCAGTGTTTTTCATCGAAGGAATTTTTTTTTATTCTTCTCTGATGGCACAAGGATATTACAAACTGACAGTGTCAGGATGCTTTACATCAGGCTCAAATTGTGAAAAAGTGGTTCAGGATGCAGGAGACAATCATATTTTCACCCATGAAATGGCCATCACTGAGCCCCAACCTTAACCTCCGTTAGAATTTTGAGGATATGCTGGAGTTTAGACTTTAGGCAGGGGTCTAACTTGATCGTGACCGGAAATGAATGAACTCTGGACAAAAATAAATGTTATGGTGACTTTGTAGAAGCTTTCATTACAGGATGTGTGTGTGTGCGTGTGTTTATTTATTTGTGTGTGTATGTATATATATATATATATATATATATATATATATATATATATATATATATATATATATATATATATATATAGATATATATATATATATACAGACGTGGACAAAATTGTTGGTACCCTTTGGTCAATGAAAGAAAAAGTCACAATGGTCACAGAAATAACTTTAATCTGACAAAAGTAATAATAAATAAAAATTCTATAAATGTTAACCAATGAAAGTCAGACATTGTTTTTCAACCATGCTTCAACAGAATTATGTAAAAAAATAAACTCATGAAACAGGCATGGACAAAAATGATGGTACCCCTAGAAAACACAGAAAATAATGTGACCAAAGGGACATGTTAATTGAAGGTGTGTCCACTAATTAGCATCACAGGTGTCTACAACCTTGTAATCAGCCATTGGGCCTATATATATGGCTCCAGGTAATCACTGTGTTGTTTGGTGATATGGTGTGTACCACACTCGACATGGACCAGAGGAAGCAAAGGAAAGAGCTGTCTCAAGAGATCAGAAAGAAAATTATAGACAAGCATGTTAAAGGTAAAGGCTATAAGACCATCTCCAAGCAACTAGATGTTCCTGTGAGTACAGTTGCACATATTATTCAGAAGTTTAAGATCCATGGGACTGTAGCCAACCTCCCTGGACGTGGCCGCAGGAGGAAAATTGATGACAAATCTAAGAGACGGATAATCCGAATGGTAACAAAAGAGCCTAGAAAGACTTCTAAAGAGATTCAAGGTGAACTTCATGCTCAAGGAACATCAGTGTCAGATCGCACCATCCGTCGTTGTTTGAGCCAAAGTGGACTACATGGGAGACGACCAAGGAGGACACCATTGTTGAAAACGAATCATAAAAAAAAAAGCAAGACTGGAATATGCCAAAACTACATGTTGACAAGCCACAAAGCTTCTGGGAGAATGTCCTGTGGACAGATGAGACAAAAATCGAAGTTTTTGCCAAGGCACATCAGCTGTATGTTCACAGACGAAAAAATGAAAGCATATCAAGAAAAGAACACTGTCCCTACTGTGAAACATGGAGGAGGCTCTGTTATGTTCTGGGGCTGCTTTGCTGCGTCTGGCACAGGGTGTCTTGAATCTGTGCAGGGTACAATGAAATCTCAAGACTATCAAGGAATTCTAGAGAGAAATGTACTAGCCAGTGTCAGAAAGCTTGGTCTCAGTCGCAGGTCATGGGTCTTGCAACAGGACAATGACCCAAAACACACAGCTAAAAACACCCAAGAATGGCTAAGAGGAAAAAATTGGACTATTCTAAAGTGGCCGTCTATGAGCCCTGACCTCAATCCTATTGAGCATCTTTGGAAGGAGCTGAAACATGCAGTCTGGAAAAGGCACCCTTCAAACCGGACACAACTGGAGCAGTTTGCTCATGAGGAGTGGGCCAAAATACCTGCTGAGAGGTGCAGATGTCTCATTGACAGTTACAGGAAGCGTTTGATTGCAGTGATTGCCTCAAAAGGTTGCGCAACAAAATATTAAGTAGGGGTAGGGGTACCATCATTTTTGTCCATGCCTGTTTCATGAGTTTATTTTTTTACATAATTCTGTTGAAGCATGGTTGAAAAACAATGTCTGACTTTCATTGGTTAACATTTATAGAATTTTTATTTATTATTACTTTTGTCAGATTAAAGTTATTTCTGTGACCATTGTGACTTTTTCTTTCATTGACCAAAGGGTACCAACAATTTTGTCCACGTCTGTATATATATATATATTACAAGGGGAATATGTGAACAAATGAATTTCCTGCATGTTTAATGAGCATAGTTAAAGTGCACTAGATGTTACACCATAAGTCTTTGTCCCACTTTCTCTTATGTAAGCCACACTGTCCTGTTTAAGTCCACTGGAGAGCATGTTCAAAAACCTGTGTATGTATCAAAGTACTGTAATTAATATTACTCCGTGTAATAGCACATTATCAGAGTCTACCTAATGACCTTCCTTGCCTTAACATCATAGTTTCCCATTACATAAATAACCTACCACTTGATGTTGCCCTGTATACCAAAATCTCTTTTTTTATCACTGTTATCCACTTGAGAGATCCCAGAGCATTCTTTTTTCTTTTATTTATTTTTGTCCCTATCCAGCATTTTCAAACCCTATAAATATTTTGACAGCACCAACCTGCTTTTAACAAGACCCTTTGGACCTCGCAGGAATGAAGAATGTTGCGATTGCAGGCATCCCTTAAAATTAAAAACCTACAAATTCCCCTCCAGAAATGGAAGACGAAAATTGTATATATATATATATATATATATATATATATATATATATATATATATATATATATATATATAATGGTGTGTGTGTGTGTGTGTGTGTGTGTGTGTGTGTGTGAAATGTAGAGATATTGTACAATCTAGAATGAATTCTAGCCAAAAGTCTTTTCAACGGAACACTAATATGTTTCTGACTGGGTCAAGACCCGCAGCTGAATGCAAGGAAAAAGCAATACAACCCAGTCAATTTGGTGGCAGCCTCTTTTGAGATCATACTGAAAACCTGCAGGAAATGTAAATTATAACTAAGAAGTCCATCCTGACAGGGTTGTGCTGTCATAGAAAAATCACCAACAACAACAAGGTGATAATAACTGTCGGCCTGCTGTTACTTTCACCACAATTATCTAATACAAACCTGTAGCGTGTTCAGGTGTGTCCAAAAAGACGTTACCACTTACATGGGAATGGCTTTTATTTTAATAACATGATAACGCACACTATGTACACATAATAACACACGCTGTATCCACAAGCTAGTGCACTCCTTCGAACCTCTACTCCTTGGTCTATTTTGGAAAAATGATGTTATACCACATGAATGGTAACATCTTTTCAGACAAACCTGTATTACTCTGTATACCTTCTTTCCTTTGTATACTATGTTTTTACCACACACAAAAAATGATCAGTAAACAGTCATACTTCTTACTGGTTTATAGTTACAGGTAATATTGTTGAAACATTCACGATATAAGTATATAGCTCCTGTCTTCTTTTATAGCAAATAGAATATACGCAGCCGGTCCTTCACGGGACCTCTCTGTTTTTCTTTTCTTTTAACAATGTTGGAAAAAAAACATTTTTAGTTTACCGCGGTAGGAAACAATAAAAATGCACCTCTTACAAACCACTGACATTGGACAGACGATGAACCAAACATCCCCTTATACAAAACGTCACAATGTCAATGGGTATACACACACACACACACACACACACACACACACACACACACACACACACACATATATATTCAACTTGCTTTCAGGAAGGGCTTTATCCTTGTCAGATTTGCTGTGGATCAGGAGCCAGGTATATATCCTCCTAGGACAGTATGCTCACACACACACTCACACACACACACACACACACACACACACACATAGTCATGCACCCATTTACACAATCTGTCTTGGCCCGTCCGCCTAAATAACAGGAGAATTGAGAATCCGGAGAAAACCCACGCAGACACTGAAGGGCATGAATAGAAACACACAGGCTTAAAGCAGAGAGCTGTGAGTAGGCAATGTTATCCACTAATCATTCATTTATTTGTTTAAAACAAGTATCAAGTTAATAACTTGGAATATATACTTTAATATAAACCTACACTAATTTGACATTAAATTAGTACCCCTGTCATATCTGCGCTGTTCTAGAAAAGTAACACAAAAAAAACCCAACTCACTTTCTGTCCAATCGGATTTGCAAACTCAGTAGCGCTGTGCTCTAAAATACAATCACCCAGTGTTCTTTTAAATCCCTGGGGCTATATGGGTCATATCAGATCGAGCAGAAATACAGATGGCAGCAAGGCCGAAAGCGACTTCTACGCTCGGAACGTCGGCATCGGGGATAAGGGCCGCATCTGGTGCATGAAAGTTTGTCATCTTTATGACCTCTCAATATGATGACAAATCCAAAACAAAGCTGCGGCGTTGCCACTCTGGCATATACCCTGTTTCATTAACAGCGCACCTTCTGTTGAGGCCATGAAGCACTACGTTTTCATTTACCCCTTGGTCTCTCGCATGCGCCACACCGGCGTGACTTAAATTAATGACTTCCTGATCCCCGAACAGCGCATTTGCAGCCTGAGTAGATATCGTCCTGCCTTAAAACGTCCGGTAGCATTGTCCGTCTGCGCAGAGCACGGACCGCTGCCTTCAGTTCTCCCCGACGCTGACTGACATGCACATTACCCTTGTCATGATTACAAAATTGCCTAATAAATCTATCTGCAGGCATTTTACCCTGCGCTGGGATATACACCCGCTCTCAACAGCAGTTAAGTGGAAATAAATAAATAAATAACAAGGAAGCTGGGCTGAGGAGGAGGAGGAGGACATTATAGATGGAGGTCAAGCGAGAGATGTTCACCGAATCAACCATCCATGAAAGATTTCTAACCACATAGAAATTATGCTTTCCGTGTATTACTCTTAACACTGCGCGGCCGACCAGTGTACCGTCCAACTACATATTATTCTAATCTATTCATTATACATAAACAGGAGCCAGGAGGCATATCCTTGCTATTTTGTACTTATTTATTTATTTTACTTTCCCTCCTTTCATGATTTATATTCTTATAAATAACGCATCTTGCGTTGTCTTGCTGTCCCTCGTTGTGGGGAACAACAATCCCATAAATCAGTGCCTTCGCGTCATAAATGACTACTAGAAACACACACACCCTAACAGGCAATGTGGGACAAATAGCAGCGCTGTTATAAAATAGTAACTCTGCCCTGAATACGCAATTAGCTCTTCATCGTTCACTATCTCGCAAACGACTACTTTCTCGCCTTAAAAGGTGCAGTATGCGATGTCAGCAACAGCTTGTTTAAATGATGCTGACCAACACGCTCATTGCTAGCTTTTAGTGTAGAGAAGGAAGGAAAAACCCAAATCAGTGTTTATACGTTGTCATGCGTGCATGAGCACCTCTTGAAACTCGAGAGTCATAAATCCTGACTTTGGGTAATGCCGGAATCCTGAAGTGTGCTGTTTGAATATTTGTTTTGTCAGGTAAAAGGATGGCAGTGTGTTGAGGTGTGCAATATTACAGGGTGGCAGTGTGTCAAGCCCATAGGCACTGTCAGAACAAGAAAGGTGAGAAGTACACAAAGCAGCCTCTGGCTGAGCATATATATAACAGAGTGTGTTCAGTATGGGGGGGGGACACTGAAATGAATCAACTGTAAAAGCTAAATATGCCCGTGTCTTCGCTGTCGTCTCTGTATTTTCCATTTGTTACATGACTGGATGCCTTCGGGTTGTCATGTCCACACCATTTACGTTCCAGGTTTAGCTGTACATTTTACGCCACGTAAAAGAACCTAGGCGACTCGTGGTGTATGTCATTTTGTTGTGTGTTTTGTATAATTGCACAGTGAAGCACATTTTCAAATATATCAATTCTGTCAAGTTGCTGGCGCTCAAACTAATATAACAATATTATATTGGAATATAACACAGCATGGTGATTTGATTCCTAGAACAGTGGTCCCCAACCCCCCGGGCAATTGGTAGAGGGCCGCACAAGAAATCATTAATTATTTGCGTTTTATTTATTATCCGATTCCACTGTTTAATTACAAATATCCTGCTATCAAATTTTAAAACACGGCATAATGGTTACTTGTGGGGACCTTTCAGGTACAGTATTGAGTATATTTGGGGTCCGCCAAACACACAACCAGATTTTAGTCAATGTGGGGATCAGATCTACACACACAGTAAAAACTAAACTATCATTATCATTATCACACACACACACACACACACACACACACACACACACACACACACACACACACACACACACACACACATATGCATACTTGATTTTATACATTGTGGGGTCAGGATTGCTACATCATGGGGACCAGCCTTTCCTATGATTCTACAGACCTAATAAATATATTGACAAATTAAAAAAAACATCACCTCAAATTACAAATATATCAAATACGGCATAATGGTTACTTGTGGGGACCTTTCAGGTACAGTATTGAGTATATTTGGGGTCCGCCAAACACACAACCAGATTTTAGTCAATGTGAGGATCAGATCTACAGACTAAGCTATCATTATGATTATCACACACACACACACACACACACACACACACACACACACACACACACACACACACACACACACACACACACACACACACACACACACACACACACACAAAAACACTCTAATAACTTATTAGAATGTGTAAAATGAGTTCCCTCGCTAAGATACTCGAACTATGTGAGTGCAAAGAAATTCAGTACTAATGAGTACTTTTTTTTGCAATTTTTTCAGTGTTGTTATAAAGTAAAAGAGAAATAAATATATACAAACATTCACACAAACACGACATATATCACATGCAACATAGATCTGTTCCAACATGCACGAGCCCACACACACACACACACATACACACACACACACACACACACACACACACACACACACACATACACACACTGGCACCCACGCACTCTCACAATTGGATTCCACACTCGAGCGAGCCAAATCATAGAGCCGAACATTGAGAGTCTTGCGACCCGCTGGGACAATGACAGAGTAATCTTTGCACGCAGAAGACCTCTGCGCTACACACGATGAACTACTATTACACAGAGCACTGTCATTATTTCAGTATTACTACTATTATTACCATCATAAACAGCATTACAGGCATCATTAGACCTCCCTCCGTGTGCTCAAATGGCACCTCTGGACCTGTAGATTTCAATTCAGAGGCAGGATGATTCACACAGCTGCACGGGACTGTCAAACTGCTGGATAATAGCCCGACTGCTAGGTCATACCTTTTCCGATGCTATGCTTGATGGTTTTTTCCCCGCGCACAATGCCGCTGCGTTTATAACCGCGAGGCAACAACGCGATCGGTATTACTGCGGTGAAACTAGGCCAGGACGAATCATAATCAATTAGGTGTGATGACCAAAGTTGACAACAACTTTCTCTATTTCCTGCTTGATTGCTGAATAGGATTGAATATGCCGCAGTTAAAAAAAGGCTCGAAAGACCTGAACTCTAAACTGAGTTACCTGTTTTTGTTCCCTAAATGGACATCACTCATCATCTGTTTTATCATCCTGCACACACGCACGGTTATCTAATCAGCCAATCGCGTGCCAGCGGCATAATGCGTGTAAGTTAATGTTCAACATCAGGAAAAAGAAAAGCATCTCTATAGTGGGCATAGATGCTGATAAACAGATGGGCCGGTTGGAATATCTCTTCATATCCTGTGGTATTCATACATAACAGTTTAACACCGAATTTTGCAGTACGACGTGAAGAAAAAAGCAGAGGGTCTGCAGGCTAAACACCTTGTCGATAAGAAAGATCAGGGCTGATTTAGACATCTAAAAAGGTTTAGGTTTGAGCTTATATAAAGTCTATAGCAAACTTAACAATAGTAAGTAGAAAGCAGCTCAGAACAAATCATCAAACTGTTACAGGAGGGTTTTCACTTCTGTAATCAGAATCAGAATGGGCTTTATTGCCAAGTAGGTTTGTACTTACAGGGAATTTGTTTTGGTTACTTCCAGTTGCACATTTTTTTTAAAGTAGGATGGAAATAAAAAGTGATACAATGAAAGGATAAAGGTTATTGCACATTTTTAAGACAAAGAAATAAGTCATTATTGCACAAGAGAGGTGCAACATTCATTGCTACTGCATATATTTCTATTTACTGTTTGTATTTTATTGAGAATTGGCATTTAAGTGTTCATGAGGTAGATGGCCTGAGGGAAGAAACTTTTCTTGGTGTCTGGTTGTCTTGGTGCTCGGTGCTCTGCAGCGTCGGCCACAAGTTCAAAGAGCATATGGCTGGGATGTGAGGGGTCCAGAGTAATTTTCAGAGCCCTTTTGTACACTCCGGATGTGTACAGTTCTTGAAGGGAGGGCAAGGGAGCACCAATAAGCACCAAAAGCTATCACAGGCGTCTCCAAACTGACAGTAGAAGACTGGTAGAGAAGACCAGGTTATTTTGGTATTTATTTATTTATTTTTCAAATGAGTCCGTGGTTATGTTAGCCTAAACCTATTCACCTCAAGGTTCAATGCTGGGTGCATGTTGAGATGCTTTATTGCTCACCACTGAGATTCATTCGAGTCACTGTATCCTTTGTGAACCAATCTGGGCCAAATTTTGTCTGACCTCACAGGGCATTTCCAACCACAGCGCCGACGCTCGCTAAACATTTTTGGTATCCAGCTGACAACCATGTCGCAAACAAACATTATACATATATATATATATATATATATATATATATATATATATATATATATATATATATATATCAATATATATATATATATATATATATATATATATATATATATATATATATATAATAATTACAAGCAATACAGGAATGAAAAACTAAAGTTGCATAAATCTTTTTTTAAATGTGCAATTTAGGACAAACGACTTTCATTAATGACTTCTGTACACAAAGTCAACAAAAAAAAGAGTAAGATAATACAAGTGATAAAGCTGGTGAATGGCTTGAACTGGGTTTACTGGATTTCTACAGGATTTTGTTGAAAACAATAGCAAAAGGGTAGCCACTGGTATTTCAGATATGAAGCTCAGGAAGCCAGTACACACAGCTGACCATTTCCAAGGTTGTGGGTTCGAGCCCCAGTATCGCCAAGCTGCCACCATTGGGTCCTTGAGAAAGGCCCTTAACCCTCTGTGCTCCATGGACGCTGTATCATGGCTGACCTTGCGCTCTGACCAAACAGCTTCCAAAACAAGCTGGGATACGCAAAGAAGAGAATTTCACTGTGCTGTAATGTTTATGTGACAAATAAAGACTATTCTGTTTTACCTGGTGAAATGAATACATTTAAATCTCCTCCATTCAATATGAGTTTGTTTACCATCTATGACTGAAATGATTCATTTCATACAAAAAAGCATCCTTTACATTGTTTCCCCAGGGACCATTATTACTGGCACACCACCCTCTATGGCGCCTGACAGGTAACACAAAACGCTGGAGAAGGAAAAATGGAGTAATGGGGAGAAAAGACGGGGCGAAGAGACGATTCATGCAAGAGGTAAATGACAGATATGACAGGGATAATTTCATGAAGGTAAATATTGTACAATGCGTTTACCCTTTTAAAAGTTATTTGAAATAGATTTTTCTATTTTTATTTCGTACGTTTGTATTTGGATGTAATATTATTAAACACACTCAATGGAATTAGTTTGCGCAGATATGTAATTTAAAAAAAAAATTAATGAAATGGAATAGTTTTAATGGTGGCGTCTGAGAAGTAGACGTGTGTTCGGGTCGCTCCCAGAAAGTTTACAGTTCTTTCTTATAAACCTCAATTCTTTTTCTTGCACCATTTGTTTATCTGTTTGGACACTTTATTCGCTTTTAATATGTCTAAAGGATGAGGCCGGTAAAGACCTCCTTCCTTCGTCGAGATCTAGTCGGGATCGTATGCGGAAGTGAGAACCTCAATCGCCTGAAAGTATCTTTCTAAAAGTTAGCAGAGAGTATACAATCTCCACTGGATTATCATGCTAATCATATCGCTAATCTTGAGTCCGGCACTACAGGGTTTTAGTCAGCAGCTTAACCAACTCGAAATGAAACGCTTGAGGCTTGAGAAGGATAATGAGTGGCTCAAGGCTAAGGTTTCAGATCTCGAAGAGCCGCAGCCGATGCCTAAATATGCAAATTCTGGGGTTGTTTTTCTCTCATCTTACAGTCGATGTCCTTGGTTCCCAGTTCTTAACATCACCGCCCAAGCTGGATAGAGCTCATCGTAGTCTTGAACCAGAACCCACACCAGGGCAGAGGCGAAAGACTTCAAAGAATTCAAACAGAACACTTTGTCATCCTTGAGTCCTGTAAAAGGGGCAAGCCGTTGTACCACGGGCACCTTTGAGGATTAAGGACGTAACGGTGTCATTCTACTAACGTGGTATAAATCCTGCGCTTCTCGATCCTGCTAGAATGGGAGTTACACTTCCAACCGGCAAGAAGGGAGTGATCGTCTTCTGTTTCGGAAGACAACAAGTTCATGCCGAGATCGGTCTGACTGTGATCTCCGTGGTCCTGATATTACAATGTGCATGCCTGAAAGGTTTGTGCCGTCATTCTAGTGGGTCTCTGGATCTGCAGACTCACGTCATGACAGTTCCTTGTTATTGTTTGTATCTTCCCAGACGAAAGTATGAACCCTAAGATGGAGATGGTGGTGACATGGAACTCTGCCTTGGTGTAAAATGAAGCACTGACATTTGTTGGTTTTAGGTGCAGGAAAAAATATCATTGTAAACGCTTCATGTGGGTCCAAGCTGAAAGAAAGAGAGAAAGACATCAAATCACCAAGACGACAGCCATTTTTATTGCTTTCCATGTATGTCCGAGTGCTTTCCGTCCCTTGTACTCATGCTGGGACACACCCACAGTCTCACGGCTCAGGAGCCTTCTTCTGATTTCTGTCAACAGCAACTCGTGGACTGGCACTCGGGTCTTTATGGCCCGGCACGCCATTTCCCCTGCGTCCGCCTGACTGGCAAGTCAGCTTCCACCGAACTTGTCACTCTGCTCAAGTGACTGAGGTGACTCTCTCCTCAAGGCTGATGTCTCTCGCTATTTATTGTCGGCACCGGACGGAAACGAGTGCGCTGATTACTCATCAGGTTCAGGTGTTCCTTAGCTCTCGTTCCTTCCGACTCTACCCTCCAATCCTGACGTGCTGGCAAACTCATCAAGGTAGACAAATATGTAACAGTTCAGCATGTCCTGTAAGACCTCACTGACCAGGACCTGAAATACGGCAGGGGTGTTGCTCAGGCCGAATGGCCAAACAAAGTATTTTTAATATCCAGAGGAATTATTAAATGCATTCTTCCTCTCATCCTCCTCTCTGATGCAAACGAGGTGGTAGGGATTTGCCACCTCACTCTGGTCTGAACTTCCCAAGCTAATTTACTGTATGCTATTTTTGTTTTTACTGCACATGTATTTGTCTTGACCTACTGTTGCTACTGTAAATAGCTTGTATTATATACATAAATGAGGTTACATATAATTTAACAGAGTATTTGGAAGTGAGGACACTTGCCTGCTACGATGGGTAAAGTGATGGCAGCTGATGTTCTCGCTGGAGTGAGGGTTAATTATTATTTTTCCTTTTATTTTTAAGCTTTAAGCTTTTTATTTAAGCTTGTTCTTATTCGCTATCCATATTTCCAATGAGGTAACAGTGTGGCGCCTCGTGGTGTACTGAAATTCACCAGCTGGGATGTTAAGGGACTAAACTCCTCTAAACTTGTAATAAAGTTGAAATATTTAAATACTAGTATAGCCTTTATTCAGGAAACACACCTTTGTCCTGCAGATCACTTAAAGCTGACCTGGGGATTATACGGCCCGCGGGCCACATTCGGCCTGTTGACGCTTCCTGCTCGGCCCCGTGTGCGATCACTCGATCTTCAATTCATTCGAAATTAATTCAATTCATCTTCTAACTCGGGTCATCCGATCTTCCCTCGGGTTACGGGCCCTGGATCTCAGGCATCTATAAATAAGGCAGGATACACCGGTATGGAATAAGGCCTAAGGCAGGATCACCCAGGACACACACACACACATACACACACACACACATTCATACACTAGGGACAATTTTCCAAGGTGTCAATGAAAAAATAATTGTGATGCTTTCCAAACGCTAACTAAACAATAACTGGTTTACACCATGCACGCTTTTATTTTGAAAGCATTTTATTTCTGTACGGACGCACGCTCTACACCACTCCACATCACTCGTACAGCATTTGGCAGATGCCCTTATCTCGAGCGGCTTACAACCGGGCAACTGAGGGTTAAGGGGCTTGCTCAGGGGCCCACTAGTGGCAGCTTGGTGGTGGAGCTGGGGTTTGAACCCGTGATCTTCTGGTCCACAGTCCATCACCTTAACCACCTCATCTAGCACACTGTCTAAACCTTAATAACATTCTTTCCTGAACAGTATGCTGTCTTTTTTATTCCAGTACAAAACATTTCTCCTTCTTTTTTCCCTGTCCATCATTCCTTTCCGTGTATTGATTCTTTTTTTTTTTTTAGTCCATAATAAAATGCTCACATTGCTCGGTTCATGTGTTTATACGTCTATAGGGAGGTGATAGCCCAGTGGTTAAGGTGTTGGACACTGGACCGAAAGATCATGGGTTCAAACCCCACCACCACTAAGCTGTCACTAGTGGGTCCTTGAGCAAGGCCCTTAACCTAACCCTGAATTGCTCAAGTTGTAAGTCGCTCTGGATAAGAGCGTCTGCCAAATGCTGCAAATGTAAATGTAAATGTTTATAATGCTGTTGTAATCTCAGACCACGAACTTGTTTAAATTGACTTTATCCCAATGTCTCTGTCCCCCCGTCGTTTTACATCTTCACAATTTTATTATCATTAATCATCGTTAATGATCGTATAGACCTCTTTATTTCCAAAAATTCATCCCCAGATGTTTCAGCCAAGACAATTTGGGAGGCACGTAAGGCTTATTTGAGGAGAGAAATGATTTCATATTCGGCATATAAGAGGAAAGTGATGGATGAAAGAAGGTTTAAGCTCTCCAGCTCTTTAGCAGTGTAGGTGTATCAATACGACAGATTGCGACCTCTTTGCCAGGTTACTTCCTACAAAGGCGGAGTTTGATTTTTCTTGCTACGAATGATGCAATCGATGGTTTGTCTAAAACCCGCTGCAATTACTATGAATTTCATGATAAGCCAAGTAAGTCGCTCTCTAATCAACGGCGTCTCTCTGTTGCCTTCTTTCTCAAAATTCCACCTCCACTGGATCATCAGTCGATCCACTGATTATTAATGACCAGTTCAGAGACATCCGTGTTTTCGCTTCTTCCTAGACCTTAGAAAACAGTTGGGCAGGATAATTTAGATTTTTTTTTTTCGTTTACTAAATGTTCCTTCGATCAATTCTGATAGTTTGCTCTAATTTGGCAGTTCCACCTGCACTCACAAATCACAACCACTCACAGTTTAATGCAAAATGGCAAGTGCCCACGGCCTGATGGCTTCCCTGCCGAATTTGTTAAGACATTTTCTGATAAATTAGGACCTCTTTTGGGTAACATGACTTTAACGAGTCTTAAAGTTCAGGTATTCTTCCTTCACTGTTTACATCAGGCTTTTATTTCTCTTATTACTAAGAAAGATAAAGATCGGTCTCTAGCTAATTAGCTATTAGCTATTGCTAGCTAAAGCCATTGCTAGCTAGCTATTACTAGCTAAAGCAAGGTGTTTAGAAAATGTACTCCTGATAATCATCTCGTTAAAGTAAACAGATTAGATTAAAAATGCACAGTCTTTCATAATTTTAGAGGCCTTTCGAATATTATTTATTCTTCCTCTTCAAATGTGCCTCCTGAATTAGTCCTCTCTATGGATGCTGAGAAGGCGAGTGGAATTATATGTTTTACACACTTTGGTTTTCCTGATCAACTTGGATTAGGCTCTTACATACATCTTTCATGGCTTGTGTGCAAACCAATAATAATTATGATAAGTATTTCTCCCTTGGCAAGGGAATTGGTAGCTCTCGCTTTTTGCGGTGGCCATTGAGCCTTTGGCAATGGCTTTAAGGTCCAGTGCGATGGCTGGCATATGGAGGACGGGTTTGGAGCATAGAATATCTCTGTACACAGATGACCGCATTGAGTCTAACCTACATCCATTTGGTGTCAGAGTTGCTAGTGGATTTTAGCTTAATTTCATGGCCTAAGATAAATCTGAATAAAAGTGAATTAGTGCTCATTAACACAGCTGCCTTGGCAAATAGATTAGGATATTTTTAAATGCTCTTTGCAACGTCTAAGATATCTGGGTATTAAGGTGGAAAAAAAAACACTTTTCAGACTTATTTGACCATAACTTTATGGTGTTAATTAATCATCTTACACAGGATTTTAATCCATCGCACTGGACCTTAGAGCTATTGCCAAAGGCCAGCCCCATGTAGTTCCCTGGCCAAGGGAGAAATATTAGAATAATTATTATTTGTCCACACACACACACACACACAAACACACAGGCCATGGGTATATGTATATAAGAGCCGAATCCAAGCTCTGAACTAAACTAAAGTTATTGAACCTAAAGGTAAATAAACTTTGCACACACTGTTAAACAAAATTGTTAAAACATTTTGTTCTTGTTTGTCTTGCTAGCTTTTTTGTAGAAAACCAACATGCATTAATTAACCCCTCGTCGATGATAACGTATAAAACTGCTTCTTCCCGAACAAATCTAAGGTGCTTATTCCTCCAATGCCAGTAAATAAAAAAATACAGGGAATATGGGGTTAATACATTTTCTGATAAATTAGGACCTCTTTTGCGTAACATGACTTTAATGAGTCTTAATGTTCAGGTATTCTTCCTCACTGTTTACAGCAGGCTTTTATTTCTCTTATTACTAAGAAAGATAAAGATCCTTCTCTAGCTAATTAGCTATTGCTAGCTAAAGCCATTACTAGCTAGCTATTACTAGCTAAAGCAAGGTGTTTGGAAACTGTACTCCCAATCATCATCTCATTAAAGTAAACAAGTTAGATTAAAAATGCAGTCATTTCATCATTTTAGATGACTTTCGATTATCATTTACTCTTCCTCTTCAAATGTGCCTCCTGAATTAATTCTCGGATAATGTATAAAACTGCTTCTTCCCAAACAAATTTAAGGTATTTATTCCTCCAATGCCAGTAAATAAAGAAACACATGGAATATGGGGTTAATACCTGGATAAACTTGACCCATAATAATGTGAATCTTGAAGTACATTTACATTTACGTTTACAGTATTTAGCAGACGCCCTTATCCAGGGCGACATACAAGCAGTACTTTATGTCTAAGGATAAATTCGTTCATGTAGGATAGATACAAACTTAAGTACACAATAAGCATAGACAATGAGTTTTTTTTTTCTCTATGGATTCCTGGACAATGAGAGGAAAGAAGTGTAAGGATAGGTGTTGTTGGAAGAGTTGTTGTTTGAAGTACTGCTTATATGTCGTTTAATGCATGTGTTTACATCTGTATGCGACCATTTCAGGCCTATGAGAAGACCTTGTGCAATAAGCCTCGATCATAATGGTTTCGTAATAACACTGTTGTTTTTTTTTTTTCACAGATTCCAACCTTGTACATTTTAACATTACATTTACATTTACAGCATATTGCAGACGCCCTTATCCAGAGCGACTTACAACTGAGCAACTGAGGGTTAAGGGCCTTGCTCAAGGGTCCACTAGTGGCAGTTTGGTGTTGGTGGGGTTTGAACCTGTGATCTTACAGTCCACATTCCAACACCTTCACCACTGGGCTACTACCTTCTTATGACCATGTCTGTCATTTGCACATTTGCATATCGCACGTTATGCTTTTCAAATATTTGAAACGGGTCAAATCTTTTATAGGATTCCTGACAGAGCTGTGAGCTGAGTAGCACTCTTTAACAGGCATTGTTTTGTCTGGAGAACATCACTTCATTTTGTTGACCAGAAATCCTTTGAGATCTCTTGTAAGCACAATCAATATGCTGCAAACTCATCTTGAAAGAACTAGAAGCCCAAATTGCAATTTGTAGCTGACTATTACCTTTTGTAGGGGCCATCAATGTGAAGAGAGCGCAAGCTGATTAGAATCAATGCTTGTCAATCAGGAGCAAAAACAAAGCCCATTATAATGTTTTTCTTTTTCTTTTGGTAGATATTCGACAATCTCAATAATAAAAATTCAAAAGTACAGTATGTTTATATATATATATATATATATATATATATATATATATATATATATATATATATATATATATATATATATATATTGGGCCACAAAATTCTGCATTCAAAAATTCTGCATCCTGCATTCGTCACGCGTAAGTTACAGCAGGTAACAGAGACGACAGATACAGATGGAGAATGGAGGAGGAAGATATAGCGGAGAGGACAATTATGAAGTATGCAGCAGCCTCTATGTCACCTCCATTCATTTTTCTTAATTACCAGGAAAAGAATCTCCTCTCCCATGCTTCATTAGCTCTTTTGTTGAGCAGTTAGTGATGTCAGGGAGAAGATGGAGGGATTCAGACGCAGAGAGCCTGGCGTAAATATCATACATTTATAGGAACTCTTGGTTTCACTAAAAGATTCAAGCCCTTTTCTGGATCAGGCAATAGGAGGCACCGAAACATTGAACTTGCCATGCAATACGAACTGACAGTACATTCCCTTAGACAAGGTCTTACATCTGATCCCATTAGAGAAGAACAGAAAAGCTTGAAATGAGAAGTAATATACAACAGGGGTGTTTATTTTTATACTTATAAAACAGTAATGGTTGTATGATTGAAGTGCTAAAATAAACTAGACATGTGACATTTCCTGGAGAAAATGTGAGTGGTGCTTGACGATGCAAACCTCCAGGCTCCGGGCGCAACCCCTTGTTTTTAGAGCTGACCTCGAGACCAGTAATTATTCAGAGAGACGAGCATTTATATACCAAAAACACCTATCATATCTATGGTGCCGGAATGCTGCAGGGTTGCAGGGTTCGAGAAGCATCGCGACCCACTCTGTCCCCCTTTGACTGAATGTGCCATAGGTGCCAACCTTTGACTTTCTATGGGAAAAACATTCCGGAATTCCGTATGGCTAATCGTTCTAAAAGTTAACACAAGTCCACTGGGCTACAGGATTTGAGCTCTCATCCGCGTTGCTGCGAAAACTGTGGGACTGGTCAGAAATTTTTGGCAGAGGGAAAAAAAAACAAAATTGCCGCCGGCAACAAGTGATATGCTTTCCGAGTGCCGTTAAACTAAATATCGGTCAACAGCGGAACTCTTAGGAATCAGCCGTGCATTATATGATGAGGTCTACTTGATGAAATGATAAGAAGAATCACATTCGCTGAAAGGTAAGGCAGCCATTTGCCAAACTATATGTTACATTCCTTGTAATCGCTCGCCTGCCTTTGCCTCAATTGTGTCCTTATCTCATTTGAAAGATGCAGACCCACACTTCTAAACTGTAATTTCCCTGCCATTATCTTGTTTGCCTGTATTCCACCCACTTCAAATCCTCCACATTCTTGAGTACATCCTGGCTTCTAGAGGCCCACCCTCTTGTCCAATACAGGCACTTGAAATGCCTATCAACCTACGAGAGAGAGAGAGAGAGAGTGAGAATAAGACAGAGAGAGACAGGAGCTCTCAGGAAGCCAGCAACAAGTGACAAACCGGGCTTACAGTTCTCTCTCTCGCTCTCTCTCTCTCTCTCTCTCTCTCTCTCTCTCTGCGGCAAGGTCACAAAGTTTATAGATCCTATTATTTAGTTCCTGTCCTCATTTAATTCATTACAGTATGTGCATTAAGGCTGTCATTTATCACCAGAGAATAGTCTGGTACTGTACGGATATATTGTATCTGTGATTCGCTTTAATATATTCCAGCAGGCGCCCGTGAATTTCCACTGACCTGCACCTCGGCTTTTGCAGGCGCGTTTCCCGGACGCGTCTATTTTTAACTCCGAGCTGCACGTGGTCGAAAGGATAACTAATACAATTATTAAACATGCGATTTCAAAGTTTCCCTGACCCAAATCTGACCCAACAGATCTAGCTGCTGCAGCTTTTTTCTTGTCTAATTAGAACACATCTAGAGGACAAATTGTGGAAAAAAAAAAAAAAACAGGCCATCAAAATAACGATCACTAGACTCAGTACCCTTTTACCTTTTTTTTAAAAAATGTCACGCCGAGAGCCTCGTCGGTTCACACGGCCCGACTCACGAATACAGACCTTGACCTGCTCCGTTCCATGCTTCGGCTCACATCAAGTTGTCATAGAAATTCGATAGCCTGCGAATCCCAGATTTATCCGCTAAAGTCTTGCTACTGTGTTTATGTGCTTACACGTATACCTGCATTTATATGCTTCCTTCTCATTTTGAATTCTCTCCGCCCCGACTACGATTTGTTAAACGGCTCTCCTACATAGTGCGTTCTTCTATTTCCCATCTCACAATTGAAACCCTACAAGACAATAGCCTTCAGTGGCCGAGAGCCAAGTCATCACAACATGTCTCTGTCAATCTCAGTGACATTTAGCCAAACGTGGGCACCTGTGAGCTTTTACATGTCGGATAATAAATTTAGAGTTTCCTTTGTGGAACGAATTGGCAGGTGAGTCACTGGGAGAGAGAAAATGGGTTGGTGGGTGGGTGGGCAAATTAAAATGTCTCTCGTTTTTTGCTCATTGCTAGCAGTGACTGTTAATATTAACATATTTCAAATCAATGAACAGGTTTTTTTTGTCCTGAATTCTGTGTTATAAAAGACATAAGATATATTTAGCTGCATGGCTAGCGAAGCAGCGTGGAGGATCCAAAAGCGCAATTTTATTTTGGTAATCATTTTGTTTCTTTGTTTAAAATAAGTATTTAAAAAAATAAAAAATAAAGGGATATATCCAGCTTCTTCATTTTGTTAAAAGATACATGCTTTATGTATGTGAATTTTGCAAACGCGGTACTATATGACTTATCAGAAATGCTCCATTTTAACTGTTGTATTTTTTTTTTAAATATTTAATGACGAATGAACACATGGTGACGTCACGCGACAGTTGTTACCTATTGACATTGAAGGCTTTTTTTTTGGTTAATTTAAAGTGAATATTTAAGTTGGCACAACAATTTTCTTGTTATAACCTTTTCATTGATTTATATATAACACCTTAAACAACATAGAACTTAACGATTAATAATTCTTATGGTGTCTGTGCAACGTCTATAAGGATCCTTACAATGTGAGTACAAGGTCTTGTCTGGGCTCACTAGACAAATATATATATATATATATATATATATATAGATATATATATATATATATATATATATATATATATATATATTTTGTATTTGTATTTTTTTTGTATGTTCCCTTTATTAACATGAAGAAGAATGTATGTGCTATTTTTCATGTTGTGTGTTTCTTCTTGATCAGCCATCACATAAAGACCACATAAAAAGACCTCATCCAAACCTCTCCTAGAATTACTACTTGTTTCGGGCATGATTATTAAAATCGAACAGTAATTCTCTTTGTAATTACATACCATTTGCTATTAGCTTCACTTTCACAAATAGCTCATAAAACTAAATGCTATAAAATGAAGACTTCGAACGCTTAACAATCATTTATATTTAGCCCTCGTATAATTAAGCTCAACCGAGCCACACGTTTATTCTCTATTGTTTTTATATTGATTCATCTTAAACATTTGAGGACACGACGCCTAACAGTGTGGAAGGCAAAACATGATTTACATGCTTTTAAACATGTAATGTTCAACACTGACAACTGGGAATAAATTCAGCAAGGAAATTCTACACAGAAATGTATGTGTGCATCCATAATATCCAATAAAACAAATGAAAATAAATAAATAATCAGTTAAGGATTCACAACTCAACAAACCCTACGTTATGTTGTTTTATATCTTGCCTTCAGAGCAAAACTTCTGGTCAGCATGTCCTATATGAGCCAGAAATCCCTCTGCCATGGTACTGATGTGCCTGTCTGGTCCATTACACACTGATTTGTGTGTGTTGTGTGTGTGTGTGTGTGTGTGTGTGTGTGTGTGTGTGTATACGACCCTCTCTGTGTACTGCATCAGAAAGAGTCACTCTCTGTGCTGCCCTGTCTTGTTACATTAATCTTTACTGGGTCAAGGTGAAGCACATTACAACAGTGGCCGTTTACCCAATGAGCATGTCTAAAGGTTTGTCAGGGCGCTAATGCAATTTAGGACGCCTCCTCACTGAGCTCCACATCAGCGGAGACTCCCTCATAAAGAATTTACGGCGACAGCCTCGGCACCTCGCGGCTCCTGCAGGGATTAGACAACCGGGCCACCTTAACAAAGGCATTAGCTTTCCAGGCACAAACAATTAACAAAGCGCTAACACTGACGTGCGGGGAGGCAAAAAGAACACATTAGCAGAATCAGCGCTTACCTGTTTTCTCGTATACTCACACAAGTTTTAGGCCACTCTGATAGGTAAAATTATGCGCTAAACTATATTGATATTACATAAGCAGACACGGCACCTGTCCTGTTAATCTTATCCTGCTTGTTTATTGTTTATCTGATCCATTTGCTGGTTGGTGACTGAGAATAGCGAAATTGCTCCAGCCAGGGTTGAGCTGTTGGACAAGACTGGCAGAGAGGAATGTCTTTTTTGCTAAAGGAATGAAGAGCTTACAATGTGCAGTATATAATGTGCATGTGCACTATATATCTATATATATATATAGATATATATATATATATATATATATATATATATATATATATATATATATATATATATAAAATGGGGGGCACGGTGGCTCACGATGGCCTCACACCGCCAGGGTCCGGGTTCGATTCCCGTCTCGGCCATGTGTGTGTGGAGTTTGCATGTTCTCCCAGTGCTTCAGGGTTTTTTTTTCCGGGTTCTCCGGTTTCCTCCCGGTCCAAAAACATACACGGTAGGTTGATTGGCACCTTGGAAAATTGTCCCTAGTGTATGAATGTGTGTGTGTGTGTGTTTGTGCCCTGCAATGGGTTGGCATTCCATCCAGGGTGTATCCTGCCTTAATGCCCTAATAGACGCCTGAGATAGGCACAGACCTGACCCTGTGGGAAGGTCGGATAAAGCTTTTCAAGCGGTAGAAGATAAATGAATGAATGATGAATGAATGAATGAATATGAATGAATGAATGAATATATAAAATGGAAGCATGTATTGGTTATTTACTTACAATGTATTATCTCATTTAAGGAATATTAATTGTTTAAATATTCTGGGTGCCTGGGTGTATGTTAATGATACTGCAAGACAGGCTACCTTTTCCAAACAAAAAATAAATCACCCTGCTTGTAATTGATGTAACCCAGCACCACGGCCTCTATTGGGGAAACAGGTAAATGGAAAAGAAAATGAGAGTGATAGTGTGTTGGGAGAGAGAGAGAGAGAGGGAAAGGGAGACTATATTGGTACTCATGTGTTAACATAGCATGTGCAAACGAGTCTCGTCTATTGATCACAGTGTAAAATAAAGACTAGTGTCCACCCCACTGTGAGCCTCATTATTGCACTTGCTGTGGCACAAGTGAAGAAACGCTGCTTTGAAAACAAGTTTGGGATAAATAATGCACCGATGGATTAAACAAGGCTATATTGCAGTGTAAACTGTGATTGACTCTCGAGCAGGTGTTCAAACCAATTAGCACTGGTACAAGCAAACATTGCTCATAAAGAAACACGGGGAAACCACTAGTTTAATTATAGGCTTCCGTGTGCTAGATTTCTTATTCTCATCTCTTCTTCTTCCTACTTCTTCCTTTTTTTTTCTCCATCTCCTGATTCTAAATTTCTAAATGAAGACAGTAGATAAAAAAAAATGTGTGTGTATGTATATATATATATATATATATATATATATATATATATATATATATATATATATATATATATATATATATATCCTGCATCCTGCACTCATATATAAGTTTCTATTTATTCTTAACATATTTGCTCACCAGCAACTATATATATATATATATATAGATATATATATATATATATATATATATATATATATATATATATATATATATATATATATATATATATATATATACAGATTACCCTATTCAAAAATGTAGTGTAATAATAATAATAATAATAATGTAATAAGTTAGTGTAAATTATCAATTACTTTATAAAAGTAAAGTAAACTGATTACATCTGATGGTTATTACGTTTTTTTTTAAGTTTCTAATGGATATTTCCATCTAAATAATGTCCAAAACATTCATTACTTTACAGTTAATCATACAGTAGTACTCAACTCTTGTTTACTGTTAGAATTAAAAAATATTTATTATGATTATTATTATTATTATTATTATTATTATTATTATTATTATTATACATATCCTAGGTTTTTAAAGAAATTGTTCATTCAGATTTGTATTGTTCCCTATTTGTTCCCTATAATTGTAATCTTTTTTTCTCAGTAACTGTAACGATTACTGTTACATGTAATTAAATTATGTAACACCATTACATGTAACTAGTCACTCCCCAACACTGTGTGGGTGTGTGCATATGATATAAAAAAAAAAAATATTGATTAGAGAATAGAGAATAGGAGAATTTGACGACATGATTGAGAGTAGAGGAGACAGATATAGAAGAGAGATATACTATATATGGACGAAGATATATAGATATATAATAGAGATAAAAAGATAGATAAATGAGACACGAATATATACTGTATTTATAATATACTATATATATATATATAATTATAGATATATATATATATATATATAACTAATATATATATATATATATATATATATATAGACACTATATATATATACACAATATAGATATATATATATATATATATTATATATATATATATATATATATATATATATATATATATATATATATATAGCCAAGAGATTGTCTGCTCATATTAGAGCATAGTAAGTGATGAACCAATAAGTTTGCAGAGGTGAATGCCTCAAACAAATTGCACATACCTCAGTGTCTCTCTCTCTCACTCTCTCTCTCTATCACTCTCTCTCTAGTGGTGTAATTTGAATGATCGGCAAGGCTTTACAAGTTCTCCCGCTCCTCCACTAGACATTGCTGTTGACTAATTATCATGTCCCATCGAACACATGACTGCTCTGTGTAATTATGAAATTACTTAAAAAGCAATAAGGCAGGGAAAAAAAACTGCCTGACTCTGCAATCCTTAAAAAATTACGATTCATCTGTAAGTTTAAAAAAAAAACTAAATTATTTAGTAGTAGCAAAACTAAGCAAGCCTCTAATTGCTATATAAAAAATCACTCTTTCACTCTACGTCTGTCAGATTTAGTGATAGAGTGAATGTCATCACCGTATATACTATTGACAAAAAAACAACTGCAAGACCATTTGGCACTAATCCCACAGAATTGACAACAATTACCACGTGCAGTAGAATATTACAGCAGTGCTGTGGCTGTTACGCCAGCAGCCCGTTTTCTCCTCAATTCCAGCGAGGTCTGATTCGAGGGGGTTTGGAAAATTGTGTTCAAATTGCTAACTCGATTCGATCACGTGGTACGCAGTTAAGTTAGGCAAATTCAACGATCTTATTTCCAGTGCAGAAAAGCCAGCACTGTAATGGCACAGAGCAGACAATGTAGTCAGCACCAGATCAATCAAAGTTTTGCTTAGGGTGCAAAAACTGGCACCACACAGGAAAAAACACCAGAATAATGTATGTATATCTGCAGAATAGCTGTTAGACGAGCTCAGAAGAAAACACAACAAACTACAAACAAGCCGCTGGAGCCGCCAGGGCTAAGAGCGATCAATTCGTACCATAGAACAATTCATACCGGAGAGCTAAGAGCGATCAATTCAGAGACGGGAATGTAAAATAAGCAAAAACAAAGAATTAAAGATGAATAACATAACCAAAAGCAGATGGGTGATTCAAATGAAGGTATTTCTCCCCAGTGATAAGAGCAGTGTTGCAGTCGCCTTTATTTGGAAGGATAGCTCTGGCTTTAGGATTGGCAGCGTCAATCTCAGTCCACTAACAGTAAAAGAACAGCGAGTATACCGCGCAAGCAACCTTACCCAAGAAACCCACCATTTCACGTGGGCAGTAGTGTGTGCTGTATATATTAATAAATATTTTAGTAAGCTCTCTCTCTCTCTCTAACAAGAAAGAGCAGCACTTTTTTTAATTAATCTATGAATTATTTTGCCTCATTCCCAATAAAGTAAAGGAGCAACCTTATAGGAGAAGGGAGGTGGGGGGGGGAGAAAAGCCAGCACATGCCTCATCCTGTGCACATAGAGTCACGTACTGTACTCTCAGTATCGTGATCCTGCTGAGAACCTCCTACATGAGGTTGGCAGGAATGGCCGAAATTGTTTTGCACACATGCAGTTTTTTTTTGGTTTTATTTTTTCTCCTGTTTACTTTCCCCCTGTTTGGAGAACTCTCATACAAGCAAACGTTAAAGCATTATAAAGTTGTAGAACTATGATAAGAAGTAAAAAAAGACAATCCCATATTGGAGGAGGGGTAGAGCTCAGTGGTTTAAGGCGATGGGATACCTATCATAAGGTTGGGGGTTCGAGCCCCCCCGGTATCGCCAAGCTGCCACCCTTGGGCCCTTGAGCAAGGCCCTTAATCCTGTGCTCCATGGGTGCCATAACATGTCTGACCCCAGCTTCCAAACAAGCTGGGATATGTGAAGAAACAATTTCACTGTGCTATAATGTATACGTGACAAATAAAGGCTAATGCTATTTTCCACCGCCAACTCATCTCTGCCAATATTTCACGCCAAAGTTGCTTGCTGCTAACGTCTTCATATCTAGGTGTGTTTGAACACGAACTGGTAAATAGATGGAAATAGAGAGAAAAAAAAAAAGAAAGAAATTGACAGCCAACACTATTTAAATGCACTAAATGTGTGCCTGAGACATTTACCCTTTCATTTCTTTCCGAGATTAAGTACAACCTATTAAAACACACCACTATACAAACCCTTTCATTTATTTTATTTTTTTATGTTTTTTAATGATCTTCACAAAGGCTGTTCCTTTGCTCTTCGGCACTGCTCATTACTGACATGTTCAAACAGCACCAGTAAATTGCTGTCATTAACCAGCCTGCATCTCCTGCTGGATTTACACTGAGCATTTCACACAAGCACTTATATATATATATATAATCTCTTCTATTATTTGAGTTCATAAATCATAAACTAAATGATCCTCACAGTTGAAATGTACAGCTTTTCATTTAAGACTTAGTGGTTAGAATGTTCGCCTCACACCTCCAGGGTCCGGGTTCGATTCCTGTCTCGGCCATGTGTGTGTGTGGAGTTTGCATGTTCTTCCCGTGCCTCAGGGGGTTTTTCTCCAGGTTCTCCGGTTTCCCCCGGTTCAAAAACATGCACGGTATTGATTGATTGATTGGCACCTTGGAAAAGTGTCCCTAGTGTATGAATGTGAGAGTGTGTGTCATGCAATGGGTTGGCATTCCCATTGGTAAATGTCCATAGATGCCTGAGATAGGCACAGGCTCCCCAGATATAGCATTAGAAGATGAATGAATGAATGAATTTTCTTTGTGCTCTATGTTGCGTAATAACAATTAATAACGATCATACATTTGCATTAAGCATGCATATTTGTCCATGCCCATTTTGATTATTAAAAACTTCATTAAAAACTTCATGATTATTAAAATTCATTTACAGTACATTTAGGACATTTAGGAAACAAAAACAAGGTTCCGATTAATCACAAGTTATTAAATCACATGCCAATTATTCAATTAACAAAGATAAACTGTGCTAATCAATTGACAGCCCTATCAATTACATTGTCTCCATTACTGTCCACCGCTGTCCACTAGGTTATAAATCACTATATTATGTACACTGCACTGGTGAGGACCCTTACAAGGTGACTGTGTTTTCAGTGATATTAGATCAGATTAGATTCGATTAGATTCAACTTTATTGTCATTGCGCAAGATACATGTACAGAGCCAATGCAATGCAGTTAGCGCCTACCCCCATGGGAGGAGGGGGACAAGCTCACTAGTCTAAGGCACTGGGCTACTGAATGGAAGGTCAGGGATTCGAGCCCCAGCATCACCAAAAATCTACCGCCCTTGGGTCCTTGCCCTTAACCTTCTCTGCTCCAGGGGCGCTGTATCATGGCAGACCCTGCACTTTGAACTTCCAAAAAATGAAGCTGGGATATGCGAAGAAAGAATTAGGAGGTGTAGCTCAGTGGTTTAAGATCAGAAGATCAGGGTTCGATCCCTATTATCATTCCCCCCCCCCAGCTGCAACCCTTGGGTCCTTGAGCAAGGCCCTTAACCCCCTGTGTTCCAGGGACACCATTTATTTATTTATTTATTTTTAAACAAGCTACAAAGAATAGAATTGTGCTGTAATGTATATGTGACAAATAAAGGCGATTCTAAATGCATTCGTCTAGGACCTGACTGAGCATTAGCCTTGTAAAATGTTAATTCCGGATGAATTGTCCAATTTCCTAATCACCTATGTCACCTACATCACCTCAGCCTATGTAATAGCTTACGCATTTCTGTTCTGGCAATTCATGCAGGATTGCAATTCTAGATATGGATCATTAAACACTTAGACTCAGCCATTAGACTGAGACGAACAGTATATCAAATGTCAAAAAAAAAAAATGTAATTAATAACAACAAAAAAAACCTTGATAACGAGCTGCAAGCATTTCAAGGTGAGAACCCCTTCCTGAAAACGAACAATAGCCCGCATGGATGGTCGCTGGTTTTTGCAGTGCACAGTGTTTTTGTAGGGGGCGAACCCTGCACTGAACTCGACAACCGAATGAGATGCGGTCTAATTCTTAACGTTTTTAACCTCACCTGAATAAGCACGGCTTATAAAATTCTGCTCGCGTGTCCTTTTAACGCCCCTGTCTGCTGCCTCTTCCCAGAAAGCATTCTGGGGCACATGTTATTACAAACACCTAACTCTCCCGTAATGAGCACACGCAGCGATATTATTCAACATGCTCGTTTCACACGTCTTAATGCATTCTGTTAAGGATATTATTTAAACACCACACACAGGGTGTGAAACATGCAATGACAGTATGCTGTGCGAAAACCACCGTGCCTGCTGTTGGGAGCTGCAGGAGCTGTATGGACGATTTATGACTTATTTATTTAATGAATAGGCCATTTTTTTAAAACCATTTCCATTCAATTTTATCCTGTAAGTTTTTTTCTTTTGGTGCCTGTTATATTGATCAAAGCATGTCAGGTAATAGTGTGAATAATAACACTGTAAAAGGTGTGAAATTGATTCATCAGTCAATTAGTCACGACTAGTAGAGCCAGTCACGCTGGACCTGGCTCTTTACATGCGTCTCGGCAGCCATGAAATCCAGAATATGATGCTTTGCAAAGGTAGGAAATAGTAAAACTTTGTTGCTGTATTTAAGTCATTTTTTCTGCTATCGGTATTTTATTATCTCTTTTTCGGAAAACGTTTTACTTCAACTAATTGAATTTATTTCTTTTTTTATACACAAATCAGTACTTTTTACTTCATTTTCAAACCATGCTTTATGCAAATGTGTGTTTATTACAGGTGAAACCACACTTAACATAGAGCATGAACACAATATTTTTCTTGTAAATGTCTGGTAAATGTAATTATGGTGTTTTAAAATGCATAAATCATCAGGACGGGCACGGTGGTGTAGTGGTTAGTATGTTCGCCTCACACCACCAGGATCTGGTTTCGATTCCCGTCTTGGCAATGTGTGTGTGGAGTTTGCATGTTCTCCCCGTGCCTCAGGAGTTTTTTCTCCGGGTTCTCCCCCCGGTCCAAAAAATGCACGGTAGGTTGATTGGCACCTTGGAAAATTGTCCCTAGTGTATGAATGTGTGTGAATGTGTGTGTGTGTGCCCTGCGATAGGTTGGCATTAAATCCAGGGTGTATCCTGCCTTAATGCCCATAGACGCCTGAGATAGGCACAGGCTCCCCGTGACCCGAGGGAAGATCGGATATAGCGGTAGAAGATGAATGAATGAATGAAAATCATCAGGACACCAAACTGAACTGTTGCTGTTTCCTTACACATGCATGTAATTGCTGGATTTGTGTAGCATGGCAGATTTTGGGGGTTGATTTGGGACATTTTTCTCTGGAGTTTATATATATATATATATATATATATATATATATATATATATATATATATATATATATATAAAGAAGAGATATTGTGAATAAATGAGTTTGAAGGTTTTAATTTTGTCTCTTTTATACTTATTTATTTATTTATTTAATTAAAAATATAAATAACATGATGATATATATATATATATATATATATATATATATATATATATATATATACAGTACAGAATTTGCTTTAGATCAGTCAACATACAGATGTATTAACTTGTTAAATCAATAGCACTGTCGATACAGTTTGCTCTTTCAAGGAGGAAACTGCATCATCACACATCACAGTTTTCTCGCTTGTTGCCAACAAGAGATAAACATGGAGGCGTCTAAAGTTATTTTCCCCCACTTTGTATTTTGAATGCACAGAGGTCAAAAATGAACCAAGTGATGACTTCCCACTTTTAAGAACATCCGTCTGATGTCTTTGTGTTTGTGTGTGTGTGTGTGTGTGTGTGTGTGTGTGTGTGTGTGTGTGTGTGTGTGTGTGTGTGTGTGTGTGTGTGTGTGTGTGTGTGTGTGTGTGTGTGAGTGGTATAATATTATGTAAGCTAGTTTTTCACCAAGTTCACCAAGTTTTCACCAAGCTATCAGTACGTGTGTATATAAAAAAACAAATAAAAGAAAAAGAATGACAATGACATCGGCCTGTGTTCAACACTAGAAAGCGGAAGCAAGATTACACGGCAGATCTCTACTTATACATTTATAAATTGACTCAAAAAGTTCAGCTGTTTCGATGAAATATTAAGCAAAATGAATTCACACTCGACAAGGCAGTACGTAGAGCATGTAGGTCATGGCGTATTTTTGAACTGTCAGCCGCAACTACAGGCTAGATCCGAGAGCTAGACCAGAGCGCAATGTTTTTAGCACCAACATTCACTCCTGTGCTCCTTAAGAAGTCGTCTCTACTGCAATACAGTGAAAAGTGAATGTGGCTCAGTTTAGTACTTATGCATTTGTGGCCCAGACTGTAGGCGAGATATATGCAATATGAATGCTGGACAAAATTATAAACGTCACACACACACAAACGTTACACACACACACACACACACACACACACACATATATATATATATATATATATATATATATATATATATATATATATATCTATATATATATATATATATATATATATATATATACAGTGTTGGGAAGGTTATTTTGGAAATGTAATAGATACAGATTACAAATGACCCTAAATGTAATAATAGTGTAACGTTTCAAAGACTTTATAAAAGTAAAGGAACTGATTACTTTAATGATTACCACTAAGTGGCACTTTAAGATAACAATCTAAAAAGTCAAAATTACGATTCAGTTGAAAATCATGCCGTTGTCTAAATCACTGATTTTACATGAAACTGTTCAGATGTAACACGATTTGCAATCTTTAATTTAATTACAATTTTTTACTCAGTAACTGTAATAAGACACTGTTACTTATTTTGTAATTAAATTATGTAACGCCGTTATATGTAACTAGTTACATGTAGCTACCCCCTTCATGGGTAGCTCCGTGGTCTAAGGCGCTGGGCTACTGATCGGAAGATCCGGGTTCGAGCCCCGGTATCACCAAGCTGCCGTCCTTAGGGTCCTTGTGCAAGACCCTTAACCCTCTGTGCTCCAGGGGCGCCGTATCATGGCTGGCCCTGCGCTCTGACCCCAACAACAAGCTGGGATATGCGAAGAAAGAATTTCGCTGTGCTGTAATGTACATGTGACAAATAAAGGCTATTCTATTCTAGTTACTCCCCAACAGTGTACACACCACACATATATATATATATAATAATATATATATAATATATATATATATATATATATATATATATATATATATATATATATATATTTTATTTTATTTAGAAATAAAAAAATTGAAGATGGTTTTTGCATTATTTCTTACTTAGACAAAAGCGACTTGGCAGAAAGTCATCGCTGTGCTCCGATTTTATGAGGACATTATTGCCTCGATAAATCACTTTCGCTGATTAATATCGTAATTTGTATTCAAATACGATCAAAAAAACAGCCAGTAACATGTTGCTGAGAATCACATTTTGTCACAGCTTCAATAAAGTCATAATACTCCATGCCACAGTCACTATATTTACCATTACTTCTATGTATTCCCTCCTCATTTTCCTTCCCCACTGATGCATGCAGCACAATATGAATGATAAACAAAACAATGCAACCCCTCCCTTACAAAAAAAAAACAAAAAACAAAACAAAATATTATGCACAACAACAAAGCAACACCATTTCTGAGTGATACAGCAGTGAATTGATAAAAGGCGTAAGTGTTGTCTTAGAACTACTCGTATGTTTTGTTTGGGAGACAACATAAGCCTTGAGGCATTTCCCATGTATTCTTCACTTTGCTGCTATAATCAGTTTGGCTCAGTCTTCTCCACGTCCTGGGTATAATTCAAAACAATGAGATGTATGTCGAGCCAGACGTCCTACATATACCGTGCGCACTTAAAAATGCTTTTCTCTTGGGAACAAAACATCCTTGATTTCAAGTACAAGTTTCGGTTTTGAATTTTTATAAACGTTTCAGGAAAAATCTGCTTGATAAAAAAAGATTTCCCGGGAACCTCCAGACTTGAATTGGAATAGAATTCATTGTATTGTGACCTGGAGGAGAATTCTGTAATATGCCAAAAAGAACTTCAGGAACGTGTTGGCAGTGAACACTTGTTTAGATATATGACTATTATATAATGAATTAGCAAGAGAAAGGATTATGGTGGATATCCATTTAAAATGGTTTGGTTAGGCACCAGGTGGTTAGCAAGTTCACACCTCACACTTCCAGGGTCCAGGTTTGATTCCCGTCTCGGCCATGTGTGTGTGGAGTTTGCATGTTCTCCCCGTGCCTCAGGGGGGTTTTCTACGGGTTCTCTGGTTCCCCCGGTCCAAAAACATGCACGGTAGGTTGATTGGCACCTTAGAAAATTGTCCCTAGTGTATGTGAGTGTGAGTGTGTGTGCCCTGTGATGGTTTGGCATTCCATCCAGGGTGTATCCTGTCTTAATGCCCATAAATGCCTGAGATAGGCACAGACTCCCCGTGACCCGAGGGAAGATATAGCGGTAGAAGATGAATGAATGAATGAATGAATGAATAACTAGAATACTTAGAATATTTCATCCAATATATTAATCTATTCATACTGCTCTATTCTAAATAAGCAAGATTATAGATAACTATGATCAGCTCGTATTTTTCAGTTGGAGTAATGCCATTCTTTTCTTTTTTTGATGGGCAGGACTTCGGCCATGCAATAATCAAGATTCAAACAGATGATCCCTGAAGCATTTTTCTGTTTGCTCGCATCCTCCCGATGACAGGGCTAACATTTTTCTATTGCATCACTTAAGAGCCCTTAACCTTTGGGCTGAAGCACCTGTCATACATTTGTACAGGCAAAAGAACACTATTTCATTAATATACTTTTGAAACGGCATACAAGCAAAGGGTATTTTTGGGTATAACAACAGAGATGATTGATGCTTTTATTTACAAACTGTACTATATTTATATATATATATATCATATAGTATATATATTATATATATGAATATAGATAACTATATTTTTTCTATATATCTTTCTATATATATATATATATATATATCTTTTATTATATATATATATATATATATATATATATATATATATATATATATATATATATATCTATATATATGTGTGTAGTATTCTTGTGTTGTGTGTGTGTGTGTGTGTGTGTAGGGCTGTCAATCGATTTCAAATTATTCTGAGACTAATCGCAACATGTTTTCAATGTACCATAAATTAATAATCTTCCTGTTTCTAATACTCTAACTAACTGTAACAGATGTTATAATTATAGAGATCTTTCTCAAAAGCTCTCCCTTTAATAAAATTGTTGATTCATTAATGTTTATTTCAATCTGGAAATCAGTCTTTTAATTTTAATTAATCTTTTCTTGTTAATTTCAATGTTACTTTTGGTAGTGGTTTTAATTGTAAAATATGGGACGTGGCTCCTTTAAGAATTCTGTTCCGGTTGCTGTTCCGCATTGGAATATATATATATATATATATATATAGTATATATATATATATATATATATATATATATATATATATATATATATATATACACATACACATACACATACACATATGGTGTGGGTAGACATAGAAAAGAGTAATGTGCTACAAGGGCATTGGGAACGGCCCGGGACAACCAGCCATACAGCTCGAATATCTCTAGTCATACTTCGGGAAAACTTTCTAGGGACGAATCATTTCACTACGATCTGAATTCCTATACCTAACCCGTTCCTTCGTTTCCTACACCGCCTGATGTCCACGTGCGTTGAATGTTAAAGGAGAGTGTCATCAACAGTGAAGATCCGCGAGGAACCGTGCCTGTATGTAAAATCGTTTCCTTTTGCACGAGTTCTGTGATATGTTTTCAAATTTGTGTGAACAGTATGAGCACTGCGCACTTACATTAATCATACTGGGGTAAATCAATACTCTAATACTGTGTGTGTGTATGCTTCTTTCAGGAGAAATATACTCAGACACCAAGGAGGGAATATTGTTCGTCTTTTCATGTCACTACTGTATATACTATATATATATATATATATATATATAGATATATATATATATATATATATATCTATATATATATATATAGATATATATATATATATATACATACATGCATACACATACTGTGATGCTTTTTTTTGGGGGGTGCACAATCCATGTACACTCTGTCAAAGTGCTGTTCAGGAGGCTTGACCTTCCGAAGACACTTTTTTTTTTCCCTTTTTTTCACTCGTCTTTAGCATTTACACATGATCCTTCTGTCTCAAATAGATTTTTAAAACGCAAACTCCCAAATGCTCGAGTGTTTGGCATTATCTTTAATCACTGTTATCGACCTCTGATGATGATTTTCCTGAATTGATGAACAGACCCTTGTGTGGCATATAGGTGTGCGTATTCGCACGCGAGTGTGTGTGTGCGTGTGTGTTTGTGTGTGTGTGTGTGCGCCATGAAAGCAAAAGGCACATTCATCTCCATTAAATCACTCGAGCTGCCGTCTCTCGATATCGCTGACAGATGACTGACAACAGAAAATTAAAGTCAAACACAAAACAGAATAAATCACTGCGTCGTCTGTAGTGTCGCCGGCATCTGCTGATCCCGAGTGCGCGGCTGTAGTCAGACGTTCAGCCCGAAGACCCGAGTCCCGTGTACACATCCATAGCCTTTATTTATATATGTCATAAAACAGACAGGTCAGGAGTGGGAAAAAAAAAGAATCACAAGGAAGCTCACAGCACGGCTCAGACGCACCGGGACAGACTTTGCTCAGATGCTATGCGTCCTTCTTTGTGTAGGTGTTGGGGGTCGTAAATGTCTGCTCTCGCGTAATTAACGGTTGTTTTGTCTACAGATCAGTGAAAAGTTACTCAATGAAAATCCCTTGGCTTTGTTGTTGGTTTGTTTTTGCCAACATGATCCACTGGCAAAGTTCTTTAATGATATAGAAAAAAAAATACAATACCCAAATGTTTATAGATTATGCAGAAGGAGAGACAAAGGGACACATAATGCGGTTAACTGTGACATTAATAACTGCAGGACAGTCCAACTATAATACACATAAACACACTCTGCTGCCCATCAGCATTAAAAGAGCAGCGGAATGAAGGGGATCGCAGTACGGCACCTAGAATATTAACACGCTTGGGTGTTTAGACATACATACCATGCACGTAGAAGCCCTAATTTAGGGACTGACAAAGAATATATTATACACGAGCAAGGAACGAACAATAAATGCGACAACTAAGCTGCCAAGGGAGGTTCGTAAACATTAGCTAAGCACTGGGTGTAAACGTGTTTATTTATTTATTCGTATCTTTTTGAGAAATATCCTTAGCATTAGACGACCATTGTCAAAGCAAATATCGAGATCTTCTTTTAAAAATACCATTTCATCATTACATAAGGAAACGTGAGAGCGAATTTTTCCCACCTGCTTTGGTTGCAGATGAAAGGTAGAGCCGGTGAACTGGAAAGAGAGACGTCCCAAAGACAAGACAAAAATGGGTTATCATCAGAGTATCTGCAGGAGGAGAGACGGGACGAGGACTGCCAGAGATAGATCTCGAGCAGGCTATTGGTGTGCATGTTTCTGCCCAACTGTCAAACTCCATGAAAGTGTCATGAGGACCCGACATCCTCAATTGGGACCTGCGCTCACGGCCCAGCAACCTTGCAGCTCAATTGGCATTTGACAGAGAACATCGGAATTGGCAGGTCCATCACCGGCATCCCGCTAAAAGATTGCTAAAGTTTACACTGAGCATGTGTGGTCAGCGTGAAATAATCCATGTAACACAGTGTGCATATATATGTGTGTGTGTGTGTGTGTGTGTGTGTGTGTGTGTGTGTGTGTGTGTGTGTGTGTGTGTATACTGCTCCTGCCCTGGGTTGGCATTCCATCCAGGGTGTATCCTGCCTTAATGCCCATAGACGCCTGAGATAGGCACAGGCCCCCCCGTGACCCGAGGGAAAATCGGATAAAGCGGTAGAAAATGAATGAATGAATGAATGAATGAATACTGCTCCTTCACTCTGCGTTGTGTTTGGCAAATGAACGAGACCCAGACAACAAAGAACAAAAAAGAACAATTTAAAAGAAACTTCAGTCCGTGGTCCTCCCAAATAATTACAGCATTGACCTTTCCTCAGCCAAGTTTACCTCTTGTAATGTTAGAATGGAATATGAAAAGATTTTTTTTTATTAACAAAAAACACCCAACAAAAGTGCATCCACTCAAATTTCCCCTAATATTACACAACAGTTCCTCACTATATTAGCGTATATTACCATATGGAACCTTACGCAAGTGCATCGCATTTCCAAATCCGTATTACGGAGGTTTCTTTTGTGGATTCAATGCGCTTCCATGCAACCTAAACGTATCACCAGTTTATATGGAAAAGCAACCGGAACAGAATTCTTAAAGGAGCCACGTCCCATATTTTACTATTAAAACAATGACTAAAAATTTGCATTGAAATTAACAAGGGACAAATTAATTAACAAGAAATGAATATTATAAGAATAATTATAAGAGTAATATAAATATTAAACAATCAATCATTTTATTATAGGTAGAGATTTTTTTGAGTCCAATTTATAATTTGAGTGAAATTTATGTTACTGTTAGTTAGAGTATTAGAAACAGGAACAATATTAATTTATGGTGTATTGAAATATCAGCGGCATGATTCCACACTGTAGAATATGATATATATATATATATATATATATATATATATATATATATATATATATATATATATATATATATATATATATATACACAGACGTGGACAAAATTGTTGGTACCCTTTGGTCAATGAAAGAAAAAGTCACAATGGTCACAGAAATAACTTTAATCTGACAAAAGTAATAATAAATAAAAATTCTATAAATGTTAACCAATGAAAGTCAGACATTGTTTTTCAACCATGCTTCAACAGAATTATGTAAAAAAATAAACTCATGAAACAGGCATGGACAAAAATGATGGTACCCCTAACTTAATATTTTGTTGCGCAACCTTTTGAGGCAATCACTGCAATCAAACGCTTCCTGTAACTGTCAATGAGACATCTGCACCTCTCAGCAGGTATTTTGGCCCACTCCTCATGAGCAAACTGCTCCAGTTGTGTCCGGTTTGAAGGGTGCCTTTTCCAGACTGCATGTTTCAGCTCCTTCCAAAGATGCTCAATAGGATTGAGGTCAGGGCTCATAGACGGCCACTTTAGAATAGTCCAATTTTTTCCTCTTAGCCATTCTTGGGTGTTTTTAGCTGTGTGTTTTGGGTCATTGTCCTGTTGCAAGACCCATGACCTGCGACTGAGACCAAGCTTTCTGACACTGGCTAGTACATTTCTCTCTAGAATTCCTTGATAGTCTTGAGATTTCATTGTACCCTGCACAGATTCAAGACACCCTGTGCCAGACGCAGCAAAGCAGCCCCAGAACATAACAGAGCCTCCTCCATGTTTCACAGTAGGGACAGTGTTCTTTTCTTGATATGCTTCATTTTTTCGTCTGTGAACATACAGCTGATGTGCCTTGGCAAAAACTTCGATTTTTGTCTCATCTGTCCACAGGACATTCTCCCAGAAGCTTTGTGGCTTGTCAACATGTAGTTTGGCATATTCCAGTCTTGCTTTTTTATGATTCGTTTTCAACAATGGTGTCCTCCTTGGTCGTCTCCCATGTAGTCCACTTTGGCTCAAACAACGACGGATGGTGCGATCTGACACTGATGTTCCTTGAGCATGAAGTTCACCTTGAATCTCTTTAGAAGTCTTTCTAGGCTCTTTTGTTACCATTCGGATTATCCGTCTCTTAGATTTGTCATCAATTTTCCTCCTGCGGCCACGTCCAGGGAGGTTGGCTACAGTCCCATGGATCTTAAACTTCTGAATAATATGTGCAACTGTACTCACAGGAACATCTAGTTGCTTGGAGATGGTCTTATAGCCTTTACCTTTAACATGCTTGTCTATAATTTTCTTTCTGATCTCTTGAGACAGCTCTTTCCTTTGCTTCCTCTGGTCCATGTCGAGTGTGGTACACACCATATCACCAAACAACACAGTGATTACCTGGAGCCATATATATAGGCCCAATGGCTGATTACAAGGTTGTAGACACCTGTGATGCTAATTAGTGGACACACCTTCAATTAACATGTCCCTTTGGTCACATTATTTTCTGTGTTTTCTAGGGGTACCATCATTTTTGTCCATGCCTGTTTCATGAGTTTATTTTTTTACATAATTCTGTTGAAGCATGGTTGAAAAACAATGTCTGACTTTCATTGGTTAACATTTATAGAATTTTTATTTATTATTACTTTTGTCAGATTAAAGTTATTTCTGTGACCATTGTGACTTTTTCTTTCATTGACCAAAGGGTACCAACAATTTTGTCCACGTCTGTATATATATCTATATATATATATATATATATATATATATTCTACAGTGTGGAATCCTGCCACTGATATTTCAGTTTTATCTCGGTTCTATCACTCAGGTTTATAGTTGCTCTCATCTGCATAGGAACGTTTTGTAGTCACAGTACATTGTTTTTTTTCCCCCTAATCCATAATAGCAAAACACACTTCTTATCAGTCATATATCCTCAACCACTACTACCCTTATTTATATATTTGGTTTAGTGTATCTATTCATATCAGTGTCTCTTCCAGTCAGCATTGTGCATCCTGCTGTTAAGCACGCATGATCTGAATGAATAAAATCTCTCTTCTGTTCCAGCTATTGTATCAATTCATGTGTCACTATGCGCTGCATTTTGCTTGTGGCCCTGTTGGGAATTTCCCTCCTTAAATTACAGCCCCTCGGTGTTATTATATCTAATTCCAAATTGGAACGTCATCTTTTATATGCCCGTCGAACAATTTTTCAAAACCAATTTACAAACATTCTGTCTGTTTCAGGCCGGCAATTGGATTCCCTGACGTCCCATTTGGGAGCCTTTCAGCTCCCGCCACTGTTCTTGTGTGTTTTAATGTTTACGTCGTAAACTACTGTAAAATAACGCCCCCCCTCCTCTTTTTTTAACTGCTCTGCATAAGCTTTCAATCCTGGGCTTGAAGTCAAAGAGCTTTATATTTTGTAATTATGGCATGAAATTGCATCCGCACCAAGAGAAAAAAGATGCAGTAGCTGTACACAAAAGGTAAGGAGATGAATCCTGTTGACCTGAACTGTATTTCCCAAATGCTACAAAGCATAATGATCATCATTACCTGGTAAAGAAAGCTCATTTAATGCAATTTAAAAAAAACTTGAAAAAGCCCAGCATCAGGGGAATACATTGCCTCAAAGCTTACACTGGGTGAGATAGACGTACACAAACAAATAAACAAATAAATATATTTTTGGGCAGTGGTAGTGTTTATTAATACTTATTCACTTATTAAGTGAATTTGTGTTATATGTTATATGTGTGTATTGTTAAATGTTTCATTGGTATTTATTGATTGGGTGTTTATTAATAATTAACACTATAGTGTATAGTGGTAGATACCAGTGCTTATTCTTGTCTTATGTCTCAACCTTACTGAGTTACAATGCCTGTGAATAGGAGAACTGCATGCAAGTACAGAAAAGAAGAGATATATTCTTTTGTAGGTCATACAATGTTATAACATGAGTCATTTCTTTTTATTGTATGTGTAATAACAGACACTATGACATGTAAAACAACAGATTATAATATAAGAATGGCATAAAAATAGCTAACATTATATAGCATTATGACAAGCTCAAAGCTCCCTTGGTATTGTTACTTATGTGTTGTTCTGTGTATCATCATTGTTCTTTTGCTTTTGCTGTTCTATTGCTTTGCTTCACTTGTTTTATGATGAATAAATAGACACTAATTTATTATGTATATTCATAACATTGGGTTTTTAATATAGACAGAAAGATAGATAGATAGATAGATAGATAGATAGATAGATAGATAGATAGATAGATAGATAGATAGATAGACGGATGGACAGGCAGTCAGACAGATAGACAGACAGGCAGACAGACAGACAGATAGATAGATAGATCTGATCTCACCCTCACCACGCCATATGAAATAGAAAAATATAAATGATGAATAATGTGCTATATGATATAATGTGCAAATCTTATTTATCTACTACATAAAATATAAAGGCGTGTCTTTTTTCCGGCAAACCCTATTTTGTTATATTGTTTATTAGATTACAGTGGTCAAAAAAAAAAAAAAAACATGAACGAATGAACAAAATAAAATAACCCTTATGCCAGGCTGCAGTGTTGCTAGGAGCCATCACATTATCAATGTGCAATCCATCTTAGCAAACTGACAGATGGTGCGAGCAAATTCCCATGCATAATCTTTAAGCTTGGAGAACGGTGAGCGCTAGAGTATATACTATACTATATTAAAAATCAGCTTTATTGGCAGACATATTAAGCCATATTAATGAGGTTAGGGCCGTAATCCCTTTGCGTCAGCAGAATTTGGCCTTGTGCTTAGTCTGAAATATGTGTGTGTGTGTGTGTGTGTGTGTGTGTGTGTGTGTGCATGCTGTGCACACATAATGACACAAGACAGCTATAGCAACAATGGGATTTTCCAGCCGTAAGCCACTCAGCCCGCTGCCCCCATCCATCTATCCCCCGACTTGCTTCATTATGGTAATCAGGATTTTGAGCACCTTGTGCTTATTTAAGCATCGGAAATGAGTTTAATGAAGAACTTCACCTTTATCCTACGCTCTACCACCTGTGGTATACTACATTCCCTTTCATTGTTTTTGTTGTTTTCTTTTTTTTCCTTTCACAAGATCCGATTCATTGTACAATTAATGCATGCAGTCGCTGAAATCATGCGGCTCATGCATATTAATCCTCAACAATAATTTAAATGCTCGATTGCAAATGACAGTTTGTGGTTCAATATTTAATTGTGGCATTAATAAGATGCGTCGCTGTTTGCCAGGGACCGACAAGAATGCTGATTAGCAGGCTCTGCGGAAGCTGTTAACCAGTAAATGAATGACTCGGGGTACTGGTGGCCCTTGACCCATGACGAGCGCTGCTTTTATAGATTCAGAATGGAATAAGCGCCATCTAAAGACCTTTGACCACTGTCTTTTTCAGTGAAGCTTTTAAGAGTCACAACTGAGGGGTTTCAGGGGGGCTTATGCACCAGCTTCACACAACACAGTCACACCGCAGTGGAAAAAGTCTTGAGGAGTAAAAACGTTCATATCATACATCCACTAGAAGATTCTAGACGATAAACCACATGCAGGCTGATCCTGGATATTTTTCGTTTTGTTTTTCTAAGTTAGTCTATTAGCAGAGCTGAACTGAACTAATAATTGTTGTAAATTAATATACGTGTTGTTATAATGAATAATACTAATTATTAAATAAATAATACGCATTTAATAAACGTATATATTTCCTCAGCCAAAATAGCTTATGGAACATCATTCAAAATTCTGATTATTAGGATGTTAGTATACTAATTCATGAGATTAGTCAGCAGGTTTTTGGGGCATCAGAACAGGAACACAAATGCTCTGCACTGTCAGACTTGGTAGAATGTAAGTGGATTCAAAGCAGCTTGCCTTTTTTCGGCTCGCACTCTCACATGCACCACCAGACAAACCTACAAAGACTCAATGCTCGAGTCCACCACGAGTTCAAAGAAAGCTTTGTGTCTGTGTGTGTGTGTGTGTGTGTGTGTGTGTGTGTGTGTGTTGTGTCCATGTTTCTTGAGTATATTATTAATATTATTATTATTATTATTATTATTAGTAGTAGTAGTAGTAGTATAGTCGTAGTAGTGGTTATTATTATTAATATGTATTATTATTATTAGTATTAGTAGTAGTAGTAGTAGTAGTAGTAGTTTATTTATTAATTGTTTTTTAATTGTTTTTTTATTTATTAAAAATTGTTACCTTACATTTCCCCTGAGGACATCATTATTTTGAAATAATAATAACAATAATAATAATAGTTCCCTAATAATAATAATAATAATAATAATAATAATACAATAATAATAATAATAAATAATAATAATATAATAATAATAATAATAATAATAATAATAATAATAATAATAATAATAATAATAATAATAAACCTAACCTCACTAACCATCCCGGAAAACTTTTGCCCTTTTAACTTTTACTGTATTGTAAAAATACAGGGAAAATATATTTCTCCCACCCAGCTGTCCCCACAAGGTCATATATCATTGTATACAACTGGCCGCATACAGAGAGAGAGTGAGAGAGAGAGAGAAAGAGTCAACTTAATTGTATTTAAAGTAAGAGGCAAATTAATTCTCAAGATGTATATCTAATCGCAATGTTGGAACGGGAGGTAATTTGCTAATGGACCAAAGAGAAATTGTGTGATGGGCTCTCTCTCTCTCTCTCTCTCTCTCTCTCTCTCTCTCTCTCTATCTCTCTCTCTATCTCTCTCTCTCTCTCTCTCTCCAGGTCTGTCTCATCCTCTCTTTCACTCCATATTTCTCCCTCAGATAATTTTTGCATCACGCACATCAGCTGCCCATACATCACACAAACACACACACACACACACACACACACACACACACCACACACACACAACACACACACACACACACACACACACACACACACTCACACACACACATGCTCATTGTCTTTCACACTCTGGGTTACAAAACTGACACGACGAAGCGCCGAACGCGAGCACTTTGTTCACCCAACACATTAAATAACCTGCAGGAGCATTTAATTACCATCGCTCCCCTCGTCAGGATGCTCCCTACATCCCCTGACACAGATTCATGTCTACTTAAACGCTTTTAATTACTCTTTAACTGTGGCCTAATCACACAAATGGAGGAGAGCTCCACCCTAATTCACGATCACCTCCGGGCTACGGAATGGCCCGCACTACGACGACTCGGCTCTTGGGGGGGGGGGGGTGGGGGAAATTAATTGTGTGGCCGTGTCGTGCACGCACCGACTCCCCGCTTGTCACACTTACACACACCAGCGCGGAGTATCGGAGCCTCGCGTCAAGCTAAGCGCTAATAGGTGACTGCTTTGGCTTCAAAAGCAAGGCCAGCTTGTGCCTGCGGTGAGGACCTTCCCTCAAAGTCACCATGGAGACTGAAGTCGCAGGGATCTGTTCTGTGGCAATGAGGCACCAAAGGCGAGCTCGCGACTTCAGTTTCAGTTCTGCTTTAATCTGGCGTTGTGTGTGTGTGTGTGTGTGGGGGGGGGGGGGGGGGGGCGGTTGGATGGGAGCTGCCTCCGAGTGCATACTGACACAAAAAGGGCCGAATAAAAGGCGCAAAGAAATTTCTACCAAAACAACACATCACTCACATTTTCATAATGAGATCGAACGCTGCTATGGATATAGAAGTCCTACCCTGTTTTTAATCTGTAAGGAGATAATGGAAGAAATGATTTCTCGGAAATGGTCAGGTAATAAACAAACAAATAGGTTTCTGTAAGAAACATAAATATACACGTTTATCTGAAGTATAGACGTTATAGAATTAGGGTTATAGAGTTTGTATATCGAATTAAGTAAATAATATCCATTTTCCACTTGTATATGAACTATTGTATGTAGAAATCCACGAGGGATTCCTTTTGATTAAATGTATAGAATAGATGCTGATGCAATTGATTATTACCAGACCTTTTGTATACTACATGTAAACTATACTATACTATAGTATACTATAGTATACTATACTATACATGCGGATCTTTCGTCCCTCTGATGCGGCTCCCGGGGGCTTATAATAATAGTGTCGGAGTATGCACATTGTCGGAGTATGCGCAGTGACTACAATGAGGTAAAAACCCACTACCGCACAACCGGCCAACAACCGGCCACACAGTACACACACACGGTATATTTTCGAGGGAGGCGGCAGCTCAGTGGTTAAACCTGTGAAAAATCACAGGTTCAAAACCACCACCAAGCTGCCACTAGTGGGCCCTTGAGAGAGGCCCTTAACCCTCAATTGCTCCGTTGTGAGTCTCTCTGGAGAGAGGGCATAAAGAGAGAGTCTGAAGAGCGTCTGGCAAATGCCGTATATTTAAATGTATATTCACATCTACCCCGCATTCACGGTACAGAGGGAGACGTGCACTTGGCTGCGGAGGGAGGAGTGAGGCTCAGAAGGCGCTGGGCTACTGATCAGAAGGTCGGGGGTTCAAGCCGCAACTCTTGGGTCCTTGAGCAAGGCCCTTGACCCTCTGTGCTCCAGGGGGCGCCGTATCATCATCAGCTTCCAAACAAGCTGGGATATGCGAAGAAAGAATTTCACTGTTCTGTAATGTATATGTGACAAATAAACACTTCTATTCTAGGCGTAATTCCTGCAGTAATGCCATTTCGTTTTTCTCTGCAACACATTATAGTTTCGTTTATAAAGGCAAAAAAAAAGAAAAAAGTGAAATGTCAAGAGGGTTTTGTGGCTCCAGTGTCGGAAACGGGTCCAAAAAGGCTCTTTGAGTGGTAAAGGTTCCTGACCCCTGTACTATACTATACTATATACAAACTGTATGCACATAAGAGTATTTTAAGAAAATGTCATTGTTTGTTGCTTTAATTGTGAGAATAAATAAATGAATAAATTATTATTTATATACCCCCCTCCTCCCCCCAACAGTATTAGAGGTGTTCCAACAGCTTGGAATTAATGAGCTCCATTTCCCCGGCAGTCCAGCAGTATCACCTGCTGCATAGAAATAAAACCTGTCATGAGTACAGCTGTGGCGCGCTGCTCACATTCACTTGGTTCGCCGCAGTGCCTCAGAAAAACACGCGCTAATATTCCCTACGAATGACCTTCTTATGGAATCAATAGAACGAGAACCTCTTAGAAAACCGAGTAAATACTGAATGACGACAAAAAAAAAAAGTAAACGGAAATGTCGCGAAGAAAAAAACGCGTCTGCCGGTTTTCAAGAATTGAATCTTTATTGCATTGGTGTATTTATTTCTAATGTATTTAACTGATACTTTTTAAAAAAACGATATTTCATTTTGATCATTTTTAGGTATTTATAGAAATCCAGCAACAGTGAATGAAAACATTCCTTGTGGGAAAAAATGCAAATTCATCCTAAAATAAACAGGAAGAAACTTTTATTTATTAAAAAAATATTAAATATCAATTTTTTTTTTGCAGTGTGCACTAAACAGCTTGGATTTTATTCAAATACTGAGCAGGATGCATTTTTGAGTAAACACACACACACACACTCACACACACACACACACACACACACACACACACACACACACACACACACAGAGAGTCTGGAAGCTGCTAAAAGGTTTGTGCCTTATTTGAAGGTAATATCACCTCCCTTATCCCTGCATTTACAACTCAAACATATGCCTCTTTTAATTAAAAGGCTTCAGCTAGCGAACCCTGACGAGACCCTACCGAGCTTTTCAAAACACTACACATTAGAGGAGGTTTGATATCAGGTTTGCTTTTCATTACTAATTCATGCGCTTATGAAGAGGGCTTTGATGAAATGACTAGGAAAAAGGCCATGGTAGTCTTTCGGCGGATTCAAGCTGAAAATCAGATAAACACGACAGATCTGGTTTTGCAGGGATCCAGACACGCACAGCTCGGGCTCTGCGTTAATGAACTTCGAACTTTCTTTTTTTTTTAGAAAAAACAAAACAGCGTTTGGGTTCGGATCAGAAGCTTTTTTTTCCCACACAGGTAGGACTTTTTGCATGACGTGCCCTACCTGAGACGTTCCTCAGACGAATCAGCATGTGCGTGAGAACTCGCTGTTACTAATAATGCTAATAATGAATGCGCGGATGGAAAATCATACTTGACAAGGCTTGTGATGTTATCACTGAGGGGAGGAACATTTTGACTTGTAGTTAAGGAGAGTGCCATGCAGTAGCCTTGTAGTCGGAGCAAACGAATGGAAAAAACCCAGCAAGACGGCGGAAGGAACATGTGGTGGATTGGGGGAAGAAACGGTAGTTTCAGTAGTAGTAGTAGCAAAACTTTTACGAAGTTTTCTAAATGTCGATACAAAAACGGTCGCGAAATGACGGTGTTTACATTAACCATATCATGCGAGTAAAACAAGTCCACCGATAAGTCATTCAAACAAACAAATGGCGACAGATATAGTATATATCTTACTTTATAAATTCATTCATTCATTCATCTTCTACCGCTTTATCTGATCTTCCCTCGGGTCACGGGGAGTCTGTGCCTATCTCAGGCATCTATGGGCATAAAGGCAGGATATGCCTTGGATGGACACATCGCAGGACACACACACACACATTCACACACTAGGGACAATTTTCCAAGGTGCCAATCAACCTACCGTGCATGTTTTTGGACCGGGAGGAAACCGGGGAACCCGGAGAAAAACCCCTGAAGCACGGGGCGAACATGCAAACTCCACACACACATGGCCGAGACCGGAATCGAACCCGGCCCCTGGCGGTGTGAGGCGAACGTGCTAACCACTAAGCCACCGTGCCCCTTTACTTATATATATATATAACTTTATATATAGTATACCACATATACCATTTGCAATTACAGTTTTGCGAATTAGTCCTTTTTCGCATAGTATAAAAAAACAACCTCTTGCAAGCGTAAAACGTTTTTGAGAATTTGATGCATTTTGTCGCTATTTCAATTTGGCATTTTGAAGGGTAATGGAAACGTGCTAAGTGTTTTAGCTAGCATAACATGCTAGCCTCTAGTATAAATAGACGTTTGACACAGTCTTCAGGCAAATTATTAGTATAATAATTAATAGGACGCACTGTTATAAACACTCAATTTAAACCATGACTAAATTAGGGAAAAGTACAGTTCTACAACTTTCATGAGGTGATGTAGCTCAGTGGTTAAAACGCTGGGTTACTGATAGGGTTTGTTCCAGCCCTGGTATCGCCGATGCTGCCGCTCGTGTCTTTGAGAAAGGCACTTATCCCTCTGTCCACCAGGGGTGCCATATCATTGCTGTACCTTACACTATAACCTCAACTTCCAAAAAAGACCAAAATAAAAGCAATTCTATTCTACATACAACTCCTTGCTAAATAAGAATCTTATTCATTCATCTTCTACCCCTTAATATGACTTCTCTCTCAGGGAACCTGTGCATATATCAGGGGTCTTTGGGCATCAAGGCAGGACACGCCCTGTATGGAATGCCAACCAATCGCAGGACACACACACACTCACTCTAGGGACAATTTTCCAAGGTGCCAGTCAACCTACCTCATGTTTTTGGACCGGGAGGACCAGAGAACCCGGGAACGGTGAGTGGCGGAGGACGGGAATCGAACCCCCAACCATGGAGGCGAACATGCTAACCACTAAACCACTGTGCCCCCTAAATAAGCATCTCTTCACAGGAAACTTTTCCTAAACACTTTTCCTCACCCTCCTCTCTGAGTTTATAAATAAACCGTATTATTTCCGGCCCCCTTCGAACTCCCCCAATGCAACACAACACATCTGTCATGTCAGGTCAAAGGTGTTTCAGCACAAAGTCGCAATAAAAAAAAATACAGATCTTTTTTTTCCTCCCACAAAGACCAAAAACATATTACCATCTTACTTTTTAATATTTTCTAAATATTTCAAACTTTTCCCAACACACCACGCATTAGAAAACGTGGTAAGTCAATCAGATTGTAACCTCCAGACTCCTGAAGCGTGTGGCCAGGAAAAGCATATAAAAGATATCTGATGCTCTGTAGCCCATGGGAACGGCTCCACCGTCTGAGACACAACAATTCTTCCATTCAGACTGTTTTTTTTTTATAGTATTTATTCTGAGAAAACTGAAATAAACAAGTAATCAAAATCTCGGAACTAACTGGATTTTTTCTTTTTGCCCCCCCCCCGACAAATAACATTTAAACACAATCTGCTTTCGCTGGTGACCCCCATAGAAAATAATGTGAAGATGAGGAGTGATTTAATCTCTTAATCGAGGCAGTGAGCGAGTCTGCTGGAGAGGATTTGTAAACAACAGTCAATAGGATCCCCAGGACTTTAACTTCTCTGTGTATGTGTGTGTGTGTGTGTGTGTGTGTGTGTGTGTGTGTGTGTGTGTGTGTGTGTGTGTGTGTGTGTGTGTGTGTGTGTGTGTATGTGTGTTAGCAGTAGAAGAACAGACCTTGCTTTAATACCACGATGCTTTGTGGTAGAGACCAGCCATTCCTCTACTCTAGGTCTCTTCCTCCTTCCATCACATACACTGTCCTCCGCTATCCTGTTTTCTTCATCTAAAGACTTTTCATTGTCAGTCTGTCCTTCCTTTTTACCATCTCTCTCTCCCTCTCTCTCTCTCTCTCTTTCCTTCATTTTCTCTGGGCTGTCGAGGAGTTGCTCCTAGCAACAGGTTGGAGAATGGTGTTGGTCCCAGAGAGCAGACATTACTGTATCTTTCTTGTTTATTCATTCAGTCTGCTGATTCGAACCACGCAACCGTGTATTGTGTATTTAACAATGCGCGGCGAAAGTAAATGCATATACACTAATCCAAACGGGAATATCACAAAGCGCTGTGAACCATCAGGGCCATGTTTGAGGGGGAAAAAAAAGATAGAGGGTTTGAAATATGAATGCTTTTCATTCTGACTACGCAGTATGATACAAACTATACTTAAAATGAAAAAGATATATATATTATTCTGTTAAACTTATGTAATATGGCCTCGTCTAGAGAAATAGTCCTAGTGACGGCATCTTGGTGGTGCTGGGTTTTGATTGGATGACCTTCCATTCAGATAAAAACACTGGGCAAGCGTTACCATTATAGATTACAGATTACAAATGACCCTATTGAAAATGTAATAAGTAGTGTAACTTTTCAACTAGACATGTGACATTTGCTGAAGAAAAAGTGAGTGATGCTTGACGATGTAAACCTTGGCTCCGGGCGCAACTCCTTAGGGACCGGCCGGTTTTGTTTTTACCGATGACTTCAACACCAGAAATTATTCGTGGAGATTTATATACCAAATACATATATACCATTTATATACAGCTATCGTTTCAAAGGGACCGGAATGTCGCACCTGGAATTTTGAGCAGTTGTGGGGTTCGAGAGGCATATCCTTGCGACCCACTCCATACCATCTACGAGTGAATATGCCATATGTGCATGTCAGACGCTCTCAGGGACGAGCTGTGATGCATGAAATTTCGGCCCCATTTGTTTGCTGTGGGAAAAAATTCCCGTTTTTTAGTCCCGGGATCGGAACTCCGCAGGGCGAATCCTTATAAAAGTAATAGCACACGCCGCACCGCTGGTCCACACGGTTTGAGCTATCATCCGTGATGCTGGTGCAAAAACAACGGGACTAGTTAACACAGCAAAAATATGATCATAATCAAATTGTTAAAGCGTGGTTGGGGAGGGGGGGTGGGGTGGAAATACTGTTACTTTTATTTTGTACTTAAATTGCAACCGTCGTTACATGCAGTATTTGGGGAGTAACTAGTTTACATGTACATGTTATGTAATTTTAATTACAAAATAAAAGTAACAGTAATCCGTTATAGTTACAACACAGCGAAAAAACATGTAATTAAAAGACAGTTACTTTAGAAACCGTTGAAGATTACAAATTCCAACGACCACTCACTAACATTACATTTACATTTACGGCATTTGGCAGACGCCCTTATCCAGAGCGACTTACAACTGAGCAATTGAGGGTTAAGGGCCTTGCTCAAGGGCCCACTAGTGGCAGCTTTGTGGTGGTGGTGGGGTTGGAACCCATGATCTTCCAGGTCCAACACCTTAACCACTAGGCTACCACCTCTCAACCGCCCAGCCCCACCTGAAGCAGAAAATATATCTCTACTGCCAACTAGTGGACAAATTAAAGTAATCAAAAAGAAATCAAATGTAATCGGTTACTTCCCTTTTATAAAGTAATTGAAAAGTGACACTACTTATTACATTTTGAATAGGGTCATTTGTGATCTGTAACCTATTACATTTCCAAAGTAACCTTCCCTAACACTGGTAACTAATTATTCCCTGACACAGACCGTTACACAAGCTTGCAAAATTGTACAAATGAACACAAATAAATATGCCTATAGGGAGGTGGTAGCTTAGTGGTTAAGACGTTGGCAAGTTCAAATCCCGCCTGCCACTACGGGGCCTTTGAGCAAGGTCCTTAACCCTCATCCCTAAGACCGTCTGCCCTAAATGTAAACATACAGTACTTTTCACTGATTTTGGTAATTCTCTAAAAATATTATGCTGATATTTGATTTGTAATGGACTTATAAAATGTGTGTCGCCTCATACAAAGTGATCCCAGGATTTCCTCCAGGTCCTCCACAACTGAGCCCAGCCAAAAAATTAAAGCAACAGAACCCTGTCAAACTCTCAAAAATTCATTGGTGAGCTCTTTTTGCAGTGTACAGTGACTTTACAGCCTGCCATCTATTTTTCTTTTTTACAGGATATATACAGTACCTTAAGACTGCTTTTGTCTTGCGTCAAGCGTGCTTCGCCGAGCATCCTGAAGAATGCCTAATATAAACTCCGCACGACGTAAATATTCAAAGCTAAAACGACTGAAGTGCTCAAAGAATTCTCTAGTGTATGCCAAAAGCCAGATTTGAAACATCCAGTATATCAATGTACTTTTATTCCCTTGCAAAGTTTCTGCTTCAATACCACTTTTTGTAAAGTCACCTTGGTTAACGCTCGGGAAGATAGAATATGATCCGCGGAAATCCATTTAATACGGTTAATACGGGTGCCCTATTATGTCAAGAAGGGAAGGTGAGGGTTGGGGGGGGGGGGGGGGGGTTTGGGGGGAGTAGAGCGAGATTTCGTTTGAGATGTATTAATTGTGAATATCGGCACCTGAAATACTTTGCTGACTTCAAACACAAGCCTGATTTCCATAAAGCACTTCCTTACACATAGGGCAGCAGTGGAGTGTGAGATGAAAAAGCATTATTTGCCAGCAGAAAGCAATGCGAGCGCAGGAGAATAAAAACAAATTCCCTTTTGCGTCTTTTAGAAGATGGAGAATGAGCACGGGCAGGAGGAAGCACAAGATGAACAGAGATACACGACAGTAGCTGAGAACAGACGGAATAATCCGAAGGCTCTGTGTAGTGTAGCGACAAGTGGAAGGAAGACGCACCTTCCTCACCCTTCCTCTTACTCTTTTTTTTTTTTTTTTTTATTATGTATACGAATATAGATTGCATCATATTGCATTTATATGAGGTAATTGGACTGAAAGGGAACGACGGCAAATTAGGGAACGAGAACGTAGGGTAAACCGTGGCTGCAGTGCACCCCTGTAGTGTGTCTTATTGTTGCGTCTGCTAGAGCGATGCCTATACTATAATTGGTAATAGAATTCGGTCAATTATTTATGTACTGTATGATTGAACAGATAGCAAGGTTAGAACGGAAAACGAACCGATTGGAAAAGGATGCGAGTGCGTCCACCACCAGGAAGTAGACAATGTTTTATATAAAGACTGCCAGATGCCGGGATGCGACAAAATAAGTCACCTGACTGCTCGTATTAAGTTTCCTGCAGCCTCAAGGGAGTTATATATAGGAAGCGTCTGCATCAGTGTATGATACATTTATCATTATTGCCTGCTCAGGGTCAGCGGTGGTTTAGATTAAGCTCTTACATTTTGGGAAAGACAAGCTAAAATTGTTACAAAATAGCCCGAGCAGGTAGGAATAAAACTAATTGGGATTATACAAAAATAAATAAATAAATAAATAAATAGTTTGGGGCTGTTATAAACAAAAGTGATAAAGAATTGTCACGGCCAGGATTCACAATGACAGCATTTCCATATCTGGCTTTTCCCAATGGTTTCTGGGTACAGTACAGTGATATGATATGATACGTATTAAATGTTGTTAATAATAATAATGATAATAATAAGATTATCATATTATTATACTACTACTACTACTACTACTACTACTAATAATAATAATAATAATTATTATTATTATTATTATTATTATTATTATTATTACAGTTATTATATTATTATAATTATTATTTTATTATTTTTTAATAATTTAATATTATTATAAATATAGCTATAATAATAATAATAATAATAATATATTATTTTATTATTATTATTACTGTATTATTATTATTATTATTATTATTATTATTATTATTATTATTATTATTATTATCTGATAATAATTATTATGATCAAATCCAAATGTAGACACAGGTGCACACACACAAAATAAACACACACACACACACACACACACACACACACACACACACACACACACACATATTATATATATTTTTAGAGACTAAAGATTATACAGATATAATCGGTGTATTGCTAAAGCTTAATCGATCGGCACAGTGGTTTATCCGTCGAAAAAGGTTAACCTGAGTGTTCGTTTTTTCTCATGCCTGAACAGAAACGTATTTCTTAGAGATGTCAAACAGCACACAGAAACATTCTTCTTTAGCTTATTGGAGATAACAGACAAATATATACACACTGGACAAAAATCTGGGCTGAGCTGATTGGATACGAAGTCATGGTGACCAGAAATATGTGCGCCAAGACAAAGATATTCCTTATTTACTTGCATCATAAAGATCCTACAGACACTGAACCGGGAACATGAGGAAAACAGTTTGACGTCCATCTTAATAGTAACAAGCGATATCCTGATTAATAGCTTTAAAGTGTAGTAGAAATGATAGTAGCGACTTGCAATTGAGCAATTGAGGGTTAAGGGCCTTGCTCAAGGGCCCACTAGTGGCAGCTGGGTGGTGGTGGGATTTGAACCTGTAACCTTCCGGTCCAGAGCCCAAAGCTTTAACCATTGAGCTCCCACTTCCCAGCTACAGCAGTGTGGATTGATTTATCCACTTTTCTTCTTCGTTTTACTCTAGTAAGACATCAAAATGGCGTCTCTTCAATTAACAGAACAATTCATGCTGGCGCGTGAACTTCCACCCATACTGCTTTTAACACCTGTAGTGATTCTTCAAAGGTTTCACCTACAACAGTGCTTCCTTGTTCCTTGCACAGTGAAATGTTTCGTGCAAAGCGTGCTGATTAATGGATTTACTGTTACTGAGGTGCGTCGAGAGTTGAACAAACCTTAAACTGAGAGTGTCCCCGGGATTAGTACTTAAGAAGAGAGGTTCGCAGCTTCCATATCCAATTTGCTTTTGAGAAAATTCCACCAACTTCTAGCTTATTAAAAATCCATTCTCCGACGTAAGTCAAGGTTTTATACAAAACATCTTCCGTGTGGAAAATTGGGGAAATAACAAAGGCAGTTATCTTTCTTTAGCCCTAACAATATAAACGTAGAAAGGTACTGAATTTGTAGAAATTTCATAGATTCGAGGTTCACTGTGTTTTGTCCCGCATCTGCGGGTTAGGTAATTGCACGAGAATCATGTTAACACATTACAGCATGCGCCGGCAAAACGAGATAAATTTCTCGATATTTACACAGCATTTGTTGGGATCCTAAAATAGTGCCAGAATCTGCATTGGCTGAGGATTTACATTTACATTTGTGGCACATGGCAGAAGCCCTTATCCAGAGAGACCTAACCCTAACCCTAACCCTAACCCTAGAACTGAGCAATTAAGGGTTAGGGGCTCTCAAGGGTCAACTAGTGGCAGCTTTGAACCTGCGCCCTTCCGGCCCAGAGCCCAATGCCTTAACCACTGCACTACCACCTCCCTATAATGTTTACATTTTACAGAATTTGGTAGACACCCTTATCCAGAACTGAGGACTAATGGCCTTGCTCAAGGGCTCCACTAGTGGCAACTTGGGGGTATTGGTGGTGGTGGTGGTGGGATTTGAACCTACGATCTTCTGGTCCAGAAGATCCAGACCCAATTATTTATAGGCATTTTGTTTTTGTGTTTTCATGCAGTAAAAATGAGAAAAAGATCCCAAATGACTAAAAATGAATTTGTATGGCGACATCTCTATAGATGTATAACGATGCATTCGTTTAGAGGGCCAGTAACATTCATTATGTCGTTTACACAAGCCGCTTCATGACAAAAAAATTGATGCTAAACAGAGAGCAGCTCGAAGACCTTTAACTTGTCACTCATGGACTTGAGGAGTGATGCAAGGCTTCCTGGTGCATATGCAACTGTCCTCTTGAAGTAAAAATTGGTTATTTATTACACTATAATGAGCTAAGAGGACTGACCAGACGCCAACAATATTGACAAGCATAATATTGCAAACTGGTGTGTCAATGTAATTCATTAATTGCAGCTAATCACAACAAACACGTTCTTTATATATATATATATATATATATATATATATATATATATATATATAATATATATATATATATATATATATATATATAGCATATATCTATATAGTGAGAGAGAGAGAGAGATAGAGAGAGAGAGAGCAGAGCTGAGAGCTGAGGACTAGACTAAGTTTGTCCTAGCAACATAAAGTGCATCGTGTGCAACCCGGTGCAAACAGCGCAAAAACAGTGTAAAACAGACAACACCAGACAGTACAGGACAAATACAACAAACACAACCCAGAACCTACTACATATATATATATATATATATATATATATCCGGGTTCCGATTTCCCGTCTCGGCCATGTGTGTGTGGAGTTTGCATGTTCTCCCCATGCTCAGGTTTTTTTTTCGCCGGGTTCTCCGATTTCCCCCCCCCCGGTCCAAAAACATGCACGGTAGGTTGATTGGCACCTTGGAAAAAAAAATTGTCCCTAGTGATGTGAATGTATGTGTGTGTGTGTGTGTGTGTGTGTGTGTGTGCCCCTGCAATGGTGTTGGCATTCCATTCCATCCTGCCTTAATGCCCATAGACGCTTGAGATAGGCACAGACTCCCCGTGACCTGAGGGAAGATCTAAGATATATATATATATATATAGTATATATATATATATATATATATATATATATATATATATACTATATACGGTTCAATGTGCAATTGGATTTAATGTATTTAATAAACAATGCTTTTAGTTTCATTACATCATTTTCTTCACGTTTGTATTGATTATGTCAGAGCAGGTCATGATGATGCATTTCTGAAGTCAGGATTCAATTTGTTGTCTGCTGCCTTATGTAGTGCTCTATGTACAACAGTCCAAATAGTAAATAATAAATGAGTGAGAGAGAGAGAGAGAGAGAGAGAGAGAGAGAGCAATTTTAGATCCAGTGAAAGTGGCCAGTACTTTTTTCTTTTTAACTCCATACAGTATAAGAAAAGATATTGCATATAAAAGAATATAAGTAAGGTACTGCATTTGCCTTATTTCGACCTCTTAGCACATTTTCCGGAGACGTATAATGTTAATGTTCCTATTACAGTATTTATTATAAGAAAACAAACGAGCTCTGAAATCTCTCCAACAGTGTGGCAGGGCTCCAATTATTTAATTCCCCGGAGTAAAATATGGCGTCTCATTCTAGGTTTTAATTAATTAACTTTAGATTAACTGTAACCCTCGTGACATGGTGGAAACTTTTCGCGTTCGTCTTTATGAGAAGTGACTGGGCGCTTGCAAAAAAATCTTGTTATGTCACAAGTCTTTGAAAATCATCTGAGCCATCATTAAAAAAAACAATCCGACAAATATTGCCCTAAGAGCTCTGATTATTTGAATTGTTTATCCTGTAATAAAACTTTTAATTAAGCAGATTGTTCAATATACACTATTTGGACAAAAAACTTTTCTTGCCATATTCGGTTCTTCCTCACTTTTACTACAAAGTTGGAGGCACAACAATAATAAAATTTGTAATAAATAATAAATAATAATATAGGGGCACGGTGGCTTAGTGGTTAGCACGTTCGCCTCACACCGCCAGGGTCCGGGTTCGATTCCCGTCTCGGCCATGTGTGTGTGGAGTTTGCATGTTCTCCCCGTGCCTCAGGGGTTTTTTCTCCGGGTTCTCCGGTTTCCTCCCGGTCCAAAAACATGCACTGTAGGTTGATTGGCACCTTGGAAAATTGTCCCTAGTGTGTGAATGTGTGTGAATGTGAGTGTGTGTGTGTGTGCCCTGCGATGGGTTGGCATTCCATCCAGGGTGTATCCTGCCTTAATGCCCATAGACGCCTGAGTTAGGCACAGGCTCCCCGTGACCCGAGGAAAGATCGGATATAGCGGTAGAAGATGAATGAATGAATGAATGAATAAATAATAATAATAATAATAATAATAATAATAATAATAAAATAATAATAAAAATAAAGTTTACAAATAATAGTAGTGTATTTAGTTATAAAATAGGTGAAACCTATTCGGCTAAATAGGCTTTTTAAAAAAAAATATTGTTATTATTTTATTGACTTATTTATTAAGCGCACCAGATGGAGCTGCATTATTGAATGCACAATAGACTGCGATATTAAAGAGGAAAAAAAATAACTATATGTGCAGCAAATCACATAATCGTCTACACGCTGTTTTGGTATGTTTATTTTTAATATGTTACTGATATATATATATATTTAGCATTATAAACATATACACACAATTTGTACCACTACTGGCCTTAAGTCTTATTTTGGCTCAACATTTGTTAAAAATCAATATTTGATTTTAAAAACGTGAAAATCATAAGCGTCACAATGCAACCGTGCGTCGGCTGAACTAATAATGATGTCACTATTCAAGCCTGGTGTGCATTTGTTATCTCCGATGTACAGTCCTCGACTCTAATCCGACTGTACAATATGGAGAACCTATTTGGAAAATAAATAAAGAAACCAAACAAAGAAAAGCAAAAGCAATACTACAGCACATGTTATATATAATTCATACATTCAAAATCAGGATTTTTTTTTTTTTATTTAGGCGCATGTTCAACATGGACGTGGGTTATTATACGACCCGCTCAGCTTGGCGGCAAAAAAAAAAAAAAGAAGCTAATAGTTTGAGTTTCTACAGACGTGTGGCAACTACTAAATGGGGGAAAAGGCGACTCCAACATAGCATAACTCACTGCGTTTATCCACGGCGCCGCACGCCTGCTGACATTTTCCACAAAATACAATTTTCTCTACACCACTTTCCTTGCCTCTTGGGTGGTGGACGGAGAAAAAAAAAATCAGAAAACAACACTCAAATATTCTTGTGCAAATTCTTATGACAATACGAAAGGCCAAGTCCGTCCAACCAGCCATTCTGACAAAGACAAACAGTCACATTTGGAACGTTGTGCAGTGTGTAGTACACACAGCTTGTTACAAGCAGGTGTCATTTCTGCCTCGGTCTTCCGGTTCGACCCGGAGTTCTATTCTCGGTATGGATTCCCTTCCACTTCCCAAAAAAAAAAGATTGTAGTAGTATTACACTAAATTGCCCTAGGTGTGAATGTGAGTATGTGTGTGTGTCATACCCAGTGATTCAGTCCAGCATGTAGACATGCCAAGAGTGAGTTACATGAATGCCAAAGTCCAATAAACATGCAATTTAGCACGACACAATAAACATCAGTATGACAACATGAGCATTATATATATGGATAGTGTACAACTTACAACCTGTCAGGAAATTGACATTTGTTTTTTTGTTTTTTTTTCTGCACGAGGTACGCTGCTGTATTAACACAGTAATAGTTTACAGCCTGCTTAACCCATCTTTAGGGTTAAAAAAAAAAAACACTCTCCATAATCACATCTGCATAATTGTGTTTATTCCACCTCTGTGCCGAATGTGCCGGAATTCGATTCTGAAACATAATTTAAGTGAAATGAAATGTCAGAAGCGCAGGAATACTCAATTAGCCACATTCACTCAATCGCACTTTGATGTCCTTATACTTATTTCATCCAGAGATAATGTGCGAATGTCCCCGGGAGCATCTCATAGCATGTCCTGATAGACCAGCGTCTCTGCTGCTTTAGTCAGGCAGAGCGACAACAGGCAAACAAAAAACGTATAAACGAAAACAAAAACAAAAGGTCCTTGCTGCACTCGTTTAGCTAATGGCTAATAGCTAATTGTTTGGCTAATGGCTAATCGCTTAGCTAATGGGAAATGGTAAGGTGTTGGCCTCTGGACTGAAAAATCACAGGTTCAAACCCCACCACCACCACCACCACTAGTGGGCCCTTGAGCAAGGCCCTTAACCCTCAGTTGTAAGTCACTCTGGATAAGGGCATCTGGAAAATTCTGTAAATGTAAATGCTAATCAACTTCCAGACATATTGTTGTGGGCTACATGCGCTAATATTTACTCTGTGCTTATAACTCCAGTCACGCATGTGCTGCTAAATCTCCTCTCCGGAGATCGAAATTCTGTCAACATGACGCCTGACTACCACTACCTAGGCAAAAGATAATTCCTTTGTACCTAACCTTAAGTCTATTGATCCATGAACCTCGGTTTAGGGAAACATTTTCAGAAGCAGACGTGATGCATTGAATTCAGCAATACCTGCGTGGCTTGCTTATCAGACATTTCATTAGCATAGGGAACGACAGAATGCGAATGTGTCTCAGCGCTTTCCTTACAACTTAGTTCCAATTATTTGTTGCTTGTGATAGGTTAATTGTGAGCACAGGCACATGTCCCGTTAAAAAAAAAACAAACGGTGTGCATGCACAGTAATGCATTTTACCAGTGCTATGGGTGAAGTAAGATGGGTAGATTTTATTTTTTATTTTATTTTATTGGCTGCTATATTACAATTAAAGGTCAAAGAAGATCTCGAGTGTCAGATTTTTTGTGTTCTTTCAGAAGAGTGTTCTTTCTTTCGATCACGTTTTGGAAGGTATTAATTAACATATACCAGCAACACCGCACAAGACAAGGCTGCTTTGATTCAATATTCAAGCAATCACCATTTGCACATTTTTAATGTTGCTCAGGTGCTCATTATTCAAATTAATGCTATACGCTTGTATTGTGCTAATTAGATTGAGTAATCAATTATATCGGGACAAATTAAAGTGATTAACTAAAATTAAATTCATTGAAAATTGAAAAAAAAGTTGGACTTTTAGTAGAAAAAAAATTCTATTTAATTGTTCTGCTTATTTTAGAATACCTGCAATTTAACAAATGTCTTTATTCCGTCCTTTACTCATTAATTCCATCGATGTACGAGAATTGTCAGGTTTTCCCCTTTTAAGAGAAATTACAGAAGTACACGCTGAAGAATTCATATTCATATTCAATTCATTCGTAAGACTGAAGAGAAAATAATTCTTAAAAATGTGTTAAAAGTGAGAGGTACTGTGCAAAAGTGTTAGGCAGGTGTGAAAAAATGCTGTAAACAAAGAATGCTTTGGTCATTTTTGATTGGTCATTTTTGTCCAATTTTTTGGGGACATTTTTTTTTCATTCATTCATCTATCGCTTTATCCGATCTTCCCTCGGGTCACGGGGAGTCTGTGCCTATCTCAGGCGTCTATGGGCATTAAGGCAGGATACACAATGGATGGAATGCTAACCCATCGCAGGACACACACACACACATTCATACACTAGGGACAATTTTCCAAGGTGCCAATCAACCTACCAGTGCATGTTTTTTTTGGACCGGGGGAGGAAACCGGAGAACCTGGAGAAAAACCCCCTGAGGCACGGGGAGAACATGCACAAACTCCACATACACACATGGCCGAGACGGGAACCCGGACCCTGGTGGTGTGAGGCGAACGTGCTAACCGTGTCCCTTTGGGGACATTTTTTTAAAAATCTAAATCAAATCAATATTTGGTGTTTAGAAGAACTAGAAGTAGTGGAAGTGATGGCACGACCCCCAACCAGAGTCCTGATCTTTACACCTGCCTAAAACTTTTGCACAGTACTCTATATAAAAATCTGAAGTTGCATTAATAATGTGTCTCTGCTTCACAATCCCAATGGCTAATTTTCCTCCCAATATTTTTCTCCCCTTAACTGCACGTTTTCCCACTAAATTAGCTTCTAGCAGAAGCATTTTTGGCTTTTTACATTCTGTGCTTCCGCTCCACAGTGTTACTTTAGTGATGTCACCTCTGTGCGCACCCACTCAAATCTACAGAGCGAGAGACTGCTGCTATTCAGGGGTAAAACAATTTCAGTGCATCCTTATCCCTGCGTTTTTTTTTTATATAAGCTGTTCTCTTAGTGAAGCCTTTCACAATGGGTTCATCGTGGAAACGTGCATCACTTTAAGATTGAAATATGATTGCAGCCCTGTTCATGAGCGCTAGTCACATATCTGTAAACTCAAAATGTCATGTGATCACTGCAAAAATGTAGACGGTCATCTGTTGCTCCCCCCGTTACTGTAGGAAGAAAACTAACAAGGACAAGCCAAGTATGACTGTAATGAGCGTTGAGTGGAAGAATGTGGTGTGATTGCGGTAGCCGTAGATGTCGATAGTTGCAAATGTGTTATTTAAATCAAGGTTTGTGATAAGAGCCGAGGCGCTGCGGATTCTAATCAAAGCAGGTCAACAACAGGTGTGTTGGTAAGGAAGGCAAAATCAATGTACATCGACTACAGCATGAATCCAGATGTCTGAAAAGATAAAGCCAACAGAGGCTTTGTGTACTTTTATGGAGACGGTCCCTTTCGGGAACTTGAGCTGCATTGGTAATGCTTTGAGAATGCTTCATTGTGTTGTGCTCTGAAATTGTATGAAATATTTTTTTAGAGCGACGGAAGTGAATCATCGGTGCATGACGTCATGACCAGGAAGCATAAAAGACATGCCGCTACCTTCTATGTGTTTAGTAAGTACTCTATGTTTCTGTGTGAATTGTTGGTCTATGGTTTGCTTGAAAAAAAATATATCTCGTTGCGTTCAGGAGTTATAGCCATTTGTGTCAATGTGGCCCCGCCAACTTTGAACATTTAGGTGAGCCGTGCAACGCTGACTCGAAAGTTCAATGTGTTTTTTATCTAATTATCGATAGGCTGTCTAATTATTGATAAGTCTACCGCACTTTTCTACACTGGTTTTGTGCCGATGCGGAATAAAAACCTAGGACTAGGGTGCAACAATGGGTTTTCAACATAACCCATTTTTACAGAGAAACCGGACTTTTCAGCCTGAAAATGTCAATGATGATTTTCTGCGTTTTGACCCAAGGATTCCGAACATATGTAAGTTTTGAGTGTACGATAAATTTTCACTGAGCTATAACCAAAAATGATTTTTGGGGATTATAGCCCCCTCCCATGTCAAAATGGCTTAAGACTTTTGTCAGCCTCTCCCCAAATTGACCATCCACCATCTGTCCAAATTTCAAGTCTCTAGGACTTACGGTTTGGTCTGCATGATAACTTTTAGGGAATAATAATAATAATAATAATAACAACAATAACAACTACGAGCTTGGACCCCTAAAAACAAGCTTTCAGGCCAGGTCCCTCCCGACAAACATGCTTTGCTTGGTAGCTCTTTTAACAAATGATAGTGAAAGGAAGCACTTTCGCTAGCTTCTCTCGTGGCTCCGGTCCCGTTCGCTGTTGAAAGAGACGGCTGATGTTGTGGAGTCGGCAAATAAATCTGTCAGAGGGAATGAGACGGGGCATCCCCCCTTTCTCCGTCCTCACCTGCCAGATCCTGAGCTCTCTCGCTGGGTTTGGAAGCATGCCTTCGGCAGTTTCTTTCCCACACGAAAAGCTCCCATTTGTATGTGAGAACTCATAATAGACCCTATGAGACCCCATAACAGCCCCCGGCCCCACAACACTGACCCAGTCAGGGCAGAGCGCACCTGACCCAGTGAGTACCTCTGTATCTTCTGGCGCACCCCTCTTTGACAATTTGTGACGGTGCGTTTGTCCACCCCCCCTCTGACCTTTATCAGGTTTTACAGCCTGGACAATTCCTCTCCTGGCTCTTCTGTACTTCGACCTAGCTGTGTCAATCCACACTAGACAGGCTTATGTAACCCGGTTTCCAGGGGGAATGAGACACTGGGTCGCTTTGCCTGCAACCCCGTGGTTTTCATTTCCACTTGAAGCTGGCGTTGGGTCTGTCGCATATGTCTTTATACTTCCTGGTTGTGATGTCATCCGCCTGTGACTCACTTCCATTGCCAGAAAAAGGAGACGAGACTGAAGCATTCCAAAAGCCGTACCCTGCGTCAGGGAACCGGCTTACGTAACTAATCTTGCGACAATGTCTGGTATCTGAAATGCATCTCCACCACGTCTTCATCTAAACTATAGCAGTACAAACACTCCAACAAAGAAAAAAAAAGTGTTGAATTCTCTCTTTTTGTCCTTGAAACTTACGTAATCATATACACAACACAGATCCCTAGAGAGCTTGTTACCTGATATGTGTATGTCAATGTTTGCGTCGTTATATTATACAGTACACGTCAGGTTGCTTTATAAATCTTGAATAGCACACTTACTAGAGTGGGGGAAAAAAAACATCATCCCATTCTTGTTCCTTCCTGTTTCCGTAATTCCCCCAGTCTTCCCAGTTAGGGTTGCAAAGGCAAGTGCTTTCCTAGTGCCGGGCTCAAGCCTGGATAAATGGAGAGGGTTGCGTTACGAAGGGCGACCCAAGTATAACATGTGCCAGACCAAATATGCTATCCCCCTAATGGGAGCCGAAAGAGATGATGATGAGTGACCTTTGCAGCCCCTTGGTATTACCAGCTTCAGCTAACCCAGTACTTCTCAATTATATTTATTTTTATTTGTTACACCACCCTAGGAAGAAGTTTCACTTTTCACGACCCAACCAACGCCCCCCCTACCTGCTCCCCCAGCTGTTGACCGGGAGGGATCATGGGTTGGCGAGGCGTCACATTCCCAATTGTCCACCTGGGGTAGGGGAGGGGAGGTATTCTAATAGTGTAAGGGATTATACTAGATTGTGGTGCGGCCACGCCCCACTATTTGAAAAACACAGAGATAACCCAAGTGCTGAACTCAGTAAACCTGCCAACTACAAAGGGACGTTGACATTCATTCCCTTAAAATGCTTTCTCAGTTCTTTCAAGCATCCAGTGCAGTATTTGTCCCTAGTGTATATTAGGATAAATCCTGGGCAATCTGGAGAGGGGGCTGATGGGCTAAATCATAGGAAAGGTTTTTATTAGGCATCAAACGCCCTGCAATATTTTTGCTTGTTGGATGAAAAAGCAAGAAAACGACGGAAAGGCGATGAGAGACAGCAAAGACACCGCCGAGCAAAGACAGTAAGTCATCCAGAGTGAGACGAAGGCAGATATTGATCCCTTTTCTACTTTGAGGACTGGTGCAAACAGTCACAGCAGAATCCACAAAACAGAGACAATAAAGATCCCAGAGCCCTCATCCCCTTCCTTCTTCACCAGTTCCATCCATCCTTCCTAAAGTAGTGCTTCTACAGAACTATAGATCTCCTTAGCCTTATTGAATTGCTCACCAAAACCAAAGCATCACAACAGGCAGGACGAAACTTTGTGGGCATCAATTTATTAAGAAATGTGACTTGGATTTCACTTTTTTGCTGTCAAATCAATATGAAAGAAAGAATGAAAGATATATATATATATATATATACTCAATATATAACATATGACACTCAATCAAAATGCATCTTATCCTTTGGTAAGGTTACTCTTAATAAAAGGTAATCTATTAACTATAAAAGATAATCTAGATAGAGAGAGAATAACTATTGAGATATATATATATATATATATATATATATCTATATATATATATATATATATATATATATATATATATATAGATATATATATAGTAGGAATAGATAGATAGATAGATATAAATAGATATATAGATAGATAGATAGATAGATAGATAGATAGACAGACAGATAGACTGCACAAGAAAAAATAATATATCTACAAAAACTATACATTACTAATAGCAATAAAGCTTTCAGAAATAGTAACAATGACCAAAAGCGAAAAAAAGAACAATAAAGACCAGGATTGTAAAAAGGACGGTAAATAATAAATACAACATATGTGTGCTAATAATAGTATGTAAAGATTGCTGTACTGTAGTGTCTTCATCTGTCACACAGAAATAAGCTGTTAATAAAGTGTCATGCTGAAAGTTAAGAAGTTTCCTCAAAACTTCCCTATGGCTGCGGAACTGAACTGAACTCTGCTGAATACAGGAACTTATTTTCCCACCAAAATTGCTCAGACCTCTCTGTCTTTATCGTCTAAATAAACGATGTGTATATTTGCATTAAATAATTAAGTCACTGACATATGCTTTTATCACTCTATTAACATTTTAATCGTTTTTAGTACTCCAATCAGTGGGCATGGATCATGTATGTATCATATAAGACAAAATATTTGTGTAAATGCGATGACTGCCTTTTACATTATGCAAATCATTGGGACGCCAAACAGTGAAAAAGTGGAGAAACGTTTCGGGTTACTTCAAACTAAAACACAAAGAAATGAATAGAATAAAATAAAATATAATAACCTTTTATTTGTCACATATACATTACAGCACACTGAAATTCTTTCTTTGCATATCCTAGCTTGTTTGGAAGACGGGGTCAGAGCGCAGGGTCGGCCATGATACGGCGCCCCTGGAGCACAGAGAGTTGAGGGCCTTGCTCAGGAACCCAAGAGTGGCCCCAATTACAATTGCAATTCCGACCTCAGTTTCTAGTGACTTTCTCTACACGGACACTGCGGAGGAACTTTTTGAACGCACTGTATTTTAATATGTCGTGGCAATTAAATGGGGTTAGATTTCACTGATATATTCGTGTACAATTTCAGGAATAAAATGAGGATTTTTCTCAAAAGATAAACAAATTCCTTGCTCATATTAAGAGACCTGTCTCATTCTATCCCGTTCTATTATTATTGCTCTTTAATAAAGAAAACAAATTTCTTATTATTCGATTATTCAATGGGATATTCTTTAGAATACTTGATTACTAAAATCATCAATATTAACAGCCCTAGTTGTTATAATAACCTCTACTCTAGTAAGAAGATAGTAGAATGTACTTGTAAAGATACAGTGTGTGCTCATTCCGCCACAAAGGCGTCATTAAAGTCAGGTAGTGATATCGGCCCGGGGCGCAGTCATTGTTCATTCAAGAACTTCCACTCCAAACCATGTAATTCTTTTTTTTTTATTTTTTTTTATGAAGCTCACTTTTGTACATTCTACAAATTCCATCCTAAAATATCATATATACTTGTGTACAGTTTTAAAAGACAAAAACAGTCCTGGTGTTTTTCTCCACATGATGTAAACACCGAATGAATTCAAACGAAATGAGAAAGATAATATTAATAATAAAGTAAAAACAGCCGTTACGGTACACACTACGTGTGAAACAGTGGGACTTTGTGCGAAACACAGGTGTGAAAACTGCCTCGTGCCAAGCAGCAAAGAAACTTTACTTTAGAAGATTTTACATTTACAATCCCTGAAATATCAGCAGCGTTGCGTTTGCAGCCAAAAACCTTGTGTGACCTTATCGGACTCAGCATGGTCCTGCTGACACCATTCCCGTTTTGCATAGCAGTCCATGATGACAATAGTTTTCCTTGCTTAAATGCAGATTGTTGCTACGCACATCCAAAGGGTGAACCGGTTGAAGCTTTATAAAAGAAATCCATTAGGTCAAGACAGTTAAACATCAGAGTCAGGGAGGAAAAAAAAACAACAAAAAAACAAAACAAATGCAATGGCATTTTAAGCAGGCTGATGTTTGGCCCTTTTCTCTACTGCATAATGATTCACCATAAGAGCACAAGAGGGAAGGCAAATGTGACAGAGATAAATGAAGAGGTTTGATTATTAAAATGTATTCTGGGGTAAAGGCACCACTTTTGTGCCAAAAGAGGTGTTGTTACCTTTCTATCTATCTATCTATCTATCTATCTATCTATCTATCTATCTGATATATATATATCTTATATATATATATATATATATATATATATATATATATATATATATATATATATATATATATATATATATGTGTGCTCTTACAAGCGAATGACATCACAAATATATACTAGCTGCGCATTCACAACAGGTACGAGCTCCTCACTATATTAGCATATTTTACTGTATGGAACCTTACGCAAGAGCATCGCATTCCCAAATCCGTATTATGGAAGCGCATTTTTCTTTTGTGGATGCAATGCGCTTCTGTATAACCTAAACGTATCACCAGTTTATATGGAAAAGCAACAGGAACAGAATTCTTAAAGGAGCCACGTCCCATATTTTACAATTAAAGCAACCACTAAACAAGTAACATTGAAATTAACCAGAAATGAATGTTAAAATAATAATTTCCAGAGTAAAATAAATAGTAAATAATTAGTAATTGTATTAAAGGGAGAGATTTCGAGAGAAATGTATATAATTATAACATCTGTTACAGTTTGATAGTGTATTAGAAACATGAAGTTTTTTTCATTTCATTCAAGTATTCATATGGTATATATACATACATATCAAAGTCAGATTAAAATCAAACTTTAGACAAAGGATTTGAACAATATTTGAAAATACACAGAGAGAGAGAGAGAGAGAGAGAGAGAGAGAGAGAGAGGAGAGAAAGAGAGAGTGAGAGTGAGAGAGAGAGAATCATATCCTTCACCTACATTCATGGATGTAGTGACACACATCTCTGTGAGGTGAAGTTAACATTATTTATTACTCACAAATCGTTTACCTTGTGATCTTTATTTGATTTAAATCAACAGTCATTTTTACTGTAAGTCGAACACTTTTTGTAACGGTGGCTCGAAAAACCATTGCTGTGCTACACTTCACCGCCTCCTTGCCTTTTAGAAATACTAAATTCTAGCAAGCCTACAACATTAAGAACATGCACTGAAGTCAACGTCCGTAAGAAAGAAACGTGCGGTATATTTCTTAACACGTATTTGGATATGAAATGATTTTTGGAAGTGGTGTTAATTTTGATTTATCTGTGCTCTCAGCTAATCCCAACAGACCGCATCCAGTACAAACCATGGTCCGGTAACAACCAGCGACAGATGTTTAATAAAACGATAACCGTTTGGCTATTGTGTTTAAACACAGTCGCTTTGACTGTAATTAACGTGGGCAGTTTATTTAAGCGAAAGTGCTGTTGCTCACTATAAAGCCGTTACAATACAACATACTGTAGCTCAAAACCACAATGAAGTGGCGAGTCCATTCAGTTTCAATAGGCATTTCCTCACTCACCTTTCTAAACTTTTTTTTTCCCTCTATTCTGTCTAGATTTTTCAGCAATTATATTCTGCCCAGGTGTCATGAGTTTTTTTTGTGTTTGTTGTGGTGTGTGGTGTGTGTGTGTGTGTGTGTGTATTCTATTCCAAATTTTAACAATGCAACAAAAAAGAATAAAAAAAAAAAAAAAAAAAAAAAAAAAAAAAAAAACAGCCAGGCAAAAAAGGCTGCTACTTATAATGAGGTGTTCCAGCATTTCACTTTTTACTCAAAGATCACTGACTTACTTCTTTGTTCTGACAAAGTTGTTTAAAGCTGAATCACAAACGAACCGCTACCGGAAATTGAAAAAAAAAAAAAAAACCTCTCTCACGCTTTCATGGTACAGCAAATATCCGTTTTGACGAGGGACAATTTTATGTGTCCGACAGCTGTTTTAACGTGCTGCATCATCAGATTCTTTTTAACTGATTAGTAACCTTCCTCACAGCAGATGTTCGTCATAAAACCTCACCTAAACGTTTACGTGGTGCGGCGCGGCATGTTTATTCTGATTTGGCAGATTTACTAATGATGGCGCTGTATTCGTGGCCAGACGGATGAGCCTGCTGGCTGCTGATGTTGGGAAAACACGGGCCCGACCCGTCAGCACGCACACGTTTTTTTTTTTTAAAGCGGAACCGCTTTCTCATCTGACTGAATTTTTTTTTCTTCTTTTTTCAAGTGTGCTTTAAGGCAAACTAACAGACTAACATACAAACACAGGCGCATATGCACACTGTTATCGCTTTGGCTCTGACTTTGATTCGATATCACAGCGCACATGCCTCCAAACATGCATCCACCAAAGCACACACATACACACACACACTTTGTAAAGCTTTGGGAAGTGTTGTGTAGTTATACACTTCTGACAGATTAATAACAACTGCCAATGATCTTATCCTCTATGTAGGCTCGTGCAAACCCATTACTTTTCTGTTTGCCGTCTTTCGACAATTAACTAAACCCGACCCGAGTATGCGTTCGCTACTGAGCCAATACTCGTGTCGTTCTTGGGATTGCAAAGGGGGTGTGTGTGTGTGGGGAGGGGATGTCTTTCAGTCGATGCAGCCGTATTTACCCAAAAGTGGGTACTCAAATATTCAATCAAGGAGGAGAAAATTGCATTTCACCTTATCTGCTGTAGCTGCTCGGCCAAGAGGGGGCACAGAGTTAATGGCAGACCTTCCCTACCTCCTCCATTCATCTCCCATAATCCTTTTTTCTATTGCTTTGCTCCACCTGTAATTACACACAAGGCTGATATTTGCCAATACGTCTAAATGGGATAATGAGCGACAGTAAATCGCACGAAAGCGCCGCACGACTCTCACAACACAAGAGCGACATCACCAGTTTGCCCGTTGTCAAAAAAATAAATGTAACACCTTCCAAAATGATAATTATTCGGATAACAACTTGTGTACTGTTTGGAAAAGAAAACAGAGCATTCGTTCATCTTCTACCACTTTGTCCGACTTTTCTCTTGGGTCGCTGGGAACGTGTGTTCTGTGTTCTCAGGCGTATTCGGGCATCAAGGCAGGACACACCCTGTATGGAATGCCGACCCATCGCAGGGTCTCACACACACACAAACGGAACAATTTTCCAAGGTGGCAATCAAGCTACCGTGAATGTTTATGGACAGGGAGGAAACCAGAGAACCTCGAGAAAAACCCCCTGAGGCACTCGGGCAAACTCCATATAGGTGGGAATCGAACCCCCAATCCTGGAGGTGTGAGGCGAACATGCTATTAAACCACCATGCCCCTGGGGGGGTGGGGTGTATATATATATTGTCACAATGGGCCTCTGCCCCATCTACCAAGATGGGAAAGCACTCCAAACTCAACGTCATAACAGAAGGCAGAAGGATTGTGCAAGGGTAGCGCAACCCGGATAGCGTCCTCAACGAGACACAGCTGGAGCTTATCCCAGAGTGGCACTTTCATTATCTTCAATCCGGCGGATTCTATAAAAGGCCGTCAGACGGCGATTGAGGAGGAGAACGTCTGGGCTCCCAACTAACGGAGCTTGTTTCTTCTCCCGACTTCCCACTACAGGTGAGACGGCTGATGTGGATGCGGAATTCCCGCCAGGCCCTTTGCAGTGCCTGGTATCTAGGAGCATCCACAGCCCTGCAGCAGGAAATTAGCCTGACCCATACACGCTGATGGAGATCTGGATGACGAAGCCGCCAATTGATCGGGACCTGACGTCGGAGAGCGCATCGAGAGATCTCCGCGTTCCCTTTCCCGCTCCAGCCACTCCTCCACTGATCCCCCAATAACAGACACTTTCTCTCTTTTTTTTTGTTTCACTATTTTTCCCCCAGTTCCGACTCTCCTGGCCACTATATATATATATAATATATATATATATATATATATATATATTTTTTTTTATTTTAATTATTATTATATATTATATATATCATATGTATTATATATTGTCACGATGGGCCTCCGCCCCATCTACTGAGATGGGCAAGCGCTCCGAACTCAGCACATTGTCGGGCGGCAGAACGGTTGCGCAATCGCCGCGCCACGTCTGAGAGAGGCGGGGCGTCATCAACAAGACTCGGCTGGAGCTTATCCCGGAGTGGCGCCTTCATTATCCCAAATTAGGCGGCGTGTATAAAACGCCCTCGGACGGCGGTTGTCATCGGAGAACGTCTGGGCTCCCGACTAACGGCGTGTATGTGCCTTTTTCTCCCGACCTCCCACTACAGGTTAGACGGCAAGCGCGGACGGGAAATACCCGCCAGACCCTCGCAGTGCCTGATAGCTGGGAGCTTCCACAGCCTTGCGGCAGGAAACGAACCTGACCCCTACGTGCCGATGGAGATCCGGAGAACGAAGCCGCCCACTGGTCGGGACCCAACGTCGGAGAGCGCGTCGAGAGATCTCCGCGCTCCCTCTCCCGTTCCAGCCACTCCTCACCTGATCCTGATCCCCCAAATATTGGACACGAACATTTTCCTTTTTTTATTCTTTTTTTTTGTGTTATTTTTAATAAACACTCGTTTCGCACCCCAGTTATGCCTCTCCTGCGCCTGTGTTCAACCCGAAGCGGCGAGCGAGTCGCCACAATATATTATATGCTGTAATTCTTACATTTCTTTCAAAAAATTATTTCTCTCCATTTATTTTGCTCTTTTACTGCCACTTAATGGGCACATTTGTATGTGTTGTTTAAGCTCAGAAGCATTTGCACTCGATCCAAATACACTACAGAGTCAGACATCCCTGAAAGAAGCTCCACTGTAGTCATCAAGATTTGGGGCTGTGTATAATCTGTAATTTTGCCATTGTCTCCAAACCAGTGTCACGGTGTCCCTCTCTCTCTCTCTCTCTCTCTCTCTCTCTGTCTCTGTCTCTCTCTGCCTCACTCATCCCCTGGCTCGCCCCCGCTCGTACCACACACACACACACACACACACACACACAACATTCCCTCTATCTCTCTCTCTCTCTCTCTGTCTCTGTCTCTCTCTGCCTCACTCATCTCCTGGCTCCGCCCCCGCTCGTTCCACACACACACACGCACTCAATCACACTACTCAGATCAGGTGTTCCTTATCCCAGCTCCTTTTCCATCTCCCCTTTAAATAGCCCGGCTCTCCCTTCATTCCCTGTCCGGGCTCGTGACTCTTTGGTTAGTGTCGCGGACCCGCTCCAGATGTTTGTGATCTATATGCCTAACCCCTTCTATGTTTCCAGTCTGGTCCTGTTCCCGCTTCCTCCGGCTCCTGATCCCACGGACTCCCAAGTCCGCTCCGGATCTCCTTCCCGTTTCACTCGGCTCCAGAATCCGGACTTCCAAGTCCGCTCCTGAACTTCCGGTCCTCCAGAGACCACGGCGCGCAGCGCGCAAGGCTCTCAAGCCTGTCTGGCCGCTCCTTTGAGCGGCGTCTCTTTTGTTGTTTCGCTTTTATAAATAAATCCTTTGTTTTCGGAAGTCTGGTTTCCCCGTGTGTCTGTGCAGCGCACCACACCACCGTTACAGAAGCCCGGACCAGAACAGCTCAACCCGGAAGTCGCGTTTCCGCCGCGGCTCGGAAGCCGCGACCGCGACTGCCGAACCCGGAAGTCGCGGCTCCGCCGCGGTACGGATAGCGGAGTGAGCCGAACCCGGAAATAGCTGCTCCGTCGCGATCCAGGTTATTTTTTTCATTTTTTCCATTTTTCCATTTTTTCCTTTTTGTTTTTCTCACAGACGCACGGGCGCCACATGTTTCTATGCCCGATTGACACGTTCCGGGACACGCCCCCCTCGAAGCCCGCGATTGCCGCCATCACTCCCCCCGCGCCTACGCCGGCTCGGAGGAAGAATGCCACGCCTTTCTGGTCCGCTGTATGGAAACTTTCAGCCAGTACCCACACCGATTCCCAACCGAGCGTGCCAAGATTGCTCACATCGTCTTTCAGTTGACAGGTCCCGCGCTTCGTTGGGCAGGTGAAGTCTGGGACCAGGGAGAACTTTCTACGCAGTCGGCGGATGGCCTTATGGACTGGATCTGGGAGGTTTTCGGGGGGAGCTCTCCCAAGAATTTTTGGGGGGGGCGACCTACCGCGTTCCAGTGCGGCGGCTACTCTCAGCCCAAGTCAGCGTGCGCCGAGACCTGGCCCGGCGCCAGGCTGCGGGCCCGGCCAAGAGCAATGGGCCAACATGGTCCGGAACTGCGGCCAAGCCAAGATGGCCGCCCCGAACCTGCGGCCCCAAGCCACTGGCCGCCGAACCTGCGGCCCAGCTCAAGATGGCCTGCGTCCTGCTAAATGGCCGCCGATGGCGCCGAACTGCGGCCCAGCTAAAATATGGCCGCCGAACCTGCGGCCCAGCGCAAGCATGATGCCGCCGAACCTGCGGCCCAGCCCACCCCAGCGCAAGATGGCCGCCGAACCTGCGGCCCACCCAAGATGGCCGCCGAACCTGCGCCAAGCAAGATGGCCGCCGAACCTGCGGCCCAGCTCAAGATGGCCGCCGAACCTGCGGCCCAGCTCAAGATGGCCGCCGAACCACGGCCCTGCTCAAGATGGGCCGCCGAACCCTGCGGCTCATGCAAAAGGGCCTCCTCCGAGCCTGAGGACACGCCCCGTAGGGCCCTCCGAGCCTGAGGACACGCCCCGTAGGGCCTCCGAGGCCGAGGACACGCCCCGTAGGGCCTCCGAACCTGAGGCCCGTATGCCCCGTAGGAACGCCGTGGGGCCTCCGAGCCTGAGGACACGCCCCGTAGGGCCACCGAACCCGAAGAGGATGCCGTGGGGGTCTCTGAGCCCGAGGAGGATGCCGGGGGGCCTCCGAGCCTGAGGACAGCCCCATTAGGGCCTCCGAACCCGAAGGAGGATGCCGTGGGGGTCCGAGCCCGAATCCCCTAGGTTCCGCCCAGGTCCCGTCTCCTCCTGTCCGCCCAGTCACGTCAAGGGTCCCGCCCAGTTCCGCCCAGGTCCCTTCTCCCTTTAGTTCGGTTCCTCCGGTTCCTTTAGTTCAGGTCCCGCCTGGCAGTCCCGCCCAGGTCCCGTCATCGCCTGGACCAGTCCGTGTCCCTGTAGTTCTGGTTCCGCCTGTTCCGCCCAGGTCCCCGTCCTCCTCCCGCCAGGTCCTTCTCCCTTAGTTCGGTTCCTCCTGTTCCTTTGTCAGGTTTCCTCCTGTTCCGCCCAGGTCCCTTCTCCCTTTAGTTCAGGTTCCTCCTTTCTTTAGTTCAGGTCCCGCCTGTTCCGCCCAGGTCCCGTCCTCCGCCTGTTCCACCCAGGTCCCCGTGTCCCTGTAGTTCTGGTTCCGCCTGTTCCGTTAGCTCAGGTCCCGTCCTCCTCTGTTCCGCCCAGGTCCCCGTTTCACCCAGGCCCCCTGTCCCCCAGTCCCCCCCCGCTCCCGCGCTCCGCCCAAGCTCACTTCCCTGTTAGCCCAGCCGGCTCCGCCCAAGCTCACTGCCCTGTCACCCCACAGTCCCGCCGAGGCCGCAAGCCCTGGCCCCACCCCCTCACGTAGTCCCACCGCCCGGGCTCCGCCCTGGCCCACTCTCCCGTTAGTCCCTGACCCGCCGGCTCCGCCCTGGCCCACCGCCCCCCTGGGCCCCCGCCCTCCCTCCCTTATTTGGTAAGGAGCGTCTGGAATCCGCTCCTAGGAGGGGGGGTTGATGTCACGGTCTCCCCCTCTCTCTCTCCTGCCCTCATCTCTCTTCTCTCTTCTCTCTCTCTTTCTCTGTCTCTCTCTGCCTCACTCATCCCCTGGCTCCGCCCCGCTCGTTACACACACACACACACACACACCACACACACAAACACACACAAACATTCCCTCTCTCTCTCTCTCTTCTCTCTGTCTCTGTCCTCTCTCTGCCCACTCATCTCCTGGCTCCGCCCCGCTCGTTCCACACACACACAAGCACTCAATCTCACTCAGATCAGGTGGTCCTTATCCCAGCTCCTTTTCCATCTCCCCTTTAAATAGCCCGGCTCTCCCTTCATTCCCTGTCCGGGCTCGTGACTCTTTGGTTAGTGTCGCGGACCCGCTCCAGATGTTTGTGATCTATATGCCTAACCCCTTCTATGTTTCCAGTCTGGGTCCTGTTCCCGCTTCCTCCGGCTCCTGATCCCACGGACTCCCAAGTCCGCTCCGGATCTCCTTCCCGTTTCACTCGGCTCCAGAATCCGGACTTCCAAGTCCGCTCCTGAACTTCGGTCCTCCAGAGACCACGGCGCACGGCGCGCAAGGCTCTCAAGCCTGTCTGGCCGCTCCTTAGAGCGGCGTCTCTTTTGTTGTTTCGCTTTTATAAATAAATCCTTTGTTTTCGGAATTCTGGTTTCCCCGTGTGTCTGTGCAGCGCACCACCACCGTTACAACCAGACCACAAGCAACCTTTTTAAAAAATAATTATAATAATAAATACACATTGTTTTTGGCATGGGCACGATGATTACGAGTAAAGCAAATGTGCATTTTGTGGAATGAGCTGCAGTGCCTTTGGAGCAGATTTAGGCAGAGGAGCTTTGTTCGGCTGAGGCGGTAAGCTGCATCTCATTTGCTGATTAGGCCTTTGTCGATTGGCTGTGTCTCCCCGATCCAGAGCACATGGCTCTCTCTTACAGTCTGCCAAGCCCTGCCACAATCACATTTGCCTCTGTGCTCACCCACAGTTCCGCCTGCCTGTGCTTGGAAAAGAAGAATTAAAACCCGCCTGTTCTCTGAACAAGGGCTCCCATGATAGCTCTCCACTTTGAGTAGCAATTAATGTGTTTTCTTGCTCAGTGGCTTGTCAAACACATTAATCTGTGGCAAGGGAGCGGGAGAGAGAGAGAGAGAGAGAGAGAGAGAGAGAGAATGAGAGTGTGTATTTTGAGGATCCATGTATTTCTACATTAAGCGTACACCGCAAACAAACCACAATCATTCATTCATTCATCATCTACCTCTTTATTCGATCGTCTCTCGGGTCGCGGGGAACCTGCGTTCTATGTTCTCAGGAATCTTCGGGCATCAAGGCAGGATACACCCTGGATGGAATGTCAACGCACACACATGTGGAAGGACACACACACACACACACACTCACATTCACACACTAGGGACAATTTTCCAAGGGGCCCATCAACCTACCGTGCATGTTTTTGGACCGGGGGAAACCGGAGAACCCGGAGAAAAACCCCCTGAGGCACGGGGAGAACATACAAATCCCACACACACACACACATGCGGAAGGCATGAATCGAACCCCCAACCCTGGAGGTGTGAGACGAACGTGCTAACCGCTAATCCACCGTGCCCCTTCACTATTTTTACGCTAAACAAATGTCACTAAAAACGTCTGCCTATGTAACGGCAATTACGTTTCCATAACAAATTTCCATTACAAATATTTCGGTAAAGTCGATAAAAAAAATGTTTGGGAAATGACGCTGTTTCCATTAACCATAAAAAAAAAAAAACGGTGACAGATATAGGCAGGATTTCTATATCTGAAATTCTGAATCCACAGGCCGCCCCCAAGTATAGGCAGATTGTCTCGCCATTAACGTATTGTATAACGCGCCAACGTCTCTGATTAAAAATAAAAACAGCTTATGCAAGTAAACCGGCCGATATCTGTCGAGGACGACATTGCGAGAGGACGAGTTTTAGTTCATTTAGTTCATGGATATGAAAACACAGTCAATTCGCAACAGTTTTTTTATCGTCATTTAGTAAATATCGTAGAAGTTTTGCGCAAATTTGCAATGGAAACTTGCTTAATGTTTCTCAACGTCGGTTAGAAAAACAGGTATATTATCTGCGCAATATGATTCTGTTCTTGTTTTCCACATTCCAACGCCACACTATGGATAATTTCACACTTTGCGGGATTCCATCTCTTCCTTGATCGATGGCCTGTGACCTGCCGGCTATATGTCTCTGCAGTCACCTCTGATAAAAGCCTAGTCGGAAAAAAAAAAGCGCGGTATAAAACACACAGCTGTCCGTGGACACAGACTCAGCAAAGTGATTCAGCTGAACGAAACTACTACACGATAAAATATTGTTTAGCCGAGCCCACAAACATCTGAAGAAAAAAGGTCTAAAGTTCAACGTTTTTCCAAGGTACGGGTCTTGAGAGACTAAGCTAGCAAATAGATTTTACAGACTCTTTTTGTTTTGTTTTTTTCTTTTACCCTCTCCAGTATAGACAACACTGCTTACCTGTGAATTTGTTGTTGTTGTTGTTGTTTCAACAACACAACTGGCTAGGCATGCTAGCGACGGCGTACTTTGTAAATAACCTCATTCAAAAAGTCACAGTTTTGATTACTTTCAAGTTCCTACTGGATATTTCCAACTACATTATTTCCAAACATTTATAACTTATAAACATTACACAGTTAATGTTACAGTAGTTACTCAAGTCTTGTTTACTGTTCTCAAAAACTGCCACAACAAAGCCAGACTTCATGACAAAGTAAACTATTTAATATTGTTTTAGACACACTGGCAAGTAATATGGCGCAGGAGGGAATCGAACGGTGCAACCCTGGAGGTGTGAAGCGAACATGTTAACTGCTAAACCACCTTATTCATAATCGCAATTTTTAATCTTTATCATCAAATAGGGGGCACAGTGGTTTGGTGGTTAGCACGTTTGCCTCACACCACCAGGGTCTGGGTTCGATTCCCGTCTCGGCCATGTGTGTGTGGAGTTTGCATGTTCTCCCCGTGCCTCAGGGGGTTTTTCTCCGGGTTCTCCGGTTTTCTCCCGGTCCAAAAACATGCACGGTAGGTTGATTGGCACCTTGGAAAATTGTCCCTAGTGTCTTAATGTGTGTGTGTGTGTGTGTATCCTGTGATGGGTTGGCATTCCATCCAGGGTGTATCCTGCCTTAATGTCCATAGACGCCTGAGATAGCCACAGGCTCCCCGTGACCCGAGGGAAGATCGGATAAAGCGGTAGATGATAAATGAATGAAAGATGAATGAATGAATGAATTTTCATAAGTAACTGTAATTTAAAAGCACTTTTTTTTCTCAGTAACTGAAACAAATTATTGTTACATTTATTTTGTAATTAAATTACATAATGCCGCTACATGGAGCTAGTGACTCCCCAAAACTGGCTAGCGAACAAAAATAAACACAAACAAAACAAGCATGCCATATATGTGAAAATGGCAGCAAATTTGCCAAATATTACAACACAAACAAAACAAAAAAGAATGGGATACATTCAACATACAAAAAAAAAAATTCTGGTATTCAATGCGTACAAACACATTTCAGCCGCTTACGATCATGTGACTTGAAGTGAACGTGTGGAATGCGGGGGCTGATTTTTGGGACTAACTTGACAAAAGAACGTGTGTCTCATCCCTGCAGAGTTTTCCAGACCTGAACCATGAACAACGTGAAGCACCAGTAAAACAAAATATATTAATTATATTAATTATAATATAATTATATTAAATATAATATATAAATATATTAATCAAAAAATAATACTAATCATCAATAATACTAATCATCATCACACGGTGGCTTAGTGTTTAGCACGTTCGCCTCACACCGCCACACGGTCCGGGTTCTATTATTCACCGTCATGTGTGTGTGGAGTTTGCATGTTCTCCCCGTGCCTCAACAGGGTTTTTCTTTTTCTCCGGGTTCTCCGGTTTCCTTCCTGGTCCAGTACAAAAACATGCACTGGTAGGTTGATTGGCACCTTGGAAAATTGTCCGTAGTATTTGAATGTGTGTGTGACTGTGTGTGTGTGTGTGTGTGTGTGTGTGTGTGTGTGTGCGCCCTGCGATGGGTTGGCATTCCAATCCAGGGTGTATCCTGCCTTAATGCCCATAGGACGCCTGAGATAGGCACAGACTCCCCGTGACCCGAGGAAAGATCGGATATAGCGGTAGAAGGTGAATGAATGAATGAATGAACAAAGGAATTAAAAGACCACTTCTGCCATAATACAGTAAATATATCTTTTATATCACTTACTCACTGGAAAGGCTATAGCATGACACATGAGTCTCCAAAAAGATGTATACATAAAACCCAGAATAGAAACAATAAATACTAATAAAGTGTTTGCATTGCTGCACTGTGCTTTGTTTCTTGTGCTTTTAATGCAATATCAAGACCCCCAGCCCTCAGCCACCAACCCCCCCCCCCCCCCCCCCCCTAACGCCCCAAGGGAGCGACTGAGTATAAACCGCGTCTACTTCGCTTCTGTGGGTCAATGGGAGATTTTGCTTGTAGATTGGTGTGTGAAAGTTGATGACCCTGAGCACGGACCTCTCAAACTCCATTTGGCGATGCGCCCGATGCTGAGCTCAGTGCGGCGAAAACTCTCGTCTGCGCCGCGCATCCCATTACGCTTAATGTGTTCCAAAGTGCAGCACTAGATTTTCTGTAAATTATGTAAAAGTCACTTTCCTGTGAACATTCGGGAATGTCAAAGAGGAGATCGATGACCTCCGTGAGATTGATATGACACGTGCCTAAGCTTTATTTTATACACTGAATCCAAGCTGTTAATTGAAGACCAGCAGTAAACACCTACTTTCAGAGGCTTCTGAATTTCACAATAGTGCCATTTCTACCTGTAAATATGACATACACCATATATATATGACAAAAATAAACAATGATTACTTACATTTCTGAAAACTTTTGCACAGTACTGTATAACAGCGCAGCAAACGCACATATAAAATCAAACATAAACAGGACCTACGAATCTCCCTGGAGTTACACGTGCATATCTTTTCATTTATTAACTCCTGTTGATTGAGAGACATATCTCGGCATGTCCTTACAAACATGAAAAACTGACCCGAAGACAAGAACAAAATACTATTTCTGCAGCTATGGGCTGAAGAATCATAGAAGAGACAAATAACAAATCATGCCTGCCAGCTTGGGCTATTACATCAGTTCACCACACAAGACAAAACAGGCTTAGCCAAATGGCGCGAGAGCTGGCAGGGTGATGCTTAAAAAAAAAAAAATAATAATAAAAAATTGAACGACAAGACATATGAGGGAAGAGATAAAGAGGAAAGAGATAGATCTATTAAGGACAAGATGGTTCTTGAATTCACCACGAGGGAAAATACATTTTGTCTTTCAGCTAAGGACACTTGCTATTACAGCTCCTGGACACAGAATTCAATTCCACTTCAAACTATTTTGGTAGGTGACTCATGAAAGGGAAAAGACTGGCTCGGATCGTCTTACTTTTTACGACTCCCTTCTTTTCTACCCTAATGCGCTTTTCAAAATGAGTCTTTCCCTTTTCTGTAAAAATAAATCGATCAATCAATAAATAAATGTTTACATATTTTTTACACATGATTAGAATACTAATGATGTCATGTATATATCTATCTGCTTCATATTTGCATACATTGTTATATCTACTTATAAATATGAGCAAGTACTTGTATTAATAATCAAAAATAAGGTTTGCAAAAAAGACCACCAATGAACACTACTACTGCGTTAATCCTTTATTACAGCTATGAGACAAATAGAAAGAATTGATTTTCGCCAGTTCACTTGTGGTCCATTCCGTTCGGCAAATCGTATTCAATTCCCCGAGGCTACGGCGGTTCCTCTAATGCACTTGCAATTTCAAAATCCACCATAATTCTTTTTTTTTCCCTGGCATAAAGTAAGGAGATTGACTAGGTCATTCAAGGCCTTCTTGATTTATTTAAGCTGCATGCATGGGACCGCTGTCTGTCTGCTCAACTTCTCCCTGATTTCAGTTTCTTGGCCTATTAAAATTGTGTTCTAATACATCCTGGAACTCCTTTTACATTTCCGTCAATAGCAAGTAATGTTGTTTATATAGAAGCAGCCCATATCATGTACGACGCTTTGACGCTTCTACCACCATGCTTCTCTGTAGATGCGTTGGTGTTATTTATATATATATATATATATATATATATATATATATATATATATATATATATATATATGTGGTTAGCACGTTCACCTCACACTGCCTGCCATGGTCCGGGTTCAATTCCTGTTTCGGCCATGTGTGTGTGGAGTTTGCATGTTCTCCCCGTGCCTCTCAGGGGGTTTTTCTCCAGGTTCTCCGGGTTCTCCCGTTTCCTCCTGGTCCAAAAACATGCACGGTAGGTTGATTGGCACCTTGGAAAATTGTCCCTAGTGTATGGATGTGTGTGTGAATGTGAGTGTGCGTATGTGTGTGTGAGTGTGTGTGTGCCGTGTGATGGTTGTTGGCATTCCATCCAGGGTGTATTCCTGCCTTAATGCCCTATAGACGCCTTGAGATAGGCACAGACTCCCCGTGACCCGAGGGAAGATCAGATATAGCGGTAGATGATGAATGAATGATATATATATATATATATATATAATATATATATATATATATATATATATATATATATATATATATATATATATATATATATATATTACTTACTCTTCCTTTTCCAAATATTACAAGACAAATCATATTCCATCTAACAATCGAATCTTGTTCCGAAATCGCTGTCCGAATGCTTTTAGATGTGTGTCTGTGCCTTACTTTAGGCAGCAGATTTTTTTTAAGGCGGTAATGGCCGTGATTGCAGAGATGAAGTGCATTGCTTATTTCTCTCCATAGAGTTGTTGTTCTTACTGCAACTCTCAATTCGAGTGACTACTAGCTTCTCATTTGTCATTAGTCTGAAAGTGTGTTGTGAAGTCTGTCTGAGTACGGTTAGCGGCGAACTTTCCACCTGCATATTATCACACCAATTAAACTCCGAGGAAGGTTTAAGAAGGCTTTTTTTTTTTTGGCCTCTGTAGACTTTTCCGTTCGCCGCTTTTGTTTAATGAGAGTGCTGTCGAGTCCCGCAATCCCCTTCACCTTTGCCGATATACACGAAGCCTGTGACCACTCGCATGTGCTTTTTGTTCGTCCAATTCTACAATCCTCCTGCTGCTGTTAGAATACACTTCACTTTTCTTGGAAGACTTTCTGCTAGAATGTGGATAAAGGTCCGTTTCCCCAACACTGGCATTTACAGCATTTGGCAGACGCCCTTATACAGAGCAACTTACAACTGAGCAATTGAGGGCCTTTCTCAAGGGCCCACTAGTGTGAGCTTAAACCTGCGATCTTCTGGTCCAGAGTCCAACACCTTACTACCTCCCATCTGATGAGCACAAGTCATGCTGAAGCATGTTTGGCCCTCTTTGCTCCAGTGAAGGAAAATTTGAATGCCTAAGCATATTAAGGCATAGTCCCATACTTTCAACTATGTTTTTGTGTTCACAGATTTTTGATGTTACTCAATCTGGATGCATCTGTCAGAGGATCATTGGTAATGCTCATCGAAATGCCAAATGTAACACCCCCCCCCCCATTTATTTTATAGATTATAGATATTGCTATAAGTTTATACTGTAAGAAATGCCACAATGTCTCCTTAATGAAACTGGAAAATAAATATACAGGAAGGAAGGAACCACGGTTTATATTAGTTAGTAACTTAATAATAAATATAAAGAGATTAAAATCTCCTGTATAATTATTGAGTAATAGTGCTTGAAGATTTAAAAAATGCCATGAGCCTGCGCGCGACAAGTGTGTATTTAAAATAACTCAACAACTATTCCGATGTGTGATGCGGTCAGGTGTACACAAACCATATAGTGTGTTTACACTACATCAAATCTTCCCGGCGTTTTTTCGAACACCAGGTACAATACATTTTTTCCCCACCATTTATGTCCATAAGCACAATTTATTTTATTGTAACCTCTACATGGGCTCTTAATAAAGTAAATACTTCCCCTCTGTTGCTTTTATTTTGAAACTTAATATTAACACATAGACTTAATACTTAATTAATAATACATAGACGCTATTTTTCTCATATCTAGAAGTGGAAAGGTCAAAGGATATTCTACTTTTTAACCAGATACATGCATTTGAAATATAACAAATAGAAAAGATTTCCTCTCACTGTTACGATTGTGATTAAAAACATTCGGTTCTCCTTGGCTCGTTTCCAACTCGCTTCCGTCGAGCATTATTTTAGTCCTCGTACACAAAGATCCGTGCACAGCACAAACCCAACACGCACGGGACGCTTGATAAACGAATTAATCCCTCGCTTGGGTTTTTTTTTTTTCGAAGGCGAATTCCCAAGGTTCTGTTCTCTGCTCTTAAAGACGTCTTCATTAAAACGAAACAGGAGACATCAAAAAACAACTTCGGAAAAGTCTGGAAGTATCAATTTTAACTGACGCTGTCTACGACGGAAATGTCACGCTTTCATAGCGCCGGATAAATGACAGAAAACAAGTAGCAGTCTCTGGAGAGGAAAGAGAGTAAGAGAGAGAGAGAGAGAGAGAGAGTGTGTGTGTGTGTGTGTGTGTGTGTGTGTGTGTGTGTGTGTGTGGGTGTGTGTGTGTATGATGTAGGGGGCTGTTGATGCGCAGAAACATTTCTATTTGTACTCCTTATCTATTATTATCTATTAAATATAGCAGATACCGCATGACTAGCATATGTTGTACATAAAAGCTAGTTAGGAGATGGATAAAGTGTCTCTCTCTCTCTCATACACGCGCATACACTACACACATGCCTGCATGTCACATACAAATAGTCACTCAAGTACCAATTACGGTCATCAGTATCATAGTGGCTGTGCCGGGTGGAAGTCATAGTTGATGATCGATCTGGGAGATACACTGAGGGGTTTTTTTTCTTCTTCTTCTTCTTCTTCTTCTTCTTCTTTTTTTCCAGTTCAGTGACACAGAACTTGAAATGAATGCAAAAGGTGATGGCCCTCAGCATGATTTATTGTTTGTTGTGATTTCCCTGGCAAAGGGCATTAATAATGCAATTGGTTCTATTCATTCCTTCAATACTTTATCTCAAGTCTTTAAAAAAAAACTTTCCCTATCTCAGATGCAGAAAAGACAAAATGACATCGCGGACAGCAGATAAACTTAGATAAACACATACGCGTCATGCTTAGCCTGAACAATCAGTGCAGTGTTCCAAAAACAGCCACTTTATAGCGGTTTACAGTAGAGCTGGGCGATACGTCATATAAATTGAATCTTCGATTTTTTTGGGACAAAAAATCGATTCTCGATAGAAAAATTGACTGATATTTTTACCCGTTTTAACTCTGGGTTTTGGGGTTTGCCGCTGTCATGTTTATCCCGCAGCGCTACACACGACTCCCCATTCAATGGCTTTTTGAGCCGCTGAAGTCTGAACCCAAAGCGTTTCCAGATGACTCATGAAACCGCGCCCCTCTCCGAAACGAGCTCTTCGGATTCGTCAGAGCGCTGCCATGTTGCATTTTGTATTTCCCAAGTGTAATGCGGGGCGGGAGGTGGAGAACTATGGAAGCCCGCTGTGCCAAATCTGCATAAACCATAAACTTGAATTAATCGAACTTGACGATTAACCTCTTGAGTTTTGTAAAACCGCTGATGAACATTAAAGGTTCTGCATACTAGACTAGTTTCTGCTAGGTGAGACATGAGACCCTCTCAGGGAGGGGGTTTAGCAAAGTAGTCTAAGGCGCTGGGCTTCTAGCCTAGGTATTGCCAAGTGGCCACCATTGGGTCCTTGAGCAAGGCCCTTAGCCCTCTGTGCTCCAGGGGTGCCGGATCATGGTTGACCCTGTGCTCCGGCCCCAGCTTCCACAAACAAGAAGGAATATGCGAAGAAAATTATTTCCCTGTACTATAATGTATATGTGACAAATACATGCTATTCTATTCAGTCCCAACAATCACTTCATCATGCATTTGAATTCTGAAGCATTCTTCACTTTACCTGTTGAGTGAATTTGTTTGCAGCGACTGGGCTGTACATCAAGAGAGCATTATCCGGCAAGCAGTGCGTAACTGGGATCTTCAACTGTACCTGGAGGTGGTTCACCTCTTTATATATATACATTGGATGGCTGACCATCTCATCTCAGTACATATTATAACGCATATTCTCACAGATGGACACCCGAGGCACAATACCGGAGTCTTACATGGGCACCATATGGGAATACACTTCAGTTCATTTTGTTCCGTGAGCGCAAAGGTGTCCTAGATTTGTCAAAACTCCAAAGTATGGCATCCTATGGTATATATAAATTGAAGTATAGATGTATATTCTTACATCTGAAACGGCATAGTCAAGGGACCTTGGGACACAGTTCGAGGCCTTTACAAGGTCTGTATATATGGGTATGTGTATGTGTGTGTGTGTTCGCCTCTGCCGCCAGATCTTTTCATTATGCTCCTGTGCTAGGTCAGTGGCCAGGGTTGTGTGCTGTGGCATGTGGCAGACTCACAATACTGTTTTTTTTTTGCCTAGTAAAATTATTTTGACATTTTTTTCTGCCTTTATATTAAAATTACAGGTTTGCCCGATCTAAAAAGATGTCTTTCTTTAAAAATATATATATATATGACCTAATGCAGTGAGATTCTTTTGTTGCATTTCCCAGCTTGTCCGAAAATACAAACAATTGCTTCTTTGACAGGTAGAGGTTAAGGCTTAGTGGACGGCCTGAAAATGGCTGCTCGGCAGAGGTGTTTCTTTAACCCCCTAACCTTCAGTTCATGACTCATAGTTATCCGACGATATAAAATCCTGACATTTTCTGTCTGACAGAATCCCACCGAGGCTCATGTGTAGACATGTGTGGACTTATTATTTGTCTTTACCAACGTTATTGTTGAATATTATTGAAAATTGGTGAATATTCGTAATATACCGTGTAAATCAGGGGCGTTCAATATTTTTCCACAAAGGCCCGGAGTGTGGGTGCAGGATTGGGTGTAGCTCACTGGTTGAAGGCGTTGGGCTACTGCTCGGAAGGTCAGTGGGTTTGAGCCCCGGTATCACCAAGCTGCCGCCCTTCGGCCCTTGAGCACGGCCCTTAATCTCCAGTGCTCCAGGGGTGCCTTATCATGGCTGACCGTGCACTCTGACCTCAGCTTCCAAAAACAAGCTGCTATATCCAAAGAAACAAATTTCACTGTGCGGTAATGTATATGTGACAAATAAAGGCTATTCTATTCTATTCATTCTAAGCAAGCAAGCCCATACTAAATTCAAAATTTAATAAGCTTAATTTTTAATAACTATCAGGTGCGGCCCTTGATTGGTCACCATGAAAACCTGCACCAACCCTTTATGGGAAAAAGAATGTACATCTCTGATTTATATAATCTATTTTTATATTGATCATACCAGGACATACACAGATAGACAGACAGATAGACAGATAGACAGACAGATTCAGATAGATAGATAGATAGATAGATAGATAGATAGATAGATAGATAGATAGATAGATAGATAGATAGATAGATAGATAGACAGATAGACAGATAGACAGACAGATAAATATGACTGCTCCAGGGACAGCAAGAGAGGTTAAGTCCAGTATGAGCCTCAATGATGGACCATTAACAGGCCCTGACTCATACGGCCGGCAGTCTTGACATAAAGCACCATTAACTAACTGGCACAAATTGCATGTTAAGACAGAGCGCTAGAGTAAATGGATGCTCTGTCAAGTAACATGAAATAAATTTCATCTCAGCGAAAGGAATTCGGGGGGGGGGCGGCTCATGTAAAAGAAGAGCTCTGTTCATCGATAATTATAACGTATTATTTTATAATTAGAATGGACTTCGGGAGAACACGAGAGAAAAGAAAAATTGATAGCTGAATGCTTTCAATTCATTATTCAGACCTCAAAAAAAGCTGTATGTTACGTATCTGGTGTTTTTTTTTGTTCTTTATATCTCCTCCCATCCCTTCTGGTTGTTCCGCCTTTAACCCTCTTTTAGGCGGTGCCACTGGTTGATTGAAGGAAGCCTTGGACCAATGCAAGCACAGACCTGACCTGAAGAGGCGGAGCGTCCCATTTCAAAGCAGCACCCTGACGCCCTGCCAAGGGAGGAAGCAAAAGAGCTGTTGCTCCGTTGTTGGTTTTGCTAAATGATTGTTTTGTTTTTTTTGCTTGCTTGTTTAGCTGCTAGCTAATCTGTCTCTTTGTTTGCCAGTCTGTTTTTTTTTTTTTTGTTTGCTAGTCTGGTTGCTTGTTTTTTTGTTTATCCTCGCTCACTTGCTTTGGGAACAGGTTGCTTTGGGTGCGCGCACATACATTCCATCACGTAGGTATTGCTCATTGTTAAGACACCCTAGGTCACAGGGCAGGCGCCACCTCTGGTAGTGTAGCCAGCTAGTTATAATAATAGCTTAAAAACAAACCCAAATAGAGTAAAAAAAAAAAACAAGCCTTCAAAGTGTCACAAATACCTCGAATTGTAACATGGTCACCAGGCTCAACAAATATCCCACAATGCATCCCTTTTTTTTTTTATTCTATCACTTTTCTTGGCCACAGAAATCTCTCTGATGAGTGCCCTTCTCTTTATGGTCCTGGCTGCTCTTGCTAGTAATTTGTCCATGACTCTCTCCCAATGGAGCAATTGAAGGAGAAACTATCCATTTGCCAACGTGATATTTCAGCCGAGAGGCAGTGAGGGAGCCGTGAACATGGCAACTTTAGAAAACACGCGCGGCACAAACGGCGGATGAGACGCCCGTGTTCTGATATTTACAAGGCTTTTGTTGCATTAGTTATTGATGAGTGACGGCGTCTAAAAAAAATAGCAGCGGGGAAACTTTTTTTAAATTTACGCTCGCAGGGTTTTGCCACATCTGTGGCACACTTACTTATCATAATGACAGGTCTAACTATGATTAAGTGTTTATGCTGATAATTATCTGCTCAAACGCACGATAAACTCTGTGATGAGGAGTTTCGCCTGAATGCGGGGAATAAAGCCTCTCTTGTGGTTGCGTTTTGACATCAGGAAGCTTAGTCACACCTGTTCAGCGCAGTGTGGAATTCAATCTTTACAGCACACGGATTAAGCAATAGGCAGTGCACCTTTATTTCATCGCACTGCAGGACTATGTACTGATGTCGTGCTGTTTATTAAATTGCTGTTTCATTAGCTTTCCTACGAAGCTGCCTTAAAAAAAAAAAAAAACAATTAAAATGGGGTTTTCCGGAAAGCGCAGTGCCCCATCTAACGAAGAAATCATGAACATGAACATGCAAAAAAAACTTTGGATACACTGCATCTATAAACTAGGATGGCGAAAATGTGATTTCGGTGAAATGTACATGTACGGAACTGGACGAAAGCAGGGGCATGGTGGTTTAGAGTTTAGTGGTTAGTACGTTTGCCTCACACTGCCAGGGTCTGGGTTCGATTCCCATCTCGGCCATGTGTGTGTGGAGTTTGCATGTTCTCCCTGTGCCTCAGGGTTTTTTTTCTCCGGGTTCTCGGGTTTCCCCCGGTCCAAAAACATGCACGGTAGGTTGATTGGCACCTTGCAAAATTGTCCCTAGTGTATGAATGTGTGTGTGTGTGTGTGTGTGTGTGTGTTCCCTGTAATGGGTTGGAATTCCATCCAGGGTGTATCCTGCCTTAATGCCCATAGACTCCTGAGATAGGTACAGACTCCCCGTGACCCGAGGGAAGATCGGATATATCGGTAGAAGATGAATGAATGAATGAATGAATGAATAGAAGAAAGCACATCTTCAAAAAATGCATCTCAGAATGTTCATAGCAGGGCTGTAACAATTCCTTGAGTAATTCAATTGTAAAAATTAACGATCAATTACTAATTAATTAATAAATGAATTAACGTTTCCTACAGACCTTTATTATCATTATTAGTGCAGACACGGAAGAGCAGAGGCTACGGAATGGAAAATGTTTTGATAATTTCAGACTAAAACATAAAGAAAACTCACTTTACGGGTTTTGAATCACCGACTGGATATCTTTTACAAATCAGCAAAAAAGGGGGGAGGAGACAAATAATGAGCTTTCCGTTTATAGCGAGAAAAGTTACATTAAGGTAAACCCTCCCGTACAAAATTTATGTCTAATACACAATGCATTTTTAAAGTTATTCTGCTGCTCTTCTAGCTGATGTTGTTGACTGATTAATGCATTGAACACATGACTGCTAGTAGTAGCTATGATACTACTTAAAAAGCAATATAGGCCAGGAAAAAGCATCTTTCATTCAGCGATCATTAAAAATTATATATATATATATAAGGCATGTAGAGCAGGTAGTGGAGCACGTTTGTTTATTTAAATTGCTGAAAAATAAACAGATTTAGTTGGTGGAAAATGTCATCTGGAATTCCCAGGAATAAGGAATACCACGTCACTATACTGTGAAAGATATACAGATAAATACACGAGTGTGTATAAAAATGAGTTTAAATAAACAAGAAGATTCCCATGACATACTATACACGGTCACTGCGGAGGAACTTTTTGAACGCACTGTATTTTGCAAATTGATGCAATATGGCAACTCATTTAAATTTAATGGGTTAATAATGGGATAATTGATATCATCAGCCGTTTAGAGCACATTTTATATATATATATATATATATATATATATATATATATATATATATATATAAATAGTAATTTTTTTTTTTTTTTTTACCACCGTCTGTTTTTAGCACCTAATTCTTGTTCAGCGCTCTACAACACACTCTTGCACAAAACACGCAGGAACTTTTGCGCGAAAGCAATTTAATGGAAGCTGTCATCCTTGCCCTGCACGCTAACCTTAACTCATAGGAATAAGCAATCATGACTCAATGCCGACAGCCATAAAGAGCTAATCTTCAGACTGCATTTTGCTTTTTATTGTCAGTGAGAAATAATTTAGTCTTAAGTGATGACTAGTTTTATCAGTGTAGAACAGACAGATTGAAGAGTAAGTTATCTGCAGCAAACAGACTGGACTGGTGGAGTTACGCTGCACTCTCTCATATAACAATATTATTAAGCAACACCGCTTTGTAGAGCGGAATTGTTGTCTCAGATATTAAAGTAGGCAAATCAATTTATCAATATGTTACTGAGTACAGAGAATTGTTTATCTTAACATATCTTATGCTACCCGTCACTGCAAAACAAACTTAATTAGGCAATTAAACAATGTTTTTTTGGCAGTGGCTTGCTTTGAGAAAAGAATATAATTTTTAAATTATTATTATTATGTAAATATACTTTGTAGCTAATAGTTTATGTATGTACTGTATATATGTACAGTGGTGCCCCGGCTAACGTCTTTTTCCCGCTAACATCAATTTTCGGTGATTTGCAACCAAAACTTTGTACCGGATAACGATGATTGCTCCAGTTAACGTCGGGATTCTACCTGCCCGGCAGCGTCGCGGCGCGTCGCGAACAAGGGTTCCCCTCTGTCTCTCAGACATTCATTTGTGAATTATAGATAACGAAGTTTACGCTATTTAGTGCGTATTTTTACTTTATAGAAGTGTATATGCAGTACGGTGGTGCCTCGGCTAACATCCATATCGGTCGCATTTTTGGCAATGACGCGAGGTACCAATGTGTGTATTTATATATTTATTTGAATGGGTTTTAAGGAATATTTATACCAATATTTGGAGAGTAAAATCTTAAAATCTTGCAATGCATTTAAAAATACTATTCCACTGGAAAAATACATACACATAAATTGTCCAAGATTGTATCATTGATTACAACCTATTTCATATGCTTCGTTCATAGCACATTTCTCTATGAGCACTTGAGGTGATTGGCAGTCAGGGCAACCAGGAGCTTCACTGACGGCACTCTTCACTGCTTTTAAAACAATTCATTTTATTCACTGAATACATTTTCTCCATTAGGTTTATGAACATTAGGACTATGACTATACTTGACTATTTTGCCTCGGTCATCCTCCACCCCTAGACACAAACACATACACACACACACACACAAACACACTCACAGTCCATCATGTCCCACATTGCCTGCTTTACCTTTTTTATCTATGCTGTCGTAGCGTTAAATATCACAGTCCATCCTTGCACTTTGATCACGATATGCCCCGAACAAAAACTATGTTATAATCATTAAATAATACGGTTTATGCTAATACTCATTCCACAACTAAAGCTTCCTGAGAAATATTATCAAGCCAGTGATTCTAGTAATTATCCCTCTTAGAACGAAGAAAAAAAACCCCAACATGCACGCTACATAAAAATCTCTGTAAGAGGAATAAAATGGGAAAATGAACGAATAACAATAAGCACTTGACACGTCACAATCTTTAAAGACTTGTCATTTGCAATTAAACTGCCCCAAGGACCCTCTTAGTCACATCTCCAAGCCAAAGCCTTCATTTCCGAATGCGTGTCCGAGGCTGTTCACAATTGGGGTCCAAATTTCAAATTTCCATCTGACAAAGTGAATCATGTCCAGGCTTGGACATGTTCATTACGGCGCCATGGCCAGCCTCCCGGCGGCTCCGACTATTCGCGTGTGATTGACGTAAAGGTCATGAGATTGGACACAGCAAATGGGCATCTGGCTGAAATTAGGCTTGCAAAGGCCAGTGCATCTCAGCAATGAGATCTTCCCAGAGAATACCAGACGTATCAAGCCTAGTGTGATTAGCAGGAAAAGCAAACGAACGGCTTTATGATTGGAGATCTGACGCCTCCATAAGCCTCTTTCAGATTTACTTAGTATATTCCACGATAGCAAAGAAAGTCATATAAGACATATACCAGTAAAAATAAGAGAGAGAGAAAAAAGGATAAAAAGTATAGCAGGAGCACATGGCAGGGAATAAGCAAACCAGAAAAAAAAAAAAAAACAGTGTCCTCAGAAGTGGGCAGTCTGACAGCTCGCACATGGTCAGAAGAACTGTTGTGTCTCTCGAGTCTAAACTCGCAAAGCCTGTTATGCCTCTGAAAACAAAAGGATGATACACAGAGGAGTGCGCTGACTTGTCACATTATGCCTCTGAGCTTATTCTTCACAAGATTTCACATCATCCTAACATGTACCTTATGGATTAAATTCATCTGTGACATTAAAACAGACATATAATAACATACCTATTGTATATACAGAGGCATCCGGCTATACCTCCTTAAAACCACCTTTATAATAAACACAATCATTCTTTAGACTTTTATTACAAGAATCAAACCATGATAACTCTAAAACTGAGGGGGAAAAAATCTCCTCAAGACATGTTATATTTACCCAAACCGACACAATTATGCAAAGCAGGTCGCAAGTTGGGATTAGTGCTATAACTAGATCATTTCTTGAGAAAATGAATGGTGTTTCTTTAGGCTTACGGTTATTTATATGGACTTGTGCGATTGTATATGGGTTTTATTTGTCCTTTTCAAGAAATGTCAGTAATTAGAAATCACTGATCGTTTTTAATCATTACTTGTGCCATGTTCTGCTATAGGGGTTGTAAAATTTGTATGAATGCACAGTAAAGATTTGGTGGTGGAAATGTGACGACGTAACGGTGTTATACACTGTATGTGAAATGGGACACATGTGGAGTGCAAACCAGGCAGCTCGAGGTAATAACCCTCCTACAGTAAAGGGTTTTATATATAGTGTGTTGGGAAGGCTACTTTGGAAATGTAATAGATTACAGATTACAAATGGCCCTACTCAAAATGTAATAAGTAGCGTCATTTACTTTCTAAAAGTAACTGATTACTTTTTGATTACTTTCATTTGTCCACTAGGTGGCACTTTAAGTTACCGTTCTAAGAACAAAAAAGTTTCAAAACCTCGAGAAAAAAAAGATATTTTTTTAAATGAAACTGAAACTAAAGCACTGATTTTACGTGGGATTGTTCAGATGTAACCCAGTCTGTCTATCTATCTATCTATATATCTATCTATCTACCCAGTATCTATCTATATATCTATCTATCTATCTATACTCCCCACCACTGTATGTATATATGTATGTGTAGATAGATAGATAGATAGATAGATAGATAGATAGATAGATAGATAGACATGATCTGATGATATATGTCCTATTTTTCCGTTATCAGGGTAACACTGAATGATTTAGTGGCACAAAATATGAGTATCTCTTAATTCTACGCCAATATAACATATGATCAGTTTCCTGTACTTTTAGCATTTCAGCACCGACTTGTTTTTTTCATGATTGCTAGTTTCCACACACCCTCACTTGACCGCCCGCCCCCTCCCTCCCAATCATTCATGAGATTTACGTAAAGCCATTTAAGTCATTCACAATCCGGGCCCTCGTTCTGTTACCAAACCTCGTAAATTCACCGAAATCTATGCATATGCATGTGCAGTCCATCTCCACCATGTCAAACATGATGAACGATTCTCAAGTCTCTCGTTACTGAAGCTGAAGCGACTGTTCACTCTGTTGGAGTGCTGATTTAAGGGCCCGGGCCTGAGCGTTTAATTTCATGTCAATACGCAATGCAAAGCCGACGGAAATTCTTCTACATGCAACGCTTTCAGAGCTGGTCCATGCACTTCTTTTTCCTTTTTCGTGCCCAGCCTGGTAACAAAATTCACAACCAATCTCCCCACCAGCCTCCTGTTATTTAAGAGGCACTGCTCTGCACCCTCTCTCTCTCTCTTTTTCTTTCTTTTGCTACCTCAGCCCTCCCTTTCATCACCAAAGTCTTTTCAGATTGTTCCAGCGCCGGATCCGGCGCAAAGAGGCAGGTGAGATTACTTCTGAGAACAAGCTCCACTGCCTCTAACAACACAATTACAAATTATTCATATCATTAGTTACATACAACATGCATTTGTCCCCAGGTACCCTGGCAAAAAATTATATCTCTTATAAGAATAATTCATTATTAAAGGGCCACTGTATGGTGCAGGACGTCCTCCGTTTGGAAAATTACTGGTAGAAATAGTGACAAAATGCTCAATTGGTAATTGTTGCCCTTTGCTCTGCTATGCAAAGCCACGCTGTATGTAAATAACCGTGACGTTATTTAGTCTTCTCCCCATGGTACCATATAAACCGAGCCACGTTTGACAGGGTTAAAAATAGTGCAGACCACTGACATATCAAACTCAACTATAACAGAATTGTCCTGATTCATCCTGATGTGCTTCTCTCCCCGAACAAAAAATAAATTAATAAAAAATCTTCAGGAGAAGGCTAGCGCTTTGAGTGTTCAGCAAAATCTTTTTCAAAGTCTTTTTTTTTCCTGATAACTTTACTTTGACCTTTATCTGTGCAAAACAGAAATCTGAAAATCGTCCTATTCGATCTCTCTTTAAAAAAAAAACACTAAAGATTTAAATATCAGCACACCTGCATATGACTTTAAGCATCCCTTCGTTTGTCCACAAATAATATGGACTAGATCCCTTCCATAATAAACCTGCTCTCATGATTCCATTGGAGAGAAATAAAGGAACAATAAATCAAAAGTATATTTATATATATGTGTATATATATATATATATATATATATATATATATATATATATATATATATATATTATTTATTTTTTTTTTTTTTTTTTTTTTTTTTTTTTTTTTTTTTCACCTAAATTTATGTTTGGTGTTACCTGTTGGAAAGTTGTGCATTCCGATAGGAATATGAACAGGATATAATCATTTGAACAATATAATATTCTGCTATAAGTGAGTTGATTCTGGCATTCTGGCTTGTCTGTCAAAATGTAAAAGTCAATATGGCCCTTGAGTCAAAAAGTGGGCCCCGGTGTGTGGGGCCTTGGTGTGTGGGGACCCCGGCGAACATGTGTTTTTTGCCGTACTAGAATAAAGTATAATTGCACATCCAATACAGTGGGTGGTAGTGGCGGTCAGTCACCGAATATGCATAGGGAGTAACGTGACGTAAAAATACAGCGAAGCATAACAAACATGTACCACAAACACCCCCCCCAACTTGGAATGTTAACTTAAAGTGCCACCTAGTGGACAAATAAAATTTTTTTTAAGTAATTGAAAAGTTACACTACTTATATTTTGAATAGGGTCATTTGTAATCTGTAAACTATTAATTTCCAAAGTAACCTTCCCAACACTGTCTATAAACATGTAAACAAAAACTTTAACAAAAAACATTTTTCACGAAATCTTCCGCAAATATTTCCTGGTATGGAACTCTGACCTCAACGTTTGGGAAGACACTGATCGAACCCCAGGATTCCTTACCCTACATCAGTACCTGACTTTACTAACACCCTGATGGCATTATGAGTGCATTTCTCCAAATCCACAACCCAAAATTTTAATAAACCATCTTCCCAAAAAAAAAAAAAAACATATGACTGCACATGGAAATTGAATGTAGAATGAGATCATGGCACAACATACGTGATAGGTAGAAGCACCTGACATTAGGGTAATTACGAGTGATAAATTATTATCCTAGTCGGTGAACATTTGCATCCATTAGCCTAATAAATTCAAAAGTCTGCGCTCTAAAAGTTCATCTGGGTTTAAAGAACAGTTTACTGTATTTAAATCGAATCAATTCCTCTCGTTAGCCTAAGAAAGGGCTGAACATGTCAGCTGTCCTCATGATGTCAGCAGTTGGTTTTACCCACTCGGTCTGTACACACATATTACCCAAGATTTAGATTCTATAAGCCTCTACCAAGCTGTCGACAGCCTCCATAATCAAATACGGATTGTTCTGTAATGCTTTGCCTCTATAGAAAGATCGAAGTGAGCGAACAGCAATAATTCACCCCAATGAACTCTTTTATGGCAGAACTGACAGCCTACTGTGATGGCCTGCCGACAGCAGGGTGCACATTCTGATCGAGGCTGTGACCTATACGGTCTTGTGCCTGTCGAAGGTCTACACTGGGGTTTGATATTATTTCAAAACGTACATCTGGAAAGGGAACAGTGGCGCACACAGTTAAAGGGGATCCCCGACGTACGTACGTTTACAAATTAGGATTGCATCTAATACAATAATAGTGACAAAAATGTAATAAAAAAACATTTCAAGTGCATCAAATAGATCCAGGTTCTACTTTTTGATGCAGGGGCCACATTGACTTTTTGACAGACAGGCCAGAATGCCCCCAACGCCCCCCACCTAAGTTCAGTTCTCCCACCGTATCGCTAGTGCTGGGTATACGTGGATACACCATATGTACGTACTATCCGCCAAGTTTGTGACGGGGGCGGGGGCTGTAATGAATGTTGGCGTGGGGGGGTGTGGTGGTGTTTCATATCGCTGCTGAGGGAGCGGGGGTTCTTGGTTCAAGCTTTATATGCGCTTCGCTATATTTCTACTCACTGCGCATACTTAGACAATTTGCGGTTATACGTTGATTTGGACGATTCTGTACAGGGCCGGATTAAAAGGACCGCCGGGCTGGAGTTTGCCCGTGTCTGAAAGCTAAAAAAAAGCCATTAAAAAGGAAACCCTATTTAAAATTACAGAAAAAAGATATGCAAACACATTTTGGTGGGGAGCACGTTGTCTTAGTGGTTAGCACGTTCAACTCACAACTCCAGGGCTGGGGGTTCGATTCCCACTTCCGCCATGTGTGTGTGTGGAGTTTGCATGTTCTCCCCATGCCTCGGGGGGGGGGGTTTTCTGCAGTTTCCTCCGGTCCAAAAAACATGCACGGTAGGTTGATTGGCACCTTGGAAAATTGTCCCTAGAGTGCGAATGTGAGTGTGGGTGCATAGCCCTGAATACAGGGTTGATGCCTGAAGATTCCTGAGATAGGCACAGGTTCCCCGCGAGAGAAGTCAGATAAAGAGGTAGAAGATGAATGAATGAATGAATCCGTCAACTTATTATTACAAAAACCTATTTTAAGGCAATTACTATGCAGCGTCTTTTAGCGGAGACAAAAGTGCCCCTTCTTGACAATCCTGCATGCAAAAACCGAAGGCCGGGTCACACCAAAAATACTGTGAGAGTTTTTCATCTGCATCCAATCACTCTGAGCATATTTTCTCAACTGGGCGGAGAATTACTGTTACAATGGGGTAAACCCAAACACGCTGCCATTACCAATGGCACCCAAACACATTCCAGTTTACTCACTGGGCAAAAGGTCACTCCTTTTTTATCTGCAATTCCACCCAGAGTGATTCTTCAAGGCCCCCAAGCATTTCCTGACTGAGAGAACCTGGAACCCATACATTATTCAGCAGCACTTAATGTTTTAACTCCATTTCTGTTGGATAGAGAGAACACCATGCTCGAGCGCTTCAGAGAAAAAGACATAGACGCAAAGAGAGGCGTAGACACTTTTTGCTTTTTTTTTCCCCCCGTACTCCAAATTCTAGTCGCGCACAATAAAGTTGAGTTTCAAACGGATCTAAAATGTGAAGCTTTACAACAATCACAGCAAGACTGTTTGTGAGCCAGGTGTTTTACAGTCAAAACTCCACTGATTGCACTGTGTGAAAAAATAAAGTTCTTTGTGCCTGCCAGAGAGCACGCTGCATGAAGTATGGACCTGTGGCAAAGGAACAACTGGTTCTCTCCTTCATTAAAAAAAAAGAAGAAGAAGAAAAAAACCACAAACACAAAACTGTCGATTATCCCTTCACACCTGCAAAGAGTACAAAAGTGAGATAGCGTACTGTACAATGGCACAGATTTTCTGTCTGTTCACTCTAACAAATGCCAATGTCTTCCGCCAAGCTAAATTGCCATGGTAACACGCTACTTGATGACTGCCATTGGGGATGAAAAAAACACACACACACACACACACACACACACACACACACACACACACACACACAAGGCCTTTACAACACTCAAACTGCAAAGAGAAAACTCATTCCATATAGTGCTTATGACATAACTTGGTCATAAAACACAATGGCAGGTTCTTATTTAAAACTCATTGTATCTGAGCTAGCACGTAGCAATAGCAGGTTAGCATGTTCGCCTCACACCTTCAGGCTTGGGGGGCTCGATTCCCGTCTCCCCCATGTGTGTGTGTGTGTGTGTGGAGTTTGCAAGTTCTCCCGGGTTTTCTCTGGGCTCTCCGGTTTCCCCCTGGTCCAAAAACATGCACAGTAGGTTGATTGGCACCTTGGAAAAATTCTCCCTAGTGTGTGAATGTGTGTGTGTGTGTGTGACCTGTGATGGGTTGGGATTCAATACAGTGTGTGTCCTGCCTTAATGCCCGAAGACACCTGATATAGGCACAGCTTTCCCACGACCCAAGAGAGACGTCAATAAAGTGGTAGAAGATGAATGAATGTATCCGAACTAGCATGCTAGCACTACCTGGTTAGCATGTTCGCCTCACACCTCCAGGGTAGGGGGGGTAGATTTCCGCCTCTGACATGTGTGTGTGTGTGTGTGGAGTTTGCAGGTTCTCCCCGTGCCTCAGGGTTTTTCTTTTCCTCCGGTTTTCCCCCCGAGAAAATTGCCCATAGTGTGCGAATGTGAGTATGTGTGTGTGACTCCTTGGGTGGATTGGCATTCCATACAGGGTGTGTCCTGCCTTGATGCACGAAGACGCCCAAGATAAAAAAAAAGGCGGATAAAGTGGTAGAACATGAATGAATGAATGTATCCGAACTGTTTGTGCCTTTTCCTGTGAAATTTATCAAAAATCCTTCTGCAGAGTTTCCATTAAAATACCAGCCGAGACATCTGATAAATACTCTAAAACTCTAGGGGGGGGCCGGGGAGAAAAAAAAAAGTAAGTTAAGGACAAATGGTTCTGTAAATCTGTTCCCAAGGTAAAAGCAGACTTTCTCCCGGCCTTGTTAAAAGTCGTACCTTTTTCTCACACATTTAAAATGTATTGTAATTGGACGAAGCTAACAAAGAGCGGAGACAGCCGTGCGGGAGAAAGCGCAATTACTTTTTTTTCTCCCCACCTTTATGGATACTGTCATTTTAAACCTGAATAGCTAATAAAGCTCAATTAGGATGCGTGAGAATTTGTGTTTTCCGCATGAATTTCGGTTCCGTCTCACGGCAGCGCTTTGAGTGACAGCTGCAGAGGTTAGAGGTTAAAGCATTAATAACTACAGTAATTGAATATGCCCCCTTTCTGTCTCTCTCTCTCTCTCTCTCTCTCTCTCACACACACACACACACACACACTCACAACTACAAAAAAAAATCTAGTAACTTGCCGGCATGGTGGTAATCATAAAGCAGTTTTAATTTGTTATCAGCAGTGCCACTGAATAATGGTCTGATTAGTGATTGTTCAAGCAGCTGGAATAAAATGAAAACAAATCCCCTATACGACAGGGATAAATACCAAACTGATTCCTATGAAGCCTATATGGCCTTGCGTTGGAGAGTTGTAATTAAATATTAAATATATAAATCGAAATGCCAGCGCTGTTTTTATTACTATTAAAATGCTCGAATTTGCATTTAACAATTAAACAAAACAAAAAAAAAAATGAAAAGATGATCAGTGCCATTCTTCTAATTAGGGTGTAATTCTGCAAACATGTCTTTGTGTTAAAAAATGCAATTTAAAGAGCACCAGCATTTGTTCAAAACAGCCCAAAAAAAAAGAAAGAAAAAAAAAAAAAAAAAGAAATGCACTGCGCACACACACACACACACACACACACACACACACACACACGCGCATGCACGTTTTTCACTCACACACCCACGGAGTGCTGGACGGAAGATGAAGGTTGAGCTCCGCTGGCACGCGCTAGCTCTCGGAGCAGGTGTGAGATGCACAGTGGCTAATTTAAGCTAAAGTTCTGCACTGGAGGCTCCTGCAGCAGGTGCAAAACTACAGAATGGAGCCCGGAACTCCAAGCACTCATTCGGCATCAATTGCGATAAAAAAACAAAACAAACAAAAACAGAAACGCAACCCTAATGATTTTATTCCTGCAAACCATAACGCAAAGCCGTCGTAGGTACGTTTGTAACCTATACCACCTTTATTCTTTCCAACCCAATCCCTTCCAAAACAGGCTTTTTTTGGGACGCGGTAAACGCTAATCAATGTCCCGGGCTTGGCGTTTCATCAAATCAATTTATCAACACCGGGTCTGTGGGTGCCCTCGCGGTTGTAGTCGTCAGACATAAATCTCGACCAATCTATAATGCATTTGTTTGTATGTCTGTAATTTACTATCCCGTCAGCCGTGTCCTGGCCCGTATTTAAAGAGGAAAATATGTGGAGGAGTGGGGAGGGGGGAAAAAATATATATCGAATCCTCCTTTATCCACTGCTTCATACCATATCAGTCTACCAAGGAGTTCTTTCTTATTTGTCGACTTTTTTCATATGTGAAACAAAACACACAATTTACACAATTAGTGTTTTGCTCCACTCTGGTAACACTTCACTCTCCTAAGCAGTACATCTAGTTGACTTTTTCACCAAAGGCAACTAAAAAGACCACTTTTTTTTGCGAAATAACCTCCATGAGTGACTTCTCATGTCATACAATATACAAACGTTCACTTTTTTATCTTTTTCACTTTGTTTTTTTTTTTCCTTGGGGTAAAAACTGTAGATAGATAGATAGACACTGTGCATCTTATCTCCAGAACCAGAAACAAAACAGTTTGTTTTGCACAAAGAAGATAAGTGTCTGATAGAGATTTAAATGCATAGTATTTTGTGTGTGTGTGTGTGTGTGTGTGTGTGTGTGTGTGTGTGTGTGTGTGTGTGTGTGTGTGTGTGTGTGTGTGTGTGTGTGTGTGTGTGTGTGCATCAAAAAGAAGGTGAAAGCAAATTCCCAAATGAAGTTCTAACATTAAAAAAAAAAAAAAAAAAAAAGATCTGATTTATGAGGTATCTGCAGCAACACGGCCAATGAACCACTTTACTTGAAACTGCCTGCTGCACCCTTTCCACCTACACAGCGATGCTGAATTAACACCTACGCCGGGTCATTTATGTCCAGTGAGTCTCGAAATGATTAGAAGCGTACCTACATGTATATCGAATCTCTCTTAACAGTTCATAACCACGCTGCCATTATGCCTTTTCCATCTCATGCCAAACCCTCTCGGAACAAATGTCAACTTTCATTTTTTAGAAGCTGTAATTGGCGTTCTGGCACCACGACTGTTCGTCGTGACGGATATTTTGGACAGCCAATCAAAACGTCCGGGGATGGAGACCAGACATTCCATGATTTGAGTAATCGCTGTAAAATAATATCATTCTGAGTAAAAAAAATGCATATATAATATATATATATATATATATATATATATATATATCTATATATATCTATATGTATATATATATATATATATATATATATATATATATATATATATATATATCGCTATATATATCTATATATATCCTCTCTATATATATATCTATATCTATATATATCTATATATATATATGCATATGATTTAGAAGAAGCAATTCAATGCGACTATGAATTATGGCTGTCATTAGATGGTTAATAGCCTAATTATGAACAGGAACACCATGACGAATGACAATTACCATTGTAAAGATGCATCACTATAGAATGAATCTGTTATCAGAGATGACAGACCCATCTTTTTTTTAAAGCCTTTTTTTTTTTGTTAGTTGTTGGTTTTGTTTGTTCTTATTTGTTCCACGACAGCCTGACACTTCAGTGCTCAGATCTCTTCAACCCTCGCACATACATTCATACATACATACATACATTTTATCCAATACATTTTATCCAAAGTTCACCAATGACTCAAAAGTGTCATTTCACGACATAATTCTGCAGTGCATGTGTGCACTCCAGTCCTGAAACGCCAGATCATGAGTACAGCCTGCAGAGCTCCTCACTTTACAATCCCACACTTTATCACTAGATTCAAAATGCACTGTATCGACCATCACAAAAAAAAATAAAAGTAAGAAGAGCTTCATTTCAGACTTGGGTATTTCATCCTGCAGGGTTTGCGATGCTGTCCGGCATCGGCATCAATAGCAACACGCATACCGACACCCGAATTCACTCCAAAAAAGATCATCTTTTGGTGCTGATCAGCTACAGATCTGACTAAACGCATGCATTACGCGTTCATTTAAAACCACGCGGACAAAAATGGATCATTTGTTGAAACGCGTGCACAGCTGAGAGTTTGGAACGAGCGCGCTCTGGCACAGCCGCCCAAAGTCTATTCCCATGCCCAAGCTCACAAATTATACACCAACGAAGAAAGTTCATAAAGTGTTAAAGATATAATAATCTTATCGTCATATTAACTTTTTATTTTAATTCTGGAGTCATTCGTATAAATAAATAAATAAATAAAAATGTTCAGACCTGGCTCGTTAATCGGCGTCCGGTCTTTGCGCGCGTCACGGCGCAATGGTAATACTTGTGATACGTCTATCATAAAAGATAAAGGGGAGAAAAAAAATATTCTTTTTTTTTTGTTCCCCCTGTTGGAATAAAAACCAATCATAAAGGGAAGGGAAGAGACGGGTTACGAAGAAGAAAACGCAACACAGGAGGAAAGGATGAGGAGGCTTACCCGCCGAGGAGAAGCCGTGCTGGAAGCCGCGTTTCTCTTTTTTTTTTTTTTTTTTTTTTTTTTTTTTTTTTGGAGAGTTCCTCCGCGCGGTTCCGAGCTGCTCCTCGAATAAGGCGCGAGTGTGATGCGTGTGCGCGCAGCGCGCTCCCGCTCCAATGGCCGGTGCTCAGACTGCGCGCAAACTGCGGAGCCTCTGGTGGCGGCGCAGAGAAATGAGAGAAGAGAGAGAGAGAGAGAGAGAGAGAGAGAGAGAGAGAGAGAGAGATGACACGTGTAGCGTGATAGAGAGACGAAATGTAGCTCGCACCAAAAACCGACTCCAAAAATCTCCGCTTTCTCCGGATGTGAGACTGGAAACCGATTTCTAAACCGGCGTGTTGCTGGTGCACGTGTCAAAAAAACCGTTTGGTGACGGTGGGGGTGGAGATGGTAACGGGTTCAGTGCCCCTTTAATAATAGGAGGACTGTAAGTATCGTGACTACTTAATCATAGTAATCCAAACTTAATCATGATTCCTATATTACTATACAACATTACACAATTACACACATTATTATTATTATTATTATTATTATTATTATTATTATTATTATTATTATTATTAGTATATTAGTATACTATTAGTAACATTAGATGTTCCAGCTGTTATTGTGCATTCCTTTCATAAATCTGCAGAATTTCCTATTGTAATATTAATGTATTATCGTGTGCAAAATGTGACTTCTTTTAGGATGGCAATCTCAAATTCGCTAAAATAAAATGTGAGTTAAGCCTAAATAATAAATAAATAAATAAATATGGGAAGATAATTTGTGCATTAGCTCTTATGACTAGTGTGCATCCAGGAGTATATATAAGGAAAAGTGACATTTGATTGTAAGCCGATGAAAACCCGCAAAGAAAATAATAAATAAATAAATAGATAGATAGATAGATAGATAGATAGATAAATAAATGAAAGCAAGCAATGGGCATGACTGGAATATCAGCATAAGGATTAGCTTTCACGAAATGTATGAATCTCCAAATAGGCTCCAATGTTTTGTGTGTCTATGTAAAATAGCCTTCAAACAACATTTTCATTCATTCATCTTCTACCGCTTTATCCGATCTTCCATCGGGTCACGGGGAGCCTGTGCCTATCTCAGGCGTTATGGGCTTAAGGCAATCACCCTGGATGGAATGCCAACCCATCGCACAGGGCCACACAGGTCACATGCACACACAATCTCACTAGGGAAATTTTTCCAAGGCTCAACCACCGTGCATGTTTTTTGACCGGGGAGGAAACCGGAGAACCCGGGAGAAAACCCCTGAGGCACGGGAGAACATGCAAACTCCACACACACATGACCGAGACGGGAATCGAACCCGGATCCTGGCGGTGTGAGGCGAACATGCTAACCACTACGCCACCGTGCCCCTTCAAACAACATTTATTCGATTTAATTTTTAGTCATTGGTTCGTACTGGGAATTGATTTATCCTATTGATTTATAGCTGGGACGCCCAAACTAGGGCCAAATTTGGCCTCTGATGACCTTTGATGTGGCCTGCCATGTCATATATAACAAAAAAATGGGGCAAATGCTACTGACAGAGATCGTTAGTTCTAATTTTCATTCATTCATTCATTCATTCATCTTCTATGTCTCGCTCTATCCGACTTTAGTTCTAATTGAACATTTGATATTTATAAATTCTAATTTTATTCATTACATACACATACATACATAATATGGCATGCAGTGAAATCCTTTTTATGAATGTAAACATAATGGAAAGAAAAGAAAAATAACTTTGTAAATAAACTTAAATAAAAAAGGTAGAGTACAATAAAAATAAAAATAGAATAGAAATGGCATTTTTATTTTTAAAAATCTATACAAATAGTGTATAAAGTGTGAAGTGACCAGTGTAAAGTGTCAATTGCAATTTGGAAAAACCTTTACATTTATTTTATTTTCAATGTCACTGATATAACAAATATAAGGGCTGTATAGCTTCTACCTTGCATAGCTGCATTAGACATTGAACTCTATGGTACTATAAATGGGATTGCTTCTACGTTTTGATTGTATTATACGTTTCACTGAACTAGAACACTTAGAAAATAAAACTGCATTTGTTTTCATGGATTACAGAGTAATATATAATTTTTTTATGTGTTTGTTTCTCAGTATAATATCATGAACGAGGAGAACCACTGCAACTTTCATTTTAATGCGATACATTTTGGTCCAATAAAACATTTACTGCCGGCCCACAGCCTTCAATCAAAGTTTGTCTTTTGGCCCTGCATAGGAAATAGCTTCTGATACACTCTAAATGTCTTCACATGTCTACACTCAGAGCAAACAGACACACACATATGTACATACATACACAACTAGGAGAACATGCAAAATTCCACATCATACAAAAAAACATATACAAAATCCATCCATTATATATATATATATATATATATATATATATATATATATATATATAATATATATATATATATATATATATAATATATGAAAATAAACAGAAAAAGTTCAAAAATGCAACCCGTAAACCCTCCAAGCCAGCATTTTAGCTAATCCCCTATCTTTACTTCTGACTGAGTCCCAAATATATACAATATTTTCAAAATATTCACTCGCAGAAGCAATATCTTGTTTTCCCTTACTCGAGGCATGTCTGGCTCAGTTTAATGAAGCATCTACAATCTCATATCTATGGCGGTAAAGCTTAAAAAAAAACCTAACAAACCTAAATCGCCATGGAGCTTTGATATACATACATTTAATCCACCATGACTCGGCATGCGCATGCATTTGATGTCTTTTTTTTTTTCTTTCCCCATCACCCTCGCATTCTCACCCTCGCCGTGTTGTGTTTTGTTACACTTCAATTAAATTGTTATACACCTAACACATTGTACAGAGATGCTTTTAATCCATCATGGTCTGTCATGCTACTCGTTCACGACCAAGCACACACAGCCGTAGACACACACTATAGAAGTCTCATCATGAGATCTGCTGACTGAGGGAACGGCCAATGAATATTTAGCATATTCCGTGTTGTAAAGTTGGCAAGACAGTGTAGCGAGTAATCTCTCAAACTGAGCAGCAGGTAAACCCCAGACAGAATGCATAACAATGGCCACGCGGAGGAAGATTAATTAAAACGACACTGTCCGCCACATAAACGTGAAACAGCGTACATTCACAACACACATAAAAGAAAATGCATACAAATGCGAACCTCATTTAGAGTTTTATGTCAACATCCTCTGCAGTACGTCAGATATAATCAAGACACGGTTAAAGCGTTAATTATGTGAAAGGGTAAAATGAGGCATATAACATATAAATGAGAACTTACAAAGGAGTCTCGCAGTGTACACTATGGCGTAGCGTCTATCGCTACAGTATGCCTGGATGATAAAACAGATGCAGAAACTGTGAAATGTAATATGGAGGGAAAAAAAAGATGTATATACCACTGAGAAGAGGCACGGTGGCTTAGTGGTTAGCACGCTCGCCTCACACCGTCAGGGTTCGGGTTCGATTCCCGTCTTCGGCCATGTGTGTGTGGAGTTTGCATGTTCTCCCCGTGCCTCAGGGGGTTTTTCTCCGGGTTCTCCGGTTTCCTCCCGGTACAAAAACATGCTGATTGAGTGATTAGTACCGTGGAAAATTGTCCCATGTGTGTGAATGTGTGTCTCTGTGTGTGTGTGTGTGTGTCCTGCGATGGGTTGGCATTCCATCCAGGGTGTATCCTGCCTTAATTTCCATAGATGCCTGAGATAGGCACAGACTCCCCGTGACCCGAGGGAAGGTCGGATAAAGCGGTAGAAGATGAATGAATGAATACCACTGAGAGTTGCTGTTTCAGTGACTGGACATTACACACACACCCACACACAGAACACTCTGATCATACACTGCTGGTGAATTGTATGCACAGGTGAATGTGTTCATTTTCCTGTGCCAAGAATATGTGGGCGTGGTTTTGAGAATATGCCGACCAAGAATTCATATGCTACCATTACAGGCCACTTTAAAATGTAATTCTTAATTTTATTCATATGAAATTCAGTCTTTGAGATAAGCTTGTCTCCGATTAAGAAGCTGTCTCATCCTTGCTCCTCCATGAAGAAAAAGAAAATTCCATTGGCTTTAGAAGGATGGTATGATTAATGAATAATTGCCAAACTGAGCCAATATGATCAAAAGAAAATCTATTACATTTTTGGAACTAATGCACTTAACTGTGACATTCTCCTCTTTTTTTTTTGGCGAAATCTGTGTACACAACCTGTAGACCTATTAAAGTAGCCTGTACGCAAGCCCGAGGCCTGAATATAATGTGTTTCATTTTGGTTATAACTCACTTGGAATGGAACAATTCATCAAGTAATTCGATGACAAAAATTCATGGAGGAAAATTAATGCGCCTCGATGAGTCCATTTAGCTAAACACGAAGCACTGTGATTCCCACGGACCATAATTACTGGTGCACCATCCGCTACACTTGGTGTGATGTGGACAGTTAATAGAAAAGGCTGCAGAATTGAAACAAATGTTTTGGATCATGTCAAACTAAAATATAAAGAAAACACTGTATGGTGCAGTTAGCGTTTATAAAGTAAAAATGCTCCCGTACATAAGTTATAAACAAACAATGCACGAGACATTCTTTAATTTCTTCTGTATATATATATATATATATATATATATATATATATATATATATATATATATATATATATATCTATATATATATATATATATATATACACTGTGTTCAAAAAGTCCCTCCGCAGTGGCATATAGAACACATAGTGGAGCACATTTTTTAAACTGGCAATGAATACACAGATTTAGTTTGTAGAAAATTTCAAGCGACTTTTCTGGAGACAGGGATGCCACATCACTGTACTGTGCAAGATTTAATAAATACATACAAGTGAGAATACTAATATGCTTGTTTTCCATGACTAAGTGTACAGGGACACCACAGAGAAGCTATTTGAATGTGATCTGAAAGTAACCAGGCGCATTCCTTTTGGTCTCCTATAAAGCAAAAGCCAAACGTACAAAAGAATAAGAAAAAAAAAAGAAATGGATTGGACACTAAATGGATTTATTTATCTTTGATATACCTGTATGTGGGGGCACGGTGGCTTAGTGGTTAGCACATTCACCTCACACCGCCAGGGTATGGGTTCGATTCCCGTCTCGGCCATGTGTGTGTGGAGTTTGCATGTTCTCCCCGTGCCTCAGGGGGTTTTTCTCCGGGTTCTCCGGTTTCCTCCCGGTCCAAAAACTCATTGGCTGATTGGCACCTTGGAAAATTGTCCCTAGTGTATGAATGTGTGCCTGTGTGTCCTGCATGGGTTTGCATTCCATCCAGGGTGTTTTTTCATTATTTATTTTTTTAAAAAGAAAAACTAATTATTTATTCATACACTTGATGGAATAATCGCTAGAATACCTGATTTCTTAAATAACCGATTGCAACAGCAACCCCTACTCCTCACGCATGTAACTCAACCCTGAATCTGAATAGGAAGTTGTTTGCCCAAGACAAATACATATAGTACGGTACAATTACATGTGCTTTATGCACAATTTATACAGGGTCAACAATTTATCTGAATTTTTTTTTTATACATTCCGCCATCTTAGAGATTTGCATTTACTTGCCCTTGCATAACCGAAATTGAAATGACATTATTCATCTATGACAGTGGAAAACAAAACCTTAGAGGAAAAATAGATTTTCCGAAACTTTTATCTGTCAGTGCATTGTTTCACTGTCTTATGCCGAAGCCTATAAAAAAAGGAGGAGGGTACCAAATATCAGTCAATCCCAGTCATTTCTCTCAGTGATGTGGACAGCTATGAAAGAACAGCTTCTTGAAACTGGAGAAAGAAGAGTGATAGATGTTGAACCTGAACATCTGCTGAATTACTCAGACAGTGTTGCGAAATCTCGGCAGTCCCTGTACTCGGCCATCCTGCACTCGCGGCTTTATTTAAATTGGGAAGCCTGCTCTCCAGCTCATCAATCTCATATTCCAGCACCTTCTGCATTTTCTGCACCCCCCTGCTGGTCTTGGAATTCTCTAAATGCCCATCACTGGCTTTCAGTCTCCATTACTGATCCAGACCCTTCCATCTGTATCAGTGGTGCAGCTCTTCCAGCCTCTATCACCGATGCAATGCATACAGTCTACATCACTCCATCATTGTATCAGTGTCTCCATCACTTATCCATTTCCTCCAGATCATTTATTCATCTTCTTTTATTTTATTTTTGGACCTGGGGGAAACCGGAGAAAAAACTCCTGAAAACATGCAAACACCACACACACATATGGCGGAGGCGGGAATCGAACCCTCAACCCTGGAGGTATGAGGCGAACGTGTTAACCACTAAGCCACGCTGGCCCCTTTCCTCCAGTCTCCATCACTAATCAATTTCCTTCATCATTAATGATGCAACCACCCCAGCCATTTTTGCCAGGCTCCATCACTGGGCCATGTCCTTCAGTCCACATAATCTGCTCCTTGGTTGTGTAACAACACCCTAATGAAGTGGGAACTGTATTTTGTGTACAAGGCATAGTCTAAAATAAAACCAGACCTGTATTGATAAATCAGTTCTTTACACGCCAAAAAGACTTTGATGACTAAAGGTGTGCTCTGGCTATTTTCCCCTCCTTCCTCCTCGTTTGTTTAAGCCACTCTGTCCATTTTCATAGCCTGCTGTTCCACCATTACAGCCTGATTTTGCATTTATCCTGCTCCAACTGTGCAGTCCCATAGTCTGTGTTTAATCCAATTCAGTCAGATTTTATACATACAGTCCATTTAACAACAGGCATCGTAAAGCCAGGATCTGGAATGTATATTTATAAATGACCCGTAATGAGCAAGCCCGAGGCAATTGCGCTAAAGCTGAAAAGGTAAAATGTAAAAGACCAGACTTCTAAAGGAAACCTGTCATCATCGGAGTGACACAACCAGTAACAGAAGTCTGTGCTTTGTCTTTGCCTGAGTTATCAGCTGGGTGCAAATTCTCTTGGTGGAAATTGTAGGCCCTTAAGCCATCATTGCAATTGAAGTGCTAAGCTATCATAGCAAAATTGCTCCTATCAATTGAAGTCCAAAACCTATATTCATGGTTTCTAAGTGGAACCACACACAGCAATCTCATATATCTTTAGGCTGTTCATGTCGCGCCGTCCATAGTAACAGCGGCCGGTTTGTAAGTGATGAGGTCTCGGACCAGAAGTAGGGCAGATCAGCAAGTTCCAAGAGTCCAGAAGCCTACTGTTTTACCCTCACCCCAATTATCACAGACTGTTCGGTCTTGCCAGTTATTTTATCCCTACAGATCCCTATATTATCCTGATTTCCTGTGGGTTCTTTAGAGTCTTAGTTGGAATTTCCTAGCTGCTGTTGTCACTAATCTTCTATAACCGCATGCGCTTTGTTTTGACCTATTCCGACTGTTAAGCCCAAATAAATATTCACAGACTTACACCCAACTGCCTCAGACACTCATCCAATGCTCCTTGGATTTAATAGACAGCTCTAATCAGATCTTTACATATGCATTTCATATGGAACAAAAAGCTAGTAAACAACAAGGCTTATAATCATTCAGGTGCACGTCGATATAAAAGTAAACAGTAAACGCTGTCTGGGATGTCATAAAAAGCAGCAACTTAAATATACACTATATGGGCACTATGAGTTTGTACACACAGGATCCTAATATCGTGAATTGCCCATTTCCCAATAATTCATGAATTCCCCATTTGCTGTTATATTAACATCGACTCTTCTGAAATTATATTACACTAGGTTTTGTGGTTGTGGAGATTTGGGTGTTTTTGTGGAGATTTGGCTGTTTTCCTGGAGATTTGGCTGTTTTTTTTGGTAATATGGTTTGGGAAATTTGGCTGTTTTTGTGGAGATTTGGCTGTTTTTGTGGTAATGTGGTTGTAGAGATTTGGCTGTTTTTGTGGTAATGTTATTATATATATATTATATATATATGTGGTTGTGTATATATATATATAGAGATATATATGAGTGAATTGTTATATTAACCCATTTCTGATGATAACCATTCATAATTCATGAATTCCCCATTTGCTGTTATATTAACTGGAAATCGACTGGAGCCTATCTGAGGTTTTGCCCTGGAATTTATATGGCCTACACAATTAAGATAGGACTCCCCATTTTGTTGGCAAACCCTATTAAGCAAAAAGAACATTGGTCTTAATTTTGCTAAAAAACATCTTGACTGGACTTTTGAAAATTTTTGTGGAGTTGACTTTTTGGAAGGGCGTGTGTTTTCCTGGATTGTGGATTTGGCTGTGCTTTTTTGCTGGTAGATTTGCATGCTGTTTGGGAATTGGATGTTGGCTGTTTTTGTGTGAGATTTGTGAAAAAAAAAACAAAATGAGACTTTGGAGTGGCTGTCAAAGTTGTGAATCCCATGAGATGCTGTGCATGACCTTAAGAAGGCGGTTTGCTGAAAACCCTCAAATTGAATTACAACAATTCTGCAAAGATGAGTGGGCCGAAATTTCCAGAGGCTGTAAAAGACTTGTTCAAGTTTGCAAACGTTTATTGCAGTTATTGCTGCTAGGGTGGCCCAACCAGTTATTAGGTGAGGGGCAATTACTTTTTCACACAGGGCTATGTGGGTTTGATCTATATATATTATACTGTTTTTATTTGTTATCTTTGATATATATGTGTTCGATGATCAGAAAATGACACATCATATGGAATTTGGGGACTTTTTACTATATATATATATAATATATATATATCTATAGATATAATATATAGATATATAGATATATATATATATTCCTAATCAAATGATACCAAAACACACACACACACACACACACTATAGTATTCCAACTGTACTTATCAAGAATGTTTCTGTGATCTTCCCATACCGTTCATCCACATGACAGAGAATAAAACCTTCATGTGGAAAAGTCAGCGAAATGATATCACATTTTTATTTGCATGTATAAATAGGGTCTCGCTTGTCCTCTTGTAGTCTTGATGTATTGTTTAGAATTTAAAATAGCCTGCGTGTGCAGAACGGCGGGGCGCTTTGTGTAAATTCCTGATTTATATTTAAATCCATAAGAAACTGCAATGGAGGCGTTCACCAGTGAAACAGACGCCGATGTGACTTTTCTAACAATTTCATAGTTTCATTTGTTCAGCTGCACGATCTATGTTTTTTTTTGTGCCTAAATGAAACTGTTATGGTTCGGTTCATATTTACCAGATTGCACACGGGTCGGAAAAAAAAGAACAGCCTTCGCGCATATCTTTAGTTGAAACCATGGGATTGCGTGCTAAGGTTAAGGAATTGTCTGTGCAAGAATTAGCATGCGTTTCTGCCGCTGGAGGTTTTTTTTTTTTTTTTTTTTTCCTCCACTCTTCTAGCATGCAAGTAATATCTTATTAAACGCTCATGCTTGACAAATTCCAGCAAAGGAACAGAGTGAGTGCAAGTGAGAAGGTTTATCTGTAAACCCTAACCTACGCAGGCATGTCTAGTGCTGATTAGACTTTTAGGTCGGATGTCACATTGTGTTGCAGGATCACGAGAAAGCTGCGGAGACATACTGTACGCGGTTGTCGACGCTACAGCGCGGAACACAGAGTGGGTTTACCTTTGTGTTAGCTGAGCTGATTATCTCTCTTTAATTATATTACCCATACAGCCCTGGTACCCTCCAGTACCGAACTCGCTTTGGGAACTTCACGGCGGCTAAACGCCACATACTGCAGAAAAAAAACAACACCACTCACTTATGCTTGGCATAGAGCTGGACAGAAAAGTACCACAGCAATAGTGCAGTTGTAATTTCTTTCCTATACTGTTCTAATAACACTGCAGATTACATCCAGAGAAGGCAATGACTCATTTCTTAACAGTTCATATGCCTAAATATAGGTCTGCTTATTTACCACATTAATCTCCTCCCCACCCCACCCCACCCCTCCTTCCTCACCATGGAGCCTTCGATGCAGGGGAAACACAATTTGGTTATCTCCGAGCAGAAAGTTCCTTTTAGTCACATAATATTAGGAGGCCAGTGCATTATGTACATTGGTGGCTGAACATGAAAGGCAATTTATTGTAGGGTTTTCACACTCCTTTAGTTAAACAGGTTTGGCCTCTGTCAGAGGTAGACAAATGTGTGGCTTGCTCGAACAAAGGCACACTGTTAGGAAAACGTCCACAAAGATCATCATCTGCATTCATATTGGCTCGCAGATGTGGGCGTTTTAGCAGGAACGAAAAGGGAAACCAATATTGCAACCGCTATATAAAAAGCAAGCCTTATTGGTTTGGGTGGTGCAGTTGTTCCGAACGTTATTTTTCTTTTTCTAGCACCCTTTAAAATGCATGAGTTTCCCTGCATTGCCAACTCCCACATGCAAAATAAATAAATAAATAACGCATAGCGAGGGGTCACAAGATGTTTCTCTGATGAACATAGCTAGAGTGTTTTTTCTTTTTTTTTGACAGGTTAGGCACTAGGTATGTTTCCATTACAAATTTGCGATATTTCCGAAATGACGATTAAAAAAAAGATGTTGCGAAACGAAGGTCTTTCCATTAACTATCGCATGACTAAAACTCGTCCTCTCGTGATGTCACTCCAAAAAAATGGGCAGGCTTACTTATATCGCAGCCAATCGCGTGTAGATCATGTGACCTGGAAATGCGACAAAACCGTTTCCATTACAGTTTTGCGAATTATTCCTTTTTCGCACATCGTCTAAAAAAACCCACCTCATGCGAGCGTGAAAACGTTTTTTAGCGATACACGTGTGTTTTTGCGAATTTGACACGTTTACGTGACATTTGCGCATTTTTAAGGGTGATGGAAGCGCACCTACTGACTTGGTGTATGTCATTCTCTTTTATTGGTTTCCTCATTAATAGTCTGGCAATGATTGTGTTTTTTTGTTTTCACACTGACAATATGTTAACTCACAAATGGTGGGTGTTAGCAGCTGGAGGGTTGTGTAAAAGGAAAAGACGAAGGAACAACAACTTTGGCGTTTAAAATGTGCATATAATCTTGTAAAATAAACTGAAGAAATCCACCAAGGCTTTGTTGGGGGGAGGGGGAGGGGGGGGGTGAGCTGGAGAAGGAAACAAAAAACAAAAAAAAAAGGAACATTAGTGACGAGTTAAAGACCACCAGAATGCTTCATGAACAAATGGAATCATTTTTCAGCCCAGTTTGCTGCTTGTGTTTTATTTCAGAAAAAAAGATTGCATAGTTGCTCACTGACACATGGTGGAAAGGGGTCGACTCTCTGCTCTTGAACTTCAGAAAGAGTTGGATTTATAGGAAACAAACAAAAAAATAAAAAATACAAATTGTTCATTACTATGCTATGAAAAATAAACCAATAACAGGAACAGTATGAACCGAAACAAGGCCTTATATAATATTTGGCAAAAAAAATAAAAATACCGTCACAATTTCTCACTTCTCTGTTCTGAGAAAACACAAGACTAGTCAACATGCTGTGAGAAACAGTCAACACTGAAGATGAGGGGGATGTTTCCTTTCTGTTTTGTAGCACATTTTGTTGCACAAAAAAGATGCTCATTCCACCTGCTGCATGGCTCTTGCTTGCAACAGACACTTTGGACTCCAGCAGACTGTCAAACCCTCCGTCTTTAAGCAGCACCATGAACAACCATTACCTTACATTTACAGCATTTGGCAGACGCTCTTATCCAGCGCGACTTACAACTGAGCAATTGAGGGTTAAGGGCCTTGCTCAAGGGCCCACCAATGGCAGCTTGGTGGTGGTGGGTGGACTTGAACCTGCAATCTTTTGGTGTCTTAACCACTGAGCTACCAAACAAATGTAATATGAAGACATTAATCCCACTGAATAGGGGACTTAACTCGAAGTCAAAGAAGAGTTCTTAAACTGAAAGAAGAGTTCTTCTTAAATCAAAGAAGGGAGGTGGTAGCCCAGTGGTTAAGGTGTTGGACTCTGGACCGGAAGATCACGGGTTCAAACCCCACCACCACCACCACCAAGCCCACACAACCCACCTCCAATTGTACAAAATATATATTTTTAATAAATTTCTTATATAACATTCATGCAGGCTTGACATATATTCCTGTAAAGTCAAAATCACGGGGAGCCTTTGCCTATCTCAGGCGTCTATGGGCATTAAGGCAGGATACACCCTGGATGGAATGCCAACCCATCTCAGGGCACACACACACACATTCACACACACATTAATACACTAGGGACAATTTTCCAAGGAGCCAATCAACCTACCGTGCATGTTTTTGGACGGGAGGAAACCGGAGAACCCGGAGAAAAAAACCCCTGAGGCACGGGGAGAACATGCAAACTCCACACACACACATGGCCGAGATGGGAATCGAACCCCAACCCTGGAGGTGTGAGGCGAACGTGCTAACCACTAAAGCACTGTGCCCCTTTTATTTGGATTTTTTCTCTTTCTTTTTTTTCCCATTTCTTCCGGTTTAAATAGATTTCGGAATAAGACATTAAAGTACTTTGGATGAACTGCACCGGGGGAAAGGGAGGAATTGTTTTCCCTTGCACAGGATCTCAAAAGAGCTCTGCTGGAGGCTTATCCATTCAGGTCGGCTCAACATTTACACTTAACACCATTTTTCTACCTCTCACTCAGAACATCAACACATTGCTCTGTCTACAAAGGGAGAGAGAGAGAGAGAGAGAGAAACAGACAGAGAAAGATAAAAATATACAATGTATAAACCGTGGTAACTCTATTAGTCCATGTGAGTTTGATAGACAGTCCTGATGAAGAGAATTTAATAGAAAGCATGCCTCATTTATTCATTAGATTAGTATCTCAAGTATCGGAATAACACAAGTTCCTGTTAGTGCAAATGGTGTGTTTAACTGCACTGTAACACATGTAATAGCTACACTGAGATATGAATTAATTACACAGTAAAATGCCAATAAAGTAGGTTTCTTGCAGCAGAGATGACAGGTAGATACGTTCATTAGGATTTGTAGACTACTGTGTCCAGTGGATTAAACCTAAGCATTGTATTACCCAACAGCACTTCCTTGCGCACGTCCTTCCATTTCTCAGAGATCACCAATCAAAGTGTCTCATCAGCATGATTGGCACTTGTATATTTGGTTTCAGCCTTTGTAGCACTGATTATCTCATGTATCTCATATCTCATTATGGTGCTGATCCATAATCTGATTATTCTTTATAATGTGTGGGTTTTTTTTTTTTTGTCATGTTGTTTTTAATGCCCTTAATGTCCTTCTTAAAAAATATTATTTGCTTGTTGCAGTTGTCAGTGATGGCATGATATTACAATGAATGATAATATAATGTGACAATAATAATAAATAAATAAATAAATAATAATAATAATAATAATAATACAGGGGCACGGTGGCGTAGTGGTTAGCACGTTCGCCTCACACCGCCAGGATCCGGGTTCGATTCCCGTCTCGGTCATGTGTGTGTGGAGTTTGCATGTTCTCCCCGTGCCTCAGGGGGTTTTTCTCCGGGTTCTCCGGTTTCCTCCCCCGGTCCAAAAAACATGCACGGATAGGTTGATTGGCACCTTGGAAAATTGTCCCTAGTGTATGAATGTGTGTGTGTGTGTGTGTGTGTGTGCGCCCTGCGATGGGTTGGCATTCCATCCAGGGTGTATCCTGCCTTAATGCCCATAGACGCCTGAGATAGGCACAGGCTCCCCGTGACCCGATGGAAGATCGGATAAAGCGGTAGAAGATGAATGAATGAATGAATGAATAACAATACACATCACACCTCCAGGGTTGGGGGTTCGATTCCCGCCTCTGCCGTGTGTGTGTGTGTGTGTGTGTGTGTGTGTGTGTGTTGTGCATAGTTTGCATGTTCTCCCCGTGCCTCAGGTGGGTTTTTCTCTGGGTTCTCCGGTTTCCCCCCGGTTCAAAAACATGCACGGTAGGTTAATTGGCACCTTGTAAATTGTCCCTAGTGTATGAATGTGTCTGTGAATGTAAGTGTGGGCGTCCTGTAATGGGTTGGCACCCCATACAGGGTGTATACTGCCTTGATGCTCCAAGATGCGCCCTAAGATCGCCGGAGGCCCTCCACCCACCCTAGGGAAGATCAGATAAAGAGAAGAATAATGAATGAATAATAATTTCGGCTACTCCCTTTTACCTTTTACCCTTTTCACCCCAACTATCTGCATGTCTTACCATATCCATAAACCTCCTCCTTGGCCTTTCTCTTTTCCTCTTGCATGGCACCTCCATCTTTAGCATACTTTTACCCTTGTCCCTCCTCCACACATGACCAAACCATCGAAATCCACTTGCAATATTTACTACTGCAAACTCCATCTGATTGGCTAAATCTTCCACCATCAGCGCTTTCACAATCTTCTCCAACCCATCACCCCCTCATCACCTTTCTTCCCTTCACCAACATGGCCATTGAATTCTACACCTATCACTAATCTTTTCATTCACTCTGCACCACTCCATCTAACTCATCCCATCTCACAACCTACTTGTGGAGTATAAGCATTGATGACATACATCATCACGCCTTCCCATTCCAGCTTCACATTCATCACCCTATCAGAAACTCCCTTCACCTACATTACACTCTTACTGTAATCTACCTTCAGGATTACCCCGACATACATTCTCTTTTCATCCACACCATGGTAAATACACCTGCAACATTCTCGGCCTTAATCCCTTTCCACTTTGGCTAACTTTCTCCTTTACCAGTCATAATAGTGACATTTAAAGTACCCACTCCTAACCTCCACTCTCACACGTTCTCTCCTTCCCCTCTGTCTCTGGAGACATATTTCCTCCATCCTTCTGAACCTTTGTCCAACAGTAACCCAGTTTCCACCTGTACCCTGTTGGCTAATGATACCTAACGATGCCTCGACCAATCCGGAATGGAATTCAGTTATGTGATCCTAATATTTGCCTTCCTAATACACCCATTTACATTTACAGCATTTAGCAGACAAGTCCTTCTATCCCTTCCAATTTATGCGGGTTTGGAACTGGCACTAAGGCTTATGCAACCCTAACAGCTAGGCTTTACAAACTACTTTGAATTTTTACAAACAACTAAAACAAAAATGTCAATATAATACACCCATTTTGCTATGGAAAATGCAAAGGAAACAATGGGATTATGTATCTAATGTCATCCGTTGAATCTGAGGGTAGATTTAAAGGCTAGTAATTCTTAGCAAATGCAAAAAATAGAGCCAGTAAGAACAAGTGTGATTTGAAATATAATCAACGCTAAAACACTTGCTGACCTTTTGTCCGTTCTGAGAAATTCTTTCCTTCTGGTTAGCAGTCAGTGGAAAAAATTGGACAAGGCCATCTATCAAAGACAGGTGCCATGTGTCCTTTCCACCGTACATTAAATAAAACAAGAATTGGATCTGATGAGTAAAAACACGGTGGCCGTATAGATGTGAGGTCCCAATACCACACGTTAATATTGGCAGAAGTGGAAGGTTACAGAGACAGAAAAATCAGACGAGGATGAAAGATACGATGAGCATGACATTCATTTCCTCATATTTTTTTTTCTTTCATGCAGCTAGTTAAGACATTTAGGTCTTGTGAATTTACCCTTTGAAAGAAAACAAAAGCAAACTATAGTATGTAATAGTGAATGGTTTTCTTCCTGTACAATTTATACACTGCTTGAAACAAGAATTTGCTATATCTGTCCAATATTGCTTTTTTTTTTTGACTCAGTATTGTCATTTGGATTCACAAAGCATCTGTTTGATTTGGACAAAGAAATGCAATTTTAAAATCATTTGAATATTATTTCCCCAGGAAAAAAATTATAATTAAGTTGGCAAAAAAAAATTAACATTTACAGTAGTTTGTAATTATTGAGTTCTGACAATGTTGTTAGAAACAACTGCTGTTTTAGGTCAAACTGGAAAAAAAACAAATCTGTGTTTATACAGCCAGCAAGTAATTAAGATGGCTTAATTAATTATTATGCTATTTTTAAAATATATTTTTCTGAATTTTCTGTATTACCTCTCCCTTTTTTACTGTTTATATATGCAATTTACCATATATTTCTTCAGACTGTACATATGCAAATAGTATTTAATGATATATATTGATATATATATATATATATATATATATATATATATATATATATATATATATATATATATATATATCATATATCATTCATTCATTCATCTTCTACCGCTATATCCGATCTTCCCTCAAGTCACAGGGAGCCTGTGCCTATCTCAGGCGTCTATGGGCATTAAGGCAGGATACACCCTGGATGGAATGCCAACCCATCGCAGGACACACACACACACACTCACATTCACACACACATTCATACACTAGGTACAGTTTTCCAATGTGCCAAAAAAACTACTGTGCATGTTTTTGGACCGGGGGGAAACTAGAGAACCCGGAGAAAAAAACCCCGAGGCACAGGGAGAACATGCAAACTCCACACACACATGGCCAAGACGGGAATCGAACCCGGACTCTGGCGGTGTGAGGCGAACGTGATAACCACTAAGCCACCGTGCCCCTTTATTATTATTAATTATTGCACTGTGAAATGCACTTCTGGTTGGATGCTAACCGTATTTTGTTGCTGTGTACCCACATGTGCAAAGAATGTGAAAGAGGAATTTACTAAACACAAGGATGACACATAAAATTCTTGCAGTTAAATGAGTTTATGGACAGCTGGGCTACGCAAATAACAAGAACGGAGCAGTTCAAAGCAGAAAGGCTGCTAAGGTAAGCTAACCGCTTTAGACTATACATCAAGGCCAAAACTGCATCTCACCTAGAGCAAGGTTAAAAGCTATTCTAACAGTGAAGCAAAATGCAGTCGGGGAAATAGAAATCAAGCAATGAACATGCAGGAAGTTAACATTGAAAAAGAAAAAACAAACCAACAAAAACAGGTGGGTACATTTCCAATCGCAAAATAGCTGTGAAACAAGAGCACGTCACATGTGTTATTATTCTTATTTCATATGCGTGTTTTATACCTGATATCTAATCATCATTTTCTTACTTTGAACAGCCCTTATAGGCAAAGTTATTGTCTTTTGTATGGTGAGCATATTTCCATATTTACAATAAAATAGCCTTTATTTGTCACATATACATTACAGCACAGTGAAGTTCTTTCTTCGGCATATCCCAGTTTGTTTTGGAATGATACGACGCCCCTGGAACACAAAGGGTTATGGACCCTTACTCAAGGACCCAAGTGTGGCAGCTTGGCGATATAAGGGCTCAAACTCGCGACCTTCTGATCAGTAGCCTAGCGCCGTAAACCACTGCGCTCTACCCCTTTCCTAAACTAGAAAATATATAAAATCACCGCAAACATCACTTAAAACACAGACAAAATTCCATTTCATTTTCCTGCAGTATGTTGGCATCATGTCAGCCTTGACAACAACAACAAAAAAAAGAAAAACACAGGCCTTGGCTAATGACAGCGGGGCTCCAGCACCTCACTACATTATGTACAGAAACTAGAAGTCTGTTTAAACCCACCACTGCCAAAAGCATTGGATATTCCCCTTAGATACTCATAGATATGTTGTACATCCCAGTGAGAGGGTTGGAAAAAAGACAAAAGAGAAAGACCTTGTTGAGTCTGGATGAAAGTGTGACCAGGCCGGGGAGAAAACACATCTATAAAGAAGAAGAAGAAAAAAAAACGTGGGAGCAACTGAGCAGCCTCTGGGATGAGGAGAGGTGGTTTACACAGCTGGGTTTTTCAGGTTTCTCTTCATTCTCATCACCTCCCTTCCAGAAACTACAATTGCCAGAGCAACCAGGACGACCTCCCTCCATGTTCTCAGTAGGTAGAGCGTATGCTGCCTGTCTGTTTGCCTTTACTGACTTCCTAATTTACTTTCTAGGCTGTCTGTGTGACCACAAAAGCCCTTTTCAGCTTGACAAGAAATTGAAATCATCTTTCTGCGAAAACTTACGAGTAGGAATGTATGTGTGTGTGTGGGATATATATATATATATATATATATATATATATATATATATATATATATATATATATATATATATATATATGCAGTACTGTGCAAAAGTTTTAGGAAGGTGTGAAAAAATGTTGTAAACAAAGAATGCTTTCACAAATATAAATAATGATTTTTTTTATTTTTGTCAATTTACAAAATGCAACTTGAGCGAAGAAAATAAAAATCGAAATCGAAATCAATATTTGTTGTTAGTAACTTAGAAGAACTAGAAATAGTGGAAGTGATGGCACGACCCCCACAGAGCCCTGATCTCTATATCATGGAGTGTGTGTGGGATTCCATGAAGAGACAGAAGGATGTGAGAACGTCTACATCCACAGAAGATCTGTGTTTACTTCTCCAAGATGGAACAACCTACCAGCCGAGTTCCTTCATAAACACTGTGTGCGAGTGTAAATAGAAGAATCGCTGCTGATTTGAAGGTAAAGTGTGTTTAGACCAAATATTGATTTAAAGTCCATTTTTCTTTTGTTCATTCACTGCATTTCATTCCTTGATGAAAGTAAATAATTAACACTTCCATTTTTGAAAGCATTCTTTGTTTACGGCATTTTTTCACACCTCCTTTGTATAATACTTTTGTATATATATATATATATACTATATATATATATATATATATATATGTATATATATATATATATATATATATATATATATATATATATATATATATATTATATATATATATACACATATAAATACACCATACTCTCTCTCATCAGACTTCCGACTCAAGAGACCACTCAGGTGAATGCCTGTGAGATACTTGTAGATGTAGATATGTTGCTCCTGAGAACCATTTTTACACCAGAGGTAATCTGAATCATTTGATATGTACAAGCTCTTTCTAATAGTTTCTAAGGAAACACGTATTGTGTCATTAATGTTTTGCTTGGGAATATTCTAAGCATTTCTGTTAGTTTTGGATGCCCTGTGTATTTTGGATCGCTCAGGTGGACTAATTACCCTTCAGTTACTTTCCCTGTGTCTGGAGTGCTACTCAACATTTCTGGGTTGTGTTTTGTATGATGTCCTTTCCACAAGCTGGGTAACGAATTGCTCCAGCGCCGCCAACAACGTCCGACGAGTGCTGCTGTGCGAATGCAAATAAGCAGCCGAACCTGCCGAGGATTATCGAGCATTAATGCTGGGCGAACTTGTACCAGACTTCAACACACTGGCTTTGTTCAGATCAGTGTGTGTTCTTGTCGATTCGCTATTTGGACATTAGCTCGGCTTCAACCAACTGTAGAGGAAGCAAGCGCATTGTGATTTGGCCCGACACGTGCTACCGCAATGTATACAAATAGCACTTCAGGGTTAGAGGTCCAATCCTACAGGTCCGGCTTCATCGACAGGGTTGTCCAAAAAATGTTACTGCTCATATGGTACTACATAATTCATTCATTCATCTTCTACCACTTTATCCGATTTTCTCTCGGGTCGCCGGGAACTTGTGCCTATCTCAGGCGTCTTCGGTCATCAAGGCAGGACACACACTGTATGGAATGCCAACACATGCACATTCATACACTAGGGACAATTTTCCAAGGTGCCAATGAACCTACCAGGCATGTTTTGGGACTGGGGGAAACCGGAGAACCGGGAGAAAAAACCCATGTGGAGAACATGCAAACTTCACACATGGGCACATGGGAGTCGAACCCCCGACCCTGGAGGTGTGAGGCAAACGTGCTAACATGCCCCTTACTGCATTCATTCATTCATTCATTCATCTTCTACTGCTATATCCGATCTTCCCTCAGGTCACAGGGAGTCTAAGCGTCTATGGGCATTAAGGCAGGATACACCCTGGATGGAATGCCAACCCATCACAGGGCACACACACACACACACACACACACTCACATTCACACATTCACACACACATTCATACACTTGGGACAATTTTCCAAGGTGCCAATCACTCTACCGTGCATGTTTTGGGACTGGGGGGAAACCGGAGAACCCGGAGAAAAACCCCCTGGGGAGAACATGTAAACTTCACACAATAGGCACATGGGAATCGAACCCCCAACCCTGGAGGTATGAGGCAAGCGTGCTAACATGCCACTTACTACATAATTTTACAAAAAAAAAAAAAAGACTTTGCACATGCTTGGAGAACCAACGAGTACAGGTCGAAGCTCTAGCTTCATTTCGACATGTGTAAATAGTGTGTGTTATTAAAATAATAGTCAATCCCATGTAAGTGGTAGCATCTTTTTGGACCCTGTATATGATGTATGCCTTTGCATTTTCAACAACAAGCGAGTTCTGTGTGGTGATACAGCATTGTCGATAACAAGAATTAAAACTACTTGAAATCTCTGGTGAGGATAATCAGGACCCATGAGGTAAGAAGGACTATTTTTTTCAGCACTTTACGACTCCATGACTAGCAAAATGAAATAACTGTTTAAAAACTGTTTTTTCCAACGTTTCTTTTGTGATTGCCAAGGCCGCTGTCAGGGCCAGTATCATTTCTTTGTCTTCATGTTCTCTCCTAAATGTTTGGTGCCCGATGCACAGTGTTGGGAAGGTTAGTTTGGAAATGTAATAGGTTACAGATTACAAATGACCCTATTCAAAATGTAATAAGTAGTGTAACTTATCAGTTGGGTACAGTGGCTTAGTGGTTAGCACGTTCGTCTCACACCTCCATGGTCCGGGTTCGATTCCCGTCTCGGCCATGTGTATGTGGAGTTTGCATGTTCTCCCCGTGCCTCAGGGGTTTTTTCTCCGGGTTCTCCGGTTTCCTCCCCGGTCCAAAAACATGCACGGTAGGTTGATTGGCACCTTGGAAAATTGTCCCTAGTGTATGAATGTGTGTGTGAATGTGTGTGTCAGTGTGTGTCCTGTGATGGGTTGGCATTCCATCCAGGGTGTATCCTGCCTTAATGCCCATAGACGCCCGAGGCACAGGCTCCCCGTGACCCGAGGGAGGATCGGATATAGCGGTAGAAGATGAATGAATGAATGAACTTTTCAATGACATACATTTGATTAATTTCATTTGTCCACTAGGTGGCACTAGGGAAAAAAAGCAGGGTTATTTGTACTCTTCAACAATTTCAAGTAATTTAATTACACGTTTTTACACTGTTACTTCTATTTTGCTATTAAATTACGTCACGCCACACACGTAACTAGTTACTCTCCGACACTGACACCCACTCTCACTTGTCCACCGCAACTTTTCCGACTTCATACTAAATCAATTAGAGATCTCGGGCTCTGTGAATAACGCCGTTGCTGTTTATTTTGATTAAGGGGAACGATTCCGATTAATAACAGATAGTCTAAGGGCATGTGAATTAGAGCAGGAAACACTGAGCAAGAGAGATAGGGAATTGGGTTTGTAACCTTGTAAGAGAGAGTGAGTTGCTTTTCTTTGTACTTTGGGATGCCTACTGGGTATTTTCAGATTAAATTCAGTAGCAGTATGAGATACCAAGTAAACACATTACTTCAAGGTAATCTGAGTCTACGGAAAATCCAACAAACAAATGGGGGGGGGGGGATAAATAAATAAAAAAATGCACCATCTATGATATTTTCATTTTGATAACGCTAGACATGGAAATTGAAAGCGTGCCTTCATCATAATATTATATTGCGTCGCCGCATATAAACAGCGATGCTCAATCAAGTCTCCGGATGTCCTCTAGCCAAAACAATGTCCGAGACAATGTAAATATGATCAATGTGCAAATCCGGAGGTGAAATTCAACTCGTTTTTTTTTTTTTTTGTCCTTAGCATGCACTCCGACGTTTCACTCTATTGCCAAAGTACTGGAGCAAAAAGATCCCATTCTAGATTACAAGAGCTAAATTCTCATGAGAAAAAAAAAACCAGTAGAAAGCCTGGAAACTGATTGACTCGTGAGTTTCCTACCTCGAGTGTCTGATCGGGTCGGAATGTCACTTCAGGCTGCAAATGAGATTTGTTTTGTTCCAATTATAGCAATTCTGCCTGGGCTGGCTTCGGCTTTCGGCTGCTTGCTCGTGATCCTAAAAGAATTTGGTGTGAACCCTGCTTCACATATACAGTAGTGTGCAAAAGTTTAAGGCAGGTGTGAAAAAATGCCGTAAACAAAGAATGCTTTCAAAAATGGAAGTGTTAATTATTTACTTTCATCAAGGAATGAAATGCAGTGAATGAACAAAAGAGAAATGGAATTTTAAATCAATATTTGGTCTGAACACACTTTACCTTCGAAACAGCAGCGATTCTTCTATTTACACTCGCACACAGTGTTTATGAAGGAACTCGGCTGGTAGGTTGTTCCATCTTGGAGAAGTAAACACGGATCTTCTGTGGATGGAGACGTTCTCACATGGAATCTCACATGGAATGTCTCTTCATGGAATCCCACACACACTCCATGATATAGAGATCAGGGCTCTGTGGGGATCGTGCCATCACTTCCACTACTTCTAGTTCTTCAAAACACCAAATATTGATTTGATTTGTTCTTTTGTTCGCTCACGGTGCATTTTGTAAATTAACAAAAATGTATAATGTATTTCTGGAAGCATTCTCTGTTTACAGCACTTTTTCACACCTGCCTAAAATCTGTACAATCTTTGCTCAGTACTGTACATCACTATATTATCTATATATACTATCTATAACAAAGATTTAAGCAAATGTGAAGCGTTGACCCTCAAATATTCGGTGCAGCTTCCACACGAATGAAGAGTGACGCAATGAGAATAAGCCAAAATAAAAGCTTACTATTTATTATTTATTTATTTATTTATTTTCTTTTACAAATTTCTACAGCTGCATGAAGGACATATGAGCGTGTACCTTTAAGCCGACTTGAATTCCCAATATGTGACAAAGCAACGCATCTGTCTCACAATGGCTCAAGCAACGTTTATCTTCATACGAAAAGATGTATTATTTATTAAGAAAAGAATGGCTCCCCCCCCCAGCCAAAAAATTTAAATAAAGCCCTGAAAAGGAGTATTTGTTCTATTACAGAATAAAATAATCAAAATGAATGAAAGAGGCACTAAGAGTCTTTGTTTGGTTTGTCAAAAAAATAGACACGTATTTGTAAAAAAAAAAAAAAATGGCTGGTTATGTTAAATGTGTCTGCTGTAAGATAAATGCCATTTGTGCTGGGAGGAAAGGCGGAAAAAAAAAGGAGCATCTCTTGGAACGTGCGAGTGGACTAATGAAAATTCAGCATCACATCTCTCTTCTTTATAGCCATTAATTCTTCATAGCAAGAGTCATATTTTCAAGAAAATTAATTCTGGTGACTGATTTGCTTTTGTAATAACCTAATAGTTTGCCACTGGCCTGTGCACTCAGCTGGAACAGATAGAGAGAAGCACATATTGATTGAGACGCTTGCATAGCGGCCGATTTAATACAAAGATTTAATTTTGTTTCACTCCGTAATTTTCTACGACCCTCTCGGATACGGGGCGAAAAAATAATAGGGGGGGGGGAATACTGAAAGGCACAATTTCGAAATTGAGTGTATATTAGAATTTCCGGCAGTGAATGTCAAAGTCGTGGAGTTTCACAGAGCAGAATGACAAGCTGAGAATTAACCAGTCAAAGTGATACACCATTAAGCATCATGACAGTCATGTATCGTGAAAAAGATTCTCCGACACACCTATATCGGAAATGGTGCGCTGTGCCCTAACTGGCATTCCTGTTTTTTGGCACCGGATCCCAGAATAAAGCAATTAAAACATAATGAAGGCATTAATGAACGTCTTGGGACTATCCGTGATTTATGCCTTGTTTTATCGTCGGGAATTTTTTCCGCCTGTTTGACTCTTAAACAGCTTCCTTTACATGTTCCTTAGCCAGGAAAAAATGGCACATCTTTAAGAAGGTTGGATAAAAAGGGGGAAAAGAAATGGCCATTTTTTTGTCATCTGTGTATCCTGTACCACTACCAAAAAATCCAGTCTTCCTGAACATAGACAGAGTAATGTACTGTGAAAAGCAGCTCATGAATATTCCTGACTCGTCATTGCTGCTGTCATCTGTAGATGATCTGTGACTGTGTGTTTACATGTGCTGGTGTGCATGCATAAACATGTGCAAATGTGCCTGGTCAAAAAGAGCAAAACGGAATTTGGGATTTCAAAATACATATAAGTCTGTATGTATATATATATATATATATATATATATATATATATATTATATATATATATATATATAATAAGGGGTTTAGCGGTTAGCACCTTTGCCTCAGGGTCGGGGTTCGATTCCCGCCTCCCCCATGTGTGTGTGTGTGTGTGTGTGTGTGTGGTATCTTCTCCCACGGTCCAAAAACATGCACTGTAGGTTGATTGTCACCTTGGAAAATTGTCCCTATGTGGGAATGTGTGTATGAATATATTTGTGTGTGTGTGTGTGTGTGTTTGTGCCCTGTGATGGGTTGACATTCCATCCAGGTGTGTAGAAGTGAATCCTGCCCATATCCTCATAATGTAGATGATGATAGATCCGAGATAGCATAGATAGATAGATAGATAGATCCGAGATAGATCGTAAATATTAATTATATATATATATATATAGATAGATAGATAGATGATAGATGATAGATAGATAGATAGATAGATATATATATATAGAATACATATATATATATATATATATATATAGATATATAGATATATATATATATATAGAATCTCTATATCTATATATATTATATATATAGTAGTTACATGTAACGGCGTTACGTAATTTATTATTACAAAATAAATACAACAGAAATTGTTGTTACTGAGAAAGAAATGTGTGATTAAATTACAGTTACTTTTGAAAATGTTAAAGTAGAGTTTGCAGTGATCATGGTGGGGGTTTCTGTATCGGCTAGAGTCATTTTGAAATGCTGGAAAACTCTGAAAACCCCAAAGTTAAGAAAATGGATCAACATAATGACTAAGTACGCAAGTTTGCTTCTTAAACTACATAACAAGAACAGAACCTGTGTGCATCCCTGTTTGTATCCCTTTTGTGACGTTGTCTGACCATGTGACATAACTTTGTCTTACTATTTTGCACCTTGATGCCAGTCCCTTAATTATTATTAATTATTTAACTATTTTTTTCGCCTTTAATGCAACATTTGCGTTTTTCTGCAACCTGTGTTTTGTATGGTATTGTCATGTACCGAACGAAAAATGATAAAAAAAAGATTGCAAAGGTTACATTCTGAACAATTTCTTTAAAATCTTAGGATATGTGAATAATAATAATAATAAAAAATAATAATTTGTTACACCTCCAGGGTTAGGGGTTTGATTCCCGCCTCCGCCACATTGCTTGAAAGTGTGTCCTGTCATATCTATGCAAAGAAATTTCTAAAACAATATTACTTTTTGTTTTTTGTTATGAAGTCTGGCTTTGTTGTGACTGTGAATAAAAATGAAAATAAAATCAAATTAATTCAAGTGATGAAATAAATTCAAGCAGTAAACAAGAGTTGAGTAACTACCGTAAGGTTAACTGTAAAGTTATAAATTATTTAGTTGGAAATATCCATTAGAAACATGAAAGTCAGAAAAAAATCAAATAATATAAAGTAATGTAATGTTATATTTTATAGCAATTGAAAAGTTACACTAAGTTTATATTTATTTATTGAGGAAAACCCCCTGAGGCACGTTGAGAACATACAAACTCCACACACACATGGCCGAGACGGGAATCGATCACGGACCCTGGCGGTGTGAGGCGAACGTGCTAACCACTAAGCCACCGTGCCATATATATATATATATATATATATATATATATATATATATATATATATATATATATACAAACCGGATTCCAAAAAAGTTGGGACACTATACAAATCGTGAATAAAAACTGAATGCAATGATGTGTAGGTGCCAACTTCTAATATTTTATTCAGAATAGAACATAACACACGAAACAAAAGTTTAAACTGAGAAAATGTACCATTTTAAGGGAAAAATATGTTGATTCAGAATTTCATGGTGTCAACAAATCCCAAAAAAGTTGGGACAAGGACATTTTCACCACTGTGTGGCATCTCCCCTTCTTTTTACAACACTCAACAGACGTCTGGGGACAGAGGAGACCAGTTTCTCCAGTTTAGAAATAGGAATGCTCTCCCATTCTTGTCTAATACAGGCCTCTAACTGTTCAATCGTCTTGGGCCTTCTTTGTCGCACCTTCCTCTTTATGATGCGCCAAATGTTCTCTATAGGTGAAAGATCTGGACTGCAGACTGGCCATTTCAGTACCCGGATCCTTCTCCTACGCAGCCATGATGCTGTGATTGATGCAGAATGTGGTCTGGCATTATCTTGTTGGAAAATGCAGGGTCTTCCCTGAAAAAGATGACGTCTGGATGGGAGCATATGTTGTTCTAGAACCTGAATATATTTTTCTGCATTGATGGTGCCTTTCCAGACATGCAAGCTGCCCATGCCACACGCACTCATGCAACCCCATACCATCAGAGATGCAGGCTTCTGAACCGAGCGTTGATAACAACTTGGGTTGTCCTTGTCCTCTTTGGTCCGGATGACATGGCGTCCCAGATTTCCAAAAAGAACTTCGAATCGTGACTCGTCTGACCACAGAACAGTCTTCCATTTCGCCACACTCCATTTTAAATGATCCCTGGCCCAGTGTAAACGCCTGAGCTTGTGGATCTTGCTTAGAAATGGCTTCTTCTTTGCACTGTAGAGTTTCAGCTGGCAACGGCGGATGGCACGGTGGATTGTGTTCACTGACAATGGTTTCTGGAAGTATTCCTGAGCCCATTCTTTGATTTCCTTTACAGTAGCATTCCTGTTTGTGGTGCAGTGTCGTTTAAGGGCCCGGAGATCACGGGCATCCAGTATGGTTTTACGGCCTTGACCCTTTCTCACAGAGATTGTTCCAGATTCTCTGAATCTTTGGATGATGTTATGCACAGTTGATGATGATAGATGCAAAGTCTTTGCAATTTTTCGCTGGGTAACACCTTTCTGATATTGCTCCACTATCTTTCTGCGCAACATTGTGGGAATTGGTGATCCTCTACCCATCTTGGCTTCTGAGAGACACTGCCACTCTGAGAAGCTCTTTTTATACCCAATCATGTTGCCAATTGACCTAATTTGTGTTAATTGGTCTTCCAGCTCCTCGTTATGCTTAAATTTACTTTTTCCAGCCTCTTACTGCTACTTGTCCCAACTTTTTTGGGATTTGTTGACACCATGAAATTCTGAATCAACATATTTTTCCCTTAAAATGGTACATTTTCTCAGTTTAAACTTTTGTTTCGTGTGTTATGTTCTATTAGGAATAAAATATTAGAAGTTGGCACCTACACATCATTGCATTCAGTTTTTATTCACGATTTGTATAGTGTCCCAACTTTTTTGGAATCCGGTTTGTTTATTTTTTTATATATATATTTATTTTTATCTATACACTATTATATTTTGAATAGGGTCATTTGTAATCTGTTATCTATTACATTTGGGTAATTATTTCCAACTCTCTCTCTCTCTCTCTCTCTCTCTCTCTACTATATATATATATATATATATATATATATATATATATATATATATATATATATATATATATATATATACATGAAGAGAATCAAGACAAGAGAATAGTAATCAAGAAAATATTTTAATCCATTTACAAGCATTTGGCACATTCCCTTTTCCAGAGCGACTTACAACAGAACAGATGGTGTTTAAGGGCCTCGCACAAAGGCCCAGCGGTGACAGGTTGGTGGTTGTGGGATTTGAATTCACAACCTACTGATCAGAAGTCCAACATCTTAAGCACTGTGCTACCACGTCCCAAATATAGCACACTCACACACACACTCACACACACACACACACACACACACAAAGGTTTTTCCAAAAGTTTTTTTTTTTTCCCCTGAACTTTTAAACAGGGCTGATGAAATGATTTTTTTATGCTGTATAAATATGATTTTTCATCATTTTTGCATTACTGTCTTTTCCAGCTTCTTTAACATACCTCTTATCTCTTTTTTTATTGGATTAAGCTCATTTGCGCGAGCCTCGAAACGGTATAGTGAGCCCGTTAAAGAACGCTCCGGAAAAAAAAAAAGCAAATGTGCACAACCACCGTGAATGTAGAGAAAAGAAGCTCTTATTAAACATATCCTTCTGTTCACTTCACTCAGTCGCTTCTATCTCTTTTAATTATTTTTCCAGCTTAACTTCAGTTTAACAACTGTCGGGTTCCGTGAGCATTCCGTGCTTCCGTGCATTTCCAGTTTCCACTGGTAAGACTTCTGACGTCCATTCACTGCCGCGCGTTGTGTTGTTTTAACATGCGTATTTGGGTAATCTCTGTATATTCTAAATAGGTTTCGGCCGCCCGTTTATGTCGTTCTGCAAAGCACGTTGGTCTTGTAGGAATTGCTGTTCCATTTCTCGGTGTACTGTATATGGTTGAATTCACAATAAAAGCCACTTGACTTGACTTGACCTGTATTTACATCTGTCTCGGGTGATGGGATCACAGCTGGACAGTTCTAACTACATGTGTGAACGGGGTTAAACGCGTTCGATCTGAACACTCGGCACTAATTGTGCTCTCATGTGGCCGTTTTTACATTTGGGAATGACAAGATATCTTGATTTGGCTTGCGGGAAAAAAAACTGTTCTTTTTTAAAACAAGACAATTTTATCGCTGTTATTATATTAAAAGACATGTTAAAACTTAATTAAGAATGAACTTTCTTTTTATAAAACAAGACAATTTTATCGCTGTTATACAGAATCATATATATAGTATATATTAAAAGACATGATTCATTCACAATGGTCAGCCTTGACAAAAGTAATAATAAATAAAATTCTATAAATGTTAAAACTTAATTAAGAATGAACTTTCTGGTGTTATTATATAAGGATGTTCCTCTGGTGGTAGCCCAGGCTCATTATGTATCCGTGGTTAAGGAGCTGTTGTCTTTAGAATGTAACTTAGTACATCTAGTTTGTCTTGAGAGCTTTCTGACTCTGGACCACCTTTTCTGCACACATCTCTTCAAGACAGAAGCTTCATCACAGCTGGGTTCAAACCCCACCACCACCATACAGCTATGTGCCTTGTATATTTTGGCCCAATGGCTGCTTTCCTGATTGACTTCCACCTCAAACAACGACTTGGTGATCCAGCTGTACACACTAGTGGACTTAACTTAGCTTCACAATTTTCTATTGTTTTCTGTACCAATTGCAACTGTCCATGCAAGTCTGCCTTTCACAGTTTATTTTTTTTACATAATCATTGTTGTATCACCAAACATACAGGTTGAAAAACAATGTCTATATAATGTGTTAACATTTGGACCATATTTTTATATATACTTTTGTATATATTTCGGTGATTGACCATACATGAGTTTATTTTTTTTTTCATTCATTGACTGTTTCAATACATTATTAACAAGGGTACCAACAATTTATATACGTCTGTATATATATATATATATATATATATATATATATTGTGTACAGATGGGGAAATGTTTGGCTGTCTGAAGTTATTGGTGAAGTAAATATTCTCGCTTGGACAGAATAATAAAAGAGCTCTGTAATGCAAATAGGTAGCAAATTGCACAACAGATAAATATCCAGACAACAGCTTGAAACATATCTTTTGGATATGTTCTGGAAGCACAAAATGTATGCCTCGGGGCAGACTTTCCTTATATATTTAAGATTTGTCAGTAGATATTTGAGTCTCTGTGCGCTGGCGTCACATTCGTTAGCACTATGTTTGCAAGAGATGTTTTTTTTTTCCTCTTAATCCTCGTGGAAAGCAATCACTCGCAAATGATATGCTATTTCTGCTTTCATTTACCTCTCTATTTAAATGTGTTGAACACGAACCATGGTTAGCACTTAGAATGCCATATGATGTCATTCTGAGGTTAAGATGCCTTGAAAATGTAATTAAGAAATAATCACTGATACGCAGTGCGAGGTTTAAGTTTAAGATAGGTATTAATGAGAATTATAGCTCTGGTTCGGGAATCAGGGAATCTGTGCGTTTGTGAATCGACAATCTAAGGCTAATGCTAATTATAAACACCTTCCTGTTCTTGCTGTGTTTTTTCCAAAAATACAGCGGTCGTAAAATTGAGAAATAAAACAGGATATACTATTTCTCACAAGAGCCATTTGCTCTCCCTCGGTCTCTCCTCCCTCCCTTTTGTGTCTCTCATTCCGAATATATAAGTGACCTGTCTACTTTGACCATAAAAGCCAGAGACCTGCCCTGTGGGCTACTGTTAGTGGAAAGCCATGTAGCAAAGTGATTAAAACTTAATGTCACCTGGCTCGTCTCCGCCATCGATTACCTGCAACCCAAGTAAATGAGCCGCACCACTGCACGGTCATTATCCAAATGAAGTATGAATGAGATAACAGTCAGGGAGATTTGAATCTTTGACCACAGCGCTCTGCGTCCGTTTTAATATTGATGCCCTTACAAATCATGTTCAGCGGCATTCCGAATTCTGTTTCACACCCGCATATCTTTCTGGTGAATCTTATTTTGGTTATTTTTTAAGAAATGTCGTTTTTAAATGTTATTGTACTGACTGTTTCTACTCGAGTTAAAATAAAGAGGTTCGGGATCTGTAATGTATTTAAATAAAAAGTAACAATTATTACTACCTTTTTTAGTGTAACCCGACCTTGCGGTATATTAATGATTTAAAATTTGTGTTATTTAAAGAATATATACTAGGGGGCACGGTGGCTTAGTGGTTAGCACGTTCGCCTAACACCTCCAGGATCCGGGTTCGAAACCCATCTCCCGTGTGTGTGGAGTTTGCATGTTCTCCCTGTGCCTCAGGGGGTTTTTCTCCAGGTTCTCCGGTTTCTTCCAGGTCCAACAACATGCACGGTAGGTTGATTGGCACCTTGGAAAATTGTCCCTTGAGTGTGAATGTGAGTGTGTCCTGTGATGGGTTGGCATTCCAACCAGGGTGTATGCTGCCTTAATGCTCATAGGCCCCTGAAATAGGCACAGCTTTGTTTACATCACTGACATCCACGTTAGCCGGCAGACTTCTTGTTGGCTTCTCCCTGGAACATCTGTAGCTTTTGAGGATAGCCGATGTCTGTGGCGTGTAATAGCCAGGAAATTCTATACCGACAGGACTGTAGGTTTAAAATAAATATGATTAAAAAAATTCAAAAGATAATAAGAATAATAAGCATTAGGTTGCTGGGCTGGAAAAGGGTGACCAACTAAAGGGTGATCAAAACTAAAGTCACAAACAATTCTGGTTCGAATATGTAAGCGGTAGAAAAGTTATTTGTGTATAAAAAAATGTAATAAGTGAAATGTCAGACTGTATTTAAGGAAATTTTACTAATTAGATTTTTTTTGACAGTGTATTTTTACTAGAGCTAAGAGAAAACTACTCTTTTTTTCTACTAGAGAAAAAAAAATACAGTGATTCGTAATAATCAAAGAACAGGATAGTAAACAAGGTGGTAGTTCAGCTCGGAAATGAAGAATTCGTAAGAATTATAATGACCTGGATAATGTACACTTCCCTAAAAGTCTCGGTGTGTTTTATGACTCGGTGTGTCCTAATTGCTGTAAAGTTAAATCTACAAGATCCTATTGACACGTCACCGATCAAGCCAGTCAATAGCTCGGTTTAATTATTTGTTGGCTCAAATTCCTGTCTTGCCGCGGATCTATTTTTCACGCCGAGCTGTCCGAACGGGTGTAAAGTTCGGAAATAAAAGTGTCTGTTAGCGCACGGTGGCATAGGGACACAACAACTAAATAATCTCCCAAGGTTTCAAAAAGCTAGATCCTAACCTCTGAAATCAGTACCATTTTCTGGACCTGCCACGGTGAGCATAGATCATTAATTACAAAATCAATCCTGTTTATGTGCTGGACCCGTAAGCACAGAGGCCATTATGAGCTGCAGGGAGCCAGGCTGAAGGTCACGCTCCCCCCCTCTCCTTCCCCGACATTCTTTCTGTCAGCAGGACACCACAGTCTAATTAAGCATGCCATTATAATGCAGATAAATGAAGAATGTCTGGTATTAGCACTTAGGATCTTCACGCTTAATTGTAATTGGACTCAAGACTAGAGGGAAGGTACAGATATTTGCCAGAAATGAATAGGTGCTAATAGAATGGATACAATCTTTTTATAGCCTTTAGGAGGCTAGAGGATATATTTGTTTGGTCAGATTCATGTACCAGCCAAAAAAGAAAAAGCTCATGCATAATCAGTGATAGCTGATTATAGAGATAAAAGAGTTGACTTTAAAGTCCTTTTATGCAATGATTTTTTTTTAGCTTTAAACATGGGGTTTCATCACAGGCATACATATACAGACATGTACATACAGGAGCAAACTCACTTAAAGACTAACATATTTCATCATTCAGATTTTATATATATGCATTTTTTTCCATATGGTCGTATCGGTCCAAATAGCATATATGCATAATGCTTATAAAAATAAAGTATTATTGATATGGCAATATATATATATATATATATATATATATATATATATATATATATATATATATATATATATATGCCAGAAAAGAATATATATGTATATATTTGGGATGTCAATTAGTTATTAACACGTTAATGCAGATTTACTTTAAAGCCATTAATGTTATTAATGCATAATTAACACAGTGTGCGTTACTATGTGAGTGATCTGCTCGTTCACTCTGCATTGTGTTGGCGAATGAACAAAACCCAAACAACAAAGAACAAAAAGAACAAATGAATATAGGAACTCCAACGCATCCACTCACGCTTAAATTTCCTCAGAATTATGCCTATGTAACGGAAGCACACAGACACGGATATAAACAAAACAGGGAGTTTATTTAGAAAAAGGAGAACACAAAAGAAGTCACTCAAAGGAGTGACCAGGTTATGGGCACGGCCCTGTACTGCTCAAGCAGACGATCGGGAGAAACACAGAAGAGCCTTGAGCAGGAAACGCTTCTGACTCTATCGGCGGCCGAGGTCGCGACCGCGAGTTGTGGAGCTCCGGGGAACGGGAACAGCCGGAATCGGAACCTGGTAGGAGTTGAGAGAAACACAGGAATTAGTTGCGAGTTCGCGGTGTGTCCGTGTGTCCGCTTTGTCATATACGAGACCGGACGGGGAAGGGTGAGAGAATGCCCATATAAATAGCGCGGCGCGGTGATTGCTCAAACAAGCTCCAGGTGCAGCTTGTTAGAACTCTGGAGATTGTGAGCGTAGGAGATCCGAGTCAGGGGCAGCCTACTAGCTGCGCAATCACGGAAGCGCATCGCATTCCCAAATCCCTATTACGGAAGCGCATTTTCCTTTTGTGAATGCAGTGCGCTTCTGTATAACCTAAACGTATCACCAGTTTATATGGAAAAGCAACTGGAACAGAATTCTTAAAGGAGCCACGTCCCATATTTTACAATTAAAACAGCCACTAAACAATCAACATTGAAATGAACATAGAAATGAATGTTAAAAGAATGATTTCCTGATTAAAATAAATATGAAATAATCAATGATTGATTTTAAAGGAAATGTATATGGTTATAACATCTGTTACAGTTTGTTAGAGTATACGAAACATGAAAAGTATATATTAAAGTGTGATTAATCGATCAAATATTTTGCGATCAAATATTTATATATAAATGTGTGTGTGTGTGTGTGTGTGTGTGTGTGTGTGTGTGTGTGTCTGTGTGAAATAAGCTCCAGCCTCTCCAGCCTCATAATATACTTTTGTTCTGTTTTTATTGTTCCTTCCACACAAAACTTGTGATCCACTTACTGTTCACTTACTGTCGTTAATGACAAATAAATCTATTGTAATTGCCAAAAAAAGCCTCTTTTCTTTCTTAAAGCACAAACGCTGCTAAGCCCCGCTAGCTAATGTATACCATTCTAACCTGTGTATAATGCAACAACAAAAAACAATAACTCCACTGCACAATGATAGTGAGCTGTTGTGCGCTGCTGTATGAACTGTATTATGCACACAGGAAGCCTTTACTTCTTCCTGTGTGATTCAATTTCATTTTATTTCTTGTCGTAAATTGGCTTTGCTGTTTATTAAAACTGCCACAACGTGAGAGTCGGTATTAATCTACGATTACGGAAAGCATAAAAGATGAAATCAGAATTTTGCGATGCCCTCAGGCTTTAACAGTGTGTCTCTCTGTGTGAACCCGTTCGGAGCGCATCCCACGACTCGGCAGCGAAGAGTTAAAAGTAGGGTCGCTTTAAAAGCCACCGTGTTTCCGCCGAGTGAACCGTGAGCCTTAAAGACAGATGCAATGAAAACACGTCCGAAGATACTAAGATATTATTTAACATACAATTATAACCAACAGTGACAGCGGCTAAAGCTCTTTCTGTGGAGATTCGGGGTTACTGCAGCAATCTGTCACTTTGCATTCCTTATTATTAGTGACCCCCCCCCCCCCCCCCCCCGGACCTTTGTCCCTGTGACAATGTATTTATAGATCCCAGAGACGACCAAATGTGTATAACAAACAAGAAACAATACCTTCTATATACTGTGAAGCGTTGCTACATTTAGCATGGCTAATCTAGTGTTTGGCAATGCTTCTATAGAGCATTTTTTTCGTTCGTTTAGGATTTGATCCTCTTTCGAGCACAGAACATGTCTATTAAATAATTGTAAGAATTCTGGCTGAAACTACCATTTGCTTTTTTTTATGGATTGTACAACTCCAGGTAAATTCTGCTAAGTAAACCCAGGAGGCTGAGTGTCATTTTCTGAAGCGTGCCTTTACATATGCGACCACTGATTACCTGTGGAGAAAAGCAAATAAGATTTTCTTGTTCTATCAGAATAACCCGGCTTGCAGATTTGCATGCCATTTTGACAGTTCCGGCAAGAAGCGCAGCAATTATTAAGCTGCGATATAGTCGCTGTGGGCAAAGAGAACTCGCTGCCATCATCAGTATATAAGAGCACGATGTTTTTCAGTTCTTTTTTTTTGTTGTCGTTTTTTTGTCTTCGCCAGTGTCGTACTTTTTGATGTATGTTGTGTGTCAGCGAGTAAACTATGACCTATTAGCATTGATAAATTGTCAGGGGGGGTTCTTTTGTCTCCTTTGGTAAGTTGCTGGGTTTGGTCAACGCGAGGACATGTAGCTGCGCCAAGCACAGCCCACACATTCGTATTTATCATGATCAAGGTATGACGCCCACACTATGATTCTGCTGGCCGGTGGGTGTGTGTGTGTGTGTGTGTGTGTGTGTGTGTGTGTGTGTGTGTGTGTGGCAATACAACAACATCAAGGGAAACAACCGATGGGTGCCAATAACATGCTGTTTCTTGCCAAGCAACCAAATTATTGGTTTGAAAGCAAGGTTATCAAGCAACAGTATTATCTTTGTACTTTCTGGTTCCAAGATTTCACACAGCGGGAATCGCACACATGCGTTCCGTATGGTATAAAGTCCGTGAAAAGTCAACCCAAAAAATGTTCTTGCTATTTCCTTGTTCTGTCGACGTAGTTTGCATGATTTATCGGACATAAGAGGATCGAAGATGAGGAAAAACACATCGGGATCATGTCAATTATTCAACAGGGGCCAGGAGGGTAGTTCACTCGCTCGCTCCCTCGCTCCCTCACTCTCAGTCTTTTTCCGTGCTTCCTGTTCGCCAGTGTGTGTGCTTTGGCAGGCCCAACCTGAGGCTCATCTGAGATTTGTCAAAGCTGGCTTTGTGGAATTTCCTTGAATCCTTCCTTGGGGAGGACATTGGTATGGATGCAGACCTACTGCGATGGGCTCGGTGCATTCCGAAGAGGGGAAGGGGGGAGGCTCATCAGCTGGCGAAAGAAAGATCCAAAACAGGAAAACCGCTGTTGAATGGATTAAATGTGTGTTTGTGTGTGTGTGTGTGTGTGTGTGTGTGTGCGTGTGTGCAAGGATCACGTGTAGTTTAGCTTCCGCTCAGAGAAGAAGGTCGGATTATGCAACCCCTTCATTGTTGCATCGGGGGGGGAAAAAGCTAAAAATATTCATTTTAGCATTATTTATTTATTTTATATTCCCCTTTTTTTTCATTTTTACTGGATAACCAATGTTGAGAAAACTATATAAACTTTATAAGGAAATCAATATAAAAGGAAAATGTCATTTGTTATTTCTAAAATTTAAGGGAAAAAATTATGTTTCACTTTATTAAAAGGACAATACGTTGAAAAAAACAAAAAAAACACTGACTAATTCCAAATGGCATCGCTCCCGCTACACTTTCGACGGACGGTCTAGCATTAGAATGTTTTTATAACACTTTTATTGCTTGATATTGACTCACATGAAGTTGATCATGACACCCTGTGCCCCCGATTCATACTGTTTCATTCTTATTGTGCAGCAATCTTAACATTTGCGCAAGACTAAATAAATAAAAACAAAAACAAAAAATCAATCCAGTTGAAAAGTAAAGACAGGGGCTAAAATGCTTGAGTTAGTACTCTTTCGAATGCCAGTTTCAATTATTGCACTCAATTACTGCTGATCTTTGTGTTATACAAGAGGTCAGAACAACACAATTGTGTAGCATATGGAGAGAGCGATAATAATAGAGTATAAACAACAGTATCGGTAATCTCTCGGAGACCCACTTGGGTTCACACATCAATCAAAGGCACAAGCGCTACCACACACAGACACCCACACACACACACACACACATAGGCATAGACATATACACACAACGTATGCGCAAACACTCCGTAGTTAATGAAAGAAGAGAGTGAACATAGTCCTTGAATTCCAATGACATCAGACCCACACCGATGCAGTTATTTCTAATTAAACATGGCCACATTGTTTAAAATGCTTTATTATTATTTTACTGAACAATAAACCATGTAAATAATTGACCATGCTGTTAACACATGGTCTGGGAGACATTTTGGGCTTTCAAAAGCAAATCCCAGGAATTATTCCCTTTTGCTCCGGACTACTGTATCGCTATATTTCGCCCATCATGTGACTCAAAGGAATGCGTCTGCATTAATGCTTTTAAATATACACAACCCTCCCACACCTGCTTAACCATAATTCCTAAACCCTGCTCCCGACTGCCAAGATTGGATTTGCATTGGATTTGTTGGGTGATCGGTACGAGGAAAGGTCCGTAAAAATAAATAAATAAATAAATAAAAATCACTTTGTCGTGCTGTAAATATAGTCGTTCTCTTTAGTGCAAGACAAAATAAGAACGTAGGGAATTAATCATATGTCTCAACGACATGTTAAACACCAGAATAAATATCACGCGGGTTTGTAGAAAGTCCAGATAAAACCCGTGAATTATCTGCAGGGTATGAAGATTATTAACTGGTTTATTAACTAGTTAATAATTATTTATTATTAACTGGTCTACTGGTATAGCAGAGTCTTATAAGGTTTAGATTGCATACCTTATATCTGCTTTCTCTTTTGTTGTTTTGTTTATTTTTTTTATAAATCATATGCAGGGGGCACGGTGACTTAGCATGTTCGTCTCACTGCTCCAGGGTTGGGGGTTCGATTCCCGTCTCAGCCGTGTGTGTTTGAAGTTTGCATGTTCTCCCCGTGCATCAGGGGTTTTTCTCCGGGTTCTCCGGTTTCCTCCAGGTCCAAAAACATGCACGGTAGGTTGAAAATTGAAAAAATTGTCCCAAGTGTGTGAATGTGAGTGTGAATGTGAGTGTGTGTTTGGGCCCTGCAATGGGTTGGCACACCATACAGGGTGTATCCTGCCTTGATGCCGGAAGACGCCTGAGACTGGCACAGGCTCCCCGTGACCCGAGGGAAGATCGGATATAGCGGTAGAAAATGAATGAATGAAAGAATGGTAAAGGTACTTTATTGAAATGGGATACTGTAAATCTGTTAGATACTGTAACTAAATCATTCTTTCATTCATTCATTTTCTACCGCTTTATCCGATCTTCCCTCGGGTCACGGGGAGTCTGTGCCTATCTCAGATGTCTATGGGCATTAAGGCAGGATACACCCTGGATGGAATGTCAACCCATCACAGGGCACACACACACTAGGGACAATTTTCCAAGGTGCCAATCAACCTACCCTGCATGTTTTTGGACCGGGGGGAAAAAAAACACTGAGGCACGGGGAGAACATGCAAACTCCACACACACATGGCCCAGACGGGAATCAAACCCGGTGTGAGGCGAACGCGCTAACCACTAACCCCACCCATGCAAAATTAAATAAATAAATAAAATAACAGCATCTTATAGGTCGGTCAGCAGTTGTCAACCCATTGAACTCGTCGTCAAGCAGATATTTGTACATTTCGGCAAGATAACAGAAGCGTAGGCTTTGCGGTACGAGTTGCATTGGCGGCGTCCTGCGCGCACAAATAAATACAGTATGCATCCCCAATAGCTCAAGGTCATCTCCAAAACGCATCTAAATGGAAAAGCTATTTCTCACACTCCTACCCCATATCCACCTTGTATTCGCGTTGACCAAATAGAAATGACTGAAAAGGGATATGTAAGTTTAAAGCACATCCTCCCCCGAACTCTTCCTTTAATCTGACATATTCATAATTGCCAGAACAAGAAATCCCTCCTGAAGAATGACCCTTCTCTATGCCATACGGAAGAAACGGAAGAAACAGACTCCCACTGCTCTCAGTGATGCTTTTCTAGCGATTATCATAATTATTTCAAATAATTTTTAATGTTCTAATGAAAAGTAAGGCAGGTCTGAAGGCTGCTGACAGATCCTTTTGAAAATGGAGAGGTAGATTACACTGTACGTCGCTCATCTGAGCACTTCCGCTTTAATTAGCCCGTGATGAGTCTTTGCTCTCTTGTTTCTAATGGATCCACTTCTTTTTTTTTTCTCCCCCTGTACCTCAATTCATAAGACGGATTGCGATGGCCCCTGTCACAGGACAAGAATTAACATTCCGGGGTAAAATAGCACGTTATATAAAAAGGCATACGCTTACAGGCGTACTCTATACCTTACAGCTTCGTAATACTACGCTTTTAAGTGAATTTTACATTCAGCCCCCGTTCTTCCTGGTAAATCGGATTTTACACAGGGTGTGAGGCAAAAGTATGGAACCAGCCATATGTGCTTCTTCAACAAACTGGGTACGGACTATTGTATAGAATGGCTTTGTATGTGGGTGCATTACATTTCCCCGGCCCTTGAACTAATAGGAGAGCCAAACCTGTTCCAGCAGGACAATCCCCTGTGCCCGAACAACCTCAACCCTGTTGAACACCTTTGTGATGAACTGATTGCATCCCAGGCCTCCTTTGTTTACATTATTATTATTATTATTTATATCTTTTTCTTTCGGCTTTTCCCGGGGTCGCCACAGCAGATGGTCCCCACATTAGCTTTGGTGCAACCCTCCCCGTTTATCCGAGCTTGGGAGCAGCACCTGGAATGCAACCCTAATGGCTGAAGCAGACTAAGCAATTGGGCATTAAAGGCCTTAACCTGCTCAAGGGCCCACTGGTCGCATCTTGTCTGGTGACAGGAGTTGGTAGGATCAGAAGGTCATGAATTCAAATCCTTGCTCCACCAAGCTGCCACTGTTGGGCCCTTAAACAAGGCCCCTAGCCCTTACCTGTTCAGATGTAAGCTGTAAAAATGTAAAAAATGAACGGGATCCTCAAACCTTCCTTCAAACAGTGTGCTTGTGTGCGTGTGTTGTTGTTGTTGTTTTGCAAAACTTGCGTCGAGGGAAAAATAAAATCAAATATAAGTAAAAAGAGATTTTTCATGTTGCCTTAATGACGTCCGTTTTTTTTTTCTACTTCTTCTTCTTCTTCTTCCATGAAAGCTGTTTATGCTAATAACATCAGTAAAGTGCTTGACCTGGTTTTCTATCTGAGACTTGCCGCTATAAATTCTTCCTTGTTATTAAGGGACACAGAATACTCCTCTATCTAAATAAAAGGCACTGGGCCGTGCCTATAACAATTTTGTAGCAGGAGAGGCATTCCTGTGGCAGAAGAAAATTACACTTGAAAGCCTATGAATATTATTTCTCCCTCAAAAACCGAGAAAATCAACAAGGATCGTGCAAACGTCGAATTCTCGGTGGCATTCTTTGTCATTTATTTAAGAGGCTGTACATCTCCCCTTTATGTCTAACTGCCAAAACCATGGCTAGAGAATTAAAAAAAGGAAAAATAAATAAAAATCTTGTGCATTTGTAATTGATTTAGATTTATTTAAGTAGTTGTACTTAATATTTTACTATGTTTAGTAGTACTAGATAGTACTACACATTCAGATCTAAATATTTTCCCTCTCTCTCTCTCTCTCTCTCTCTCTCTCTCTCTCTCTCTATATATATATATATATATATATATATATATATATATATATATATATATATACTATGTATACTGTGGTTTAATAAGAATGTTAGAGCAGACCAATGTCTTTTAAAAGCAGTTATAACATTTTACCGGCCACAAGATTCCAGATCTCATAATCTAGAAATCTGATTAAATAAACACTGGCTTCCTACAAGAAACTTAGGAACTTATGAATGTTCATAAGAAACTTATGAACAGCGTGACATAACAAGCTTCTCTGAGCAAAATATTATCACCGTTCTGAATAGAATTATGAGTTTTTGCCTAATAACCTATAATTCATTTTGCCATGCCTGCATTATTTTTTTAAAATACCAGTCAATAATAATCCTTTCCAAAGTAGGACATTTTTACTTTTGTAGGCATTTAAGTAGAATCATTTTCTCATCTCCTCTTTCTCTTAAACTTTTCTCCTGAACAAGGAAACATTAAGGGCACAAAGGAGCACTTTTTACAATATAGCAGTTAAACACCTTACTATCGCAAATATGATATATTTTATATGCTTAATAAACAACTACAGGATTTATAGGAGATGTATTAGTGCGTACACGTTAGTGTGCATGATTGGTTTGAGCAGGCTGTGTCTTTATACAGAAATATTGCATACCATTATAATAAAAAAGTGAAAAAGATGTTCATTTCTTATTATACATATATAAAGATGTGTATAACTTTATTTCCTTATTTCTCTATACTGTAGGCATATAAACAGTGTTGGGAAGGTTACTTTGGAAATGTAAAAGATTACAGATTACAAATGACCCTATTCAAAATTGTAATAAGTAACTTATCAATTACTTTCTTAAAGTAGCTGATTACATTTGATTGCTTTTTGATTGCTTTCATTTGTCCACTAGGTGGCGCTTACTGAAATGAACATTTTAAGGAAGTAACTGTAATTTAATTACACTTTTTTTTTTCTCAGTAACTGTAACGAGTTACTGTTAATTTTATTTTGTAATTAAATTACATAACTCCATTACTAGTTACTCCCCAGCACTGCATATAGATACAGATTCAGGATAACTTTTAATGCCGGATCACCACGAACTTCTCCTGGTGTACTGGTGCTATAAAAACTTATAAAAATAATAAATCAAGATAAACGGCAAGGCAAGGCAATTTCATTTCTATAGCGCATTTCATACACAATGGGAATTCAAAGTGCTTTACATAAAAGGAATTACAAAAAAACAACAATCAACAATTAAAATAATAAAAAAAAATTTACAATGAATTAAAACAGGAATAAAAATGATTATACATTAAATACAGTGCAATCAGTTCGGAAACTGAACAGAAAATAAATAAATATATTAACTATGCATTTTGTGCATGGTATGTAAATTGATGCAGTTCAAATAATAATGCAAAAGTAAAGCAGTGCAAATTCATTCATTCATCTTCTACCGCTATATCCGATATTCCTTCGGGTCACGCGGAGCCTGTGCCTATCTCAGGCGTCTATGGGCATTAAGGCAGGGAACACCCTGGATGGAATGCCAACTCATTGCAGGGCACACACACACTCACAGACACACACACATTCATACACTAGGGACAATTTTCCAAGGTGCTAATCAAGCCTACCGTGCATGTTTTTGGACTGGGAGGAAACCGGAGAACTCTGAGAAAAAACCCCTGAGGCATGCAAACTCCATACACACATACCCGAGACGGGAATCTGGCGGTGTGAGGCGAACGTGCTAACCACTAAGCCACCGTGCCCCATAAGCAGTGCAAATGATTAGGTCCAAAGGTGCAGTTTTGGCAAAATACAGTACAGTAATACTCTTTGTTGATTGTATTATTGTAAGGCATATGAGACTTCTTTTTCCATTAATGTTTGTAGAAGCATTGTAGAGATCCGCTTGCTGATGAGGTCAGTTACAGACGGGTTAAATCTATTATTTTGGACCGCGGTTTTGGATCTGATGGACCACAGTGTCCTGCCAGAGAGTAGAGATAAGCGGAGAGTCCATGGTAAGAGGTATCAGAGATGCTATTAATGTTATTCAACCAACCAGTGAAAATTCGATTCATAGACTTTTGACAGATGATGGACAATCAACTTTTTGTTTTTTGTTTTGTTTTAGTTTTGAGTAGTATTTTGGCTCTTAAATGTGCCGCTGTGCATCATTTACGTCGGAGCCAAACAAATATGCAGTGTCTTTACAGTCACACATAATTAGACAAATTACTTTGATGCTCATACAGAAAATGCCCCTGCGAAACAATCGATTATTTATTTAATTACGGGAATAAATAATATAGTAAAGTACAAAGAGAATAGAAGACATCAAAGTCACCTTTATGTGGTGTATCAGGCATCTGTTTTCAGCTCCTACAGCCAATTGGATGCTGAGGCAACAGTGTATTATGTATAGTATTCAGAGTGTTCCACCATACCACCCATTTAACCCGTTTACTAGCATGCGCAAAATATTTGGAATTTGGAATTAAGCAGATCAGTGAACACACCATTTCGTGAAGAAAAAAAAAAAAGAAGGAAATGAGCAAGGCATGGCAATAAATAATAAAAGACTGGAGTGCAAAAACACTTAGTAAACAGACAGCGGACTCCTTACTGCAAAATCTTCCTGTGATTGTCCAAACTGCATATGTAATTGACAGCGTAGCATAAATTTTATCCCCTAATTTACATTTCTGCCCTTTATGGACGAAATAAAGGTAGTTAGCAGGGCATTTACATATCTCTACACCCGGAAGGGATGTGGTTAGTGCGGTAATAAAGGCATGTACATATATTAAAAGATGCCGCGCATGTTGTGGATGGAAGACTCACTCGGAATATATCAGATCTTAACCTTAGTGAGTCTCTAATGTGCGCTACATCTCTTGTAGGTTATCAATTATTTATCACGCCCAGCTCACCATGCAGAGGGAAGCCATGTGTTTGATTTTTCATTCTCTTTCAGCAAGGGGATTGGTTACAAAGCAAATGTCCAGACTAGGGCTTCTTTGGTGAGTGTGCCATGAAACATAGTATGTTTTTTGTGTGTGTGTGTGTGTGTGTGTGTGTGTGTGTGTGTTTGCTTGTTTGTTTGTTCTTTACTTAAGACATTTAAACATTTATCGAAATGGCATATGTCAATCATAAATGGTCAGAATAATGTCCAAACAAATGTTTAAATTAAGTATTAGAGGTATCAAAAATAAAATAAAAAATAGACCTGCACTGTTTAGTGGATTCATTCACTTATCCAATCAATCAATCAATCAATCAATCAATTGAATCATGAATCACTTTTTAAATTCAAACATTACATAATGCACAATGAATTTTCCAATGTGCCAATCAACCTACCGTGCATGTTTTTGCACCGGGAGGAAACCGGAAAACCTGGAGAAAAACCCCCTGAGGCACTGGGAGAACATGCAAACTCCACACACACATGGCCAAGACGGGACAGGTCCGGACCCCTGGCGGGGAGGTGGTGTGAGGCGAACGTGCTAACGTATATAGATATATATATATATATATATATATATATATATATATATATATATAGAGGTCTGGATTTCACGCCTGAGGTAATTCATCTCTTAATACCCTCATTAGTTCATAACAATAATAGAAACCATGAAGATATTATGAAGAAAAACACTTTAACAGAGCAGTGTATTACAGACCCGTATCTCCTACAATGATCATTACTAACGCAAGAAACACGATTCTACAAAGTCTCCTTTCACTGTAGCCACAGCTGCACCAGCTATATAAAATGACACCTGGTTTTCCTTGAAATGTTGTGCTTTTTATTTTCTGTGCATTACGATTTTCCTGGGATATAAAAATGAAGGCGAAGTGTGTATAAAGGCGAGATTCTACAGGAAAGAAGATGCAAAAGGAAAAAAAAAACATTAATGAAAAAGTTAAACAAATGATTTGGACTGTTTTGCCTGACCATTAGGAAAGGTCAGGCAAAACAGTCCAAATCATTTGTTTAACTTTTTCATTAATGTTTTTTTTTTCCTTTTGTCCATCTTTTCATGAAAAGCCAAGCGGGTAAACGTCCATAAAAGTAAATGGACAAATGAAACTCTTCTCCTCTCTCAGCCATTGTGGTTTCAAAAAATAGCGCTTTGCATCAGGTGCGGGTTTGTAAGTCTGTATAGTGCACTCGGACCATCCAATCAAAGGATGTGAAACTGTTTAAATGCCTTCTATGGGGACGTTCGGAGAAAGCAATAACAGTTCAAGCAACAGCAATCAACTTGGATTTGAATCAAAAGGGCGCATGCAGTGTTCAAAGTGCTGGCCTTATGGTGGATACCTTTGACCGGAGGAGTGCATGACAGCTGAAATGTGATTGGATGGTACCTCAAACCCAAACTTACACCCGACAGAGAATCTTTTTAAATGAAGAAAATAGACTATAGAGAATAATTTACTATACAGGTGAGAGAGACCATTTTGAAGGCTCCGGAAACCTTCACAGATGTTTTGAGTTGATTTGCGGATTGGCACGTCACTGTATTCTACTGTTTTTATACATTTGAGAATTGGTGGGTTTCTGTTAATTACTGAAAAAAAATTTACATTTCCATGTCATTCTAATTTATTGACAGTTATATACAGTTTATATACAGTTATTAAATTCTAATTTGTATATATATATATATATATATATATATATATATATCTATATATATCTATATATATATATATATATATATATATATAAATGGCATCTGCAAAACCCTTAATCTAATTATATGAATGTTGAGCAATATATATATTAAGATTATATATATATATATATATATATATATATATATATATATATATATATATATATATATATATATATATATATATTCGAATAGAATAGAACTTTTTTACAACAAAGTACAACAAAACAGATCACGATATGGAAATATAAACAACAAAACAATAAATAAAGATAAAAAAACATCAAATTTGTATGAAAAATATAGAAAAATAAATTATGTTGTGAGCGTTAATTTTTAATACTATTTCAACATTTTGGCTACAAGCAAAAATACACAGAAATTCTGTTTTAGTTATAGCCATGTTATTATAAAATCTTCTAGAAGCATTTCACTAAAATAATTTGGCTCATATTCATTCTGGTTTGAGTTCGGTGAGCGCCATACAATACGGATACACATTTGTGGACATCGGATTATAAAATCCATGTGCTTTTTGGTTGTTCAGTAGATACTAATATGTGATCTATAAGTTGCCTAAAGTTTTGGTTCCATATTTGTATCCAGTAGCCATAACATGCCTCCAATAGAAGGCAAAAAACTTTTAATAAACAGTTATTTCAACTTTCTATCATAATTGACATTATAACCATTGAAACCAAAATGAAGTTTTTGTTTATTTTCATGCCTCTAAGATGCGGAATATAATACATATTCTTTAAATGCAGTTCAAAGACAACAACAAATCATTTTATTTGGTATGAATCAGTCATTTTTATTTCCAAAATATTAGTTTTATCATATTTCATCATGTTAATGAAGTGCATGTTTACCATATGCGAGAGGAAACAAAACAATGTTTCCTACTCTGGGGATCAGGGTAAAGTAAATAACTGAAAGCAAAAAAAAAAATAGTCAGAATCCACTTATATTTCCGGACTATTGTTAAAACTAATATTGCTCTAACATTTGAACATTTTCCAACTCAACCTCTTAGTATTCTTTCCCAGCCTATGACCTTGTGGAGATCAACATGGAGCTGAGCAGTAGGGTTGTTATGGAAGAGTGGGACTTCCCATTTATGGCAGTGTGTGTCCTTGCTGCAATGCAAGGAACTTTTAATAGACCGTAGGGACAAAATAAAATTCAGGTTAAGTGTAGAAGACGTGTTGTAGAGTCAGCCAAGGCTGGCACATAAAGGTTTTAACATGATTGACGGGAAATGAGATTTCTATGTTTCATGCCTGAAGAACAAGCTTAAATAATGTTAATCGCTTGGAGGAATGTAGAACAGCAAATGTAGGGTTAGACAAAGAGTAGGTGGTTCTGCTTTCGAATGTCAGAATCTATAAAGGTATGTGCCGGAAAAGATCATTAAAGGATAAGTAATTCAATAGGTTTTTGTAATATAATATCGCTTTCAATTTCAGGCATGAGCATGAGATATGAAGTACTAATAACCAGTGTTGGGAAGGTTACTTTGGAAATGTAATAGATTGCAGATTACAAATGATCCTATTCAAAATGTAACTTTTCAATAACTTTATAAAAAGGAAAGTAACTGATTACATTTGGTTTACATTCATTTGTCCACTAGGTGGCGCTTTAAGTTACAAAGAAAAAAGTTTCAAACCCTTGAAAAAAGGTAGGTGACATTTTTTCTAAATGAAACTGCAGCAGATTGTCATCATTCAAATCAAAACCACGTTATGGTTGAAAAGCATGCAGTCATCTAATGCATTGATATTACATGGAATTGTTCAGATGTAACCCTATTTGTAATCAGTAAAAAGAAAATTTTGCATTTATTTTGTAATTGAATTACTTAACGCTGTTACATGTAACTACACCCCAACACTGTATATATATATATATATATATATATATATATATATATATATATATATATATATATATATATATATATATATATATATATATATATATATATTCATTCATTCATCTTCTACTGCTATTTCCGATCTTCCCTCGGGGTCACGGGGAGCCTTGTGTCTATCTCAGGCGTCTATGGGCATTAAGGCAGGATACACCCTGGATGGAATTCCAACCCATCGCAGGGCACACACACACACACACAAATTCGTACAATAGGGACAATTTACCAAGATGTATATTTATATATATATATATATATATATATATATATATATATATATATATATATATATATATATATATATATATATATATAGATCTATATATAGGGGCACGGGTTCCGGGTTCTATTCTCCCCGTGCCTCAGGGGTTATCCTCCGGGTTCTCCGGTTTCCTCCTGGTCAAAAAACATGCACGGTAGGTAGAGAGAGAGAGAGAGAGAGAGAGATAGATAGATAGATAGATAGATAGATAGATAGATAGATAGATAGATAGATAGATAGATAGATAGATAGATAGATAGATAGATAGATATAGATATAGATAGACAGATCAGACTAGTAGAGACGGAAATCATCACGCATTCAATGTGTTTTGTGTATACTGTAAAAAATGTATTTTATTGTAACCAATTTTAGAAATAGAACAAACCCTCCAAACAGCTGGTGGCCCTAGACGAAGATACCATATTTGTGCGAGAGGCTTTTGTAGACAAAGGCACTCAATGCTTTCGCATAATTGTTCACATAAGTGGTTGAAGTGTGTAAACACTTTGTGCCCATTTTTTGAAAAGGCAACACTCTTTCAATGCTTAAAATTTAGGAGTGCGTTAAAAGTCAATCATGTTTTATAATGGCAATATTTCCGTCTATGTGTGGCGGAATAACAGAAATCTTCTGGTCAAAAATTAAATAAATAAAATCTTCGCCTGTTAAATGATTGGTAAACTCTTAATCCGTGGAATAACTTTTTTAATGCAAATAGAGCAAGTAAGGGCCATCTCCAAAATAAAAAAACATTTAAAAAACAGAACTACAGAGAATGAGCTGGAGTATTAAAAATGATCGGTTTTGTTTTATTTTGTATCCTCGATAGAAAACGAGAGGTCGCTGAAGCTGTCGAAACGAAGAGGTCAAATGCTAAACTATTCCAAAAGACTCTGTCCGGTATTTCATGTCTGCTTCTGTAAAGCAATCTTTAAAAAGTACTGAAGAACAGTTTGGCGATAGGATGTCTCAAAACCCTGCTGTGTAGGTGTTGCACTCCAGCAACAGCAGGGGGGTTGCGTTTTTCCATTGGAGAAACTCTCTCCATCCTAATCACGACTCCACTGCCTGGCCTCGCACAAACTACGGTTATGTTACAAGCCCGGTGAGGGGCTGGTCTTAACAGCCTTAAACAATTGAAGCGAAGCATCAGGGATCCCAAAGGTAATTTCTATTCTGAGCCCAGTTTTAGTGAGAGCCACATTAAATCGATTCCGAGGTCCAGGATGTGGCTTTGGATATGAGGTCATCAGCTATAGCTGGCAGGCATCCCCTCCATCCCCAAGTAGCTGTCATTACAACACCCTGCAATGCAGATCCAAAGGAAAACATTTTTTAAAAGATTGAGTGAGTGTGTGTGTGTATGTGTTTTACTCACAATGCAGGTCTTGCACAATGTAGTCAGCAGTGTACTATATTTGTCATTAGTAGAAAGCCAAGTGACTTTTAGATGTAAACTTTATTCTGCTCATAGTCATGGTGACTCCAGAGCATACCTGGACTTGCCACCGGAAAGATGGTGGGTATTTATCACAGGAAACTTTGTCGAAAATGTAATTCATTTGCTGCCGGTCCACCGGATTACATGTTTAGGGAGGTGGAAGCAAGGTAGGGAACAGGATGAAACCTTCATGGGCACATATATATATATATATATATATGAGCTTAGTACTTAGAACTCCGTAGTTCTCCGCCCCCTGCCCCGCCCTTTACAAGATATCAAATACAACATGGCAGTGCGCTCTGACAGATACGAAGAGCTTGTTTGAGTCAGTCATATGGAAATGCTTCGGGTTTGCCACTTCAGAGCCAAAGCCAAATTGTAATATTTAGCCTGCTTTATACATCAGTATGAGACATTTTAAGGCAGCTTTCAGCCCAAACACACATACTCAAAAAAAAAAAAAAAAAAAAAAAAAAAAAAAAAAAAAATATATATATATATATATATATATATATATATATATATATATATTTATATATATATTTCTCTGTCTGAGAAACATGCAAGTTTGAGTTTGATCATGCTTATTTTATGATTTCAGTGCATCACATTTACTAAGTTTACTAAGTTCACACCTATGAATTTGCAAACTTGGTTTCTTGATGTGCTAATAGAGTATAGGAAAGTGTACTCTTGTTTCTGACTCAGCGAAGCAGAAAAATGATAAAAACAATGTATGAGGTTTTAAAATGCCACACGTTTGTGTAAAGTTTTGTGGCAACTAAAGGAAGCAGCTTGACTAATTTATTCCAGCACCTCAAACAGAACTGCATTGTTGAATGGGGAGGTGTGTGTGTGGTGCTGCTGCGGGATAAACATGACAAACCCCAAAACACCGGCTAAAAACATGTAAAAAATAGCGGACAAAATGTATATACAACATCGAAAATCTAATTTTGACTTATATATGTACGTATATTAATACATATATATATATATATATATATATATATATATATATATATATATATATATATATATGCACCTATATGCATGTATGTTTGTGTGTATGTGTACTGTCTTCATTCTCTCATCTACCTTCTTCATCTTCTACCGCTTTTCCGATCTTCCCTCGGGTCACGAGGAGCCTGTGCGCTATCTCAGGCGTCTATGGGACATTAAGGCAGGATACACCCTGCATGGAATGGCAACCCAGCGCAGGCACACACACACACAAATTCACACACACTATTCAACCACACACTAAGTAAAACCTTTTTTTTTGCACGAGGTGGTTTCCAAGGTTGCCAAAAAACGTATCATGCAAACTACACACCACACACACACATGGCCGATGGCTGACAGGTTGGACCTGTGATCTAATTAGTGGACACAACTTCAATTAAACCAAATTATTTTCTGTGTTTTCGACCCTAGAGGTGTGAAGCAAACGACTTTCATTGCATTTATAGTATTTTTATTTATTAACCATATTAAAGTTACTAAGCTTTTTCCACCGTATTTTGTCCCCCTTGATATGTATATATATATATATATATATATATATGTCTAATAATCTTATATATATATATATATATATATATATATAGATATATATATCTATATATATATATATATATATATATATATATATTATTATTATTATTTTTTTTTTTTATGTGAATTTATATGACATTTCACCCAACTACGGAATAAATCTATGCTTTCCCTTTTCACTAGTCTTGTCACTTTTCAAGCAACGCATTCTGTCTTCCAGATCCCTGCACTTATATGTAAGAAGCTTCACTTCTGCGCATAAGCACTTTTACCTCCAATTATATACGCCATCAGAAAAAGTGCATTAAATGTTCTACATCTGTGAGACTCGAGTCATAGTTTGCTATTGAGTTTCGGAGTTAAGAGCAAGTTAAAATTCATGGTCTAATTGTGAAGGATAAGAGAGCTGCAAATTTCCTCAATTGTCTACATATTTGCTTCCATAGTGTCAATAATAAGTGTGAATGATATTTACATTTATATTGATGGCATTTGGCAGACGCTATTATCCAGAGTGACTTACAACTGAGCAATTGAGGGTTAAGGGCCTTTCTCAAGGGCCCACTAGCAGCAGCTTGGTGGTGGTGGGGTTTGAACCCGTGATCTTCCGGTCCAGAGGCCAACACCTTAACCACTGGGCTACCATCTCCCTCCCTGATATCTGTACGAGTCATTAAGTGCTGTCTATAGCTTATATAGTTTATCTTACTGGTTGTTATGAAGTACAGTGTTGGGGAGTAACTAGTTACATGTAACACCATAATTACAGAATAAGTGTAACAGTAATTCATTACAGTTACTGAGAAAAAAAAGTCCAATTAAATTAGAGTTACTTATGAAAACGTCAAATATTATATCGAACAATTATCGAACAATTTAACGCAAAATCAGTGCTTCAGACGACGGCATGATTTCCAACCCATTTTGATTTGAATCGTGACAATCTGCTGCAGTTTCATTTCAAAAAAAGAGAGGGTTTGAAACGGGTTTTTTTCTTAGAACGTTAACTCAAAGTGCCACCTAGTGGACAAATCAAAAAGTGATCAAATGTTATCAGTGACTTTACGTTTATAAAATCCTTATTAGATTTTGAATAGGGTCATTTGTAACCTATTCCATTTCCAAAGTTCCCAACACTGATGAAATACTCTGTGGGAAAATGCAGCATCATTAAAGACGACGTTCACTGGAGTGCTTTGACTTCTCTACCTAATTCAATTCAACTCATTTTTATTTTGTCCAGCACTTTTAACATGGTCTCTATGAAGCTTTACAGATACAAAGCCGGTAAATAGTTGTATATAAAAGAGTCAAAAGGGATCTAATCCTTATCTGGGTCACATTGAATGTCCTGTTCATTACAGGGACATCTTTGTTGATAAGCGCTTAAATGCAAACCTGTGGTTTATCAATGTGCAGTTTTTTTATGGGGCCCATTAACATTTAAACCTTGACAGAAAATATCATTTTAGTCTTTTCCTTGTTCGTATTCAAGTAAACAGTGATATCACTGCTGCAGACAGTTCCCTACAGAATTGTATGTTTTTAGTGGGGACCGATCGTGTGAATCTCACACTAGCCTGGTGTTACCAGTGAAACCATGACAACCAACAAAACTAATGATAGGGACACCCACTTGCACGCAGCATCTCGGCAGCGAGTCTTAATTTTTGTGACCACAAATTGTTAAAGTGACACAGAGTACAGCGAATGTGAAAATGTTTACGTGTAAATAAATGCCTCAGAGTTAAAACTCCTTCGATCAAATAAAGCATGTTTGTTCCACTAAAAAGACAAAAAAAACACAATGCTTCTTTCAGTGATGGTATCAGAGATCAGAGTGTGAACTAATGCGAAATAATATGATGTCACATGTACTTGCCAAATCTCTGACCCTGAACCTGAATTGGGTCACGTTTTTGCATACAGTAAATGCAGTACTAATCTATATTCTTGTACATGGTGTCCTGCATATTCAATCGTACAGCATTTAAATTAGGCTTAAGTGAGCAATTAGTTCGTTGGGGGGGGGGGGGGGGGGGGTGACGTCTGGCACCAGGCCAAAGGGCAGACCTTTGATCAGATAGGATAATTGTATTATCAGCAGTGTTGTAAAATGAGTCGGGGGGAAAAGCGAGTCGCTTTGGGAAAAATGCAATCTCAGCAATGTGTTTTCCACAATTTACACTTTGTATACAGTGTGTACATACCGGTAGAGTTAGAGTTGGACCGGACACTATAAAATCACTTTAAAGGAATGACTCAGAAGGAAGCCTTAATTGCGCTGATGTAAATACGTTACCCATTTAATGGATCTGATATAAATTGGGTAGAGTTTTGCTCCTATCAAATAATCATGAAATTGCTCAAAACTCAAAGTGCACTGGTTGATTTTCCTCATAAACAAGTTTAAAATTGTTCCAAGTATTTAGATAGATAGACAGACAGACAGACAGACAGACAGACAGACAGACAGACAGACAGATAGATAGATAGATAGATAGATAGATAGATAGATAGATATCAATACATTGTATTTCTTTATGTATCACTAAGAATTACCCTCCTTATGAAAACAACAGCTTAAAATGAAAACAGTATCTAAAATATATTAATAAACAATATTAATAAGTTATATAAATACCGAGGGGCACGGTGGCTTACGTTCTCCCCGTGCCTCAGGGGGTTTTTCTCCAGGTTCTCCGGTTTCCCCCCGGTCCAAAAACATGCACTGGTAGGTTGATTGGCACCTTGGAAAATTGTCCCTAGTGTATGAATGTGTGTGTGAATGTGTGTGTGTGTGTGCCCTGTGATGGGTTGGCATTCCATCCTGGTTGTATCCTGCCTTAATGCCCATAGACGCCTGAGATAGGCACAGGCTCCCCGTGACCCGAGGGAAGATCGGATATATCGGTAGAAGATGAATGAATGAATAAATTATATAAATACCATAAGCTGGGTTTAAAAAAGTTTTAAGTATTGAGATAGATAGATAGATAGATAGATAGATAGATAGATAGATAGATAGATAGATAGATAGATAGATAGATAGATAGATAGATAGATAGATAGATAGATAGATAGATAAATAGATAGATAGATAGATAGATAGATAGATAGATAGATAGATAGATAGATAGATAGATAGTAGTTGATAGATAGTAATTCAGTGTATTTCTTTATTTATCACTAAGAATAACCCTCCTTATGAAATCAAGGACATTAAGTAATGTTTCTTCTGACACATCTTAAACACAGATTGCTGTGAGCACACAATAATGGCAGTATTCTGAAATGCCCCCCAAACCCCCACACCCCCTCCCGGCACGCTTCCTCCCTCTTATTATTTTCCAACTCTGACAAGTCATCACACTGTCAAAAGCCCTTTCTGACATCTCTCCCTTCGCAAATTGAATTGCCAAGAACTCATTTACGCTTTCTGACTCTCAGACTCGAAGATACGCAAATTGAAACAGTGATTGGATAATTGGCTGTTTATATTTTTCAAACATAGGGTTAAAACATTCTGGAGAAAGAAAAAAAAAAAAAAAAAAAAAGAACTCATCTTAAAAAGCCGCGTAATTAAAGCTCCGCTGACAAAACACCCACCCGCTGCATGATGCTAGGACGGGATTTCGCGCGAACGAGTGCGGAATTGTTGGTTGTTGTTTTTTTTTTCTGAAAACAAACATACATCAAGGTCTCAGGTGTGTTTAAGTTTTAGAGCCATGACGCTTTTCAACGGCTAACTACGAACAGATGGTCGGGATTTTCCGTTTCACAGGCGTACACGATCAATTGCGATTTATAAGCGTCGGTAATGTCTGACATCTTCTGTAACCGCTAACCTCTTGGCTTCGGCAAAGTTTGCCAAAGAAACCTCGCTCTAACCTTTGACCGGACGACTGCACGACGGTGTATATATAGACATCTGCATTAGTCACACGTAACAACACTGATTGGGCTCCTACAAGTGGCAGCAACCTCACACAAGACCGGCGTGGTGCAGAACTAATTTCTCTATCTTTATATTATGCAGTAGGCATGAGAGGAAAACATGCCTGAGGGGGGTTATCAATGAATAATAAAATTCATTTCAGTATGTACCTTATTCGCCACACTTCTACCAAATCCCTTATCTGTCACGGTGGAACTGATTGCTTAAACAAGCATAGTGAATACACATCGGAGACCAGCTGCAAGCTGCATGCTAAAACCCAGCGACGTGCACTTATTTATTTCTCCCCAGGTACTATCCTGATATTATGTGTGGTGCATACCTGAGATGGCAGGCCCTTAATAGATTGACATTATCGTAGCAATGGATCACGCATTGAGCGCGGATGCTACAAGGCATTTAAAAGATGCTGTTTCAGGTTCTTGCGGCAGCGGCGTGTCTGCAGGTCGAGGATATGACACACAGGATGTTTAACTGTCAAGTCTGTAACTGGTGATAGGAAGAAAAAACACCTTTTAATATATATATATATATATATATATATATATATATATATATATATATATATATATATATATATATATATATATGTTGTTGTTGCTTTGACTTCAGGTGGGAAGCCAGGACAGCATTTCTAGCACTTAATTTTTACATATATTATTTTCAATGATTAGACCTAGCAAGGGTTAAATTCAATTTGACGTCGTTTCCATCACAACCTTGTGCACAGAAGATGAGTGGGAAATAAACGCTTGGCTACCTCTGCTGTGGCAGCATGTGCAGTTTTATTTGCTCAGTCTCTTTTCCTTTTTTTTCCTTTTTTTTCTGTCTAAAATCAAGGTAATGGAGGTGAGGGGGGAGAGGGGGGGTAGTGCAGAGGTTTAAGGCGTTGATCGGAAGGCCGGTGGTTCGAGCCCCGGTATCGCCACTCTTGGGTCCTTGAGCAAGGCCCTTAACCCTCTGTGCGCCAAAAAAACGACTGACCCGGCGCTGTGCTCCTAAACCAGTCTGGGATATGCGAGGAAAGAAGAATTTCCCTCACGGGATCAATAAAATTTTATAAAACAAAAACAACAACAACAACAAAATGTGTGTGATAATTCAAAAACGAGGCTGCAAAGTGCGAGTTTGGTTTAAAATGCTAATATTACAGTTTGTTAGCAAATGTTCCGAAAGGCAGCTTTCTGATTGATCGTCGTAATTAATGTGTGTGAGTGTGTGTGTGTGTGTGTAAATGTTATAATTCATGCAGAAGAGTTTCGGGAGCTGTTTAGAAAGGAAAATAGTCAGAGACTCATCTCATACTAACCTTGTCAATAACAGATACAAATAACAGATGCTATTAAATGATCTAGCAAAGGCTCCCGTCTTTCAAAGACACAAAAAAAAAGAAAAAAGTTGCTACTACTGCATACCGCCTGGAATCCCCATTACATTATATGCCAAAAAATGTTATGGTCGATTGTTTGTTAGACTGTAGAAATCATGCAGCCTTTCAGGGTCAGGGTATTACAGGTGAGTGATACACGTCTTATATTGGTAAAAAGTGATTTTTCTTTTTTTTTTTATCCTGCTTCAGGGACATTTTTTTTAATGCCCTCAACAACCAAGAACGCTCACTGGAAATACAGTCACGGGTGTAATAAAAACAAAGTGGGCAATTTACTCAATCACCCTCTGTCCCCACAAGTTTAGAGTTGTTTGTTGCTGTTAAAACACTTTATTTTGTGTGTGTGTGTGTGTGTGTGTGTGTGTGTATGTGTGGAAACTCCCTGGCCACATATGACATAATGCATTACTCAATCCTAATAGTTTCATTCCCGTGAAATTGATAGATATTAGATTTTAGCCGTCCCATACAATATCCGTGGCAAGCCATTAATGCGCGTTACCATAGGAACCATCTCAGACGGGTGAATCTCGTATTTATGCACATAAGATAAATGTGTAAATTAAGAAAAATGCTTCATATTATATTTTCTGCAAACCCAGATATTAGGGAGGCACAAGTGCTGGACCTAGGCCCGAACAAACAGAGAAGGTTAGGCATCCAGCGTGTTTTTTTTGTTTGTTTGTTTACTACATAATTCCATATGTGTTCCTTCGTAGATTTCAATCCTTGTAAGAATCTACAATGTAATCATTGCAATCAAGAAAGTGAGAAAATGAAAGATCACGTTCATACAGTTAATGGTTCAAGTGAATTTGACAACTTAATCCTGTTAATCATGTAAACCTTTTATCACAATATAAAACGGTTGTTGTCTCCTGCCTAATGGCATCATCCATCCATTCGTTCATTTTTCATCATTTTGGTCCTTTTGTCTGTTCTCTTCAGATGATCAAATTGATGGGGTAGGTCAAGTTACAAGAACATTATCCCTGTCAAGCAAATGTAATTATTTCTGATAAGAATTGTCCACCTGAGGAGGAGAGGCTAATACTGGAGGTCTGAATATGTGTGTGTGTGTGTGTGTGTGTGTGTGTGTGTGTGTGTGTGTGTGCGTGTGGGTACATTCAGCCTTGTCTAGTGTATGTAAACTGTATGTGAGACACTACATTTGGGTAAAATGAGACATAAGTGGTTGTAAAACAAAAAGAAGCAATGTACTTGTGACAATAAGATAACCAAACTAACCTTTGTCTGTGCATTACTTAATGAGGTTTCAGTGGAATGCTGTGGCAGGTGAAAACAGGTAGTTTGTGTTTGAAAGAGAAAGTAAGAGGCACGGGTGCAAATGTCTATTTGTATATTTACTGTATAAGAATTACACCGGGAGTATTATACAGTGCATTGTGAAAATATTAAGTACAGTATTATAATGTAAATATCTTTTATTGAGATTATATGTAATAGACCAACACAAAGTATCGTAAAGGAAGTATAAGGACAATCTGAGTCAAGACTTTGTCGAACCACCTTTCACTGCAATTAGGTCTTTTTGGGGACGTCTATTCCAGCTTTGCACATCTGGGGACTTTTTGTCCATTCTTCTTTGCAAAACAGTTGAAACAGATTGGATGGAGAACGTCTGTGAACAGCATTTTTCAAGTATTGTCAAAGATTCTCAATCGGATTTAGGATTGGACTTTGAGCCATTCTAAGACATGAACATGCTTCGATCTCAAACATTCCATAGTCTGGAATGAGCAGTAAGGTTCAGGGTCGTTTTCCTGCTGGTCTCAAGTCAAGTTTCTAATAGGTTTTCGCCCAGGATTGCCCTGCATTTAGCTCCTTTCATCTTCCCGTCATTTCTGACCAGCTTCCCTGTCACCACTGAGGAAATGCATCCCCACAGCATGATGATGCCAACCGTAGCATTTTGCATGTAGGCCAAAAAGTTACATTTTGGTCCCATCTTGACCAAAGCACCTTATTTCACATTTGCTGTGTCTCCTACATGACTTCTCCTGCACACAGGATTTTTTCATTCTTTTTTTTTCTTCTTGTCACTCTCTAATAATAGTCAGATTGGTGGAGTGCACGACTAATAGTTGTCCTGTGGACAGACTTTCCCACCTGAGCTGTGGATCTCTGCAGGTCCTCCACAGTTACTATGGGTCTTCTGGGTGCTTGTTGGATCAATACCTGTCAGTGTAGGTGGATGTCCATGTCTTAGTACTGTAGGTTGTGCCATACTCTTTCCATTTTCTGATGATGGATTGAACAGTGCCCTGTGATATGTCCAAAGCTGTATAGTCTTGTATAGTCTGTCTTGTGTTATATAGTCTGTACTGTGTTGTATAGTTCTGTCTATAAGTTTAATGTATAGTGTAATACTTTCCTGTACTTGAAAGTCAACTACAGCTGAAATCAATTTTTTTCTAAACACACGTGACCAATAAACCTGATTCTGATATATCTTTATAACCGAACCCTGCCTTAAACATCTCCACAACTTGTCTGGGGTGTTCTTTAGTCTTCATGATCTAGTTTTATCACTAATATTACCAAACAAGCCTCTAAGGCCTTCACAGAACAGCTGTAATTAGACTGGGATATAAGTACACACAGGTAGACTCTAATTAATAATTTGCTGACTTCTAAAGGCAGTTGATTGCGCTGGATTTTATTTAGCAGTATCAGAGTAAATGGGGCTGAATATACTGCAGATTTTCATTCATAAAAATAATCTTTAACATCGCGTATCATTTTCCTTCCACTTCACAATTATGAGATATTTTGTGATGGTCTATCACATAAAATAGTTATCACATGAAAAAGAAAATGTGGGTATGAATACGTTTGCATTGAACTAATAATAGTGGGCACATGTGTGTTTTGTGTTCCTGTGCACATTCGGGTGTGTGTGTGAGTGTGTGGCTTCTCTTATTAAAAATGGCACGCATTCTTCCAGGAGCAAAGGCGCTAATGAAGTGACCAACTGTACGACGCTGCTTTTAACATGAGGTCATCCACCAGCCTAGCTAATACGTCAGACATTTGTTACCATGGCAACATAACTGCTACATTTCAGGCACATTTTAATGGATCCTAAAGGGAGATGCCATGAACACACATTACATTAACACGAGCATTAATTCATTTTACCTAGGCTCATCATGTGATATATATTTTCTGTTATATATATATATATATATATATATATATATATATATATATATATATATATATATATATATATTTAACGGCTTGGAAATCAGAATACCCATATTATTTAATTAATATGAAACGAGTGTTGGAAGTAATACATATCTGCTACATTCTTTATTATTATATATGATATTATTATAATATATATTAGGGCTCTCAACGTTAATGTATTATTAACACGTTAATGCAAATTTCACTTTAACGGCATTAATGTTATTATCGCTTGATTAACGCAGTGTGCTTTACTATGTGAGTGATCTGATCTGATCTGATCCTTCACTCAGCATTGTGTTGTCGAATGAACAAAACCTGAACAACAAAGAACAAAAAAAGAACATATGAATAAAGAATCTTCAGAGCAACCACTCACTTTTCCTAAATTTCCAGTATGAGCTAATCACTATATTACTGTATGGAACCTTACGGAAGCGCATCGCGTTCCCAAATTTCCCAAAGCGTATTTTTCTTTTGTGGATGCAATGCGCTCCTGTATAACCTAAACGTATCACCAGTTTATATTGAAAAGCAACCGGAACAGAATTCTTAAAGGCGCCATGTCCCAGTTTTTACAATCAACACAACCACTAAAAAAGTAACATTGAAATGAACAAGAAATTGACAGAGAAAAATACAGGGGTGGGGTGTGGAGTCCCGGGAACTCCAACTTGGAGGTGATTGTGGAGGTAATGTTGCATTTTCTAATAATTACAACTTGTTGCTGTATGGAGATGTTTAATGGTGCCCTCGGTTTGGGCGGTAAGCGTCTCTGACCAGTCTTTCAGAGCACTTCATCACTACTGAGGTCAGGGCTACAAGGGGGTAGTCACTGGGGTTTCTTTCGAACAGGAACTATGACTCTTTGAAACCTGAGGGGGAATACAGACCATTCCAGGAAGAGGTTGAATATATCGGTGAACACACCTGGTGCTAGCTGGTCAGCCCAGGCAAAGGCTTCCCTGAAAAGCTTCCCTTTCCAGATGTGAAAGCTGCCCATATGCCCTAATGCACCCCCATAACTTCAGAAATGCAGCCTTTTGAACTGAGACACATAGACAGGTCTCTTAATCCCCTCTTTAATTCACAGAATGTAGTGACAGTGACTTTTGGAGGGGTTCCTGGGCCCATGCAGTGATTTTTATCACAGAATCATTCCTGGTTTTAATGCGCTTGAGGACTCGAAGATCACAAGCATCCAATATTAACTTCACCCTTGACCTTGGCAGCCAGAGATATATAGATTTATGTAGATGATATTAGATATTCTTTGTAATTTGTTCTTGTGGAGAAGTTTTTCAACAATTATGTAGACAGTTTTTGAAAGACGGTTAAACCTATGGCCACATTTTCCTCCAAAGAGACACTGCATCTTAAATAACTTCAAGAAACATTTTATAACCAATCATGTTTGGTAACAGGGGGCACGGGGGCTTAGTGGTTAGCACCTTCGCCTCACACCGCCAGGGTCCGGGTTTGATTCCTGTCTCGGCCATGTGTGAGTGGAGTTTGCATGTTCTCCCCGTGCCTCAGGGGGTTTTTCTCCGGGTTCTCTGGTTTCCTCCAGGTCCAAAAACATGCACAGTAGATTGGCAGCTTGGAAAATTTGTCCCTAGTGTATGAATGTGTGTGTGAATGTGAGTGTGTGTGTGTGTGTGTCCTGCGATGGGTTGGCATTCCATCCAGGGTGTATCCTGCCTTAATGCCCATAGACGCCTGAGATAGTCACGGGCTCCCCGTGACCCGATGGAAGATCGGACATAGCGGTAGAAGATGAATAAATGAATGAATGTTTGGTCACCATTATCCAAAGGGGCTTACTACTGAGGGTTAAGGAATCTTGCTCAAGGTCCCCACAGCTTGGTTCTGGTGGGATTTAAACCTGCGATCTTCCAGTCCAGAGGCCAATGCCTTAACCACTGAGCTACTACCTCCCTATGTCCTGACGATGGGAAGAAGGAAGACCAGTGTGCTCTGACCAGTTGCTCCTGTTTTCCTTTATTTTTACATTTATTTTTGTAACACTTTTTTTTTTTTTTTTTTTTTTTTGCCAAATCCTCAACTTCATGTTGCATGTTGATGTCAACATTTGAGTTTGTTATGCTAAAAAAAAAAATTGGCAGCCCCTGATATGATCTGTGATGTCACTGATCTTTTTCTTGCTTTTGCGTTTTGCTTTTTTTTTGTACAGCATCTGGACATCGGGACCTTTTGGCATCCCTCAACCCCGGCAAATCCGGCATCTTTGTAAGAAAGGACTATAAAATGTCAGCACTTTTAACTGAGTAGCTTACCACCACAGAAAATATTCTATCATTATAAGAAACAAAGAAATAGGAGATGGAAAGGAAAATGTGTATTTATATCTGCTTTAATGTAACTGATAACAAGGGACAACTTTTCTTCTGTATGTTTTACAACATTAATGAGAAAGATTTCAAATGTCCTCGTTTTCTATTAACACATATTCCCCTTAGTGTAAAGCTTATATAAAGTCCCAAATGCCCTCTGTGTTATTGTGCCAGATGGAAGATATGTAAAACAGCACACATACTGTACAGTATAGGTCTTCATTAAAGCTTGTTTTTTTTTTAAACAGACCACAATTTATGGGATGCACACGGTTTACAGAACACCTTTCATATAAGGGTACACATGATCTGTGTTTATAGGGCCCTTGTGTGAACAGTGTTTAGTGGACTGTGTTTAGTAGCACAGTCCTTAGTTGGTGATTCATGCATAGAGGCTAAAGCCACTGGCACAAGTGGACATGCTGAGACCGCTTAATCTCTCAGAGACAGTAGATCTGTTCTGGTCGGGTGCTGCCAGGCTGTTTCAATCCATTTACATTCTTATTTACAACTTTTGGCAGACCCCACTAGTGGAACTAAGGTGTGCTGAGCAATGTGTCAAAGGGTACTCAGATGCCTTTTTTTCCGGGGTGGGGGGGGGTCGGGGATGACTCTCTGAATATTGTAACATCGAATAGTCTGCCATTGGTACATGATCATAAATACAGACTCTTGTCTAAACATATACTTTTTTTTAAATTTTGTTTATTGGTATTGGTTCTTTAATATTCAAGAGCGTTACACAACATTTAAGCAGGAGATTTTATCCTTGTTTTTATTGATTTATGTTATATAAGCTACTTGCTATTGTTGGTGTAGAGCTGCGCGATATGTCAAATAAATTGAATCTGCGATTTTTATCCAGCAGCACCACACACCTCCCCATTCAACAGCGTAAGTCTGTTTGAGGTGCTGGAATAAATTTGTTAAATAAATGCTGATTTCTTTAGATGCCTCAAAATTTGGACCAATTTTATTTGGATAGTTGGACGTCTGAAGAAACCCGAAGGATTTCCATACGGCTGATGAAACCGCGCCTCTCCTGGAAAGAAGCTCTTCGGATACGTCAGAGCACCACCATGTTGTATTTCGTATTCCGTATAAGTGTAATGCAGGGAGGGAGGCAGGAAACTACAGAAGCTCGTTGGGCCAAACCAAGGCTACATCGTAAAATCGATTTTCAACATAAACCATAACGTGGAATTAATCGATAATGGCGATTTATCGCCCGCCTCTGTGTTGGTGGTTCCTTCCCATCAAAATGCAGTACATATATACTCCTGAATAATTAACGAACTGAGTCAATTAGAGACACACTTTAATTACAGTATAACCCTCACCCCATATTATCCGCTGATAAAAATGAACATCAGTACAATGAGATAAAAAAACATCAATGACAAAAATCGTGTATATATATATATATATATATATATATATAGATATATATATATATATATATATATATATATATATATATATATATATAAAAACAGCTTCTCTGAAAGGGGCAGACATGGGTCATCGGCAGGTTGGCGATGAAAAATAATCCAATTGTACAGAGAGGTTGTTTTCTTTGTTTATTCAAATGACAGATGATTGAGACATAGCGCCGAATGCTATGTGTAGACAAAGCAGGCAAATTCATATAAAACAAATGTATTCCGTATGCATTGCAAGGTCCAAAAGTAAGGATAACGATCCTACCAAAAATGTCTTCTTTATACACGACAAAATGTTTTGGGGCTCTTTGGAGGACAGACACTGTATAAAAGAACAAAACCCTTTTCTAAAGGAAATCCTTGGTCTCGAAAAAAAAAGCATTGATTTAGATTTCACTGTAAAAGATGTTAAATCTGGTATAGGATATACTGAAACTGAGACCCATCATAGACCACCGCTGTGGGCCAAACTCAACAACACAACAGGGCGATGAATGTGCTAATCACTAAATATCCGGAGTCATGGGACAGTCTTATCCTTATTAGTCTTACACAGCGTTTCAGTAAAAAGAAAAGAAAATGATAAGGTTGCTACATCGATTGAAGATATAACCTTTATGAGAATAATAGATTGAGACCGTAAAAAGGGGTTTGTTTCACTCCGACTGAGGGTGCTATAATGTCGTTACCATGACAATAAACTTTTTCCTTCCTACCTACCTTCGAGTGCAGGACACGCACATATTTGCAGGTCCAAAAATATTCAAGACGAGGCTCTTCTTAGGTCAAATGAAGTACTTTTCTCTCGAGCAATGGCAGAGGGTGACCCAAACAAATCCAGAGTAAGGCCATGATATACGCTTCCCTGGGATGCATTTACAAAGACTTCATTTCACATACTGTGTTGATCCCGTTTGCATATCCCAGCTGGTTTTGGAAGATGGGGTCAGAGCGCTGGTTCAGCCATGATACAGCACCCCTGGACAACTAAGGGTTATGGGTCCCTTGCTCAAGGACCCAAGGGTGGCAGCTTGGCGACACCGGGACTCGAACCCCAGGCCAATCAACAGCCCAGTGCCTTAAACCTATTGTATATATGCTATACATTGTGTATATTCTATACATTCAAATACATACACTGCCTATAAATAATTATTTATTCAAGCGACTACTAAGCGCCTTTTTTGTAGAAGAGTGCATTAAATGGGTGTCAGAAAATATTCTTAAAGCCAAAATTTTTGCATTGAATTTGTGATTGAAATTTTGTATGGTATTATTATATCACTTTTATTAATACATTTCCTCCCTACAAGCGCATACGAATATGTTTCCCACAGCTGACGCCCAGATCAGCAAAATACTGATGGAAAATACTGATCCTGGACCAGCACTTCTAAGCGGCTTGTATCCGGATAAGCAACTAGAAGCAGAGGCAGTGGTTTGAGTGAAAATATTCCACAGCGAATTTTATATATCGCTGGTCTCACGTGCAAGGTCTGTGACCAGGGCTAAACCTTACACACACTCCGCCTATAGTGACCACGGGTTTTGGCCTATTACAAGATTTACTGAAATGTGGCCTTACACTTCTTTCTCATTCACCTGCACTGAAAATAGAGCTCACAAATGCTTAGCAGATTTTGCACTTGCGTGTAAGAACGGGGCTCGTGGATGGTGAAGTGGCTTTAGCAGTTGCTTTGCTTACTTCACCTAAAAAAAAAGCCATAGTCTGTCACTTTCTTCTGGTATTTCATGTATGATTTGTGGTTCCCTTATAAGGCAAAAGGTTTTGTACAGTATATATAGTATATATAGTCGGTGACGGCAAACTATGGTCATTTACTTTGAAAATGTAATAGATTACAGATTACAAATGACCCTATTCCAAAAGAAGTCGTGTCATTTTTCAACATTTCATTTATAAAAGTATTGCTTGTTAAAAGGATTACTTTTTGTTTACTTTCATTTGTCCACTAGGTGGAACATTAAGTTAACATTCTGAGAAAAGAAAAACTTTCGAAATGAAACTTTATCAGATTGTCATCATTCAAATCAAAGTAAGCAAGGAAGATGTATCATTCAAGACTCACTTTTCTGCTAAGAATGCCTGCTCTGCCTACCTGCTCAGCTAAGGGCATCACTTGTCCTTCTTTCCCAGCTGGTGTGTTCACTCCTCCACCACCCCCACCAACCGTGCCTGTTTACTCTGCCTTCTTTGGCCGAAGATGTCATTCCACCCTGCTGCTTAACCGTGATCACTGCTTCTCGATATTGACTGCAAAATTAACTACAACAAACTAATTTGACAATGAAGTGTCAGATATTTCGTTACAGTGTTGGGTAGTTTTACGTAAACTATTCTAGTTTATGGATTACAATGAGCTTCCTTGCACTGCATACAGAATGTTCCACAGAAGGCTGACAGTAGTCATGACTTATCTGGGGCTTTAGCGTCTAAAGAGACTTATGGACATGGATTTAGTATCAAATATAATTTAGTCGTTAACAATGTTGGGAAGGTTACTTTGGAAATGTAATAGATTACAGTTATAAATGACCCTATTAAAAAAAAATAATAGGCACGGTGGCTTAGTGGTTAGCACATCCGCCTCACACCGCCAGGGTCCGGGTTCGATTCCCGTCTCGGCCATGTGTCGGCCATGTGTGTGTGGAGTTTGCATGTTCTCCCCGTGCCTCAGGGGGTTTTTCTCCGGGTTCTCCGGTTTCCTTCCGGTCCAAAAACATACACGGTAGGTTGATTGGCACCTTGGAAAATTGTCCCTAGTGTATGAATGTGTGTGTGTGTGTGTGCCCTGCGATGGGTTGGCATTCCATCCAGGGTGTATCCTGCCTTAATGCCCATAGACGCCTGAGATAGGTACAGGCTCCCCGTGACCCGAGGGAAGATCGGATATAGCGGTAGAAGAAGAATGAATGAATTCAATAATAAGTAATAAGTAGTGTAACTTTTCAATTACTGTCTGAAAATAAAAGTATTACTTTCATTTGCCCACTAGGTGGCACTTAATGAAAATAACAAGGAGATGTAGGTTATATTTTGTGAATTTAAGTATTGCACTGGGTGGGGTGGTGCAGGCAGACTTTGAAATCATTTCAGTTCTGTATACTATTTATTACTATTAATAATTCTGTTAAATTCTACTATCCATTCACACATATTTCATTCATTCATCTCCTACCGCTATATCCATTCTTCCCTCGGGTCACGGGGAGTCTTTGCCTATCTCAGGTGTCTATGGGCATTAAGGCAGGATACACCCTGGATTGAATGCCAATCCATCACAGGACACACACACACACTCATTCATACACTAGGGACAATTTTCCAAGGTGCCAATCAACCTACCGTGCAAGTTTTTTGACCGGGGGAAACCGGAGAACCCGGAGAAAAAAACCCTGAGACACGGGGAGAACATGGAAACTCCACACACACATGGCCGAGACGGGAATCGAACCCGGACCCTGGCGGTGTGAGGCGAACGCGCTAACCACTAAGCCACCGTGCCCCCTTCACACATATTTATGATCATTAATTTTTTTGTCCAGATCACTGGTTTTTGAACATTCGCGTTTGTTTTTTATCATTCGTTATTTGTTCAAATGACTAATGCGTCTACAGTGTCTTTGTTAGATATCAAGGTCTGTTTAAGCACGTATGTTTGCTCCGGGATTTTCTTTTTTGAATTAATGCGTATCAAAGAAGTAAGACCTCAGACATGTCCAGCCAGGAATTTTAATGGAAGCTAAAATTGTCAAAGAACTTGCTGATCCAAGATCTAAAAACGAAGTGCTAGCATTTTATACCCTATGGTACGCGGCTGATTTATAGTTGCGCGAGTATGTGTCTGCGAGCACAAGTTGAAGTCTTCATCCTCGCATGCAATGTGAGCATTTCCTCTAGAGACAGTGTCACACAAACCCATTTCCATGTTTTACTGTAACAGAAAAAAATAAATCAATAAATCACAACATGGGTATAAATAACTAACAGAGTTTTATTCCCATGTAGGTTTGCACTTACAAGGAATTTGTTTTGGTGACCGAAGCTTCCAGATACACATTTTTTTTTAATGTAGGATGGAAAGAAAAAGTAATATAATGAAAGGATAATGGTTATTGCACATTTGAATTAGACAAATAAATAAATAAAGTAATTATTGCACAGAGATTAACAACATTTTCACTTTTAGAAAGCCATAGAAGAGCACAAGCAACGGAAATAAACCCACAAAACACAACTTGGAAATACTGTACTCCTTCATCAACCAAATAGATCATAAACAAAACAGTACTGCCTTAATATAAACTTTTAATGCTTTTAGATTCCTATATGTGCTAAAAGTGTTGCAATCAAGCTATTAAATGTGTACAAACAACGCCATATGAAAGTCATTTTCCTTCTTCTTTGACTATTATATTGGTAATAGAGATAAGCAGGAAATAATGCAATGGGAAAATTTATTGTTTCTGCAATATTTTGTATTTATGTCTCCTTCTTCTTTCTCTTTCAGCTGCTCCCATTGGGGGATTCCGATGTGATCCCTCGCAACCCTTCCGTTTATCTCCGGGTTTGGGATTGGCACTAGGAATGCAATGGCTTGTGTAAACCTAATGGCTTGTTTTTCAGACGCCTTTATCCAGTGTGACTTACAACTGAGCACTTGAGGGTTAAAGACCCACTAGTGGCAGCTTGGTGGCGCGTTTAAATGTGTTATTTTTTTTTTTATTTGCTACATTGTTTTTTGGATTTATTAATGTGTTGCTGAGTTTGTTATTTTGTTTTTAAATTTGTTCATTTGTTTTCGGATGTATTCATGTTTCCAAATTTGTTATTTTGTTTGCATCGCTGTTACTTTGTTTTCGGATTTATTAATGTGTTTCTGAGTTTGTTATTTTGTTTTTAAATTTGTTACTTTGTTTTCGTATTTATTAATGTGTCCAAATTAGTTATTTAGTTTTTTTATTTGTTACTTTGTTTTTGGATTTATTAATGTGTTTCTGAATTTGTTATTTTGTTTTTAAATTTGTTCATTTGTTTTCTGATTTTTTAATGTTTCCAATTTTGTTATGTTTTTTTCATCTTTGTTACTTTGTTTTCAGATTTATTTATGTGTTTCTGAGTTTGTTATTTTCTTTTTCAATTTATTACTTTGTTTTCATATGTATTTAAAATGTCCAAATTTGTTATTTTGTTTTAATATTTATTATTTTGTTTCTGGATTTATTAATGTGCTTTCGGATTTGTTCATATGTTTTCTGTATTGTTAATGTGATTTCGGATTTGTTATTTTGTTTTAGTTTGTTTAACCTGCAACCACCTGGTCCAGAACTCCAAAGCCCCACCCACCGAGGTCCAGAACCCCAAAGCCCCACCCAGCACCTCCCGTTTTGTTATCTATATCTCTTAAACAAAATCTGTTAAAAACTATTTCAAAAATAGCATTTTTAGCTTATCGTGTTAGTCCGAACCTGTCTTTCTATTAAATTATTCTCTTTCTCCGTTTCTGACTTTAGATAGACTCAGCACTCTTAAATGCAGCCTGTACTTGATCTTGGCATAAGATTCCCCTCTCTTGGTTGGCTTTGATCATGAACACATATCTCTTGCTTTTTCATTTACCTTGCTTTGCCTTGAGTCGAGCTTTGTTCTTCAGCATGCTCTCTTTTTGTACCTGTTAATCTCAGGTTTGCCTAAATGTACCTGTACCTGTTTGCCTAAATGACTTCTGTTGATATTGTACAGGTATATTCATAATATTAGTTTTTAAACTTTATGCAATATGGATATATGGATACATGATGTGCAGTGAAAACGGCTAAGGCACCCTAATGTCCAACAATTAATTTTGCCTTAGATTTTTTTAATATATGAACTTTTTTATGGGTTATTATAGACCAATTTTCAAGAAAAACTAAAAAAACAAGAAAAGCTAAAAAAAATTAAATAGATTGTTAGCTTAAATTGTTACCATAGCTTAAAATGAAAATATTATATAAAATGTATTATTAAACTATATTTATAAATTATATAAATACCATAAGCTGGTTTAAAAAAGTTTTAGGTATTGAGATAGATAGATAGATAGATAGATAGATAGATAGATAGATAGATAGATAGATAGATAGATAGATAGATAGATAGATAGATAGATAGATAGATAGATAGATTGATTGATTGATTGACTGACTGATTTCATAATGTAGATAGATAGGAGAACTGAACTGACCACCCTTAGTGGTTAGCACGTTCGCCTCACACCGCCAGGGTCCGGGTTGAATTCCCGTCTCGGCCATGTGTGTGTGGAGTTTGCATGTTCTCATGTGTGTCAGGGTTTTTTTCTCCGGGTTCTCCGGTTTCCCCCCCCCCGGTCCAAAAACATGCACGGTACGTTGATTGGCACCTTGGAAAATTGTCCCTAGTGTATGAATGTGTGTGTGTGTGTGTGTGTGTGTGTGTGTGTGTGTGTGTGTGTGTGTGGTGTGTGTGTGTGTGTGCCCTGCGATGGGTTGGCATTCCATCCAGGGTGTATCCTGCCTTAATGTCCATAGACGCTTGAGATAGGCACAGACTCCACGTGAACCGAGGGAAGATCGGATAAAGCAGTAGAAGACGAATGAATGAATGAATGAATTGACCACCCTAAACATTTGTTGTTGTTGTTTTTTGTTTTTTTTTGCAAAAATAGCTTTCAAGCAACAGGCAAAAAAGTGACAATTACCTTTGTAAAATTGTACATGCCTGAGACATCTCATACATGTTTAAAGACAGCAGGTTCTCAAGCCAAATATTGATTTCCTTTAGTTCCTTCCCTTTATTTCTGCAAGTGTTTTTGTGTATAAAATATTTATTTTCATTATTTTTGAAAGCATGTTTTTTTTTACAGAATTTCTTTACATGCACTTCAGTGCTTTCACACAGCTCTGCATGTTCATGTTTATACTACTTATGTACAATAGGTTTCATCGAGAGCCCAGTAATCAATGTGTAATTTTGGCTCTGTTATTTGGCTCATAAATAATAGCAGGTAATTCATATATAAATATATGTCTATGTTTCACTGGGTAAGAGTGCTGATTGTTGATTACTGTAATTTTGGATATTGTTTATTCTCCATAAGGAGAGTTAATAGATATGATGGATATATAGGGAAAAAAAAGTTCCATATGTCCTCCAGAAAAAAAAGGGAACGTGATAGGAGCTGATTCTGGAAGCAGCATGAAATGATGTTCATGAAAGATGAAATTTTTATGGCCTGCCCCTTGACTTTCATTTGCAATCATATTTGTTTTTCATCCGAGCTGCTCTGACAGTTCAAGCAAAGCCATTTAAATCCATTCTTTCGAGCCAGACATTCACGAGAAAAAAGCGCTGAACTCCCAAATTATGTCTGAGTAACTGCATAAATCATCCCTATTTCCAATGAGGACTAACTCTTCATTAAAAGGACAGTTTTGCTGTTAATTTATTTTATTTTTTTTAGATCCTTCAATCTGTCTAAATATTAATTACGCATATTAATCTGTCCTAAAATTTCAAAGCCACCTTCCAAAAGATTTGATAATTAAATATTTGCCGTGCTTCAGCAGCTTGTGACTTCTCATGCACTGCCACTTCGGGAAAGTCTGACCTTGATGGTAAACAAACAATATTTAGCATTTAGTGTAAGTGCATATCAAGTAATGAATCTTATTCATAGATGATTAATTCAGAAAAAAATACATCTAGTTCCAAAATCAACACCACGATTTGCTTCCAGCAGTACTTAAAAATTTTACAAAGCCTTCTGCGTCTTCTACTACAACACAAATTTTATTTAGAAATGTCTGTAAGATATGTAAAGACTAAAAATATGCACATCAGCATGTTCCAAACGGATAATGTCGAAGAATTATATAACATACAGCACATGGAAAACAGAGAAAACAAGCTTTACCTAATGTAGCGGGCAATAGTTATATCATTCATTCATTCGTTCATTCATTCATTCATCTTCTACAGCTTTATCCGACTTCTCTCTTGGGGTGCAGGGAACCAAGGCAGGACATACCCTGTATAGCAGGACGCACACACACACACATTCACACTCACATTCATTTACAGAATTTGGCTGTAATTTGGCCCTTATACAGAGCGATTTACAACTGAGCAATTGGGGTTAAGGGCCTTGCTCAAGGGCCCAGAGAACCCAGAGAAAACCCCCCTAAGGCACGGGGAGAACATGCAAACTCCACACAAACACATGGAGGAGGCGGGAATCGAACCCTCAACCCTGGAGGTGTGAGGCGAACGTGCTACCCAATAAGCCTACTTTCAATATTCAGTCCAGGCGAAATGATTTGTATTCACCGTAAAGCATATATATATATATATATATATATATATATATATATATTATATATATATATATATATATATATATATATATTATATTTGCATTCTTATAGAACATGTCGCTAGTTGCTTAAGATGCCCTCCTTATGCTGACTTCTGAGTACTCCTGTTACGTGAACACATTTATCACGAATTTCCTCAAGAGAATTTTTTTGACTCTTGTTTTTTTCTGTAAAGGGAATTTCGATGGAGACTGATGAGAGAAATGTTTACCGCAAAACTTATAAAAGAATAAAAGCACATTATTCCTATTAAAGCTGATGTAATAGAAATTAAGATGGATTAATAGATTCTCAGAATACATGTTGCAATATTTTATTGTCAAAAAAAAAAAAAAAAAAAAAAAGCTTATCCTACTGTCATTATAATGGTTCTGGTCTTAGAACTATGGTTCCCAGAAGCCCCTGCCTGGGAACTAATCAAGGACACCTCCCAGTTTAGGGAAGGTGGCTTAATTAAGGACTCTCTCTCTCTCTCACACACACACACACACACACACACACATACACACATACAGCTACCTACCTACCTACCTACCTTGTATGTGCTTAAAGAATGCAATGTTTTGTGGTTGTTCTATGTTCCTAGTTTTCCAAGTTTTCTGCTTTGTATTTTTCCAAGGACTCTTTTATAGCTAACCCTAACCCCTTTTTTATATGGCAATACCTTTTATTTCCCAATAAAGCTACACTGGACCTTTTCTACCTCGGTCTCGCCCTGGACATGCCTCTCCATCTTTATTCCGAGTCACCGTGCCCTGTATATTTTAGTACACAGTGAGTTGAGGCAAAATATATGCTGATCATATTTTCCACTTACACGTCTCAAATGTGTCATCCCTATATGTCATTGTAGCTCACTGTTTTAATTTGGAGCTTATGATGTCTCTCTCCTAGTCTTCACTTCTCTTCTTCCCACCATTTTATCCTTGCATCCACTTTCGGCCTTATTACACGGCAGAGGGTTTATGAAGGTACGAAGCAGCTTTCTTACTATGTTTAAAACACCTGCTACCAAATGTAGGGCTCTACTATTTCGGGTAAACCTAAGTAGTATCACTCCTCTACTTATCAAACCTAAGTAGATTTATTTTTTTTAAACAAACCTTTGTTTCCTCTATATTTAACGAAATACTTGTGGTACAGTGAATAATTAGCATCCTCTTTGATTGAGTATGTAAAACCCTTCACGAATAATTTTTAACTTAATTCTGTATAAGGACATTTAATTTAAAGTGGCTGTAGTACTATCAAAGCAGCTCCTAATATAGCAGCGAATCACATCACTAAAAATTCCTACTGACAGATAATTGCAATCAAATCTCCTTTTTTAAAAATGTCCCATCCTTCGATGAAATTAAGACTCTTATTGCACCAAATGCAGCTATTTGTTTTAGTTGTTTACAATCTCCACAGAAAATAATATCGTCCATGTGAGGAGACCGCGGTGACCTTTTAAGAGACTCGATGTCTCCATCTCTCTCTCTCTCCCTCTCTCTCTCTCTCTCTCCTTCTTGCGGTGTCTCACTCTCTCATGTGTTCCTGTCAGATTCAACTAGCCGCAGTAAAGAACGTGCAACAGTTCAATTAAGCTTCACTCGGCCTGACCAAATGTACATTCATTCTCCCATTTGAAGTTGTCAGATCGCTGTGGCGTGGCAGTGGAAAGCCTCCCTGTGGAGCGCGTTTCAGAGCCAAAGTGTTCATGTTGAGTTCTACATATACAGTGTTGGGAAGGTTACTTTGGAAATGTAATAGATTACACATTGCAAATGACCCTATTCAAAATGTAATACATAGTGTAACTTTGCAATTACTTTAATAAAAAACTAGATCACTTTGATTTGTCCACTAGGTGGCACTTTAAGTTAACGTTCTAAGGGAAAATGTAAAAACCCTCCAAAAACGGGGCGGTGGGGTGGTGGGGGGTTTGTGGTACATGCTTCTTACACTTTTTTGTCATGTTACTCCCTGCGCATCCCCTGAGACTGAGAGCGCCACTCCCACCCAGTGTAGTGGATGTACAATTATACTTTATTCTAGAAGGGGGAAAAAATGATTCTCCAGGTTCCTGGCATCGCGCCACTTCAGCCACTCTTTGAGAACCACTGCAATAGTCTAAATCAGTGATTTTACATGAAATTGTTCATATGTAATGCTATTTCTAATCTTTAAGGGAGGTGATAGCCCAGTGGTTAAGGTGTTAAGGTGTTAAGGTGTTGGACTCTGGACCGAAAGATCATGGGTTCAAACCCCACCACCACTAAGCTGTCACTAGTGGCTCACTAGTGCTCAATGGTCCTTGAGCTTGCAAGCAAGGAAATTCCCTTAAACCTGAATTGCTGCTCAGTTGTAGGGGGAAAAAAGTCGTTCCTCTGCGCCAAATCAGCCACTCTTTGAGAACCACTGCAATAGTCTGCCACAATTTTGCATGAAAATTGTTCAGAACAACAAATGAGGGTGAAGTCCAAAGGGACCCAGTGGTGGGGTTAAGGTGTAAGGGCCGACTCTGGACTGGAAAAATGGGTTCAAACCCTTACCACCAAACCGCCATAGTGGGGCCCTTGAGCGGTACCCTATTGCTCAATTAAGTCGCTCGGATAAGACGTCTGGCAAATGCCTGCAAATTACCGTAAATTTGGACTATAAAGCACACTGGGGGCATATAAGCCGCATCTGCTCTATTTAAAAAAAAAACCCAAAAAAATTCATAAATAAGCCGCACCTGCATACAAGCCGCATCCGCTTTTGAATTGTAAATGTACATGTATGTACCTAAATAGATCCTTTCCTAACCTGTATTTTAACACGGTGTAACGGTGTAACGGTGGACGCTGCACAGAGACGCGGAGATCCGGAATTCATACAAAACAGGATTTATTAGAATAAAGAACTCAGGAGACGCCGCTCATACGGAGCGGCCAGACAGGCTAGGGAGCCTTGCGCTCTGCGCGCCGTGGTACCGGGAGTACCGGAGAGCAGGAGTCCGGGAATCGGGAACAGACAAAGGTTAGGCATAAACATATATCGAGCGTCCGTGTCCACGACACTAGGTATGTGTGCTACGAGCCCGGACGGGGATTGTAGAGTGAACCGGTCTTATATCGGGAGAGGGAAAAATCAAGAACAACTTTGGGCTGTGATTGTGCGTGTGTGTGTGTGTGTGTGTGTGGGTGTGTGTGTGTGTGTGTGTGTGTGTGTGTGTGTGTGTGTGCGTGTGTGTGTCTGTGTGCGTGCGTGTGCGTGTGTGTGTGTGTGTGGGGAAAAGAGCAGGGAGGGGAGGAGAGAGAGCACTGAGCAGAAATTTTGCTGATTAAAACGGGACAGAACCAAGAGAAAATAAGCGCTATTTACAGTATTTATCTTCATTTCTCCTGTGTGTGAAATGACGTCACCTTAACCTTGTAAAGATAGAGTTTGTCCTCCTTCTATCCGCTTCTACCCACTTATATCTGCTAAAGAGGAACTAGCGCATTCTTCTTCTTTGCATTTATTTTGTGTTAGTTTTGATTCTAATTCCGGTTAGAGCCCCTAGCGGTCTCGGGAAAAAATCTGCAGAATAGCCGCACCTTATTATTAGCCGCATGGTTCAAAACCTAGGAAAAAAGTAGCGGCTTATAGTCCGAAATTTACGGTAAATGTAATGCTATTTCTAATCTTTAACATTTTCACATTTTTTTTTCCTCAGTAACTGTACCGAATTACTGTTACATTTCTTTTCTAATTAAGTTACATAAAGCTGTTACATGTCACTAATTACTCCCCAAACAATATGTTTTTATATGTATAGATACACACACACACACACACACACACACACACACACACACACACATATATATATATATTAATGGTGCTTCCTTCAGTTTCCATGGTATATTCGCCTGGAGTGCCATTTAAAAGAATGCACTAATTACTTCCCCGATCATGACAAATGGGATAATTCAGTTCGGTTAAAGTCGGATTCGGTCAAAGTCACTTTGTCAGGAACGAATTAACGACATACATACAGAGGTACCACTGGTATATATACCATACTATATATATATATATATATATATATATATATATATATATATATATATATATATATATATTGCCATGCCGTAGAGTTGTACCTCTGACAGTTGCACATTCCACTTATTTATTGCTGTTCATACGTTTGCATATTTATTTGACAAGCTGTACATATATATTTATTTAGACTACAAGTGCTGTACATATGCTACATATTTATGTCACTCGTTGTACTTATACTCATTCCAATTTGCACATTGCTGGTATTTGTGCTTCTGGTAGATGCCAAAACTGCATTTCGTTGCTGTGTACCTGTTCTATGCAATGACAATAAAGTTGTATGTATCTATATATCAATCAAGTGTGTGTGTGTGTGTGTGTGTGTGTGTGTGTGTGTGTGTGTGTGTGTGTGTGTGTGTGTGTGTGTGTGTATGGTTGGTGGGAAGAGGTGATCTAATACACAGTAATCTACTCTGCTTTAGTATAGGTAATCTGCCTCAGAGCACTGCACTGTTAAAGGTAATTAGACCTTCCCCTGCTATTTTCCATAGCGAGTCTGTACATTCATGATGATTACAGTGTTTCACCGGTCGCTCGTTTTATATTTCACAGGTGAAAAGACGTGGAGAACGCTTGTCAAACCACCGTGATACTAAGCTGTAATGTTCTGGGCTTCCATGCAGTGTCAGAAAACATGCAATTAGAGCTTCTGACTCTTGGTGCATTTCGCATGTAAATCAGTTGTATAACTGGAACCTTTAGATCTGTTTGGACTATGCAGAGATTTTTAGGAGAAAAGGATTTGAAAGGTTTCAAAGGTTTCAAAAAAAATTAATTAATAAATAAATATCTCTTAAATAAATATGTAGGTGAGCCTGCTAGTCTTTTTCGCCGCAGGTTTAGAATAAACCACGAAGACATTTGCTAGTTGTTATATTTGAAGTAAAACCAAATATTCGACACAAAGCAATTCAGAATGGCTTGACACTTTAGATAATGTGTTTTCCGAGTGCACTCAGAAATGTCACAGTCCAGATCAAGCGCTCAAACATGAGTTGATTAAGGACTTAAGTTCCCCATTTCTAACAATCCATGATGTTAATTACAGTCTGTCTTTTTGAGTGTATTTCAACATGAAAATCTGTCAAACAGCCAGAACAGAAACATTATTTAAACACATTTAAACATAAAATAAATCAACTTGAGAATAAAAATCTTTTTTTTTATCAGTTCTGTTTTTTGCTCGTTTATGTATTTATTGTGTACATCATTATCATACCACATGGAAAATGATCATACTCAGTTAAAACGGTTTAAAATTACATTACAAATAAATGCTGCTTATTTACACAACACAATTTGTAAATTATTAGCTAATTAACAAATCGGACAACGTTAATTTAAAAAGATTGGCTACTTAATCTTTTTCATCGTAAATAAGTATGGCAGGTCATAATTTAGGTTGTTGCCACAATCCATTTTTGGGATGAGCTGGAATACTGAAACCTAAATCAGTACCCCACACACACATACACACACCCACACACGTTTATATGTTTGTCTATATTATTTCACTATATGGGGAAAGAAAACTTGGTAAACATGACCTTTCCTGTCCTGTCTTTGGAAATCTAGCAGAACATCTTCCCTGAAGAGTGGCCGGAATTATAAAATAAAAGCAACTTGGTACTGAATGTCAAAAAATATATATACCACACTTGAGGATTTTTGAAAGTATATATATATATATATATATATATATATATATATATATATATATATATATATATATATATATATATATAATGTGTGTATGTTTATTACTATCCAGGTAACGCAAATTTATTTTAACAGCACTAATGTTATTAACGTGTGATTAACGCAGTGTGCATTACAACAAAGAACAAACGAATACAGAAACTTCAGTGCCTCCACTCACGCTTCCTAAATTTCCCTGAATTACGCCTACTAGCTGCACATTCACAAGAGGTACGATCTCCTCACTATATTAGCGTATATTACCGTATGGAACCTTAGCATCACATTCCCAAATCCGTATTACAGAATAAATCACATTTTTTTTCTTCTCTGAATGCAATGCGCTTCTGTATAACCTAAACGTATCACCAGTTTATATGGAAAAGCAACCGGAACAGAATTCTTAAAGGAGCCACGTCCCATATTTTACACTTAAAGCAACCACTAAAAAAATAACATTGAAATTAACAAGAACTTTAATTTTAATTTTATTAAAGAGAGATATTTGGAGAGAAATGTAAATAATTCTAACATGTCTTACAGTTAATGAGACTATTCGAAACATGAAAATCATTCATCTCTGGTGTTCTGAAAAATTGCAATTAATGTGCGATTAATCGTGTTTGAATATTTTAATCGAATCACATCCCTAATATGTACTGAATAGGAGACAAACTTATTCCGTTAACTGAAATCCTGGAAAAATAAATAAATGGAGATGCTGCGAAACATTAGCAACCGGTTTGGTACATCACCTGGTTTACACCTCTATTACGTTTTGCCTTTAGAGCCATGTCTTTGATATGCTCAGACACAAGGGAAGCAAAGCTCCCGGTGAAAAAGTGATTTTACAGGGGAAATGTGTTTAGCATAAACTCCTGTCTGCCGCCCTGTGTAGTCCTTCCAGCCATCACACGCACGCCACAGCTTCAAAGCGATATCCAGTGACAGGCCAAACAGCACCATGGGTACCTCAGGAAGCCGACCGATTCAAATACACGGGTAAGAAAATGGCTAAAGTATACGCACGGACGCCGTTTTGGCCAGCCTAGCCGAGCTGAGGAGCGACCCGGGATGTTCAAAAGGAGCCCAGTAGCCCCGGAAAGAAGTGGCTTTCTTAATTTTTAATGGCTTTGAAACATACCTCTGTGCTCACAATCGAGTTAGATGTATGTGGCCATGCACATAATGAATGACATAATTGGTTCTGTTCACCTGCCTTTCCAGCTCTCCTCTAAGGCCAATTTCGTTCCCATTGATCTGAGCTCGCACATAATCAATATTCAGCAGCATGCGCGCCGCTCAGCGCTAAGGAATAGCGGGAGGCTTGTTTGGAGAACTGTGCACAGACACAAAGGCTGCATTTGCTGGCCTTGGGATGCACACTAGCGGAGGAGTTCCTGAGCGTGGGAGGTGCTTGTATTCCTTTTCTATAAAACTCGCTGATTTGTGTCCGGGTGTGTCGAGGACGCTGCACCTCCGCAACGTAAAGTCTTGACACAGAATACCCCCATCCCCCCACCCCTAGCCCCCCTCTCAAGCTACACCGATTGCTTCAAATCCGAATCATTTCTACATACGAGATTACTTTGGAGCCGACTTGGAAGATCCTGTTCGGAATCCCTATATTTTTATGCAGGCCCCAAATAGATTCGGTTTGTGTGTCAGCAAGAGTCATAAAGGCTTATTTTATGCTTCAAAAGTTCACCCAAGTGTCATGTGACATCTTTCAGCAGTGAAAGAATACAAATCAAAGCATCGCATTAAAATGCAAATGGTACAAGTGCGGCCGAAAGCCAAAAGTCAAAAGGGAAAGATATGGCCTGGGTCTGTTTTAGTCCGAAAACGTGGTCTCCTCTTTTTTTTGGGCCAGAATCTGCTCTCCAGCTCATGAAGGTCAAGTGAACTGAGCAGAGGTGTTTTGCATTCTCGGAGCCGATAGAGAAGAAGAGTGAGGGCGACAGCAGGTCTCTCTTTACCTGACAGGAAGAGTGCTAAATTTTAAATGAATCTCTTGTTATTTCGACGTTCCTCCTTTTTTTTTGTCAATCTTGCTTGCCGTTTTTAATTTTCTCATCTGCTTTTAAATGATTCCTTGTAAAAAAAAAAAAGGGAGGTCATACAAAATCAGCCAGTTCAGTACTGAGCTCAGGTCTGTGTTTGTGTGTGTGTGTGTGTGTGTGTGTGTGTGTGTGTGTGTGTGTGTGTGTGTGTGTGTGTGTGTGTGTGTGTGTTTGACCAGGTTGCTGACACAAAATGAATCATAAAGATTCAGATTTTATTGCTTATTGTATGTTTGAGTGTCTATCAACCTGTTTAATAGATGGATGGATGGATGGATCAAAAGAGGAAACAGGCAGCAAAAAAATATATAGTAATTTACATTATACATTAATTTACATTATACATGCAACAGAAAAAGAAACATACTGATATGCTGTTTACAGACACAGTGAGGATGTGATTAAGTTCGGTAGCATGTTTTGTTTATACACCGTAAGCAACGCTGGTACACAAGGAGTTGAATTCATTAGACAGTGCAAACATTATCAAAGTGAACCGATGTAACAGCAAAACAGTGAATGGAATTAGAGTGAGTACGGTTGTAAAAACGGTATTAGAGTGCCAGCTTGCGTGATTGTCTCGATGTACAGTTCATAACAAAAGTGTTCATACCCCTTTAATATTTCCACAGCTTGTCAAAGTGTAGCTTCAAATTTGCATGTGGTTTATTGGGATTTTATGTGACAGACCAACAAGAAAGTATGGCATAATTGTGAAGTGCAAGAAAAATAATATATTATATGTTAAATGATGTACTTTGTCAAACCACCTTTCATTGTAATTACAGCTACAGGTCTTCTTTGTGTATGTCTTTACTAGCTTTACACGTCTAGAGACTGTCATTTTCGCTCATTCTTCTTTTTTTTCCAAGTCTTAGACAAAGATTCTCAATAACTCGCATTCTAACACATGAATATGTATCGATCCCAACCCTGTAACTCTGGCTGTATGTTTAGGGTCGTTGTCCCGCTGGAAGGTGAATTCCTGTACCAGTCTCACCTCCTGTAAAGCCTCTAATAGCTTTTCTTCCAGGATTGCCCTGTATATCGTTCCATCCATCTTCCCATTAACTCTCACCAGCTTCCCTGCCCCTGCTGAAGAAAAGCATCCCCACAGCATGATGATGCCACCACCATGTTTCTTGATGTGTTGGGTTTCCAATAAAATACATTTAAGTTTGTGGTTATAACGTGACAAAATACGCAAATATTTAAGGGGTATGAATACCTTTGAAATGCTCTGTATAGTCAGATTATTTATACATTCATTCATTTTCTACCGCTTTATCCGACTTCTCTTTCAGGTTCCGGTGGAACCACAGGCGTCTTCGGGGGTATCAAGGCAGGACACAGCCTGTATGGAATGCCAACCCATCACACAGCACACACACACACACACACACACACTCACATTGACACACTAGTGACAATTTTTCAATTTACTAGGTTTTAGGTTTTTTTTAATAGAACATGTATGTTGTTAAATGGTGGAGGAGGGAATCGAACCACCAACCTTGGAGGTGTGAGGTGAAAGTGCTAACCGTATGCTAAACTGTTATTGTATATTAATATTATGTCATTCACATTTACAGCATTTGGGAGACGCCCTTATACAGAGCGACTTACATCTGAGCAATTAGGGGTTAAGGACCTTTCTCAAGGGCCCACTAGTGGAGCTTGGTGGGGGTGGGATTTGAACCTGCGATCCTCCAGCTGGCAATGTCTTAACCACTGAGCTCCCCGTCAATGTCATATCAAGTCTTGAAACACAGGCATTGATGCATCCCACGTCTCATCAGTGCCCGCTTATACAAAGCCGTACATCCTCACAAAGGTGGGAAAGACTGCCCCAGATGGAAAGCGTTTGCAATAAACAGCTGCCGGGCAAAATATGTTTTTCAGCGGTGCTTAAAAGCTTCACTTTGTCTTTGAGATTTTTTTTGTGTCACATAAGATTTAATCAGCAGGATAGTATTGTAAAGGACAGGAATAGGAAGACGGGCTGAATGTTGAGAAGACAAATGTTTCAGTTTACTCTGATCTGAAATCAAACAGGCCTCATCTTTTGTCTCCGTTACAGCGTTCCCTGCTCTGTCTTCCTGTGGATTAATTGGATTGGCTTCCCAAAAAGAGTGGAGGGAAAAAATATTAGAAAATAAATTACACTCGTAGCCACTTTCCTTTCCCCATCTGTCTTATTCCTGGGAGCCTGTGGAGAAATTAGATCTGTCTCACTCTTATGTCTGTATCTCTCTCTCTTTCACTCTCTCTCTCTCTCTCTTTCAGATTATCTCTTGTAAACGGCTATCCATCCACTGGTCCTTGCAAAGTATTAATGATTAATGTCAAATGATTGTAGGAGAGCAGATTATCCATTTAACGACTGTCCACTCTCAACAATTAAATAATGATAAAAATAATGGTTAAAATAGAAAGTATATTGAAAGACTTGACATTAGAGGAGGCATCTGGTAGTAAATATTTACTACCTGGACCTTCCAGTCACATTTGTTTCTTTGGTTTTTTTATTTTTTTTTATTAGAATTCCGTATTTTAAAAAGCCCTGAGCGGATGTCAATTCTAATTCGCTCACGGTCTTCGTTTAACATTTCTTCTGCCTCCTCGACTCGCTCACTTTCCGCTGTTAAAGCGCCGATTCGGAAACTAGTGAACAAAAGAGAAGCTATCAGTTCAGACATCCAGATTAATACCATATCCGAGAGCAAAAAAAAAAAAAAAAAAAGGCAATTCAGCACTAAGCACTGTGCGTTATTCTCATCACTCGCTAAATTTTAAATGCCATTTCTCAGGTGACAAGCAGGGAATCAGCTTTTTTTTGTTCCTGTGGCCCCAATCTCACGCTCTGAAATGCTTTCCTCCTGCACATTCATTTTTTTTCTCTCATATTAAAATATACAGTGAAAAAAAAGAAGAAAATTTTCAATTAAATCATGCATATTTCAGCAAGTCGATGCTCAACAACATATCTAACCACATCTTGCAAGTATTAAAGTGTGACGTCAGCACTTCTCAGCAGTGTTGGGGAGTTACATGTAAAGGCTTACTTATGAAAAGGTTAAAGATTACAAATAGGGTTACAGCTGAACAATTTTGTGTCTAATCGGATGTCATGGGTGTGGTTGTGAACGCGGGGAATATATATGCTTTTTTTTTGCCGTACTAGAATAAATTACAATTGCACATCCACTACAGTGGGTGGCAGCGACGCTCTCAGTCTCAGAGAATGTGTAACAAGGGAGTAACAAGAAGCGTAACATGCGTGCAACACATCCACCACCCTCACATCTGATGCAGAAAAACAGAACCGATTTTTTTCCCGAGGGGTTGAAATATTTTTTCGTTAGAATGTTAACTTAAAGTGCCACCTAGTGGAGGAATGAAAGTAATCAAGCGTAATTCAGTTACTTTATAAAGTAATTATTTATTCACATTTTGAATAGGGTCATTTGTAATCTGCAATCTGTTACATTTCATATATATATATATATCTATATATATATATATATATAGATAATATATATATATATATATATATATATATATATATATATATATATATATATATATATATATATATATTCCAAAGTAACCCCAACCTTCCAAAGTAACCTTCCCAACACTGCTTCTCACAACAAACAAATAAATAAATAATAATAATAATAATAATATAATAAATAAAAAATCACTTTAGTATATATATTTTTTTCTTAAGAAGAAAGCACTTGGTTTTAACCAGATAACCAGTTTCACCAGTTTTTTTTAATCATTATTATTTGTAATAATTATTATTTTTAAATTTTAATGATGATTATTATTTATTTTTTATTTTTTGACTGGAAGGATATATATATATATATATATATATATATATATATATATATATATATATATATATATATATATATATATATTATTGTGATCCCAAGATATTTCCATGTTACCTGTATTCGGAGAACAATACATTACTGGCATGTGTCGCTTGAAATACTTTATATATGTTATTGCACAAAGCAAAAGAAACACACAGCAGTTTATCAGTTTTACTAGACCCTCGGTTTAATTCCATCCAGAAGAGATAAGACGTGTTAAAACTTTTAAATCATGACTCCAATCTCATCTGTACAGTTGTGCATATACCGAATGAACGAGCTCTTTTGCACGGTATTTTATGTAATCATTTTTATTCCTGTTTTAATTCATTTTAAATCAATCATTTTCAATGTTTTTTTATAATTGTTTTAACTATTATTTCATTTCCTTTTAAGGAAAGCACTTTGACTATGAAATGTGCTGTAATAAATAAAATGACCATGCCTTGCTATTGTTGACATTTTAACATATGTCTTAATAATAAGTTGAGACATATAAGGAAGAAATATGTCTCCATTAATATATGAGGACGGCACAAAAGGCACAAAATCCAGCGAAAGAAAAACAAACCGGGCTCACTGCTTAGGTAAATCTTACCATAAAATCCATCTCTTTGCATAACAAAGCATCAAAGGAAGGGATTGAATTGGACCCCAAAGTTCCTCTCATCTTTCCTAGGTTCTTCAAATCACAAGCCAGGATTGAAAGCCAGGACCATCGAAAAGGCTTTCCAGCATGCAGAGGGTACAGTATGGCCCGGTTCCTAATCTCTGCTCGGTTTAAAATGCTTTCAAACTTTTATTGGGATTTAGCACTTTGTCACTTTATACACGTGTTTTATAAAGTACCTTTGAACTTTCGAATGCATTTTTTTGGGTTTTGTCTTTTTTTCGGAACGAAAGATCAGACGCAACATGCTTGACAATACAAAGATTGTATGTTCTTAAAATTCATTCATTCATTCATCTTCTACCGCTTTATCCGATCTTCCCTCGGGTCACGGGGAGTCTGTGTCTGTTTTTGGACCGGGAGGAAACCGGAGAACCCGGAGAAAAACCCCCTGAGGCACGGGAAGAACATGCAAACTCCACACACACATGGCCGAGACGGGAATCGAACCTGGACCCTGGCAGTGTGAGGCGAACGTGCTAACCACTAAGCCATCGTGCCCCTTCTGTTCTTAAAATAATGGACAAAATATAAGAAAACGATCACGTCTCGGGATCCGCTACCTGCTGAGAAAAAGAAACGCTCTACCATACAAACAGAGAAGCATATTAGCAGTGCTGGTAAGTGTTGTTTCAAACCGTGGCCCCAAGCTTTCTTGTTGCAATTCCTACTGCGTTTACGATGTTGGCTCCTGTGTATACTACATGACGGACATGACACCGTTATCAATTAAGTTATATACTGTGCTGTACACAGTGTTGGGAAGGTTACTTTGGAAATGTAATAGATTACAGATGACCCTATTCAAAATGTAATAAGTGTGTAATTACTTTCTAAAAGTAAAGTAACCCAATACATTTGATTACTTTTTGATTACTTTCATTTGCATCCACTAGGTGGCACTTAATGAGAATGACATGCAAAAAAAAAATTTACTTATCAGAAGCAAATTGTTGAGGGGGGGTATTTTTGTCAAGAGGGGATGGGGGGGGGGGGTAAATGTTTAACATTTTCAAAAGTAACTGTAATTTAATTCCATGTTTTTTTTCTCATTAACCTGTAACCATTCATTCATCATCCAGCGCTATATCCGATCTTCCCACGGGCTCACGGGGAGCATGTGTCTATCTCAGGCATCTATGGGCATTAAGGCAGGATACACCCTGGATGGAATGCCAAACCATCACAGGACACACACACACATTCAGACACACATTCATACACTAGTTGAAAGTGCCAATCAACCTACCGTGCATGTTTTTTGGACCGGGGAGGAAACCGGAGAATGCGGAGAAAAAACCCCTGAGGCACGGGGAGAACATGCAAACTCCACACACACATGGCCGAGACGGGAATCGAACCCAGACCCTGGCTGTGTGAACGTGCTAACCACTAAGCCATCGTGCCCCTGTAACGAATTACTGTTACTTTTATTTTGTAATTAAATTACGTAACGTCGTTTCCCAACACTGGCTGTATATCACTGGCTGTGTCACAGCAGACACAAGGACTTGGAGCACTGAAAATGCACTGAAAAAAATGCACAGAGCACTGAAGAAAAGCCATACTCCACAATGAGTGTGTAAATTATGGAAGGTCAGCAAAAGAAAGTGAACATGCTGTTCACACGCACATTCTTTTTTTTTATCACTGGAGTCTCATTCAAGAGGTTTAGAACTCAGGAAAGGTCAAACATCTTCGTTTTTGGTTGTATTAAAAATATTGGCTACAAATCACTCTCGTACAGCACCTCAGATTTAAATACTATTTCTCTTGGTTAATCCCAACTCTTTCCACTATCTCATGGAGGTTATTTCACATATTCGGTGAATTTCCTCTGTACTGATAAAAAATGTAAAAAAAAGACGTGAAGAAAGACATTTAAAAGGACTTTGTGATTAGGGTTTGTACAGTATATGTGCTAGACCATCTCTATATTTATTTATTGTTCTTTACAAAGATCATATTGGGATTATTCACTTACATGTTTGTGATCGCGAATGAAAACCACAAAATCTTAAGAAAACTGTAAGTATACTGAGAATATTTATTTTCTTGCATTACTCAAGTATTTAAAGTATATAAATATTACATAGAGTTTTCTTCAAGGATGTCATGGACAGTGTCGGGAAAGTAACAAGTTGCATGTAATGGTGTTCATTCATTCATTCATCTTCTACTGCCTTATCCGATCTTTGCTCGGGTCACGGGGAGTCTGTGCCTATCTCAGGCGTCTATGGGCATTAAGGCACACACACACACACATTCATACATTCATTCATTCATTCATCTTCTTAAAAATTAAACCATACCGCTTTATCCGATCTTCCTCGGGTCACGGGGAGTCTGTGCCTATCTCAGGCGTCTATGGGCATTAAGGCACACACACACACACACACACACATTCATACATTAGGGACAATTTTCCAAGGTGTTAATCAACCTACCGTGCATGTTTTTGGACCGGGAGGAAACTGGAGAACCCGGAGGAAAACCCCCTGAGGCACTGGAAGAACATGCAAACTCCACACACACATGTAACAGTGTTATGTAATTTAACTACAAAATAAATGTAACAGTATTTCATAAGAGTTACTGAGAAAAAATGTGTAATTTAATTACAGTTACTTATGAAAATGTTAAAGATTACAAACAGGGTTACATCTGAACACTTTCATGTAAAATGAACCGGACCGGTCAACGCTTGATCATTTTATCGTGGCAAGGGAGGGATGTACGTAGATCGTTTATATTGTTAATATAATAATAAATGTGAATCCACTGTGTACTTGTATGCAACTTTATTAGCAGATTCCTCGTAGCAGAATATTTCAAAATAAAAGATTTTTCAAAATAAAAGATCGTCGGGACTCACATAATAAATAAAACGGAAATAATGCATGATTTCCTGCAGTGTCATTTTGAAAAATAGATCCAATTTTTTCAGAGTGTTTGAACCTTTTTTCCTTAGAACGTTAACTTAAAGTGCCACTTAGTGGACAAAGGAAAGTAATCAAATGTAATCAGCTACCATACTTTTAAAAAGTAATTGAAAAGTTACAAGGGGCACAGTGGCTTAGTGGTTAGCACGTTCGCCTCACTTCTCCAGTGTGTGTGGAGTTTGCATGTTCTCCCCATGCCTCAGGGTTTTTTTCTCCGGGTTCTCCGGTTTCCTCCCGGTACAAAAACATGCACAGTAGGTTGATTGGCACCTTGGAAAATTGTCCCTAGTGTATGAATGTGTGTGTGATTGTGAGTGTGTGTGTGCCCTGCGATGGGTTGGCATTCCATCCAGGGTGTATCGTGCCTTGATGCCCATAGACACCTGAGATAGACACAGACTCTCCGTGACCCGATCGAAGATCGGATAAAGCGGTTGAAGATGAATGAATGAATGAATGAAGGAAAAGTTACACTACTTATTACATTTTTGAATAGGGTCATTTGTAATCTGTACTCTATTACATTTCCAAAGTAACCTTCCCAAACACTGGTCATGTACGGGTTCATGTAAGACTTGAAAAAAGATTAGATTTTTCAGATTTTCTGTCTTTTTTAAATTTTTTTATTTTTTTGTTGAAAAATGAAAGTCTGGATAAGGTCAAGAGATTTTGCATCATTTAGTGAAACGGGCCATCTGTACTTTGGCGGCGATTTTCCACCGTGTTCACAGTTGCTAAAATAGCTGTATTGTTCATTTTATTTTTAGCGCTAATATACTCCAACGCAACAAACCCTCTGATCTTCTTGGCCCTGACGTGACCGCGACTACGGTCCAATTAATACCGGGAGGACAAAAATGAAGATCTCGTTAATCTAACAATGTTTGTTAATCCTCTGTAATTAAATGACAAACTTCTCGAGCTGTTCTGCCAAGTGCGAGCATGTAGTGCACAGCCCCGCCATGCTGAGTCCTGAACTGCAGCAGCTCTCTGTCGTCGTAGGTGAAGGTCACCCTGCTGATCGCTGACTAATCCTAGTGCTCCACTTTGTGCACCACAAGACACACCTATCCTATTATAGGCTCGCCCGTTCTCCGAGCAATTTACTTCCGATTAAGCGGTTCATCTCCGAGACTATTTTTTCCGAGGTGTGCTTTGGTGCCGGCGCAGCTGTGGGTAAGTTCGCTTGTTTCGAATGTGTCTCTAGAGGGGTATTATCTGCTCAAGCCTCCTGCACGGGGAAAAGGCTAGATTTCCGCCAGCTTATCTTGCTCTTCTCCCTGTTCCTGCTAGGTTAGATAGCGGCTGAGAAACCTTCCAGAAATCACAGCACAATTAAACTCAAGGTCCAATCAATTTATTCTTACCAGTCTGTAGTACGTGAAGACTATAAGCTTCCTTAAGACATCACTTTCTCTCTTGCAGCGAATGGTGTAGTTTATCCCTTGCTTTTTCACACGGTTTATGTTTTATGTGCGCTACCTATAATTAAGATGCCGTGTCCCGTGTATATATACTTGTGAGAAATTGCAATTTCAAAATATCTTCTCGGAATAACCCCGGTGCGTACTGACATGGATGGAGCAACGCAACGGGGGTGTGGGGGCTTGGCGGGGGTTGGGCTGACATTTGAAACTCCCTGGTGCAGTGGTATTTTGAAAAACCATTGGCCTCTTAGCACAACGCTAAAACAATATCTTGCCGACTACAAGTGCAAATGTAAAAAAAAAGAAAGAAAGAAAAGAAAAAGAAAAAAACCAAACAGATTTTTAAATTCAAAGTAGAAATGACGGAATACATTTGTAATGCCCCTGCAGTTTCACTATAACATGCTCTGACCATGTTCATATGATGGTGTTTATAGCTAGGTAACCAGATATACTCAGGACCAGAAGGTCGCAGGTTCAATTCCCTCCACCAGTACTACCAAGCTGCCACTAGTTGGCCTTTGAGCAAGACCCTTAACCCTCAATTGTAAGTTGCTCTGGATAAGGGAGTCTGTCATATGCTATAAATGTAAATCTACTAGCGGGAAAGAATAGCTTATGGTTACGCCACATTGGCTGTTTCAGTCCACCGGAATGTTATGTCTTTATTCAGCATCATTGCTATATTAGGGAAAGTTATTTACACAACAAGTTATTTTTCTATTTTCTGTGTACATTTTGTTCTCCCATTCATTTTCTATGGGAAAAAATATTCCCTTTTTTTAAGCCCGGGATCGAAAAACTAAAAAATTAATTGCCCTCCGGAAACAGCAAAAGTGATGTTTTCGAAGCGCCACTAATTAGTCCATTGTAGAATAAATACACTCACCCCAGTGAGCAACTAGACTTTGATCATCCAAACACACCAGTCACACCAGTCTGTCAGTACTCAGTGAGAGCAAATGATACACAGCCACTGAAAGTATATCAGGAAATGACTCTGTATGCAAGGCCACTGTACTAATGTCTCCCTGTACTTCATTATGCTGGTACCTTGTCAAAAAAATAAATAAATAAATAAATAAATAAATAAAGCTCTCGTATTTGGCTCCTGCCCACTACCAGTTTCTTCACTCTGCATTCCAATGTGCTAAATGAATTCACTCTTTATATTCCAAGGGCTGAAGAGTTGAGTCTTCTGCCCTTTTTTTTCTTTTTTCTGTTGCTGTAGCCATATAGCAAAAGAATTTATTTTTTCCTGTTGGAATTTGTCTGCATTCTGTTCACTTCAGTAATTCCAGCCCTTTCAAACGTTGCCTATATTGTATTGTCCTATGTTTTAAACTCAGCCAATACTGCATTTCGGTTTCAGCTCCTCTATACTGACGACAAAACATGTTTTCCCACAAGATAAAGTGATTTTTTTTGTGTGTATCGTTATAATGGATGGTGTATACAGCGCATTACAACTTTACGTACGCTTGTTTATTTATTTTTTACAGACAAAAATGAGATAATCTTTAATTTCTTTTAATCTTAATCTTAAGATTAAATATATATATATATATATATATATATATATAATCTTAGATTATATATATTATATATATATATATATATATATATATATATATATATATATATGGATAGGCAGGTGTGAAAAAATGCTGTAAACAAAGAATGCTTTCAAAAATTGGATTTTTTTGCTTTCATCAATGAACGAAATGCAGTGAATGAACAAAAGAGAAATGGAAATCAAATCAATATTTGCCTTCAAAATAGCAGCAATTCTCCTATTTACACTTAAACACTGTGTTTATGAAGGAACTCGGCTGGTAGGTTGTTCCATCTTGGAGAAGTAAACACAGATCTTCTGTGGATGTAGACGTTCTCACATCCTTCTGTCTCTTCATGGAATCCCACACACACTCCATGATGGTGAGATCAGGGCTCTGTGGGGGTCGTGCCATCACTTCCACTACTTCATTTTCTTCAAAAGGTAGTGACAGCAAATTCTGATTTGATTTCGATTTTTTATTTGTTCGCTCAAGTTGCATTTTGTAAATTGACAAAAATTAAACATCATTATTTATATTTCTGAAAGCATTCTTTGTTTACAGCATTTTTTCCACACCTGTCTAAAGCTTTTGAAAAGTACTGTACATAAATCATGGCCAACACATCTCATGCGAAATTAATTCAGTTCTGATTAGTGGCTTGGAAAACATAAATATACTATATGGACAAAAGTATTGCGTTTTGAGCACCCAATAATAATAATTCATTACATTTATATAGACACTCAAAGTGTCTACATTATGAGACAAGGATTTCCTGACCCAGTGTGCAGAATCCACCTGGATGATGCTACAGCAGCCATAATTAGCAGAACTCCCACCACACACCCGCTTATTGGTGGAGACGAGACAGAATGATGAAGCCTATCAGTAGATATGGGGATGGTTAAGCAACGAATGGGCAAATTTGGCCAGGAGGACACGCCTCTACTCTTTTTCAAAAGCCACCCCGGTATTTTTAGCCTCGCTTTTAATGTTCGCCTCACACCTCCAGGGTTGGGGGTTCGATTCCCGATTCCACCTGTGTGTTGATTGGCACCTTAGAAAATTGTCCCTAGTGAACGCCCTGCGATGGGCAGGGTATATCCTGCCTTGATGCCCAAAGACGCTTGAAATAGACACAAATCGGTAGAAGATGAACTAATGAATGAATTTCAAATGTAAATAAAGGGAATGAAGGGGCACGGTGGCTTAGTGGTTAGCACGTTCACCTCACACCGCCAGGTTCTGGGTTCGATTCCCGTCTCGGCCATGTGTGTGTGGAGCTTGCATGTTCTCCTCGTGCCTCAGGGGTTTTTTCTCCGGGTACTCTGGTTTCCTCCCGGTCCAAAAACATGCACGGTAGGTTGATTGTCACCTTGGAAAATTGTCCCTAGTGTATGAATGTGTGTGTGTGTGTGTGTGCCCTGCGATGGGTTGGCATTCCATCCAGGGTGTATCCTGCCTTAATCCCCATAGACACCTGAGATAGGCACAGGCTCCCCGTGACCCGAGGGAAGATCGGATAAAGCGGTAGAAGATGAATGAATAAAGGGAATGTTCCTACTCATCACTGCAGGCTTGTTTTTCTCTTTGTCTTTATTTCCTTGTTAATCTCACTTGATGGCCCACATCAACAATCATATTTCTTAATTCATTTCTTCTTTCTAAACCCCCCCACCACCCCCCCCCCCCAACCACACCACATCTATCATAAGCAGATTAAAATTAATTCTTAATCAATCCAAATGTTCTAATGAACCCCTGTTTTTTCAGCGTCTTATTAATATAAGATCCGTGAATCAAAACTGTTATGGATAAGTGTATCTGCTTCATTTACAAGTGTAATCGATGATAGAGGGGGAAAAAAGCATTGGTCATTTCTATCCGGGGCTCCGATCGTAGAAGGTAATTTACATCTGCAACTTTGACAGTATTCAAGTTTTATATTTTTATATAGCCACAATTTTTTATTCAATAACTAAGAAATAAAAATTGCACATTCTGGCACATAGTGTGACAGAAAAATCCATGAATCAGAATATGGAATAATGGAATGGGAGTTTGAAGCTGTTTTTTTTCTTTTTTCTTTTTTTCTTTTATGAGAAAAAATGTGTGCACTATAAATCGGAACAGCTTGGAGACAGGAGACAAGGTTATCAGTGGTGCTACATGTATCATCGCAAGCTGTTCAATAAAGCGTCGGTGAACATTATTGGTTCTTCAGTGCCACGGAGACATTGTCCTAGGGGACATAGGTTTGATACAGCAAGTCCTCGCTAAGTGGTGCATTGCTCATATCAACCATCTGCTGGCCTGCCAGATTCAATCATTATGACAGACGATGACATGGGATGTACAGAGCATCCCCACTGTGACTCTCTCTCTCTCTTTCTCTCTCTCTTGCTGTCTCTCTCTCTCTCTCTCTCTTATGCACAGCACAGACACACATCTAGCATTTACACTATTTATAATAACCAATGGATCATATTGACCATACAGGAGGCACAGTGTGAGAAAATAGCTCTCACAAAGGGTTTGGAATGCACTTCCGCTTACTGTATGCTCTAGAATTTAAAGTTTATAAAATAAAATAAAAATCTTTCTTAATTGCATTGCATAATCGACTTCAAAGCTCAAACACTGATTTTATATTTACAAAGGTTCCCCATAAGAAAATAAATAAATCACCAAAAAAACAAGCAAACAAATAAATAAATGATTACGATATCGGGGCATTTCAAATACACCCTCCAATCCCTTAAGTGTTTTGTCAGCAATATATGCTCTAACCTGATGCTCTAACAAGATGCCGCTGCTTTTTTACCCCCGCCTTACACCCGTGTATTACATAGATTTTGCATGTGTACCTCTCTGTGTGTATGTGATGAATGTTGCAATGTTGTACTTGAGGGTTGTTTTTTTTTTCTTCTCCCCACAATGCAAACAAAGCAGATCAGCCCTGTGCAGACTCCAGTCTCGACTCGAAAAAGAACATCAAAGCCAGAGATGCTAATTTTCCCATTATGAAAGCAATCTTGTAAGAGCTGCGGCCCCACCATAGGAAAATCAATACATTTCATTTCTATGCCATGCAGCATTGCTCATTATGTCACACACTGTGAATGTTTCATACTTAAATGTCTTCACTGCGTGCTGCGATCATACACCAAGACAATGACAAGACCCCACCCCCCAAAAAAAAAGAACTATTTCCAAATGGAACATGCAACCCATCACAGATGGCAAGTAGAAAATAGAAAAATACACTATGTTATGAGGTTTAAAAGGGTCAGAAAAACACAAAAAACACAGAAAAAGACTGTTAATTCTTCAGCAAATAGTTATGTATAGTATACAGTATAGAATTTCAAACTGTATTTATCGACTGCTTTATATAAAACATACAGGGTACCACATGCAGTGCAGTGTTTTATACGACCGTCCAACATGTATGTAGAATAAAAAGAAATAATTGAAAAAATTACAGACTATAAACTGTAAAAAATGTATACATACAATAGAGGAGAGTATATACATATGAACTGAATGTATGTATATATATATATATATATATATATATATATATATATATATACATACATACATATATGACAGAATTGATATGTGTCCTGCCTGGTGCCTTTCCCAAACCAGGAAGTGATGTTTCCCATCAGGATGCTCTCGATGGTGCACGTTTAAAAAGTCCATAACACCTTAGATGGAAGTTTAAGCATCTCAGGTGGTATAGATCAGGTGGTATACATAGATGCTGCCGGGCCTTAGTCACCAGGGTGTTAATGTGACAGGACCAAAACATGTCCTACCTGATGTGAACACCTAGATAAAAGAAAAGGTCCAGTGGACTATTAACTCAGTAGAGGCACCATCTCTCCAGGTTTCCTATAGGTAGGCTGTATGGTCATTGTTGGAGATCAGACCCAGTGTTATCAGTAAACTTGATGATGATGGTGGTGGAGTTAGAATTGGATACACAGTCATGTGCGTACAGCAAGTATAGCAGGGGGCTCAGAGCACAACCCTGAGGAGTTGGAAGGTGATGGAAGGCGAGGTATGTTTTCCCACCCTTTCGGCTCGAGGTCTGTCTATTAAGAAGTCGGTCTATTAAGATCCATTGACACGGGGTTAATGCTATGAGCCGATGTTGAGTATTTTTTCATATTGTTCAAATTCACAGGGACCGCAACAATTATTCCATGCCTGGTCGCAAATGCATCATAAAACATTGTGTTGCATCTGCTTTGTCGATAATAAAGACCATTTTCTGAATCTGGAGACCTTTCAGCAGGAATTGTAATAGCCATGGCCTCGGCTGTTTCAGCTTGTCTAGAGGTGATGGAAGAAAAAAAATAAAATAACACAATGGACACAATTTTTCAGAAGCGCTTGTTGTGAAGTTTTCTCATGTCTAAAGGTTTGCACTCAGACTCCTTGCAAGGCTTGGAGTGGGAAAAATCTACAGTGGCGTTCTTTGACGACCTCGACCCTCTTGGACAAATTTAAGATGAACTGTAATGCTGATTGCCCTACAATCCTTCTCACTGTCTTCAGTGCTTGACCTTACTAACGTTCGCATGGGTGAATGCGCACAGACTTGCACAACCGAAATCTAGTGGACCATTTTCCCAGAAGACTGGAGATTATTATAACAGCAAAGAGGGATATGAATCAACCTGATTTAATGTCATCGACAAGACTTTGAGGTTCTAATGGACGGAAACATAATAATTGACTTACAATAGATATAGCCTTCAATCACTGATACCTCCGAGTGATGAGGAGAGTCTGTTTTTTATGGCTGATTTGTCAATCATACAAAAGTCCGTCATCTTGCAATCCAATTCACTGAATGCATGTTTAGGTGCTGATGCCTGGATCATGAAACAGGAGAAGAACTCACTACCAACTGATTAAGCACTACGCATGTGCAGTAGTGGGTCAAAGGACTAGCCTGAGGCTACCACTCTGATCAGGACTAAATCAAGCCGGCATCACCGCACAGTAACTATAAAACCTTCGCTTGTATTGTAGTTTAGTATGCCCTACATAATATTTTATCTTTTATATTATACCGATGTCTTTTTTTCCTTATTGTTAAAATGTTATTATCATTTTACGTTTTTTTTTTTCTTTTGGGAAACTTTTTAGATAATATGAGAAATTACATTTCTTTTAGATGCTAGATAAATTATTATTTTTTCTTATCTTCAATCATATTTCCTTATTATGTCATTCTGAAGTAGATGTTTTTTTTTTCATTTTTAATAATTAATTCAATAGTGTTCAGTCATAATTTTATATACCTAAATTATTGTTTAATTCTATATATATTTTAAGGACAAAAGTATTGGGACACCTCATTTTTACAGCCATATGTGTTTCTTCCCCAAACTTGACCCTTATTAATGTCCGTATGGGTGTATGAGTACAAAATTTCACGACCAAAATCTAGTGGAACATTTTCCCATGAGACTGGTGGTTATTCTAAAAGTAAATAGGGATATGAATTGGGTGTCCCAAACACATTTATGCATATTGCAAAGATGTAGGAATAATACTCAGGAAAATACTCAGGCAAGAAACTATGGAGGAAGAAACATCCCTTGAACCAAAAGTGGTAGTACTGTCGTTTGCTGTGGTATTTCGACATGAATTGCTTTCGAGGCTCAGCAGTGAAATAAAAAGCAAATCTAGCAGAATGAGAGCCATTCAGCTCGATACCCTTAATTTGTAAATTTAGGCTAATATAATACACCTCCGTAGGTTTTTCTTTAATTCTTAATACATTTTGAAAGAGGAGGTTAATACACATAATTTCAGGTTACAGTAACCAGTGATTTCATTTTCACCTATATATATATATATATATATATATATATATATATATATATATATATATATATATATATATATATATATTTATTTATTTATTTATGTTTTCTTTTTTTTTTACATGGATCCTCCCTGGCATTCAACTCAATTAATATATTTACATTTATTACATTTAAGTACAGGTACATGTTTCAAATGCTTGCTGGTTCACTGTGCTAGTAAAAAAAGATTTCATTAGTTCAAGTTACAAGTAGTATGAGCAGTGTTGGACAATATTAATGGCACCACACTAGAGCATACGCATACATACACAGTGCAGCAGACTAAACAGCACACTTCTTACTAGGATCAATATTAATTAGACAGCAATTTTAAGTGTTTGATATGCACATTGCATGTGTTTGAAGACCACCATAACAAGCAGCTTGTCAAAAAAATAAATAAATGCAGAAAGTTTAGAACAAATATTCCCATCTGGTAAAAGATTGTTTCTGTAATTCGTAGTAATGCTGTTCCAATTTTGGAAATGAAAACATGTCCAGAAAAGCCAAACACTTGCTTGCTGACTACACAAATGTGGCTGCACTGCTCCTATTATGGAAATAAACGACCGCTTTTAGAGGTTTTGACTGCGCTGCCTTAACAAGCATACACGCTGCATATTTAACAGTTGCCGAGAAAAAGCGTAAGCTTGCTTTAACTCGCTTTCTTTAACTCGCTTTCTTCATTAGATAAATCGATGTATTACCAACGTAACAGGTACTAACAAGTAACAGCTGTGAGCATCAAGGCAATTGAAAACCCATGATGCATATTCGGTCAATAACATCAATGTTGCAATGGTTAGCAATCTGATAGGAAAGCCTGAGCATGAGAATTGTTCGCCGTTTTAAGGCGGTACTGTTAACAGTAAAAAAATAATAAAAAATACAACAGGCAATACATATGCAATATTTCTCTTAGCTGAATGTATAGTGATAGCTACATCAATGTCTAGACTCTTTATGTGTTTATACTGATGTTTTTTAGCCTACATCATTGTGAAGCCACTTCATTAAAAATGGAACTCAGCCATGAGCGCAGTAATTGGGGTAATGAAGGAAAACAAAGCAAATTGTTTATTCAAATGTATATCATTATTTTTCAAATCTCAAAATACCTTTGTTGGAAAAACGAAAAGTAAACTGAACGAGTAAACATTGTCCAGTCAGGTTCGGAAAAGAGTGTTCGGAGGAAAAATATCATCAATGCAATTATTAAGAACAAAAAATGGAAATCTTCATTACGCGTGTGCATGTGTGTGTGTGTGTGTGCGTGTGTGTGTGTGTGTGTGTGTGTTGTAATTACAAGAAAGAATAAAATTATGAAAGGTAAAAACACCCACACTTACAACTATTCCTTGTATTATTTAATTAGATGAATGTTCCAATAAAACTAGTAGGTTTAAACTTAGAACACACAAAGTGGAGCAACATTTATACTGTTACCATGTTTAGCTTCTCTCTAAAACCAAAAGAAAAAGAAGCATTCTGCAGACTGAGGACCTGAGAGCCCAGTCAAAGCAGTACAAATGGCTATGTCAATACCGACTCCTCTTGTGTTATATTGCTCGTCGATTCCCTTATCTGTCCAGCACAACTTGTTATTGATCTTACTTAAACAAGGTTAACCAGGTGTGAACCAGGCCAGGACACGAGGATCAGCTACATTTCATTCCTGTTCCAAAGAGAAGTTCAGTTCAGTTCAGCCACACAAAACTGACCAGTGTTAGCAGACACTAAACCCTGAATTGGCGCGATCAAACATTCTGGTAGTTACATTTACATTTAGCGACTTACAACTGAGCAACTGATGGTTAAGGTCCTTGCTCAAGGGCCCACTAGTGCCAGCTTGGTGGTGGTGGGGTTTGAACCTGTGAATCAAACCCAACTGGGGTTTGAACCTATGGGAATGCTATGTGTTATCGGCTCTGAACCACATGTAAAATCTCATCCGATTGGACGTCAGTACCCGAACGTAGTGGGTATAAAAGCTTGTGCGATGAAAATGCCGTCACCTTCGAGAGTGAACTGAGATCCACAAGAATGCGGGAAGTGTGTAACAGTGACACTGTGTGTCATTCCTTCAGGGAACCTGATTTACGTATGTAACAAATTGACATTCCGTTTCAGGAATGACACTATGGGAATGACAGTTCAACCAAACCATGTTGACCCGATCCATGTCAAGTACGAATTGTCACAGCTAGGGACGATAGATAGAGGTGCCAGGAGCTCCAAATTATAGGACTTGACAAAGGTCAGTGGCGTGGACCTTCACAAATGTCTTGGAGTGGGAATCCAGCGGGACAAGGCCTTAGAGCCTTGCCACAGCCCTGGTTGAGTGGGCTCTGAACCCCAAAAGGTCAGAGAAGACCAGAGGACTCATAGGAAGTTGTAATAGCATCAACAAGCACTCTGCTCAGCATGTACTTACTAGCAGGAGACCCTTATCTTAAATGGACGGTAGCATACAAAGAGTTGGTCCAGACCGGTCCATTGGGCCATTCTATGGACGTAAGTGTCCAGTACCTGAATCTACCCAATTGAGGAGTTCCTCAGTCAGGGGATAGAATTTCTGTATCTTGACAGGATGTGGGATGACTGTTGTAATTGTTAATCAATTACTATTCGTTCTTAAAACTTCAAATAATGCAGTTTTAAAATAGTTCAGATCTTAGTAATGAAAGAAGCTGTTCAGTGTCAGGTTGTGATTGCCTGAATACTTCTATACATCTTTCCAGATAGAAATAGATAGATAGTGAAGAGTGTGTGTGAGGGATGTGAAGCACTTCAATGTAGATGGGAATGAGTGCAGTAGTCGTTGAGGCAGGACATAGATGGTTTCCTCGGCACTGGGGACAACGATGGTGCTCAGACATTAAAGACGTTGGTGAAAGCATCTACCAGTTGGTCTGCACATCCTCTGAGCACTCTGCCAGGAATATCGTCTCGTCCTACAGCTTTCTGTGGTTCGACTCTGCCTGGAGCTTTCCTTATGTCACCAGTGGACAGACAAACCACCTGGTCATTGGAAGGAGTTGTGGTCTTCCTTTCTGCCAAGTCATCCCAAGCATTCAAAGTACTCCTGAAGAGTAGAGATGGCGGTGCTCACCTGCTTCTGAACTGGTCTTGATGAGTAGTCAGTATGTTTTAATTAGCATAAGGATGGTGGAATGTACACTCTTGAGTTTAATAGCAGTGGTGAATTCCCAGGGTAAATAAATTGGTCTAGATCTGACAGCCATCAGCTCCACCAATGCTGCACAGTAGGTGGAAACCAGGACAGATCTCTTACACCATTCTGTGTTGATGTAAAAACACAGTCTGCCACCGCGAGTCTGACTGAACAGGGCCGTATTTGCGTCGGCACGAAATGTGGCTAACCATTCAGATGAATGGCAGCATCCAGAACTCTGTCTCCATGAAAACAAAGATGCTGCAGTGTCTGTACTCAAACCATGTAGCTTGCTGGAGTCTGATGTAGTCCAGTTTATAGGCTAAGGAACATAAATTTGCTAGGCTATGGTTTGTCTTTCGCCAGGCATCAGCCCCCACTTGTTTTTCATGCTTCCACTTCCTCGCTCAAGCCCCCTCCTCTGTCCTTCGGTTTCTTTTCTCTAAGCAAGCTGAGGTCGTATAGCTTCTCTTGCAGTTCATCATTAATGGTATTATCAGGGTTGTTTCTAAATTTCTGTAGTGTTTGGCAATGATACGGATGATACACATGTTTCTCTGATGTCCACATGTTGTGTGAGATGGGCTACAACATAAAAATAACACTATTCTGGAGCGGACCATTGGCCATGGGTCCAGCAGGTGATAGAACTTGGTTTCAATATCCAGTTCACACATTACACACCTGTGTGTGTGTCTGTGTATGTGTGTGTCATGTTGGTTTAGTGGTTAGCACATTTGCCTCACACCTCCAGGTTTGGGGGTTCGATTCCTGCCTCCGCCATGTGTATGTGTGTGAAGTTTGCGTGTTCTCCCACTGCCTCAGGGTTTTTTTGCTTTGGGTCGTCCGGTTTCCCCCGGGTCCAAAAACATGAAGGGTATAGGTTGATTGGCACCTTGGAAAAATTGTCCCTGGTGTATGAATGTGTGTGTGAATGTGAGTGTGTGTGTGTGTGTGTGTGCCCTGCGATGGGTTGGCACCTCATACCTCATATGAGGCATATCCTGCCTTGACACCCCCAGACACCTGAGATAGACACAGGCTCCACAGGGGAGATCAGATAAAGCAGTAAAATATGAATGGAAATATATTATATATATATATATATATATATATATAGTATATATATATATATATATATATATATATATATATATAAAGCTATAAAAGATCCTATTTTGCTCCTGATCGTGCCCTCCTCATGTGGGCATGTTAGATCACGTAGTCCCTGGCAACAGTTACAGTAATATTGTGCTTTGTGTACACCCCTGCTTTTTTCCACTTCTAGGTCTAAAAGCTACACTGATCAGCAGAGCATGCAATGTTCTTTAAAAAAAATTGCATGAGGTAGACCTATTACCACACTGGACCAAAATAGTGCATATAAAGTATTTAAGATTCTAACTAGATGCAGTTTTGCTTGCACACATTCCCAGAGAAGCTGGGGTAACAGGAAAGCAGTCACTTTACTTCCTTTGATTAGGTTAAAGTGGGTAGCTGATGTAAGCAGATGGATAATTTGTCCATGAAAGAACAGGAAAAAAAAACCCCTTCATTCACCGTTCAGTTTAAAAGCCTCGATGATCTTCACAAGCTTCAGCTACAAGATGGAAGTCTAGAAGACAGTAGATATGCTGTTGCATAGCTAGACTAGAACTTTATTTGTTAAAATTTGTTTATTTATTAAAATTATTTGTGCTGTCTCAGTATATAAAGTACTTTCCTGTAATAGTTCACCAAACCAACAGGATTTTTCAGTGTGACTGCGTTGAAACAATAAAATCATTCATAAAGCTATTTTTATTGTGTGTGTGTGTGTGTGTCTTTTTCCCTCATTAACTTTTATTAACCTTTACGACACTTTACTTGCGCTTACCTCAAAGTACGTGTTGGATTTCTCCTGGAGAGATTAATTATGAACATTGGCGAATGACTTTCTAGTACATTCTTAGCACATTCTTGAATTCTATCGAGTGATAGTCATGGTGTCGAGAGGTTATTGTTATATTCTCCTCACAATGCCACCTGTTGCCGCTAATGAGCTTTTATCAACAATGAAGGAAACATAATTAGTATGCGCGGTTGTAGTACATTGTTTAGAACAAAATAAGAGGTGGCTGTTTTTGGTTTTCACTGCTGACACAATTATATATATATATATATATACATGTATATGTTCAATGGTCTGAAATAGATCCCCCGCTATTTACTCCATCTCTCTCTGTTCTGAACTTGTTACTGTAAATATGTATATTAATCCAAGCAAATGTAAATGAGTTTGAGGAAGATCAAATGCAAAAAGTCGGAATTTTGTCCTTCCGTCGATTTCAGTTTACTTCATGTCTGAGTGAATAACTTTCCAGTGTGAATCCTCCAGGATTGAAAACTCAAGCTCTCTCGTTCTTTCTCAGTCTTTAGACATATAATCCCTCTCCTGAACAGTTTTATGTGTTGTATCTCGCATATCTATGATATTCTTGATAAACACGGGCATGGAATAAAATTAAAGAATAATAAATGCATTATTCTTATTATAATAATTAATTCATTCATCTTCTACCGCTTTATCACACATTCACACACACACTAGGGACAATTTTCCAAGGTGCCAATAAACCTACCGTGCATGTTTTTGGAAACCCGAGAACCCGGAGAAAACCTCCTGAGGCACGGGGAGAACATGCAAACCCCACACACACATGGCCGAGACGGGAATCGAACCCGGACCCTGGCGGTGTGAGGCGAACATGCTAACCACTAAGCCACCGTGCCCCCCTATTATAATAATGAATGGTTGTGTATTTCAAACTCCTTTTTAAAATCCTTATAGTTTCAAATAACTATTTACAAGTAAAGAGTTTGATCAGACACACCATTCAAATCATTATGATTTATATCTTGGCAACGCCTGCACTTGGAAATACACTGATCAATGATCGCTACAGAATTAGCTTTATGAACTCATTTTATTAAACCCCTCCGGGGAATAATTGACCTCTGCTTTACACCTTTCTGTGCGCTAATTTGCCCGTGTGCAAAATAATTTACAGCGAGTCGTTAAAAGGCTCCGTTCAAAAAAAAAAAAAAAACCTCGCTAGAGTCAAGCCCGGTAAATGATCAGAGTCAGGAAGAGCTGCATGAACAGTCTATTTCAGCCTTGCCCAAGCACTGAGGATGTACTTTGTACACAGCACATGATTTTTTTTTGAATAGGAAAACATTTTTGAGCCAGGAATGTAAAAATACTGATAAACAAAATTCACTCTATTTACGATTGTAAGTGCGATTCCCGGTGATACTATCGGTGGCTTTGTGGTCAAGACTGCAAAATTGGCATCTCTCTCTCTCTGAACGGAAGGCGTGCCACAAACCCTGCTCTGTCAATCACAGCAATACTAACAAATAAAGTCTCCATAAAAAGGGCTATTGAGGGACATAGAGGAGTCACAGAGAAATGCTTGGTTAATCACTACGCATAGTTCCGTCTTCCAATTTGTCACCTCACAATATGAATGAAATAGTCATGTGCTTATGTATAAAACCCATCGAGTAACAAGGATATGCAGAAGATTAGGAAAAGGCGAGTATGAGCACTGTGCAATAGTTATGTGTACAGTAATAGTGTACAGTAATAGCGTTTTCAAACTGAAAGGTCACAATATGCGTGCAGTCGCTCCCTTCTGTTACCAAAAACACAGTGACATCCAAATAAGAGGTAAACAGCAAAGAGCGGAATACAGACGGCAGACTGACATCGCAGTTGTCTTGTTTTATAAGCAAATATATGTGCGGCGGCATGGTGACATTTTGACACATTTGCTGTTATTTATAGATTTATAGAAATACAGGCTTCTCTGAGGTGAAATGTGTTCCCTTTTTGCATATATCTCAACCAGAGCGAGAAATTTTTTGGGGGTCTGGTGGCAGAAATTTGCATTCAGGCACCATTGAAAGACATGTTGTTGATAATTTGCCTGGGATGTAACCAACGTATGCAAATTAGTTATGGAAAAAGTAATTTTCATTAGTTATAATGAAAAAAATTGCGATTCAAATATCACCCTTTATTCTAGCCTAATGAATGGCTATGAAAATAGCAATGAGTAGTTAAAAAAAAATAAATCTACTGGTTGCGTATGTGTAGGAACCTGAGATAAATGTCACTCATGCACTTATAAAAAAAAAAGTCTCATTATCTTCTCATCTCATGATTGATATCTGTTCTTGATAACATAGAAAGGGAAATAATTGGAGATTAAGTCAGTCTTTTGTTAGATAAACCCCTTGCCTTTTTAATTTGGTCAATTAAACGTACAAATTTGCGAATTGGCTATAAACAATATTGGCTTTTTGTTTTTTGCTGGCTGTTCGAGTTATTCTGATAACTATATGATTGTCATTACCTTATTGCACAATGGATATGTGCATATCAATCCAACAACTTAATTAAGAAACAACGTACACGTTGTAAGAAAAGTATGATTTCGAAACACATTGATAGACTGATTGGTTTTATTGCTCCATTGGTTAATCGTCTCATAATCTTTACCAAAAAGCAAAGCCAAGGCAATATTAAAAACTAATTGTTGTTTTAGTTATATACATTTAAATCGGTGTTGGTTTGTGGACACCTGACAACAAGATAAGGTTTTTCTTTGGGTTTTCCGGTTTCCTCCCGGTCCAAAAACATGCACGGTAGGTTGATTGGCACCTTGTAAAGTTGTCCCTAGTGTATGAATGTGTGTGAATGTGTGTGTGTGCCCTGCGATGGGTTGGCATTCCATCCAGGGTGTATCCTGCCATAATGCCCATAGACGCCTGAGATAGGCACAGGCTCCCCGAGGGAAGATCGGATAAAACGGTAGACGACGAATGAATGAATGAATGTTCCACTCGATTTGGGAGTGTATTTTTGGAGATTTGTGCTCATTCCGTAACCAGCACACAGTACATTTTAAGTACTGAGGTAGCTTGAGGAGACCTGGCTCTCAGTCAGCATTGTTTTGAGGGCATTGTGATGCAATAACCGGTTTGGATCTCCTAGTTCAAGTAAAGGGGACATTTTTATAAACTATACCATAGACACACCTTCCCACTGAATGCTTTTTCTTTATTTACATTGTTGATTTACATTTACGGCAGACACCCTTATCCAGAGCCACATACAACTGGGCAATTGAGGGTTGATGGCCTTGCTCAGGGGCCCACTAGTGACAGCTTGGTGGTGGTGGGATTTAAACCTGGATCTTTTGGTCCTGAGCCCAGTGCCTTAGCCACAGAGCGACCACCGCCCTTGTAGATTCTCACTGAGGCCATCAAAACTATGAATGAACACACATGGAATTAAACAGCGCCTACTGATGACCTTGCCTCCACAGTCATGTGACCAAAGCCCAAACAAGATGGTTTGGGGTGAAATGGAGCACAGAGTGAAGATAAAGGGGCCAATAAATGCTTCAATACTGTTAGAAAAACATGTCAAGAGACTACATAGTGTATACAATTGCTTTCCTCCATCTTTGTGTTGACAGTTTGGGAAAGAATTACATATGGCTGGAAAAAGTCGGTAACAAAATATATTATCTCGTTTTCATCCGATTTTTTCTTCCAGCCATTGAAAAAATATGGCCATACACTAAGCGAAGTAAATCAACACACAAGGTTTGCACACAACGTTGATATGTTAAAGCTACTTGCACGGAGCCATACAAAAGATAAATCGCTTCTACTGACCTACATTCCGAAGAACTGACCAACTGAAATGCTGGCTGCACCCGGACTTTCTTTTCCTGACATCAGTTCTTCACTTCATTAGCTTGTGGCTAAAATCTCTCTACGATCAGATTTGAAAATCTAGCGGAAAGCCTTTGACAAAGTGTGAAATAAGAGCAAAAACATCAACGCGATTGTTCGGATTGCTCTTTTTCCACTCCCATGCATTTACTATAAATTTAGCTAAAGTATTCTGTAATAGCACTTCCTGAATTCGTTTATGCTTTGTGTATCAGCTAATAGGCTTTATATTAGCATGTACCTACGGGATTTGGACATAATAACTTACTTTGCTCGAATGGGATTATATTACAATTATACAGACAGTTAAGTCAATGTATGCAAAACGGCTCATCTTTGATATTCAAAAAGCTTTCCAAAAACCCAGACAATTGCTTTCACTTCCTTCATATTGTACCTATAGGGAGAAAGATTGTTTATCATGGGTTATGAATGAGTTTCCATTGTTTGCTCAGAAAGGTCTACTTAGCGAAATTAGTTATTAAGATAAGCCATTTGTCTGTAATATAACTGTCCCCCGCAGACAATACAATAGACACAATTAGAGAAATCGATTTTAGTATCAATTAGATTTTATTGTCGCGTATTATTGAATGGCCAGGATAATAAATAAAATAGTGTGTTCAAATGTTAAGCTTCTGTGAGGTAGAGTCGAATGATTTTGCTGTAAAATCTCTGTTCACAATGATATTAAAATTATATGGAACGTATAACAAAAACCTTTATAGGTTTAACATTTTTAGTTTGCTTTCCTGCGCCATTTGTTTTTTACTTTTAAAGCATTCGTCTACTATATATTGCTGTATATATTGCTGCATTACATAGATAAATAATAGTAATAATAACAAATAAAAAAATAACAAAAAAAAATCTACATATATATTTCACTTATTTTAACAAGGATGTAGTGTCATTAATGTCATCCATTCCACAGTGGCCTATTTATATTGCTTAAGCTCATGCATGGAGTGTGAGATAATAGCTATTATATAGTGTGAATTTGCATATTTTTTAAAGTAGGATGGAAAGAAAAAGTGATGTAATGAAAGGATAAAGGTTATTGCAAATTTTTTTAAAGACAAATAAATAAGTAAAGTAATTATTGCACAGAGAAGTACATTTGAGTAACGTTGTTATTGCATATATTTCTAGTCTTTTTTTTCTATTTTGTTGAGAATTGACTTTTAATAATAGCTACCTATGTGTTTGCTCTCTCTATATATATTTTTTTTGTTTGTTTTTTTTTTTTTTTTTTCTTCTTTCAAATTATTTCTTTATTTTGGTCATCAAAGACAGATATAATGGATATACTATAATAGACAGATATTAACTGCAATCGAAAATGCAGAATGATGAAAGCAGGGCAAATTATATTCCAACCTACAGGGACACAAATAATAAGATTCTAATGGTAAATATCTTTTCTCACTTTGCAGCAATGCATTTCTGTATTAAGGACCTAACTCTTAAATTAAGTCTAATTGAATTTTCAAGTGCCCACAGTGTGTAGGATTTGTTTGGAAGAATAACTAACACCTCAAAGCAAGAGAACAAAAACCTGTATACAGGAGAAGCTTGAGCAATTTGTGGTTGTTGTGTGTGTGTGTGTGTGTGTGTGTGTGTGTGTGTGTGTGTGTGTGTGTGTGTGTGTGTGTGTGTTGTGTGTGTGTGTGTGTGTGTGTGTGTGTGTGTGTTTAAGGTGGGACTTAATGCGTGTGTTAATGAAGGAATAAAGCTGCAGGCTAGGTGAGAACAGTACTTGTTACTGTTTCATATTGTTTCCTTCTTTTATAACTCATGCCCAGTTCTTTGCAAATGTTGTTAAATTCTTGGCAGTGCACGTAAAGAAGGTGTAGTGATTGTAAACTCGGGAAAGTTGAGGCATCTGCGATGTGCTTTAAATAGTGCGTCAATTGATCATTTTATAATAAACATGTGGTGTGAAGATAGACTTTGAGTTCCCTACAATCCTTTTGCTTGTATTTTGTTACATCCATAAATAAGTTTAATTAGAACATATAAAACACCTTGTAAAATATTGTATGATTGTAAATATTATATGGGTTGATGAGATTTTTGCAAATCATTGCATTCTGTTTTCATTTACATGTTTGGAATTGGGGTTGTATTTTAATATTTGCAAAAATATTTGATATACAAAATAATTCATTTAATGAGTATTTTCAGAAAGGAGTAGAAAAATGTGAAATATTCTTAGTATGAAAATGTATATTCAGCACGTACAAGAATGTCTTACCAAACACCAGTGGCTAATTCAGAATCTAGACTTCCTATTTCATGGGGGGACGGTGGTTTAGCGTTTAGGATGTTCGCCTCACACAGCCAGGGTCCGGGTTCGATTCCCGTCTCGGCCATGTGTGTGTGGAGTTTGCATGTTCTCCCCGTGCCTCAGGGGGTTTTTCTCCGGGTTCTCGGGTTTCCTCCCGGTCCAAAAACATGCACGGTAGGCTGATTGGAACCTTGGAAAATTGTCCCGTGTGTGTGAGTGTGTGTGTGTGTGTGTGTGTGTGTGTGCCCTGTGATGGGTTGGCATTCCATCCAGGGTGTATCCTGCCTTAATCCCCATAGACATAGAAAGCAGTGACTTCCTATTTAAATCCACGTAATAAAATGTTTGTCAACAAGTATGCTGCATAGTATACTGTATAGATTTAGAATAAATATTTGTACATAAATGGAAAAATTGAACTATCTGCATTTCTGTTAGTTTAGAAATGTTAATAACTGCCCTCAGATTGCTCATCAGAATGGTGGATTAGACAGTGTTCAGCCAGCTGTGGTTTCCTGAGCAGGTCAATGACAATTGCCTTTTTCTTTTGCATTCTTTTTTCTCCCCTCCCTCTGGCTTCATGCCAAATCAATTAATTTCTGGATAATATCACTGAAATGGTCTATTTAAGGTGTATTATTTAATAGTCCAGTAGTTCAGGCTAAAACAATGCAGCCCTGAATTCATTAACATGCATTTCTTATCCATAAAGTCAAGAAGAAAACAGCAAATTAAAAACGAATAGAAACGTGTTAAAATAAGTAAATAATTTTCATAACAGTATTTTCATGGTGATAAAATTTAATGCAATAAGCATTTCTTAACAAAGGCATTTCAAAATCATTAAGACGTAAATAATACGTACAACAAATATATCGGTTACAAATATCCTTTTTAAAACAGATATATTGTGAAGCATTTGTGTGCACAAATCATTTCCCAACACTTATAGTAATAAACAAAAATAATGTTGTTTATTCATGAACTCTGGGAATATATATATATATATATATATATATATATATATATATATATATATATATATATATATATATATATATATATATATATATTAATGCTTAACCCCCCATACCCCCCTCCCGAAGAACATGCAAACTCCACACACACACACACACACACACACACACACACACACACACACGGCCAAGGAGGAAATCAAACCCCCAAACCTAAAGTTGTGAGGCGAACATGCTAACCAACGGCTAACATGCTAGCCAACATGTTAACCACCCTGCCCAATCATCAGTGCAAAATTACAGGAAAGTCGTACCTATTTTGTATCGTACTGAACATATTTTTCCAAATTATGATTAATGAACGCATCTGCTGAAACCATGACCATCTTCTCCCTGGGTTAACTATTGAGACAAGCACCATGTTTGTGCGCTAATTTCGTATTATGCTCATTAAGGACGGTGCCTTTCAAAAGTTCTTTATATATACAGGGTGTAACTATACTGAATTCTGTACTTTAAAAGTAAACATAACCTCCACATATTCTTGGCAATCTAGGAACTTGAGAAAGTGTGTGTTTATATAGAAATTTCCCCAGTATAAGAGAATTTTATATGGGTATGGATTTACTATAAATGAACTTCCTGCAACTGGACACCAAACTACCACTGCTATATCCGAATCAGTTTTATAGTGTTTAAAATTGCAAATGTACATGTATAAATGTAAACTGTAATTTAGTCTGGATAAGTGGGAATCTGCCAAATGCTATAAAGGCCAACGTTAAAACAATAATGATACTCATACTCATGTGCAAGTTTCCCAGGTTCCCTTTTGAGTCTGGCTCTTCGAAAGGTTTCTTTTTTCATATTTAAAGAGATTTTAATTGCCACGCCTCTAGCTAGCTTCATAAGAATACATTTATACACATAAATATATTAGGTTGATTTTAATAGATAAACGCCAATATTTTGCTTATAGTTTTAAGGCCAGCATCCATAAAGAATAATATGTGTTCTAGAAGGTAAGATGACGTAGTATTAGAAATTCTATATTTCCAACCTTATTTATTAATATGTTTGTGGGATCTTGAACTTCACACGAATTAGACCATTTTAACTCTGGTGCAGTTAAAGAAACTCTGTGGCTTCTAAAAAAGCCTAAAAAAGGGGGGGGGGATTCATGCAGAAAGGCACGAGGAGCTTTGATTGATAACAACTGACAATATAGTCTCCTTACTTTTATTGGCTATGATCATTAGGATCATTACGATTCCTGCTGCAATAGACCGGTCATTTTATTTTGAACCATATCCGAATATTGTCTGAATATTACTGTAGTCTCTTTAATAAGATAAGTGCAACCACTTTTTTTTTTGTGTGTGTGTGTGTGTGTGTGTGTGTGTGTGTGTGTGTGTGTGTGTGTGTGTGTGTGTGTGAGCACGAAGGCAATTGTCTCTTAATAATAAATTATTAAGGTCAGAGTAGGCTTTCTATCAGCAGGGCCAACAAAGTCAATGCTGTTGTCTATGACTTTTGGGAAATCAGAAAGATTCATCATTCTCTTTGCTGTTACAGACAAAGCCACCATGCGGTGTGAAGAATGTTAAGAATTGTTGTATAGTCTAGGAATAATGAAATAAAAGGAAAATCTATAATGCTATTCAAATAAGAATTTTCTTATGCAACTTAGTGTGTTCACACACACACACACACACACACACACACACACACACACACACACACACACACACATACACACTATACTATATATATATATATATATATATATATATATATATATATATATATATATATATACAGTGGTGACTGGTAATCCCTTGCTGAAAATGAGACTTTAGCAGACGTTAGCCTAGGCACCACTTTAAGCACTAAATAGCTTGACTGACCAACTGTCCTGGAGAGACAGGGGGGAAACCCATGTTGATGGACCGGCACAAGCAGGTAGAATTCCGATGTTGTTAAATTGGGACGTTGTTATATAAAACATTATATAAAATTGTTGTTATATTAAAGATGTTATACAAAATTTTTATTGCAAAAAACATCGTTAACCAAAAATGACATTAGCAGAAGCAGGCAGAAGCCGAGGCACATGTTAAATTTACAGAATATAAATATGAATGTCCTTTATATTTATATTTTATATTATATTTATAAATGTCCTGTCACTAGTTTCTGATTCTGATGTTTACAATTAGCCCGGTGTGGCATTATTATTCTGAAGTCCTTCCCTCAATGTGAAAATGATTTGGAGCAATGTTGTTTCGTATCATTATGTGTTATTCATTAAAAACAAACAAATAAATATTAGATAGCTATATTTAAGCTTCGAGTAAGTCACTAAAACGTGAACTGTTTTCGACTTCGGCGCTGTAAATGGGAGGACTAGTTGGACAGTGAACAAACTAATTCCTCATAATAATTCCTGGTAATATGAAGCTAAAAGATGCTTGCCAAAAAAGTATTAACCTTAGTGTCAAAGCTCAAATTTACTATGCTAAAGAAAGATCTGCCTTGCAAAAATTGCACCCATTTCACGAATAAATGAAGATTCTCTCTTGACCTTTATCCTGAGGGATAAGTACTATAAGTGGTGAAGTATGGTGCCCCGGCAGGGACATGTAGTCCACTCTGCCTAGCTTGCACTAAGAGGCTGATAGAAGGCTGATAAAAAAAAAGTGCACATGGAATGACTAAATAATCATGAAATCATTGGAAGAAATTCAGGACCACAAAGAGGCAGAAATGAAAAATGACTAAAGAAGAGAGGTTTCTTTTTATTATTATTACATATTTCTGTTATTTAACCTGCTGAACTTTGACGAACAGTAAAATGCATCCTTAATCACTCATTACACTTCTTAATATTGATTTCCTGTTCCAATGTGCTTACTTTACATAGTAGAGGCCAATTAATCCTGGGCCCTGACTCCAGCCCATGGAGAGACAGGGTCTGGCTAATGCGATTAATGGCACTGTAGGTTAGCTCTTGCAGCCAGCTTTTTCTGGCTCGGCATGCTTCAAAACCCCTCTAGCTACGTGCAGTTGCTTTAGAGCATTGAAATCTGAGATGTGATGGAAGTGGCAGAATTTTTGGTTTAAATACTGTAAAACACTAAGTGGTTGGAAGAGACAAAATGGCAGCGGTATTCAATAGGGGTTTCTGCAAAACCGCTAAATCTAAACTAAAAACAAAAGTGACTAAACAGATTAAGTGATTTTTTTTTTTTGCACTGTTGAACATAATCATTCATTCATTCATTCATCTTCTATCGTAATATCCAATCTTCCCTCGGGTCACGGGGAGCCTGTGCCCCGTGCTGCCATCTTTTTAAGGCCTAGCATTAAGGCATGATACACCCTGGATAGGATGCCAACCCATCACACACACACACACACACACACACTTACAATCACACACACATTCATACACTAGGGACAATTTTCCAAGGTGCCAATCAACCTACCGTGCATGTTTTTGGACCGGGGAGAAACCGGAGAAAAAAACCCTGAAGCATGGGGAGAACATGCAAACTCCACACACATATGCCCGAGGCGGGAATCGAACCCAGACCCTGGCGGTGTGAGGCGAACATGCTAACCACTAAACCACTGACTTATATTAATGTGTTTTCTTGCTTTCACATTACCGTTATTATAGTAATGACCTAATTTGAATAGTTGACAATATGCCTTTTAGAAATGTATGTTATTGTATAACATGTTTTTCTGAAGGAGGTTTTAAAAGGATTCTTCATTGTTGATGCTTTAAAACAATCTAAATGCTAAAACGAATCACTTTACAGAGGGTTTCATTAGAATTAAATGATTATTATTATTATTATTGTTATTAAAATTAACTTAAATGTAAATAAAAAGACACGACAATGGAATAACTGTAGCAGTCAGACAATAAATGACAACAGGAAGTTATTTATTAGGTGGATTCCAATTGTAATGGGAATTATGGGAATAACTTGCACTTTGCTAAAATGTATGACTAAAACACTTCAGGAGATGTGGCAATTAAACACGGAATAGTAAAGAACATAAATAAACAGCATCCCCTGCACAATAAACAGCATCTCCTCCATGACCTACTTATGAATCAGCGGAGCTCCTTTAGCAGGAGACTTATTCAGTTCAGCTGTAGATAGGAGCAGCACAGGAGGTCGTTTGTACAAACAGCAATCACAGTGTACAACACTGAGCCAGTCTTAGGCGTAGTTCAGTGAGCCATATCTGTACTTGACCAACATCCACATTTAACCATATGTACCGTCACTTGTAATACCATTTACACTTTTGCTTACACGATCCATTCAAATATTTAATCGTGATTAATAGAACATTAATTGCACGTTTTCAACGTACCATAAATGAATACTTTTCATGTTTCTAATACTCTAACTAACTGTAACTGATGTTATAATTATATACATATCTCACCAATTCTCTCCCTTTGATCAAATTGTTCATTATTTAATATTATTTTACTTTATTCAATCGTTCTTTGCTGTTCTTTGTTGTCCGGGTTTCACACACATGGTAATGGGCGGTGCGTTAATCGCATGTTTGTGCCTTTAAAGTGAATTTATTAATAACATGTTACTTTGATATATATATATATATATATATATATATATATATATATATATATATATATATATATATATATATATCATATATTCATTCATTCATCTTCTACCGCTTTATCCGATCTTCCCTCGGGTCACGGGGAGTCTGTGCCTATCTCAGGCATCTATGGGCATTAAGGCAGGATACACCCTGGATGGAATGCCAACCCATCGCAGGTCACACACACACACACACACACATTCACACACACATTCATACACTAGGGACAATTTTCCAAGGTGCCAATCAACATACCGTGCATGTTTTTGGACCGGGGAGGAAACCGGAGAACCCGAAGAAAAAAAAATCCCCTGAGGCACGGGGAGAACATGCAAACTCCACACACACACATGGCCGAGGCGGGAAGGAAGGAATCGGGAGGCCGAGGGGGAATCGGGAATCGAACCCGGATCCTGGAGGTGTATGATATATATATATATATATATATATATATATATATATATATATATATATATATATATATATATATATATATATATATATACATATATACTACATATATGTGCATATATGTGTGTGTGTTGTTATTAACATGTTAATGCAAATTTTTAAAGGCATATAACTATTTGCCCCCTTCCTGACTTTTTATTCTTTTGCATGTTTGTCACACAAAATGTTTCTGATCATCGAACACATTTTAATATTAGTCAAAGATAACACAAGTAAACACAAAATGCAGTTTTTAAATGAATGTTTTTATTATTATAGTGAGAAAAAAAATCCAAACCCACATAGCCCTGTGTGAAAAAGTAATTGCCCCTGCACCTAATAACTGGTTGGGCCACCCTTAGCAGCAATAACTGCAATCAAACGTTTGCGATAATAACTTGCAACAAGTCTTTTACAGCGCTCTGGAGGAATTTTGGCCCACTCATCTTTGCAGAATTGTTGTAATTCAGCTTTATTTGAGGGTTTTCTAGCATGAACCGCCTTCTTAAGGTCATGCCACAGCATCTCAATGGGATTCAGGTCAGGACTTTGACTAGGCCACTCCAAAGTCTTCATTTTGTTTTTTTTTCAGCCATTCAGAGGTGGATTTGCTGGTGTGTTTTGGGTCATTGTCCTGCTGCAGCACCCAAGATCGCTTTAGCTTGAGTTGACGAACAGATGGCCGGACATTCTCCTTCAGGATTTTTTGGTAGACATTAGAATTCATGCTTCCATCTATCACAGCAAGCCTTCCAGGTCCTGAAGCAGCAAAACAACCCCAGACCATCACACTACCACCACCATATTTTACTGTTGGTATGATGTTCTTTTTATGAAATGCTGTGTTACTTTTACGCCAGATGTAACGGGACACGCACCTTCCAAAAAGTTCAACTTTTGTCTCGTCAGTCCACAAGATATTTTCCCAAAAGTCTTGGCAGTCATTGAGATGTTTTTTAGCAAAATTAAGACGAGCCTTAATGTTCTTTTTGCTTAATAGTGGTTTGCGTCTTGGAACTCTGCCATGCAGGCCGTTTTTGCCCAGTCTCTTTCTTATGGTGGAGTCGTGAACACTAACCTTAATTGAGGTAAGTGAGGCCTGCAGTTCTTTGGATGTTGCCCTGGGATCTTTTGTGACCTCTCGGATGAGTTGTCTCTGCGCTCTTGGGGTAATTTTGGGCGGCCGGCCACTCCTGGGAAGGTTCACCACTGTTCCATGTTTTTGCCATTTGTGGATAATGGCTCTCACTGTGGTTCGCTGGAGTCCCAAAGCTTTAGAAATGGCTTTATAACCTTTACCAGACTGATGGATCTCAATTACTTTTGTTCTCATTTCTTCCTGAATTTCTTTGGATCTTGGCATGATGTCTAGCTTTTGAGGTGCTTTTGGTCTACTTCTCTGTGTCAGGTAGCTTCTGTTTAAGTGATTTCTTGATTGAAACAGGTGTGGCAGTAATCAGGCCTGGGGGTGGCTACAGAAAAACTCAGGTGTGATAAACCACAGTTAAGTTATTTTTTAACAAGGGGGGCAATCACTTTTTCACACAGGGCTATGTGGGTTTGGATTTTTTTCTCACTAAATAATAAAAACATTCATTTAAAAACTGCATTTTATGTTTACTTGTGTTATCTTTGACTAATATTAAAATGTGTTTGATGATCAGAAACATTTTGTGTGACAAACATGCAAAAAAATAAAAAGTCAGGAAGGGGGCAAATAGTTTTTCACACCACTGTATACATACTTGGTCTTTTTACTTAGCAGAAATGTTCACTTTAGCCAGGTATCATACGTCAGATTATTAGCATTCAAACTGCCAACCATCACTTTTCTACTCTCATTAACATCCAAGGGCATTTCCATCAATCAGCCTCTCCAACTGTGCCCTTCTAGGACAATTCAGCACCTGTACCCCTCATACCGGCATCTTAAAACTAAATGGTGGAGAAAGCAAGAAAAAAAATAATATCCATTAAGGAGGTGCGCATGTGGCGATTTGGAATTCCTACTCCATGGTTCTAAAAGGGTCAATTACAAGACACACGGTGCCAAGCATAAACCAGATCACCATTAGCAGGCTGGCACCATCTGTTCTTGTTGCTGGGCGATAACATAGCCTAAACGCCACCGATTTAATGCCTAGTTTTTAAACTGTTACTTTCATGGCCAAGTGTTATTGTGGGGGATGGACAGACGCCGTGCCTGTTATGAAAAGTTCACCTGCGCTACGTGGCAGGAGGACAGAAAACGAAGGGGGGAAAAACATGAATAGACGAATGATGTGTCGGTACGTCTGGCACGTATTGGTGCTCTCGAGAAGTATGGACTTTTTCCAACTAACAAACAGATATTTAAGTCTTCAACTGCTTATTGCTGTTTCCAGGTAAAAGCGAATAACAGATTAGAAATTGGCTACGTCTTGCAGCTTTGAAAGAATCTTACCGCATTGGCACTTTAAAACTGAATTGTTTCACATGTTCTTATATAAAAGGGGGCTGAAGTGCAAATGTATTCATGCTATTAAGAATAAATGTACGTGCTGATACCATTAGTAACATTAGATCCATTAATCTGCTTATTATTAATCACTTGAACCATCATAGAACTTGACCTTGAACAGCGTTATAGTATGACCTTGAACACGGTTCTAGATTTTAACACTAATTTTAAATAAAGCCTATTAATTAGGAGTTAACCTGTTTCAGGTAGGGTTACAACAGCAAAAAATCAAGGATTTTAATGTAAATTTGGGACTGCTGTGTGTTGCTAGAAGCGAATGTATTGTATAAAAGATTTATGTCGAACATGCTTTATGCATTTTGTTATTAATGGATTATAGAACGGTGCCACCGTAGCATCTCTTAATATTTCAATTTCCTCCTGAGAGCACAGTTTGCAATCTGCGTTGATTAAAAGACCAATCGTAAAATATGAGCATAATCACTTCCACGCCTTTCATTAGCATGGCAAGACGCAATGTATGATATCAGAATACATTAGATGGTATTGGAGTATCTTTTACAAATAAAAAGTACATTAAAACAGTATCAAACAGCTATTAGTGGTAGTATCAATGTAATAAAAATTATTTTATTGAAATGCATTTGTAGATCATACTTATCTTGATAGACTCTACCCACTTAACCCATATCAGGGGAAAAAAAAAAGATCACATCTATTCTGGGGAACATGTATGCCCTCGTTATAGCTCTGTTCACAACCATTTTGCTTCTCACTCTTGCCTAAGAGATAAGCAGTAATGAATTGGTTAAAGTATTTGTTCATCAGCTTTGGAGACTGTGTGCAGTACTGGGCCTGAATACTAAAGAGCGACTATTTTTTTTTGTCAGCCAGTCGGCAGGTCTCAGTTGCTTTTCCCCGGCAACTCCCACCACTGCGGTAGAGCTGGACTTGATTCATTCCGAGCCGCCCACCGAGCTATACAGTTCCAAATGGGGTGCGTTACAGGATCAATACTATGATTAGCAAAAAACCTTGTAGGTATTGTCTTGTTGGCAAACTATCCTATCACTCCTGGAGCCTCGGGGGAGATGTGTTTAATGTGCTAAATGCGGAGGACAGGACAGCCTCATAGGGGTTTGATTACTTGCGGCAGGTTTCGCCTCGTCAACGAACGCATTGTTTTGCGCCAGCGTTGCATTTTCGCCGCGCCGAGATTTGAGGGTGAAATTATCTTTGATGTCCTAAATGATGTAATAGTGCATTTACTCCGAACCTGGCTAGTTCAAAGCAACGAAAACACACTAACGTCGGGCCTCTCGACGGCGCGGGGAAGAGGGAAATAAGTTAATGCTTCCCGACTAAATCTTCAAATGACACATCAATGGCAGGCAATTTTCCTCAATCCAATGCTGAAAACCTTTTTTGTTCTTCAAGATAAGATATGCATCATTATAGCGCACTGAACTTGATAAAGACGCAAAATACGTAAAAAAAAAAAAAAATCTTGCGCAAAAATAAAAACTTTGTATTATTCCTACAAATGCAGAGAGTGAACTATGACAAAACCGTATGTAGAAAAATACCGGCAAGCCTACCAGTGATTAGCAGAAGTTAATCCCCTTTAAAGACATGCCCAAGTTTTTACACTCGTGCCCCGACTCTGCCGCTCACTTGTGTCTCATTCGGACTGCCGCGACTGTGCACAGATGATGGAATTCATTACTGTGTTCCATTACATGGCTGTGCAGCCCAGCAGCCGAGCGAGGGAACGAGCAGGCCAATCAATACATTCAGTATCTGCCGTTCCTAATCTCTGTCGCCTGTGTCACCACGACTATCTGTAATAGATCTCTGGGATTATAGAAATTCTTAAGACACTGCACTGGGCACTCTGCTGGTTGGGCACAGGGACTGTCTTTTTTTTTTTTGGTCTCATCCAGGCAGTATGAGAAGAATGCTGTGAGGAGTGAGGTAGAAAAAAATGGTCAGAAGGGGATAGAGAGAGAGAGAGAGAGAGAGAGAGAGAGAGGTGAAGTGAGAAGAGCAAGAGAAGACGGATAAGCGCAGGATGGGGGCAGGCAAGAGAGAGCACATGTAATTTCTCTAATCCTTGTGGCATTTATACTTTCGCCAGCAGATAATGAAAATGAAAAATAGAAATGGGGAAAAGTTCACATGGTGCAGGTTTAAATCTGTTGCTCATTTAACTATTTTTACCTCGTGCATGCAATGCAGTTATGCATATATTCTATACGTTTGCCCACTTATTTGGGCTTGTGGTGATCTGACCACCATTTCAGAGAGGAATATTTGCACTTTTTCCATCCAGTTTTTCCCCTACTTTCAATGGGGGGGGGGGTGTCATTATTGAAGATGAATGAATAAAGGAATTGATAGGTAAACAGACAGACAGATGATCAGCATCATGTGATTCCCTGAAACCCCAAGCAAATGGTGTGTGAGTGAAGTACCATACCCTAAACACAAAAGAATGCACATTAACAAAATGATAATGGTTAAGAAGACAGGTTGCGGAACAAAATACATAGCACAGCATTATTTACTCTTAAATTTATTGACTTCCACATAAACACATGCACACATTCAAAGAGTTTATTGATTTGGTTAAGTGATTGTGATCTTGATTATATATTGTAGTAAATGAGTATGTAAAATATTCATTATTGTTGTACATATTTTGCATTGGTCAAACTCTTATTTTGAAAAAGGCGGGAAACCCCCTTTGTTCCAGGCATGTTGGGCCGCTACCATTGATAAATTAGCAGGGGGGTTTCAGGGACAAACGCGGCTGAGTTCCTTCTGTCATATTTCCTGTGTAAAGAAGTTGGTAAACAGCAGTGTTTATTGTGACTGCCCTGATCAAAGAACGAGAGAGAGGGAGTTTATCTATGGGATGTTTTGGGAAGTGTTTCTGAGTTTGTCCCTCCCCTTGTGGCAATGGTGCTGGCCACCATTATAAATGTGCCTGTTGGCGAGCCATTTTGTTCGTGTTATGTGAACGTGTGACGAGAGCGGGTATTGTATTGAACTACTTGGAAATATTCTGAAGTTTGATTTAGTTTGAATTACTTTCATTTTGGAAGTGTTATTTGTATTTCTGCCTCTGTTTATTGGGCCACTCATATTTATGTTTATTGTTACCCCCCTTCGGGATACCATAATAAAAAGATTAAAGATACAGTATATTTGGAGAGCTCAAAACCTATAGATTAGATAGATAGAACCTATAGAAAAACCTATAGGCATCGCACAGCCGAAAACAAGTTCGACCTCCTGTAGTAAGTTAATTGATAGGTTTATTTTAATGCCAATGCGCTAGGGTTTTATATTTCCTATAGAACAGCTTTAGGATTACGCAACATAATATAGAGCTCACAATAAACCAGTTTCATGCCGCTCTCGACTGTTGTTTAACCCGTTATGTGTTTTGCACAAATAGTGGATATATTTATACGGCGGCTTTACTGTCAGCTCAGTGAAAAACGGTTCTGAACCCGGACTTGACTTGCCTGACGGGTGTCATAAACGGATTTCTTTCCAACAGCAGAAATGACCGTTGAGGAAAAGTAGTGATGGAAAATTCTACAGTTTAGGAATGAAAAGATCAGACCCTCGAAACAAGGTTCAATCAGTTTGCTATTATTTGCTACTAATTTATATTGAATGGCATTAATTTCTATTAACGATGTATAACAGTATTTAGTGTTTATTTTGTCAATTAAATGCAGATAAGAAAAAAGTCCTTTTCATCATTCAATCGAATGTTCTATTTGCTGACATTTCGTATTGAGATTTCAAATGCGGCTTTAGATACTGAAAAGTGTGTAATGGATAATTATAAAGATCTTCTCAAAATCTTTCCCTTTAATTATTATTTTAATATTAATTTCTTGTTCATTTCACTGTTACTTGTTTAGTGGTGGTTTTAATCGTAAAATATGGGATGTGGCTCCTTTAAGAATTCTGTTACTGTTACAGTTGCTTTTCCATATAAACTGGTGAAAGTTTAGGTTATACAGAAGCGCAATGCGGGAATGCGATGCGCTTCCGTAAGGTTCCATATGGTAATATACGCTAATATAGTCACCTGTTGTGAATGCGCAGCTAGTAGGCGTAATTTGGGGGAAATTTAGGAAGTGTGAGTGGATGCAATGACATTTCTATATTCATTAGTTCTTGTCTTTTATTCTTTGTTGTCCGGGTCTCGTTCATTCGCCAACACGACGCAGAGTGAAGGAGCAGATCACTCTTATTAATGCACACTGCGTTAATCACTCGTTGGTAACATTAGCACTGTTAAAGTGAATGAATTAAGTTTTAATTTGCTGGACATATACTAATGCCTTTATTAGGTGATTTATGTATTTCAAATTATCCTGTATTGCGCTTGTTAAACTGGCGATTTCCACAATACGATCTCTATAAGAAGAAAGCCAAGGTGGGATTAGAAAGCAGCCTAAATGCAACATTAAAATATAAAATAAAATATAAATATACATAATCTATGCTTTTTTACAGCGCATAATTTTGATTGGAAATTTTGGCTGTTTTTTTCAGAATTCACCATGTCCAATTTTCAGTGGGATTGAATAAGCGTCAGTGCCTATTCATTAGTGTACTCTAAACCATGAGAGCACTCAGGAAAAATAAAAGGATAGGAAAGATTGTGACTGAGCATAGCGCATAAAAGCTTCTGGAAAAAAAAACGATTCTTTGATAAGTCACTAATATAATGCTTGACATTAACCTCCATTAAAAATCATCCAAAATGGGAACATTGTAGTCGAAGTGTGTGCTTTGAGCATGCAACAGATGCTAAGAGCCTTCCTCCCATGTTAACAAAATGCACAGGTGTGACTTGACTGAAGCATCCCGAGCAGATGACTAATTGTGTGCAGATCGTTAGCAGATGTTGTTGACATGGCTGCGTGGCAAACTGACAAGGCCCTGACATGTCTTGGGTCAGCGACAGAGGCAGGAGGCAGAGCGAGGAAGAAAAAAAAAAGACCTGACACACTTTTTTTTCCCCCTTCGTCTTTTGGATCACCTGCTAGAACGGCTTCTTTGCTGTCATGGCACAATGTGACTATCTGCACCCGTGCAGCTGTCGAAATTCATTCACCACGGCTGGCGGCTGCCTAGGTGCCTGCAGGGCATCACACTTGGATGGCTTTTGCCGGGGAAGCACTCAAGTCAACCCGGATACGGCAAGCAACATGCAACAACAAAATAAGGAATGTGGATGTTTACGAATCCTTCTTGTTGTGACACGAACGTGTTGCACGGTCAACAGATGCTGGATACAGCTTTATGAAAAGCTGTATTGTAAAGACATTCTGCTCCAATTCATCACATTTTTGCAAAGCTTAATTGTCAGGTCATTAAATGAAATTTTATATATATATATATATATATATATATATATATATTATATTAAAAGAAAAAGTTTTTAACCAACCAAGTTTAATTGTTCATTCGGTTCAATTATGTTAGACATGTCCGGCCGAGTCATGTTGTATCCAAACCTCACCTGAGAATGGGATTGAATGGGTCACAAATGTAAAATAAACTTGAAAAAGGTTTCAACAAGCAACACGTGTTTCATATAAGCATTCGCAAGTGAAAATTTTGGTGTCACACCAGATACAATGCAAGAGCAACAAGAAGGATAGTTCACAAGATATTTTAAAAGTACAACATAATCTTTTGATACACAAAAAAGCAAAAAAAATAAGAAAGAATATGGTATAAATAAATACAGTATAAACACACACGCACATACATATATATATATATATATATATATATATATATATATATATATATATATATATATATATATATATATACACACATTCATCTTCTACACCTATATCCTGATCTTCCCTCGGGTCACGGGGAGTCTGTGCCTATCTCAGGCGTTTATGGGCATTAAGGCAGGACACACCCTGGAATGGAATGCCAACCCATCACAGGGCACACACACACTCATTCCAACGGGTGCCAATCAACCTCCCTTGCCATGTTTTTGGACCGTGGGGAAAAACCGAAGAACGCAGAGACAAGAAAACATACAAACTCCACACACACATGAGGTGAACGTGCTAACCACTAAGGCCGTGCCCCTTATATATATATATATATATATATATATATATATATATATATATATATATATATATATATATATATATATATATATATATATATATATATATATATATAATTCGAACATCTGTTACAGTTACAGTAGAGTATTAGAAACGAAAAGTATTTGTTTATGGTACATTGAAAACGTGCAATTAATGTGCGATTAATCATGAGTTAACTCATGGTTGTTGTGCGATTAATCGTGATTAAATATTTGAATCTATTGACAGTCCTAAAAATATGTATGTATGTATATAGGTTAATTATATAAAATGTTATGTGATTTAATGCGTTAGATGAGTGATGAGTAGGATAGGGTAAATGAATAGGTTTAGGAGTAATTGTATATAACTGTATATAAGTCATAAGTACAGTCATAAGTAAAATGGAAGTGCATGTGTAAAAATGTGATGTGACCCTGTGTGTAAAAACATGTTGTTTGAGTATGCAAAATCAGCACACACGCTCATCATGTCAAGTGTGAGTTAAGCTCCCCAACCTCATTGTTTACTTAAATCTGGATATCAGTGGGAAAAAATGACTTTGAAGGGCTTTGATTCCACCATTAGAGAGAGAGACTGGGGAAAATGGTATCCATAAGAGAATTTGTAAAGCACAAAAACACCAAGAAAAGGCTTGCCGCACATTTGGCAAAAAAAAAAAAACGCCTCCTTGATCCCATGTCATATGGGATAATGTTCTGTGAGCAGATAATCTTTTAGACTTAGAACTTTTTTGGGGAGTAAAAAATCAATCCCCTTACAGCATCGAGCTAAAACAGCACAGCTTCTACAAAACTACATCCTAGCCATTGATGACCTGCAGCTCATGTGCAATAGGTTTAGCAAACAACAATCAGAAAAGAAAACAGTCTGAAGCACAAGAGCATGAGCGCACAAAAAGGCCTATACATATAGTTCCGGTTTAAAGCATATTGAGATTCTGTGGCAGATTCTTAATCAAGCAACTCAATCTCAGAAACTCTGCACTGTGCCTGAATTATAGCAATTCTGCAGAAAAAAAACACAGCGAATGAAAAGACTAACCCCAGAAATGAGTTTTTTTAAGAGGAGGAAAATACAAAAAGCAATAGAGAAAATATGTTTATTAGGTGTTCATTCATTAATACAAGTTATATATTACAAAATATTAAAAATAGAAATTCATAACTCGAAATTCTACCTCTTTATCCGACTTCTCTGGGAGTCTCAGGCGTCTTCGGGTATCAAAGCAGGATATACACTGCATGCAGTGCCAACGCATCGCAGGGCACACACACACTCATGTTCAAACTCTGGGGACAATTTTCCAAGGTGCCAATCAACCTAGTTTTTGGACCGGGGGGTGACACATACACACACACACACACATATATATATGTATTTATTAATACAGTGCAATAAAATGTGTTCACAATGCTCTATCTTTCTCTTAATAACATATATTGTCATTAAACTCATCTTTGTGCATGGAAGTGGCATTATGTGCTTGTAAGTGGAATTCATGTAAATCCTTTCTATTCATGTTACAGGGCTGCGCGTGTGTGCTGCGTCTCATCGGATGGGTTTCAGTGAAGCGCCTGCTCAAGTGTACGTGTTTCTGTATGACCGTTGGTTTTTGGAGTTTGTTAAGTTTGTACCGTTGGGAAAGCGGAGCGAGGTATGTTGCACGTTCACTAATTGTGAGTACATTTGTTTTGTACATTTCGTTTATATATTTTTTCTTCTTAATGTAAGTTTCACGCTGTTGATGGGTCAAGCGGACGGCTCGTGAACCTCGGCACACAGCAAATAAATGACTTGCACCCATCGAGAGACTCTCCTTTTCATAATTCGATGCCAAGGGCTGATACAGTGCTTTAGGATATTTTCAGTTTCAATATTTACACTCCCCACCGCCCGTATATTCATTCCTCCATGTCTGATTTAATTCTGCCATTTTTTTGTGTTGTAACTCAAACCTCTTATATATCGATGTTGAATTTGAATGTTGTTTGAATTTGTGAGTCTGCAAGCTATTTTTTTTCTCTTTCACCTTATAAGCCTTTTTATTGTTCAATTCCTCAGCCACAGCTCTGTCTGGAATTCCCCTTCACATAGCGTCTCATCACACGACCTCTGCACAAGCACGATCCTGCGGTCAAAGTCACCTGATTGTTAATCAGACTCACCTATATGCAATCACTTTGGATAATACACGATTATAATCATGTGAACTCTTAATGTTACTTGCAAAGGCAAAGTTTGTGTTCACCTCCAGGTTTCCCTCTGGTTCTCCTTTTAGTTATGCCGGGATCACCAAACGTACACTCACGACTGTAGGTGCGCCAAACTTTTGCGATATTTTCGAAATGTCGATTAAAAAGCTTTTGCGAAATGACGGTGTTTACATTAACCATATCATTCAAATAAACGGCAACAGATATTGTGAATCGAACTCGGACCCTGACGGTGTGAGACGAACGTGCTAACCACTAAGCCACCGTACCTCTTGACGCGTTTCCATTAGCCATATTTTCAGCTCGCTATTTAAATTTGCGTTTTTTAAGGGCAATGGGAACGCGCTTTGTGACTATGCCAAACTGTTCTTTCTTCTTTCTCTTCTCTCTCTCTTCTCTCTTTGTTGAGCTAAATATGGCACTGCTGAGCTGTCAGTGATCCAGACCCCCTGTACACCTGTCTGACCACCTCCCGACGACCACTTTAATGACACCTCCACGCGGCCTGAGACGCTTCAGACGCTGGGAACACTTCCACACTGCCATGGAGACACCCCACACAAAATACAAATCTGTCTACACCCAAAAGAAGATGGGGGTTCTCTGTTGAGTCCTCTCAAGTTTCTTCCTTTACCATCTAACAATTATAAAAAGCGCCCTACAAATAAAACTGAATTGAAAAAGGGTCTGACCAAAGCTTGCCCAACTACTCTGGTCTTAATTGAACCTCCCACCACCCTCCCACCTACATCTGCTTTGTCTGCACCAGAAACCACGGAGGACGTACGTATTTACACTGTACCCGTTATAAGATCCCCTTTTTAGAAGGTACCTCTGGAAATTTAGATATTACATAGAGCTATTAGTTACCAGCTATTACCAGATCTACCACCCAGTAGCCCAACGACGGAATCCACTGGTGTGGGCGAAGGTATGCTGCGTGTATGTTCTTTTCTGCGCTGTTGTAAAAAATTACTACAATGGATTGTAGTTTGTTATATTAATTAAAATTTTAACTCATATCTGACTCCAATTTATAATAACATTTAACTTTAATTTTACTTACTTGATTCTCAACATTCCTTCTTTTCATTTAATCATTAATTATGAGCCTGGAGTCGCACAGAGGTTTGTGATAGTCAACATCTCATGCTGAATCTTAGTCAGAGGATATAACGGTAAACTAATATTCTTTAAGTAGGCCGCCCAATGCTTGCTCATTCATAAAGAATAGTTTATTTTAGTCACTTGGTTATAACTTGCTAAGTCAGTGATAGTTGCTACACATGCTCACGGACACAAACTCGCCAGTCTGAATCTTAGTCAGAGGATATAACGGTAAGCTAATATTCTTTACGTAGGCCGCCCAATGCTTGCTCATGCATAAAGAATAGTTTATTTTAGCCACTTAGTTATAACTTGCTAAGTCAGTGATAGTCAGGAATCAGCAGGTCTCAGGCGTTGTGCTCTATGCTCCATCCACTCATGAGCCTCCTGTTTGTACTATCCTGGTCATAGATTTGCGGTAACACCAGACTATATAATTTATTAGATATAAATGACTTCAGGAGATTTTAGATATTACAAGAATCTTACATTTATTTTCCAGGCTATAATCAATTAATACAAGTTAACATATAAAACAAATAATAAAATAATGAAAGCAAATATATATTTACCAAAGTATTATTGCAAAGTTCTCATACCTGGCAAGAGATACACACAGAGACTGTGCGGGAAGTTCTGGCTACTGAATGCTTCCTTGAGTGTTTCACCAAATTTCCTTAAATACCTGAACCACCATCGTAAACACCCGGTCATAAAAGCTTGACCAACCTTTTGTTATTGACAGAGAGTCAGTCCTTCTCATCCCCAGGGGGGATTTGGGACAATTCTCATATCAGTAGACCAGTATATTATCTTTATTTTTGGTCTGTTCTACTAATATGAGAATGAGATCATATTTTCTACCACACTGAAACCTTTAAACTGATACCAAACAATGTAAAGTTAATCATATTGAAGATAGAATTAACAACATGTGCATATGTTGTAAGTCACCCTTCCATGGCCCTGCCATATCCCCAGGGGGTAAGGGAGGGGTTTCCGGATGGGTGCCGAAGTTTGTTTGTAGAGAGCTTTTGTTCCTGTGATCAAGAGGATCTTCTTCCCAGATGAGAAGGTTTATTGTTTTATTGCATGGAAGTTCTCGTGGTCTGGCTTCCTGGAGATATCTGACCAGCCTTACACCGTCTATATCAAAGTCATCATTGGGAAGTGGGAATAATACAGACGGAGCCGGATCCACAATCCGAGACGCCGCACTGCTTACTTAGGTGCGTGGATGTGCCAGTCTAATTGCAAACATCAGCATGGGGTTAATGTTTAAATAAAATTAGACTGATGGTTGAATAATGGTGACAAACATCGAATAGATTACACAGCAATGTGTAATAGCTGGCTGCTGAGCATTTCTGATGACTTGGAGCCAAAAGAGAGAGGGGGGGGGGCAAATATTTATTTCAGGCTCCTTTTCAACGCGATTCTGTCACGCTGCTTTTCTTTTTGTGCCATCGCAGGATGAAATAATCACCTAATGCCATCCTGTCTACGAGGCGCCCGCATTAGTCTTGTTATAAACAGGGCTATTGACAGAGCCATTTTTAATGAAAGCTATCGAAAAGGGGAAGCGAGGTGGCAGTAATTGTTCTAATTGGGAGCGGATCGATGGCGGCGCACAAATCACGCAGCCACACAGGCAAACAAAACAAAAAAAAAAGCAGCCTGTCAGGGATCGCTCACACTCGGAGCACAAAACAGCCATTCAACACAGCTGGCATGTTTCAGAGCTGACCAAGGTGGCACACCATGATTTCGAGCTCGCTTTTCAAGCAGCTTGGCGATTGTATAATAATACAGAGCAACGGCTGTTTCATCAAACCCCGGACCACTGCTTTGGAAGATCAATTTGTTGGTGGCAGGATTTGCTATTCACACTTCAAATAGTGCATTCAAAAAAATAAATAAAATAACACACACACACACACACACACACACACACATATATATATATATATATATATAGAGTGGTGTGAAAAACTATTTGCCCCCTTCCTGACTTTTTATTCTTTTGCATGTTTGTCACACAAAATGTTTCTGATCATCGAACACATTTTAATATTAGTCAAAGATAACACAAGTAAACATAAAATGCAGTTTTTAAATGAATGTTTTTATTATTTAGTGAGAAAAAAATCCAAACCCACATAGCCCTGTGTGAAAAAGTAATTGCCCCTGCACCTAATAACTGGTTGGGCCACCCTTAGCAGCAATAATTGCAATCAAACGTTTGCGATAACTTGCAACACGTCTTTTACAGTGCTCTGGAGGAATTTTGGACCACTCATCTTTGCAGAATTGTTGTAATTCAGCTTTATTTGAGGGTTTTCTAGCATGAACCGCCTTCTTAAGGTCATGCCACAGCATCTCAATGGGATTCAGGTCAGGACTTTGACTAGGCCACTCCAAAGTCTTCATTTTGTTTTTTTTCAGCCATTCAGAGGTGGATTTGCTGGTGTGTTTTGGGTCATTGTCCTGCTGCAGCACCCAAGATCGCTTTAGCTTGAGTTGACGAACAGATGGCCGGACATTCTCCTTCAGGATTTTTTGGTAGACATTAGAATTCATGCTTCCATCTATCACAGCAAGCCTTCCAGGTCCTGAAGCAGCAAAACAACCCCAGACCATCACACTACCACCACCATATTTTACTGTTGGTATGATGTTCTTTTTATGAAATGCTGTGTTACTTTTACGCCAGATGTAACGGGACACGCACCTTCCAAAAAGTTCAACTTTTGTCTCGTCAGTCTCAGTCCACAAGATATTTTCCCAAAAGTCTTGGCAGTCATTGAGATGTTTTTTAGCAAAATTAAGACGAGCCTTAATGTTCTTTTTGCTTAATAGTGGTTTGCTAGTGTATGAAGTGTGTGTGTGTGCCCTGTGATGGGTTGGCATTCCATCCAGGGTGTATCCTGCCTTAATGCCCATAGACGCCTGAGATAGGCACAGGGCTCCCCGTGACCCGAGGGAAGATCGGATATAGCGGTAAAGAAGAATGAATGATTTTATATATATATATATAGATATAATATATATATATATATATTTTGTTTTTTTTAATATATCTAAATATAATATTATATATATATAATATATATATATATATATATATAGAGATATATATATATATATATATATATATATATATATATATATATATATATATTTTTTTTTTTTTTTTTTTTTTTTTTTTTTTACAAATTGTAGAAATACATTTACATAATGAATGTGCTCCTGCACTTTTTTTCTCTGTGATCTGGATTTGTCTTGGGGAAAAAAAAAACACTTTCTATTTATTACAAAACGTTTTTTTTTTTGCTCATCAAATAAAAAGTAAAAATCTACACTTGCTGTAAAATGTGAACAGTGGATTAGGTCTCATTAGTCTCAGTTTCTTGGATTCATTTCAGTCATTTTTTTTTACGCACCCGCCAAGCATGTTTCCTATTCTATAAAGCGCATATGGTGCAGTATTAAAAAAACGCTGAATGAAATCCAGATTTATGGAGCCCTTTCTCGGCCCACTGCAGCAAAACAACTTAATGTCACCCTCTAATCCAGTTGCAGGTGTTCACAAAGTGAGCTTCAATTACATAAAATTGGGTTTCACATATTTATTCAAATTAGTTTAGCATCACTCCAGGTAAATGCGCTTACCTGTGCAAGAAAGCGAGGCTCAAAATTTTATTTCAATGTCAGGAGAGCGGCGTCGGTGTAATGTTCAAAATAAATTTACATTTAATATAGCTCGCTAAATCAGCGAGGAGCTAAATCATATTTGGGCTCATATTTCTCAATGCCAACATCAACGTTATGATAAAACTTGACATCGTGGACCACGAGAGAGGGGGGAGGGGGGGTGGGGGGTAAAGCAAGCGTTTCCAGCGAATTGAAGAAAGCAATTAGTTGTTCTCTTCCTGAGATACTTTTAATTACTAGGAAATGTGAGTGTCTGCTTCTGTGATTTATCCTACTTAACTGACCTAATTCAACATGTTGGAATGTGGCGTGTAAAATTCTTCAGTATTCAGATAATCTGCTCTCTATAATCTGCATTCGCTTTTATTTTCCTTTGTATATCCAGTATATTATATATATGTAACTCGTGTTTATTTCGAGTTTATATATATATGTATATTATATTATATATATATATATATATATATATATATATATATATATATATATATATATATATATATATATATATCGAGTTTATACTTTTGCAGATAGTCAAAATCGTTTATTACATTGACTCAAGTGTTTTATAGAAGAATAGGCTTTATTTCTCACATATACATCATGACACAGTGAAATTCTTTCTTCGCATATAGGGCGCAGGGTCGGCCATGATATGGAGCACAAAGGGTTAAGGGCCTTGTTCAACGACCCAAGGGCGGCAGCTTGGCGATACAGGGGCTCGAACCCCCCGACCTTCCGATCAGTAGCACAGCGCCTTAAACCACTGAGCTACCCTGAGGTTCATACAGTCAAATAAAAAGACATAAAATAATAAGAGAATCAATCAGATATAAACATCGACCAGGAATCACACATGGCCTAATAATCTACATGCTTTATTTCGGAATATTGTACACTACAAATAGTAGGGAAAATGAAAAATAAAGTGTGTGAAATGCACCAAAAGAAAAATACATCTAAGCAATGTTTTTGTGCATTTCGTAAGGAGTCACCAGTCACTGTAATAGCAGCATGCATAACCCAGTGCAATCATGCAATTATCCAATTCAGCAAGTTATGTGGCAACAAATGAATGCATGAAATCATGCAGAGCCAGAGTAAGGGCTTTAGTTAATGTTCATATCAAACAGAAAATAAAAAGGAGGGGGGGGTTGTACAATCCATAGTTTTTGGTAGCAGACAGGCTATTTCATTTAAAATCATCTCTTTTGCATCATTCTGTGTGAGCTCCAGTCTCTAAAGTTTATTCAAAAATTAAAAAAAAAACCATAAGACATCAGGGAGTTGCAATACTGCAAACAAGAAAATGTCTTGTTGGTGTGAGAGGTCAGCTGGTTCGGAGAGCGGTCTTTAAACTGTAGCGAGTACGAAAGCATCTTCAGGAGGCACACAACACACAAAGTTCTAGCCGAAATCCACAACACGTTCCACTCCTTATACATTATAAGCTTGTCGAAAACTAAGCAGTTGAAGATTTGGAAAAAAAAATAGATCAGACAATATTTATGAGGCTTGATGCACATGTGCCCACTGTACCCTCAATGTACCCTTAATTTTGTTTCTATTATGGTCGATTGGCTTCTACTGTGAACACAAAGAGTGATTTAAAAAAAAAATGTGTTACTTTGGAAATGTAATAGATTACAGATTACAAATGACCAGATTACAAATTAGAAATGTAATGTAAGCAGTGTAACTTTTCAATTACTTTATAAAAGTAAAGCAGCTGGTTACTTTCATTTGTCCACTAGGTGGTGCTTTAAGTTAACATTCTAAGAAAACCCTCGAAAAATAAATCAGTTCTACTTTTTTAAATGAAACTGCTGCAGATCGTCAACATTCAAATCAAAATCACGTTTCGGGAGAAAATCATGCCGTCGTCTAAAGCACTGATTTTACCTGAAATTGTTCAGATGTAACCCAATTTGTAATCTTTAACGTTTTCATAAATAGCTGTAATTTAATTACATATTTTTTTCTCAGTAACTGCAAAGAATCACTGTTACATTTATTTTGCAATAAAATTACGTAACACTGTTACGTTATAGTCGGGGGCACGGTGGTTTAGTGGTTAGCACGTTTGCCTCACACCTAAAGGCCCGGGTTCGATTCCCATTTCGGCCATGTGTGTGTAGTTTGTATGTTCTCCCCGTGCCTCAGGGGTTTTTTCTCCGGGTTCTCCGGTTTCCTCCCAGTCCAAAAACATGCACGGTAGGTTGATTGGCAACTTGTAAAATTGTCCCTAGTGTATGAATGTGTGTGTGTGTGTGTGTGTGTGTGCCCTGCGATGGGTTGGCATTCCATCCAGGGTGTATCCTGCATTAATGCCCATAGACGCCTGAGATAGGCACAGACTCCCCGTGACCCGAGGGAAGATCGGATATATCGATAAATGATGAATGAATGAATGAATGGATTAATGTTACGTTACATGTTACTAGTTACTCCCCAACACTGCTAATTACTTTTTTTATATAATTAATCATCTCCATTTGATGATATGGTACATATTTGTTAAATCCCTCCATAAATATTACTAGACACAGTGGCAGTAAAAGACATCCATCATGCAGGCTATATACTGTAAACAATGTAGCCGTACACCAAAGGTAGATTTTTAATAGACCGGCTTTAAACGTAAATAACACTGATTTTTCATCCACACATTATTCACATTGCGTACGAGACAACACGATGTTGCAGCATTCATGTGTCGTAGAAATTACGCTACATGCTGATAACACTGTGGAGTTGATTTCCTGAAGTAGTAAACATAAACAGTGTCATCTTATCTTTCCAAGTGACTAGTCAAGCATCTTTGTATCGGAGATAGCTCTCCTAATCCAATGCTCCACTCCAGGAAAGCACAAAAAAACAAAAAAACAAATCAAGACCACACAAAGATTAACAATTAAGATTAAACCCCCACTGACAAGACTTAATCACTTGTTACATCAAAGTGTGTTTGTGTGTGTGTGTGTGTGTGTGTGTGTGTGTGTGTAAACAAGTATAGCCGTGACTGGTTTTGTACTTAATTATAACACTGTTTTTTTTTGTTTTTTTTTGCAATGTTCAATTTTCAGCTTTCAATTTTAACTTTGCCCTTTCACTATAGAAAAAAAACAACAACAATGAAAGAAAATCATGTTAATAGAGTTTTCTTGAAGTGAAACTAAGATTTCTTAAAAAGCGTTTTCTACAAGGTTGGAATTCATAGTTAAAGTTACAGTGGCGTAATGAGGGTCAAGGACTAGCGTGTTACAAAATACACAAAATACACACCACCCACCTTCCTTACAAGACTGCTTACATGCTAGCAAGCCGAGGTTAAAAGCACACAAAGAAAGAGAATTTGAAATATCAGTCTTCTCATATATGTATTTCTATATGAGAGAGAGAGAATAGAGAGAGAGAGAGAGACAGAGAGAGATAGTTGGAGAGAAAATGTGTGTGAGAGAGAAAGAGAAAGAGACTTCATTTTTTATTTACTATACACTATGTATTATAACTTTGCTTAAAATCAGGATTCATTCATAAGCTAGATAAACAAAGCATATAACCTTACAAACTTATGTATATTTATATAATCCTATCACAAGCATCCGCTGTCAGTTATCTTTATTTTTTTCGGTTAAAGATGTGTCAAATGACATGTGGGGTGTTTAATTGACAAAGCTGACAGTCGATGTTGACCTAATGCGACATGGCATTTTTCAGCTAGATTTACAGTTTAACACACACCTCGGAGCTGAGGACGATTCGGGTATGTCCGAGTCCCAGAACAATAATTTGGCATTGCGAAAGAAGGCAAGAGAAATGATCTGCCATGTCTACTGAACTTTCAATTTCATCGTCGCCATAATATGAAAAGGCCTGTTGTATAACGCTATTACTTTACTGAAGGGATTGAGGGGGACGTGCACTGTACATGCACTGTAAAAACAAAACAGAAAATGCATTTCTCCCCGGCAGATACTATTGGGTTTCATTTCTGTGGTGCACCCTTCACACAAACTGCAAGGTCGCCACAAAATGAAACAACAAGAGACATCTGCTTCTGGTTAATAAAAACTGCAAGGTCGCCTGAAACACTGCAATACAAATGAGCGGAGGTCATTGTACTACAAAGTTGAACCCAGACTGCTGAGACGAAGCCCTAAAACAAGCACTTATCATAATAAAAATCTGTCATTTGCTTGAAGTGTGACATCAGCTTGACAAAGGGGCATTTTATAGCGACGGAATCTTAACCATTCATGGTCGTTTTATGTATTCGTCAGAAAGGTTTATATGGGGGACACGCAGCCTTATAAACACAACACTTACAGAAAGTTGTTGGGTAGACATGATGTTTGTCAATTAAGCCTTTATTTTTTTTCATATTGTACCCATTTATATATATATTATGAGATTATATGACCATTTTGAGATAGATATATATAGTATATATATATATATATATATATATATATATATATATATATATATATATATAGGGGGCACGGTGGCTTAGTGGTTAGCACGTTCGCCTCACACCGCCAGGATCCGGGTTCGATTCCCGTCTCGGGAATGTGTGTGTGGAGTTGTGCATGTTCTCCCCGTGTCTCAGGGGGTTTTTCTCCGGGTTCTCCGGTTTCCCCCGGTCCAAAAACATGCACGGTAGGTTGATTGGCACCTTGGAAAATTCTCCCTAGTGTATGAATGTGTGCGTGAATGTGTGTGAATGTGTGTGTGTGTGTGTGTGTGTGTGTGCCCTGCGATGGGTTGGCATTCCATCCAGGGTGTATCCTGTATCCCTTAATGCCCATAGACGCCTGAGATAGGCACAGGCTCCCCGTGACCCCGAGGAATCGGATAAAGCGGTAGAAGATGAATGAATGAATGAAATATGATATATATATATATATATATATATATATATATATATATATATATATATATATAGATATATATATAGATATAGATATATGTGTGTGTGCATTTATATCAGTGGCAACCAGTGGTGTAACTTGCGGGTAGAATAATAGTTTACTTTCTGATTGGTAACAAGTAATAGTTTACTTTCTGATTGGTAAAATTCTTGCTAATCTGAACTAATCTAAATGATGGGATGGTTTGTTTGCTGCATTTGACTAGTTGTGGATCCAAACAAATGGCAATCGCAAAATGCCTCTATTTACAAGGACTTTGGTGGTTTTTAACTTATAGCCTTTTTATACTTGTTTTTGTCCTTCTTTCAAGTAAAAGTTGCGAGCATGTACTGTGCAAAATATACAGAAATTCATATCTTCAAGGGGGATTAGTGGTTAGCACGTTCTCCTCACACCTCCAGGGTCCGGGTTCGATTCCCGTCTCGGCCTTGTGTGTGTGGAGTTTGGATGTTCTCCCCGTGCCACAGGGGGTTTTTCTCCGGGTTCTCCGGTTTCCCCCCGGTCCAAAAACATGCACGGTAGGTTGATTGGCACCTTGGAAAATTGTCCCTAGTGTGTGAATGTGAGTGTGTGTGTGTGTGTATGTGTGTGTGTGTGTCCTGTGATGGGTTGGCATTCCATCCAGGGTGTATCCTGCCTTAATGCCCATAGACGCCTGAGATAGGCACAGACTCCCCGTGACCCGAGGAAAAATCGGATAAAAAATGAATAAGAATGAAATATAAAGAGCACTCTCAAAAATCCAGTTATTAGTCATTATTGTCTAATCACTAAAATAAAGTGTTAATGATTTACTTTATTTAGCTTTTATATTCAGGGTGTCTGTGATTTCATTACTGGCTGGATAGCAATTAATTGCTGATATCTAGCGATCAACCAGTATCTCCAGCAGCATCACACTGTAAACCGGGGCCCCTCAGGGATGTGTGCTTAGCCCACTGATGTTCATTCTGCTAACTCAGTAGTGTATAGCTTGAACCACATCATTGAGATGATGACACATTCATGGTGGGTCTGATCAGCATCAGACGAGACAGCATACAGAGAGGAGCTGTGTCCTCTAATAATCATCCAAGGAGATCTTCAAGAGCACAAAATTCCTTGGTGTTTATGTCACAGAGAACTTCACCTGGTCACTCAACACCAGCTCCATCAGCAAGAAAGCCCAGCAGCGTCTCGGAGTAAAGCCCATCTGCCACCCCCCTGCTGACCATGCTCTACAGAGGGTCCATTGACGGCATCATGAGCAGGTGCATCACTGCCTCGTTTGCCTCGTAAAACCCTACAGCAGACAGTGAGGGCAGCTGAGAAGATCATTGGAGACTGTAATTAATGCTGAATTAGCACACTTCAAGAACGCTGCTCGTGCTGTGTTTTTTCCTTGATTTGAATCGACTTGATCACCTGACCATCATCTTTTTTTTCTGCTTGTACACACAATATGGCCAAACGTTCGGCCTGGATACATTCATTAGGTAAGAAAATATGAAATTTGTTTCGTATTAACGTATTAATTAGGGCTGTCAAAATAAACACGTTCGTTTTTAATTAGCGCGCAATGATTGCAGCAGGTGATTAATGCCCCACGTATCTCGGTGTGACCTTTTTTTTGTTAATTAAAAATACAAATAAATAAATAAATACTAAAAAACAGAGGCTAAAAGCTAAAATTTTCAATGCAACAAGACAACTTAAATTAGCCTGTCCTTTTAGATCCTACATATGAAAGCAATACATCATTCAAGTCCGTAAATGGTCTGCTTTTACATGCAAACTCCACACACACATGGCCGAGACGGGAATCGAACCCGGAAACCGGCGGTGTGAGGCGAACGTGCTAACCACTAAACCACCGTGCCCCTTTGAACTGAGAGTTTCATCCCACAGTAGGGGTTTTTACAGTAGTTGTAGAAGTAATAGGGCACTGTATTCACCCTTTCTAAATGTGTAATCTAAATTACATTCAGAAGACAAGAAAAGCTTTTGAATCGCTTTCACCGAACCTAAATGTAGCTACTGGATTGTTTAACATGTATTTGTTTACTACATATTTCCGGACATGAATGGAATGTCTTAGGCGTTAATGTACAATATCGAATATCGTAAAATTAAAGAAAACATATGTACCGAATGTTAAAGTGTGCCCAAACTTTTGACTGGTACAGTATATTTGGCAGGATGAACCATAACAAGCTTCTCTATGAGCTCTAGAGTTGTTGTTAAGAATTCTTGAACAATGCATATGTTTTGATTTGAATATTTATTTTGGGTTGCGACGCTACAAGACATATAGGGTGATGCTTGTTCTGATGTCCTCACATTTGACACCTCAGTATGATTGTAACAGATTCTGAGTCACAGCCGAAAGATCTTGGTTGTAATCTCACAGTGTGTTTTTGGGTTGGCATTTGTGTCTGGATTACAGATCCAACCGTGTATCTGTAGCACTAAATTTTAGGATTTTTAGGATAGCAGATTTTAGGATTTTCTTTTTTGGGTATCATGTAGGGACCTGCCGGGAAGGGGGGGTTTCACGGGAAAATCATGTGTAAATGGCACTGCACTAGTGCCTTGACAATGCATCTAATCTTATTATAAATAAAAACCATTGAACAGAGTAAGCATTTGGCACAGACTGCTCACCTACCAATACATGGAGGTCCACCTAAACATACAGGACAGTAAGCAACCAGAAGGCCCATGGTAAGCTCTGGAGGAGCTGCAGAGATCCACAGCTCAGGTCTATTCGAGTCTGGACTGGATTTGAGACTGGGGCAGAGGTTCACCTTCCAGCAGGACAACGACCCTAAACATACAGCCACAGCCACAATGGAATGGTTGAGATTGAAGCATATATGTGTGTTCGAATGGCCCAGTCAATGTCCAGACCTAAAGCCTATCGAGAATCTTTGGAAAGACTTGATTGCTGTTTACATATGTTTTCCCTCTATCCATCCATCTGATTCAACTGGAACTGATTCTTTTTGCAAATAAGAATGAGCAAAAAAATGCAGTCTGTAGATGTGAAAAGCTGACATACAGATCTGCTGTAATTGTAATGAAAGATGGTTCGACAAAGTATTTACTCAGGGGAGTGAATATATATATATTATATATATATATATATATCTATCTATATATATATATATACTATATTAGATATCCTCATATATCTATATTCTATATCTATCTTTTTTTTTTTTATATTAAAAAATTAAAAGGGGGGGCTGAATATATCTCTTCTATATTATATGTGTGTATATATCTATATTACTATCTAGATATAATATATAATATATATATACTATATATAGATATATTCAGCCCCCCCTTTTTTTTTTTCATAAAAAAAAAATATCTAGTCTATTCGATATATCTATATACACAGACGTGGACAAAATTGTTTGGTACCCTTTGGTAAATGAAAGAAAAATTCACAATGGTCACAGAAATAACTTTAATCTGACAAAAGTAATAATAAATAAAAATTCTATAAATGTTAACCAATGAAAGTCAGACATTGTTTTTCAACCATGCTTCAACAGAATTATGTAAAAAAATAAACTCATGAAACAGGCATGGACAAAAATGATGGTACCCCTAACTTAATATTTTGTTGCGCAACCTTTTGAGGCAATCACTGCAATCAAACGCTTCCTGTAACTGTCAATGAGACATCTGCACCTCTCAGCAGGTATTTTGGCCCACTCCTCATGAGCAAACTGCTCCAGTTGTGTCCGGTTTGAAGGGTGCCTTTTCCAGACTGCATGTTTCAGCTCCTTCCAAAGATGCTCAATAGGATTGAGGTCAGGGCTCATAGACGGCCACTTTAGAATAGTCCAATTTTTTCCTCTTAGCCATTCTTGGGTGTTTTTAGCTGTGTGTTTTGGGTCATTGTCCTGTTGCAAGACCCATGACCTGCGACTGAGACCAAGCTTTCTGACACTGGCTAGTACATTTCTCTCTAGAATTCCTTGATAGTCTTGAGATTTCATTGTACCCTGCACAGATTCAAGACACCCTGTGCCAGACGCAGCAAAGCAGCCCCAGAACATAACAGAGCCTCCTCCATGTTTCACAGTAGGGACAGTGTTCTTTTCTTGATATGCTTCATTTTTTCGTCTGTGAACATACAGCTGATGTGCCTTGGCAAAAACTTCGATTTTTGTCTCATCTGTCCACAGGACATTCTCCCAGAAGCTTTGTGGCTTGTCAACATGTAGTTTGGCATATTCCAGTCTTGCTTTTTTATGATTCGTTTTCAACAATGGTGTCCTCCTTGGTCGTCTCCCATGTAGTCCACTTTGGCTCAAACAACGACGGATGGTGCGATCTGACACTGATGTTCCTTGAGCATGAAGTTCACCTTTGAATCTCTTTAGAAGTCTTTCTAGGCTCTTTTGTTACCATTCGGATTATCCGTCTCTTAGATTTGTCATCAATTTTCCTCCTGCGGCCACGTCCAGGGAGGTTGGCTACAGTCCCATGGATCTTAAACTTCTGAATAATATGTGCAACTGTACTCACAGGAACATCTAGTTGCTTGGAGATGGTCTTATAGCCTTTACCTTTAACATGCTTGTCTATAATTTTCTTTCTGATCTCTTGAGACAGCTCTTTCCTTTGCTTCCTCTGGTCCATGTCGAGTGTGGTACACACCATATCACCAAACAACACAGTGATTACCTGGAGCCATATATATAGGCCCAATGGCTGATTACAAGGTTGTAGACACCTGTGATGCTAATTAGTGGACACACCTTCAATTAACATGTCCCTTTGGTCACATTATTTTCTGTGTTTTCTAGGGGTACCATCATTTTTGTCCATGCCTGTTTCATGAGTTTATTTTTTTACATAATTCTGTTGAAGCATGGTTGAAAAACAATGTCTGACTTTCATTGGTTAACATTTATAGAATTTTTATTTATTATTACTTTTGTCAGATTAAAGTTATTTCTGTGACCATTGTGACTTTTTCTTTCATTGACCAAAGGGTACCAACAATTTTGTCCACGTCTGTATATATATATATATATATATATATATATATACTCAGGGGGAGTGAACATGCTACATAGTGCTTTCCCAGCACAATAGTTCAACATATTAAGTATATGTGCATCATTGGAAATTTTTATTTGTGTACACCACATAAAGTCTATATAACACATGTCTAATCTTTAAATGATTGCAACTATATTAATGACCTGCCAGATCAGTAACATTTTACTGCAGAACTGACTACAGAATTACAGAAACATGACCAGTTCTATCAAAAATGAAATAGCTGTGCATAAAATCAGATGCAGATTCAGATCCCCCAGTGCTACACCCTCAGCTTTAGGGATAGTGCTGCCAAGAAATAACGTCCCTGAAGTGGCTTGAAGGAGAAACCTAGAGAATAACCAGACTCGGAATGGAACTCGTGGCCTTTATTTCTTTTCCTTTAAATATAATATACAATGTTGTCGTCACGATTAACAGGAACGGGTCTGCGGTACAAATCGACCGAATCCTTGTAAGATTATAGACCGAGGCAAGAGCTAGGAATAAACTGTTTTGTAGGAAGTACAAATATTTAGTTATTATTGGACCATCCACAGCAACAGAAGGTGAGTCACAGGTGCAGAATCTCAAAACAGATTCGGAGCATCCGGATGAATCAGGCATGGAGGGCAACAGATCATCGGCAGTAGAAGTGGGAAGGATCTGTCAGGATTTACCCGCATAAATATTGATATGACTTTTGAACTTAATGCTGAGCATGACCTTGTGGCTTAAACCAAAGTGTTAGTGACTTTTCTACATACAGGCTGAATGTCATACAGTAGAGGAAACTGGTTATTTAACACGATATCAGAGCTGATCTAAGAAAAGGAATCTCACAAAAAAAAAAAAAAAGGCAGGTCATACGGTGAATGTTAAAATATGACTTTCAATTTCCTTCCAGTACGCGCACTGCTTGTGACTTGAATAATGCGCATGAAACAAATGTTTTATTCTAGTTTTTAATAGCACATTTGTCAGCGAGCACATGATGTCATGATGTCATGATTTTATTTATTTATTTATTTTACTTTGTATATTACAGTCACAATTTGGACCCTTTCTATTTAGTGGTTTTATTTATTTTTTTAGTTTTCAACATTGTATATTAACACCTTTATTAAAAATAAAGACAAATATGGAATTCAGGAGTCAATTAAAACATGTTAAGTAACCCAGAATATGTTTTTTTACATTTTCAATTCCTTAATGTAGCCACTTTGGCATTCTCTCCATCTGCCTTATGCTGTAGTCACCTCCACAGGATCCAATGAAATCTCTTCTTTCTTTTAAATAAAACTTCACATCACAAATTTATGTTATTTAAGGCTCATTATTTAAGGGGCATTGTGGTTTCTCCCCGTGCCTCAGGGGGTTTTTCTCCGGTTTCCTCCGGGTCCAAAAACATGCACGGTAGGTTGATTGGCACCTTGGACAAATTGTCCCTGGTGTATGAATGTGTGTGTGAGTGTGTGTGTGTGCCCTGCGATGGGTTGGCATTCCATCCTTGGTGTGTCCTGCCTTAATGCCCATAGACGCCTGAGAAGGCACAGGCTCTATGGGAGGGAAGATGGGATATAGCGGTAGAAGATGAATGAATGAAAAAGTCTCATGTGTAGTATTGAATAGAATATATTTGTCACCTATACAAAACAGGACAGTGAAATGCTTTCTTCGCATATCCCAGCTTGTTTGGGGTCAGAGCCATGATACAGGACCTTGCTCAAGGGGGACCCAGGGGCGGTAGCTTGGCAATACCGGTGCTTGAACCCCCGACCTTACGATCAGTAGGGGCCCATCCCAGCGCCTTAAACCACTTAGCTACACCCCCCTCCTGTCAAATTAACATTTGCATATAATAATGCAGTTCTGGATTGCGTGTTAATAGAGAAAATTTTCTCTGGTCTTTTCTCTGGTCAAAAACAGCATCAGCATCATCGACTCCAGTCACAGGCAATCTGATATTTGTAGCCCTTTCTGGCTGGAAGCTTTAGGATCGTGTGGGTTACGATCTTATTAGCGAACTGCCTCCTCATTCTCGTTTCCAATGGGGGGAAAAAATAACATTTGAGCATGCTGAGCATCTCCGGGCAAGATTACTTGCAAGATTACTATTTTAGTAATATTTACTGGCCAAAAAAAGTTCAAAGAATCCCATTATTTTGTGTGCGTGAAGCCTTTTTTTCTTTTTATTAGAGCTGGTATGTGGTGTGTGTGTGTGTGTGTGCCGTTTCCAGGTGCCAGATCAAATCTTTTCTTTGTTATGTTCCCTGATAAATCATGTGAACACTGAAAGTCGGGTTTATGAGACCATCGCACAATTTACATAATATAGGAAAAAAGGAACATGTGTATTGTTTTGTCCTGCTTGGAACCTCATAACAATGTTTATAAAATACATAGGAGGAAGTATATATTCTTTTCAGAGGCTTCCGAGAATGCGAGGTCTGTATCCTTACCAGAATTTATATTAAAGGTCCAATAGTAAACTTTATGTAAGTTTAGATATTTGATGCTTTTCTGCAGTGGCAGCTCTATGTAGGCCAGGAAATGACAAAAGGTGCTGAGTCAGAGATGCAGTTATGCTGAGGTTCATGGTTCTGGCATTGCACTTAAGAGGTGCATTTAAGGCATGCTCACAACATCGGAGACAGTGCGGATCTGGATCCACATGACATGACCTCATATTCTTTTCTTCCTTTTTTTTGTCTCCAATGCAGTCAGAAAGGTCAGAAACATTCTGACCATTTATTTGTATTCCTCAGGGGTATGTTAGCAGTCTACTGGTGGCTCCTAGGACACGAAGGTTAAAATGTGTATAAAACTACCAAGTGAAAAAAAAAAAAAAAACACTCTTACTAGTGGAAGCCTGTTTCTATATATAAATATATATATATATATATATATATATATATATATATATATATATATAGAGAGAGAGAGAGAGAGAGAGAGAGAGAGAGAGAGAGAGAGTTATTGAAGGCAAACATCTTACACTAACAAAAATGCAATTACATGCAATAATATTTTAATCACAGTTTATAAAAATGTAATATTACACAATGACTGCATGTCATACCAAAAAAAGACAACTATGAAATAGCAGAAACAGTTCATTGAAATCTTGAATTCATTGAAAAAGACGAAAGAAGAAGAAGAAGAAGAGGAAGAAGAAGAGGAAGAAGAAGAAGGGAACCTTTGTATCTTATACAGTTTATTTGCCACATAAATATTCATATAGGGTATCACTTAAATTATTTTATTTGAAGTTGCCAGGGTTTGAATAGTGGCTTAGCATTTTGAGGGTTCAAGCTGCAGAACTGGCAAGAACCAACTGTTGGGCCCTTGAGCAAGGCCCTTGATCCTCTCTGCCTTTGGAATGCTGTATCATGTCTGGCGTGTCGCTTTGACGGCAGTTTTCTAAAGCTAGAATATGCCATGATTTCACTGTGATGTGATTTATATGTGGCGAAGTAAAGGCTCTTCAAAAGACAGAGACGATTAGCAGCAATGCTTATTATAGCTTTGGGTTTTTTAAAGATATCTGTATTAAAATGTGTTTATTTTGGTGGATGCATGAAGCACAAACTATCTACTGGAGTTAAAGTAGAGATAAACAATCACTCTAGTAAAAGGACCACATTTGAGTACTTTCCCTTGAGTAAAAGTACAAACACAAAGATACTTAATTACAGTAAACACTTAAGGCATTTCATTTGGCTACTCACTCGTACTGATTCAAATGAAGTATATATGTATACAACTTTTAATATAGAAAATATAAATAGTCATTCATTTTGGTTATAAATATTTCCATGTGAATATTTACATACATTTAGAGATTAGCTTTATTTTTCATCTAACGTGTGCCAATGTATACGTGCAAATGGCATATTTTTGTTACAGTGGAATATAAGACAACAACTATCTACTGATGCATTTATTCCTGCTCTGCCACATTGTTTTGACATATGATTTCTAAGATATATATCTATTCCAAGCGTTCTTTGTGGTGTGTGTGTGTGTGTGTGTGTGTGTGTTTGTGTGGATATAGTATATATATCATATATCTATATAATATATATATATATATATATATATATATATATATATATATATATATATATATATATATATATATATATATATATATAGACCTACATTCTACAATATAGAATATTGTATATTGTATATACAATATTATCAAGCTCGGTTTCATATATATATATATATATATATATATATATATATATATATATATATATATATATATATATAGATATAGATATATAGATATAGATAGATAGATAGATAGATAGATAGATAGATATAGATATGAAACCGAGCTTGATAGTTTTGTTTTTTGGACATTGTCTAAAAGCTTTTATAGAACATAATTATGTATATTATTATGTGTATCACCATTGAACGAGCCCAGGGTAACTGTGGCAGGAATAAATCTACTTTGATGGTATGAGGAATAAACCTTGAGAGAAAGCCAACTCTAAAGTGTAACCCACCCTCATTCTGGTGATATTGAGAGTATGATTATAGTCATGTCTGTTTCTATTGTACCTTCAGCCTGCTCTTCTTGGCTGCCATTTAATTTATATTATTCAACTTTCAAATACTGTAATCTAATAATAAAAAAAACATTTTTTTTTCAATTATGTGTCAGCATGTCATCTATCTATTTGTCATTCCGTTACTAAAGTCAAGTCACATGGACCAGAGACATGGAGTTAAAAAACTTTTTCAATTTCACTACATTGTATTAAATCAGCGTTACTACTTCGATTTTTGTTAAGTAATAATAATAATCTTTCTCTTTTTTTCATTATACTGATTAAAAACTCTTCGATTCACAGCTCAACCCTTTTTTTTTCTGATGGATATTTCTCCGGATAACACCTCTCTTCAGAATGACACGCCCTTCCTTTTGAACGTGAACTCGGGATACTTCAAAGACATTAAAATCCATCATTAATTCATAGCTTTTTGTAAGGCATACAGCCGCTTGAGTGAGCTAACATATAGCAAGCAACACATACATGGGTATTTATTGCGTTTACTATTATCACACTTTTATTAAAAAAAAAAAAAAAAAAAGACAAATTCCATGGTAGGAATTTTCTTGGAAAGTTGTAATAGTGGCAGATCTATATTTATACATCCACACGCACATTATTTCATGAAAGCACAGAAGCAGTCACCACCAGGCCTGATGAAATTTTAATCAGTTCTGTCCTAGCAGCCAGGCAGCCCTGATAAATGTAGCTAAGGCCACTGCTCCAGATGCCATTCTGCAGATCCACCTGCAGGCTACAGATGCTCCCGCTGAGAGAAATGTTGTGTTATTCATCTTAACATTATAAATTTCAGTTCACTGCAGCAGCTCAGTTTTTTTGAAGCATGCGTAATTTTACATGTACATATTCTATGCATGAGGTCTCTTTCTCGTTAAGGGCCACGTGTCTGTTCGGGTGGCGAAATCAGCAAAGTGTTTCCTTTTTAACGATAAATTATGTTAGTTATAAAAAATATGCCAAGCTGTCACTTGTATTTAAACCATTATTGGTTGTGTTAATATTGAAATTCACTTTGCTGAACTCTATATCTACTCTGTTTCATTCAAGACAGATGGGTGTCAACATTGTCATGCATTTACGGATCTACTTTTCTTGTATTAAAATGAAAGTGGGAGCTCATTCAAGGCGGAAGAGAAGCAGAATCTAAACTTTTATTGGAGCAAATGTTCATTTTGATGAAGTTTCATTTTTAATTTACATTGAAATACCCGATTAGCATCATGAATAGTGCTATGTTTCTATTTAACGCAAACAGTATTGCGCAATAGCTTTCTTAAGGTTATTATTCCACCTAGTGGTCACAAATGGGAACTGCAACAAGTGCGGGTAGAGGTCCATTGAGGGAACAACACAGCGCCATGCTCCGGTATGAGCATCACACGCATGACAGCGTTGTTTATTAGCAAATAATACACAAAACCTTTTTTATAATGTAAATATGTTGATGGAGACTTTGTGCTTAGGGAATAACATGGTGTACCTTTTCTATTGTAACATTTAACGCAAAAATGAGAAAAAGAATAATGTCCGTTCATCAAAAGTGCCTCAAAAATCATTTTGCTTTTCAATGACCTGTTGTTTTGTTCTAGTTTCCGGTGGTTTTAGAATATAAGCCTATTAGTTGACGTTAGCTCAAGCAAACTTGCTCCAAATAACTTACTAGACTGTTTATTTTTTCATAAATGGTTGCATGTTGTTGACCTTTTTCATAAGGTATGAATAAGAATTTGAACTACACATAACTAACATAAATACCTAGAAATATAATACATTATAATATATATAATCTAATCGAATACTAATACTAATCGAATTAGAAATAATAAAATAGTAATATTATATATGTTGGGGGGCACGGTGGCATAGTGGTTAGCAGGTTCGCCTCACACCGCCAGGATCCGGGTTCGATTCCTGTCTCGGTCATGTGTGTGTGGAGTTTGCATGTTCTCCCCGTGCCCGGAGGGGGTTTTTCTCCGGGTTCTCCGGTTTCCCTCCGGTCCAAAAACATGCACGGTAGGTTGATTGGCACCTTGGAAAATTGTCCCTAGTGTATGAATGTGTGTGTGTGTGTGTGTTTGTCCTGCGATGGATTGGCATTCCATCCAGGGTGTATCCTGCCTTAATGCCCATAGACCCTGAGATAGGCACAGACTCCCCGTGACCCGAAGGAAGATTGGATAAAGCGGTAGAAAATGAATGAATGAATATTATATGTTGGTATTATTTGTTACTCACCAAAATGTATGATCCCAGGCTGCTGCTGACTCGGTCATAAACGAGTAGTAAATCGCCACCAATCCCTTTCCAACCAGGGCTCATATTAAGCAGTAGAAGGTGATAGATGGCAGAAAGCCCATTAGAATATTATGGCTTATTTTGGGTTTCTTTTTTAGTCCCCCCTCTAACCTGCCTCTAAATACACTTGGCATAAACACTGACAAAAATCCATTTGTGGGTTTGCCTTTTATTTATTTTCCAAGACTTTTTTTTTCTTGCCATTTCAGGGCTTTTTTTTTCATGAAAAGAGGACAAGTTTGCATTTGACTTCATGCTGTGAAAAGGCTACATTTATCATGTAATAAACTGATACAAGCTTCCACAAAGCAGGTTAAATGGAAGCGCTGCGATGTTTTCTCAGAGGGTAAGATAAATTTGCTGACCTTGTCTTGCCACTTTATGATATAGTAAATCTGTGAGGCTCAAAAAGCCAACAAATGCACACTCTCTGCACATAGTTTACAGCACTGGAAGAGCCTTTATTATAAGTGGGGGAGTAATATTAATAATGACATAAGCAAAAATGTATACGCGGGCGTGCACACACACACACACACACACACACACACAGACACACACACACACACACACACCTACCTATCTCACTATCACCAGATGCAATAAAGCAACAATACTTTTGTGATTTCCGTTTCATTCACTTTCAGTAGTACACTTCTGCCCCCTGCTGGTACAAAAAAGCCTGTACTTTTTATATATTTTTTTTATTTTCTTTTTTTTTCTTTATATATATTTTTATAATCTAGAGAATATTCATGTGCTTCTAATCTCAAATAAAGTGCATTACTTTGATAGGCAGAACGTATATACTTAAGTTTTTGAGAAGAGAAAATGTCAATATAATCATCGGTCATAAAGCAGTTTAGATCGCATATGTAAAATAGCAATCGCATTCCATTTTCTTGCAAGCTGGACAATAAGGTTTCAATGCAAGTGCCTTGCATTGAAATCGATCAGATTTGCAGCATTGGACCAAGCAGCATGTTGTGCGCCGTCCATTTCTCGAGCCACATCATTACCCGCTGTGAGGGTGTGGTTGGCTCCACCGATAGTAGCGTTGCAGTCAGGACACTGTCTTTGTACCATGGCACCCCCACAATCTCCGATAGCGTACACGTGCCCGTTAGGACACTTAAACCAGTGTCCCTTTGGCAGAGCCATGGCTTTCACGATCATCGTCTTTTCCTCATTGCTAATCCCCAAACCACTGTGTGGAATCTTAGAGTCCAGCTCTTTAAAAATCCCCTTCACCTTTTCTTCATCATAATCGGTGAAAGCTTGTGGGTCCTCCAGGATCGCTCTCGCCTGTGTCACCTTTGCGTTGATGTTTTCATCCAGCAGATCGCTGCTGGCGAAGCTGCAACGCACATTGAGATCGGCGAGGTAGGAAAGCCTCTTCATTTCCCGATTTATATCCTCCACCTGCTGATCGGAGAACTGCTGGAATTTGTCGAGCAGGAACTTCAGGCACTCAGTGATGCGCTCTAAAAAGAAATCATCCATGGGAAAAGACATGCGATCCTTTTGCTTCTTTAGCTTCCCAAGCCTCTCCAGGAACATTATCAAGTTCTCCTTGTGCCAGAGGTCTAGAAGACTGAAGCTCGGTTTCTGAAGCTCCTCTCTGATCATCGAATGCTCTACAGGGAGTTCCTCCCTAAAGCAGTCCTGCCTTCTTAAAAGCAACTTCAGGGCGTTTTTCTTCTCCTGAACATCGGACTGCAGGCCGTTGATCTGTTCTTTCACCTTCTCGATTTCCGCCAGGCTGCGGTTGATATGGGCGCCGTAGCGCACGTTCTTCCGGATGGGCGTCCGACACCTGGGGCACTCCTTCAACCGGATCGCCCTCTGGTCCTGATCCCCTCCCTCGTCCACATCCATGGCCATGTAGTGGTCCATCCCAGAAGATTCGATGATGTGCTTGCAGTCCTCTAACTGTATGAAGGAGGCATCCGGCTCATCTTCGTTCCCAAAGAAGATCTCGATCACATCGTCCCGGTGGCATATGCGGCACTTATCTGGGCAAGGGTCGCCGCAAAGACCTATGCAGGGATGCCCACAGCGCAAGACATTCTCACATTTCTTCGAACACGGCGGACGGTCGCACGGCTCGTGGCAGAGCTTGCTGCAGCTCTGGTGCGCACAACGCCACTCGCACGGTTCCATGCACGGGACGCATGGATCGCCACATTTCCTCATGCACATGCTGTGCACGCAACGGTTTTCACAAGGGAGGGTACATGGCGGGCAGGATTTCAGACAAGGCACGTTGCACTTGTGCGAGCAGGGAAGGACACGCTGGCACTTGTGTTTACATGCGGCGTGGAAGACACCTTGATGGCATTTGTGGCATGTCCCTGAGCAGGAGTGTCCACACTTCAGCGTCGCTTCACACGGACTCCGACACACGGGTTCATACAGCAAGTCCCTTGAGGAGCTGCACGGTTCTTTCTGGGTATGCCCACATTTTAACTTCATGGGAACTGGGACGTTGCATGTGACCGTGCACGGCTCACCACAGCTTGCCTTGCACGGGTGTCCACATCTCAGGTGTTTCTGACACGGAATCCTACAGACGAATGTTTCTGGATCCTGATGACAGGGCATTTTCTGCGTGTGAAGGCATTTCGGGATGACCTTCTCTAAAGGTACCTCACATTTACCACACTTCTGATGGCACCTCCGGGGGCATTTGTGCCCGAGCTCACACAGGCACTTTGGGGCAGTTTTTGGTGCATTTGTATTTCTTGTGGTCAACATCGTAAGGGTGGCACATGCGAATGCACACATGGCCGCAGTCCAAGCGGTACTCGCAGGGCTTGTTGCACCCGCCTTCTGGGACTTTGGAGAAGTCCTGTGAAGATGACACGAGGGTTTGTGTGTCCGGATGATTCTGGCAGCTCAGGGTCAAAAAGCGTCCTACCTGACCTTTCTCCCTCAGGGTGTGAAGGATGTTACTCCATAGCCTTACCTTGCTAAACATATCCATGTTTCCAAGGCAGTACAGTCCTTTCTTGGCACGAGAAAGTGCCACGCAAACACGGTTCGGTATTTGCAAGAACCCAACCCGGCCCTCCGAATTACTGCGTACCAGCGACAATATGACAATGTCGTTCTCCTCGCCTTGATACTTATCGACAACGTGAACTTTGACCCCGGAAAACTCAGTTGAGGGCATGAGCCTGCGCAGACAGTAGAGTTGCCCGGTGTAGGTGGTGAGGATGGTAATCTGAGACGGCCGGTAGTCCTGACGCAACAAATAGCGACAGAGTTCCACCACGAAATGCGCTTCGTGCAAGTTCTGATGACTTCGTCCGTCCTTTATTTCCACCTCGTGCGACTTGTGGTCGAGAAAGAACATGTTTGTAAGAATTCCCTACAGGTGGAAAGAAAGGACAGGTTTTGACTATAATGACTACTAGTAGTAGTAAATAGTTTTTAAATGCAATGAGTTGCAAGTATACATTGAAATTTTACACATGTAATAACTGACCTTGATATTTTCGTACTCCAGTACGGACTCATGGTTCTGCAGCTCAGCGTAGATATGAGGCGTCAAAAGACGAGCAATTTCTGGTCTCATACGATGCTTTATAAGTGTGTTTATAAAGAAAATACAAATGGGAACACATTTATAATGATTCAGGTGTGAGATTTGAAAGATATTTGAGTTATTTGAGTTGACATTTAAAAAATACAGTGGAGCCTTGGATTGTGAACTTTTTCATATATATATATATATATATATATATATATATATATATATATATATACATACATATATAAAACCCTACAATTTTAATGGGGTTTTTAGTTTTTATGTACAAATTATTGAGCCTAAACAAATAAGAGTGATTAATACACAATATAAAGCAAAAATAAAACACATTAACTTGCACTTGTCATGGTCATGGTTGTTTATGTTGTGATTAATTTGTACCCCCTTTTTGGTTGAACCCCATTGAATACATCTTTGTTCTGTCTTTGAAAGAAGGGTTTTTATCCTTTTCGTAAAAGTGAAACTCGTGGCTATGAGTGTTCTGCAGTCTAAAACTTGCATAAACATATACAAGAATATATACATATACAAATATACAGAATGTTTTTTGTTTCTTTCTTTGTTTTTTATGGAGACCAGAGGGAGGAAACACATGGTCACATTACTATAGTAAACAGTGATTTCACGTGAATGCTGTCTATATGCGTAATGAGGACGAATACACTGAAAGCTGACCTGAGTTGCCATTGTTTAACACGGCGAAAGAGAAATACCCAGCATCTCAGTTGATTGCAAGCCGTTCATGATGCTCAATGTTTTTAGATTTAATGCAAGTTACATTTTAATACAACTTGTCCTGTAAAGCGTTCACGGAGCACTTCACCCACAATCTAAGGTTAAGCTGTATAATAAAGTACATGACGAATGGATTTAGTAGCTCACCTGGTAGTTAAGTCTGACATAAGGAAATCCCACATTGACAAGTCGCTCAAACATGGACACCTCCAGGTTGAAATTTTTGGCTAGCTCATACACCGTGGCACTCGGTCTCAACTGTGAACATAAGCGAGACCAAAAGAATTTGAAGATGGTTTTGAACGAGCGCGCACTCCAATCTTATTTAATCCACAGCCTGTGATACATTTACAGACTTGCTTAGAGAGATCATTTATTTACTGTACAAGCAAATACTAAACTGCAGCCTGTATGTCATGAATACATTTGTTAAGCAGTTTGAATATTTAATAAATGATCTTTTAGAGAGCTGTAGTGGATTTATAGGCTTTCTCAGTCCAGCTATATATTCAGCATCACTCCGCCCCCTTCCTGTGTGACCTACGAGGTAGAGAATATCTCTGTCATGTCCTATATGTCAGTTGTACCTGTTGATGATCTCCGATTAGAATGAGGTGCTGGCAGTTTTTGCTGAGTGTGGTAATGGTGTGGGCTTCTAGTACTTCGGCCGCCTCTTCCACAATCACCAGCCGTGGCTTGAGTTCCTGCAGGACCTGTCGGTATTTGGCTGCCCCCGTGGTGGTCATGCCAATGACTTTGGCATCCCTGAGCACACACAGATCCTCACGGCGGCGAATTTCAGTTAGGCGCTCGGCGGCGTCCTGATAGACTCGTTCGGCCTGGAGAGCTTTCCCACGAAGGTCAATCTGATACCGCAACACCCAGAGGCTGTGACAGTGAGAAAGCGATGAGGGAAGTAAATAGGGCGAAAAAGTCACTCGGAGAAAGAACAAAAAAACACGGACGATTGTTCAAACTGTATTTTCCAAGACAAGCTAAAAGTTTCAATTCAATCATTTTTATACACATTTGCTTCTCAAACAGTTTACTTTTGGTATTTTGCACCATAATTACCGGTAAAGTCTCCATCTGTCTATAAGTTTAAGCTGCCATACATTCCAAACACGACGCTCTTCTTCCTCACTCATGGCCTGACTCTTCTTCAACTCCTTCTGGACCATCTGCTTTATCTTCTTCTTCTGGTGACGCTGCATCTGAAAAAAAAAAAAACACACACACACACACACACTCACACCCAGGCAAGATGGTGTTGGTGGTATACACACAGGGAAGAAAATTGATAACACCTCATATGTATATGATTATAAAAACAGGCTATAAATGCATTTACAACATGCTGCATTCATAATACCTTATGATGCCATTCATACGCTTTAAGAATTATATTTTTTTTTTTTTTATAATGACATATTAGGTTGTGTACTTTGTAGTTACATAGCACTTTTAATATCCCTAAGAACAGTATCATATTCCAAAGAACTACAGACAGTAATGTTATAACGCAGTATAACCACAACATAAAATAAGTATAACAATACCAAAAGAATATTAAATGTATACATAAGCTATAATGTAAAGCCTGTTAGAGTGCATTGTAGCCTGAATGGAAATAAATAGAATAGTATAATATAGAACAAGCTACAATACGCTCTACATTATAGCTTATGTTATTCTAAATATACTTTTGCCATTGTTCTACTTATTTTATACTAAGTTTATACTGCATTATAACATTATTGCCTATAATGCTTAGGAATATAATACAGTTCTTTTGGATATTAAAAGTGCTATGTAACTACAAAGTTGTATGCTAAAGTATGCAGGGTTATGCTGAGCATTATAGGGCATTATAAAGTATATATGCAAAACTACAAGCTATAAATGTATTTACAATGTCTTTTGAGTTTAAATACAAAATATGTTTCTGAGTTTCCGAGCATGAGACTGATTAAACAGAGTTGAAATTTTCTTCACTTGCTGTAATCATCATTATGACTGTTCCAGAAAAATCTTACCTGCCACACTTCTTGATCGGCTTGACTCTGTGCTTGGACTTGTCCCTGTCCCTGTGAAGACTGTTCATCAGCCTCATGCAGATTCATGGCCAGCATGATCTCAGATAGTTCTGCTATGGTCTCCTCCTCTCTCTTGCGTTCACGGCCATCCCGGGCCTTAGGGTCTGAATCCTCCAGGATCCTTTCAGCTTCAATCAGAGCCGCCTCTTCGTCTATTTCCAAAAGCTCCTCATCCTGTCGCGGATCCCCCGCCTCATTTTCCACTGAGGGCAGAAAGGGGTATGAAAATGAAAACTGGAACATGGTGGCAAATATGCAAGCAAATCTCCTTTGAAAAGATTCAAGGTTAAAGGAAATAATTATGAAAGCATACTAAAATTGTAATGAAATATGCACATTTTTATAATACTGTGTATAGTACTGTGTATAGTACAATTCATTCATTCATCTTCTACCGCTTTATCCGATCTTCCCTCGGGTCACAGGGAGCCTGTGCCTATCTCAGGCGTCTATGGGCATTAAGGCAGGATACACCCTGGATGGAATGCCAACCCATCGCAGGGCACAAACACACTCACACTCACACACACACATTCATACACTAGGGACAATTTTCCAAGGTGCCAATCAACCTACCGTGCATGTTTTTGGATCGGGGAGGAAACCATAGAAACCGGGAAAAAACCCCTGAGGACGGAGAACCGGAGAAGAGGCAAAAACTCCACACACACATGAGAACCCGGAGAAAAAAAAACCCCTGAGGCACGGGGAGAACATGAACCCGGACGAGACGGGAATCTGGCGGTGTGAGGCAAACGTGCTAACCACTAAACCACCGTGCCCCTGTGTATAGTACATAGTGTACTATATTTATAATAATTAGTTCAAATGTGAGGGATACTTTTTTTTTTTTAATTCTTCAATTACAATAATTTCCTCGGGTTTTGACTGAATAACTGCTGACAAGATAAAACAGGAATGAGAATTAATTTTAGTAAGAAGTGGGGACATTTTATGTTTACTGTAATCTGAGAACATAATCATGAAAAAAAACTAGTGTGACAAAATTGAACCTTTATTTACCTGCTTCACCATTATTAGTTTGCTGCTGAAAGACTCCAAGGCAAAGCCATTCCATAATCAATGACAACTTCTTTCCAACAGGTGCAAAACCATCCTGCATATCAGGCTAACACACACACACACAAAAGCACACACACACAGAAGCAAACCCATTAACAACATAATGATTCTGCTACTATATAACATACTATTATATACACATACATGAATACAGTGCATTGCAAAAGTATTCATACCCCTTTACACCCCCAAATCATGTTGGGGACACAGAAAACATGGAGAAGATGGTGCTGTGATTAAATGAGACCAAAAACTTTTTGGTCAACCTGCAAGAAACTTAACACTGCACCTGAGCCTGAACAGAACAACACCACCGTGAAGCATGGTGGTGGCAGCATCATGCTGTGGGGATGCTTTTCTTCAGCAGGGACAGGTAAACTGGTCAGAGTTGATGGGAAGATGGATGGAGCTAAATATAAGGTAACCCTGGAAGAAAACCTATTAAAGGCTGCAAAGGATTTGAGACTGGGACGGAAGTTCACCCTGCAGTAAGATAACGACCCTAAACATAGAGGGAGCGGCAACTATTCTACAATGGAATAGTTGAGATCGAAGCATATTCATGTGTTAGATTGGCCCAGTCAAAGTCCAAACATAAATCCTATTTATCCATTATCGTTCTCCATCCAATCTGATTCAAATGGAGCTGTTTTGCAAATAAGGATGGGCAAAAATCACCATCTCTAGATGTGCAAAGCTGGTAGAGATATACCCAAAAAGACCTGCAGTTGTTAGGTGGTTAGCATTGACTCAATATTGACTCAGGGGGGAGGAATTTCTATGCATTCTACAATTTCAGATTTATATTTGTAAAAAATCTTTATAATCATTGTATAATTTTCCTATCACAATAGAAAGTGTTGTAATATCACCATTGTGGTCACATAAAATCCCAATAAAATACATATAAGTTTGTAGTTATAACATGACAAAATGTGGAAATATGTGGAAGAGGTACGAATACAATGCCCTGTACATTAATAATACATACATACAGTCATATCTGAACCTAATTAACAAATACATATTTTATTAACAAAACAGAGATAAACTGACCTGGTCATGCAGACTGTCCCAATGGTCATCAGATATGTACTTCTGCAGAAAACTCTCATTAATGACTCCACGTAGACTGCACTCAAGGTAACTTGACTGTTTCTTTATATGGTTTTGTGCGTCCTGCATCTCCTTGTGAATCTGTGGAAAAGCAAAGCACTTGAACTATGTGAAGTTTTAATATAATATATATATATATTTTTTTATTTATTTACTTTTTTTCCCCCTCATCCATTATTCTATATATAACGCTTAAAACTTTATATAAAACTTTAATTGTTTATTATAAACTTTCCCAAGTTTATAATTGCCGTTCCAAAACGCTTATCATGAATAAAACTTAATGACCTCAAAATATGCTTTCCTAAGGTGCGGTGGCAGTTGTCTGCGAAAGTTTGACTCCCTGGTCAGCTCCCGCAGCGAGAAGCGCTTTAGGATCTCGCTGTTACTGCGGCCTCCAACCCTCACAATGCCTTTCTCCAAGAAACTGTGTATACCTGAGATAAACACAGTATGAATGCACCATTGCAAAATATTACACGATCTTATACTGAATGATCTGAATGTGTGGTACACAAGTAGCCTTAAAAAGACAGATTGTGCATGGATATATTTTATCCGAAAGAATAGTTCTGGTACACAAATATAAGAAATATCAATACAAAAAGATTTAAAAAAAAAAAAAGAGAAGTGTATTTGCAATATAATACCTTCGAGAAACTGGTCTAGGGCATGATTGGTATAACAAACCACCAGCATAGGAGAATAAGCAGACCAGACAATACTGTTCATCAACAGAGCCTTGGCAATTTTTAGCCCCACGTATGTCTTCCCTAAAATAAAATAAAAAAATTTAAATAATAAAATAAAATAATTGTATGTATCAGCAATTACACAATAGAATTTTACTATTCGGGTATGTATACATTCAAATGTAATATAATAAATTATTTTCAATAGCACATTCGTTTACCTAATAACATTTGTCATCTCAGTGACGGTTTATCTTGCGTCGAGGGTGATTTACATTTACATTATTTAATTCATCTCAATTTCTCTACCTGTGCCAGGTGGACCTTGTACGATGGCCAACTCCTTGGTGAGGGCCAATTTCAGGGCTTGGAGTTGGCTTTCATCAAGGCCCAGCTGCTCCTCAGTTGGCCAAGCATCAGGGTTGAGGAGGTTAAATGTTTTTATACTGTTCTTATGACCCTCTGCAGCGATGCAGGTCAAATCATACTTTTTCTCAATTGGCCTGAGGTATGCAGGGCAGTGGACCTCTGGGTTACAGTCTACGATGTATCTACAAAAACAACAATTAACAATTATGTGTTAGCATTAGAGGGTACAAGTAGCATAGTAGGATTTGGCAGAATAATATTCCTCAACGTTCAAACCCTCCGGTCGTCGACCCCCCCCCCCCCCTCTCACCCCCCCCCACAGCTGTATAAATACATGGAAAATCGTCCCTAGTGTATGAATGTGTGTGTGCCCTGCGATGGGTTGGCACCCTATACATGGTGCATCCTGTCTTATTGCCCCAAGACGCCTGAGAAAGGCACAGGTTCCCCGCAACCCGTGGGAAGATTGGATAAAGCGGTAGAAGATGAATAAATGAATGCATGAAATATCACTGCTGTGAGATATCTGTAATTATTCAACAAGTATGAGGTACTTGTAGTTTAGTGTTTAAGACATTGGACTTCTGATCAAATGGTCATGAGTGTCAAATCCCAGCACCACCACATTGACTGTGTTGGGCCCTTCAACAAGCTCCCTTAGCTGCTCTGTTGTATCAATTAGTCATTCTGCTCACATTCATACAATGTGATTCACTCAAATATTATTGAATACATGGCACAATGGAATACATGGAATACAATTTATGCATAAGTGCCTAAAATGTTATTCTGCATTTAGTGATTAGAAGGAATTTACACATTATAAGGGGCTTAATTGAAAGGAGTCGATGCCATAATAATTAAGTTCATTCACATTACATACCTTTGAAAGGGGAGCTCATCCTCTTCTTGTTCCTGAAGCCCCTCCAGGACATAGCGGTAGGCTTCGAAGTAAGCAGTGGTCTCTACCATCAGGAAGGAATGAGAGGCCTGGATGGTGGCCAGTTGGGCTCGACTGTTCCTAGAGAAACTTAACTGCACCTGACCTTTCTTCAGGTCTTTGGGGTCACGGTCTGACACCGTGGCAAAGAGGAAGGTTTCAAAATGATCCATAGACAAGCACACCAGGGACCCATACAGCAGCCGTTTGGAATTCTCCCAACGGACAAACTGTGAATTAGTACAGTTGTTTGTTAGTTTTGCTTTATAACTATTAATAGCCATGTATTAAAGTTAGTATTGTCTAACCTCAAGAGGCTGTGGGTCAAATTGCACTCTGTAAGCAGTGCCTGTAGGAGTGCAAAGAGGCATCACCAATCGAGTGTCAAAGTAGACCCTGATGTCATCAAAGTGCTTCTTTTTTAGTGGCTCGCCACTGAAGCGCTCGTCATGCTGACTTTGGAGCAATTCCCTGATACCATCCCGTAACGGCCTGACAAAATCCTCTCTCAGCAGCCGAAAATGTGTATCCAGGTAGATATGGACACTGGGGTAACTTTTCGACATGATGTTAGCCCGCAGAAAAGGCTTCTTGTCCTGGCGGAATTCTTCAGGAGTTGGGTAGATGGTCATGTTCCTGAAGTCTTCTTCCCCTTCGGGAGTGTTATCATTGCCAACGAGAATGGTGTAGTTGTCGGACCTTAGCGTCCCGTCCCTTGCTTTCTCTTGGAGATGATCGACCATAGCTTGGACCTTCTCCAGGTCCTCATCCATCGTGTCCCGTATGTCTATGCCTAAAGCTCGCAGTTGGTTGACCGCTGGTTTCAAGAGAGCCAACAACACCGAGACGGAACGAATCGAGCTGGACGGAAACATGCTGAGTACGCCAGACAGAAGATTTATAATGTTGTCCAGATGCTGTGGATACTGCTGCCTCCGGGCAGGAACATGATCAGACATCACTCCAGACAGATAATGAGGAAGCACAGTTTGGAAGAAGCCCGAGTCCTTTACCTCCTGAGCTAAATGAAGGACGATTCTTCGATCGTTCTTGGACTGAAAAGCTTTACTGAGAACTTGGCAAAGCAGCTGTACAAGGCCTTGCTGCATGGTTGTCTCTCTCAGCAAAAGTTTCAGACCCGTGTTAGAGGAGAGAGTAATGGCCACCACAGAGGCGTCTTTCTCCACCAGCTCCTCCAATGCACGGTACCCAAGTCGCCGTACCTCAGGGATGCCATCTCTGCTGTTCCCTCGTACATGGCCTCCTCTTCCTCTCCCATTGCCTCCTCCTCTTTGGACACTTTCTGTTCTACCTCTTTCCCTTGATGCATCTACATCTGGCCTGTGGTTCCGCCAGTTGTCATTTCTCCTCTCACCTCCACCTACTCCACTTGGGCCTCCTCTTGCACCACCTCGCCTGTCACCCCCACCTGATCCACCTCGTCTTCTGTCACCTCCACCTGATCCACCTCCTCTTCTGTCACCTCCACCTGGTCCACCTATTCTTCTATCATCTCCCGATGCACCTCCTCCTCTTCTGTCTCCTCCTCCTACACTTAAACTTCTATCACCTCTAAATTGACCACCCCTTGCACCTCCTCTTATGTCTTCTCCACCTGGTGTTCCTCTTCTGGCACTTTCAGCTCGTGCTCCTCTTCCGCCACCTCTAACTCTACCACTTCCAACACCTCTCTTTTGATCTGCAAATAAAAAAAGTAAAGAAATGAAGAAAAAACAAAGGCTGGTCTTAACACACCAAGAACAAAAAATGTTTGGATATTACAGGAGCTCAAGAAGAGAAAGAACCTTGTCTATGATGGATTTGTGGCCTGTTGTGATTTTCCTCCATGGTTCAATAGACCTGTCCAGTCCTGGAGCTGCAAGAAACAATAATCATTACATTACGGATCCCTATGATTGAGCCACACACACACACACACACACACACACTTTCCATCCAGTACATTTAATTTCACTGTACAATTCAGCTTAAAGCACAAATGTTTTAGGGTCAAGATCCATGTCATTTTAGCATGTGGAAGCTTGCCGCAATAAATGGAATTTATAAATTAAGTGAAAGAAACAATAATAGAAAATCGATTAGAAATCTTTTTTCCCCCCAAACGCCGGTTATTTATAGACAAATATATTAAAAATCATTTAGAACAGGGTCTGTGCACCTTATTATTATTACATTTTTATTGAAGAGATTTGGAAACATAAAAAGGACCATTAATTGAATTTCTTGTTATTCTCTATAACCAAACTGCGAGAGAGAGAAAAATCCAGTTTCCTCGAGGATGAAAATGAAAATCAACGGGAAACTTCGAATTTTTTTTTCCTAATATGACACAGGAAGACTTTTTAATGCAACCTTAATATGAGAAACAGACGGTCTTACCGAGTATCACGGTAAGAAAGAAAATGCTATACTAAAGATGTCACAGAACTGCATTCCAAAACGTTGCAAAACAAATAAACCTGATGACATAAAACCTGTTTACACCTACACCTTATTAATAAAACTTAAAACGTCACTATTAAATACAAGCAAAGCCATAAATATAGCGATCATGCGTATAACTTCCACCAAAAGTAGCAGCAACGTTGACTAACATGTGCAGACACAAATATGTTTATCTTCGGTTTGTTTTTGAGCAATACCATGCTCCAATGGTATTAAACAGCTCAGGAACAACGTCGCATGGTCATGCAGTTAGTGTCATTTGTGGATTAGTGCTTAGCAGTGTCATTTCAGATGTAATTACATGAGGCAAAATATGAGTACCATGTTAAAAAATATAAAAAAAGATGTACAGTGTCATATCAAATCATAAATGTAATTTATTTACTGATCTTCCACAGTATTGCAGTATCACCACCCTGAACTTCTCACTACAACACAAGCGTTAAAGTCCTACCCATTCAGGCTTTGCATCAAATTTTTATTACACTAAATGATTCATATCCAAGCAAAAAGGGGGAAATTGTTTGTTTCACTGTGGTTTGGTTCTGGAATATTCGATTATGCGGTAACATTTTAATAACAATAACAAAAGTGCTCGTTGCGCCCAAACTTTTCCACAGTAGGGGGCAGCAAATCCACTTTCCTCATGGTTTCCCCCAAAATACAAATAGCAATTTAATTATTGTATGAAAATGCAAACGTTTTATATGGTAACACAACATTTTTCTCATCTGAAAGATTTGGTCACAAATTGTGAGTCAAGTTTATAATTTATGACGTTTCCTTATATTTGGAGAGTCACCTGCAAATACAAGCCACCCTTTGGGTCGTTGCTATGGTACCCGGTAGCTCGTGTACTTACGTGGCCAGGTAAGTGTGCGTAGTCATGAATTTAATCGGCTGAAATGCTTTTAAATTGTAGTTAGCAAAACTTAATATTATAAACAATGCACTACAACTAAAAAAACAGATCAGGCGACAATACCAGTGTATGACCGCAATTTAGTATCTTTATTCAATAAAAAAAAAACTATGGAATTATTCTGTTACTAGGCGTTTACTTCTCGCTGTAGCGACCTGGTAAAATGTCCTTTAAAAAAAGGCAGATTTTTTTTTTAATACCCTACGCCGCAAGGTGCAACTGGCTCGTTGTTATATTGCGTTTGTTTCCACGATGCGTTTCTTTTTCCAGGAAAACCGTCCTGAAACCTAACCTGTCAACCACAACCATCTCATTCCACACATTATTTTCATGTTTTTGCATGTCTAACCTACATCTAACATTGTGTATATATATATATATATATATATATATATATATATATATATATATATATATATATATATATATATATATAGATATATATATATATATATATATATATATATATATATATATATAGCGTTGCAGTGCAGTGCAGGTGGAATGACTCGCTACTTCATTTCTGTCTTCAAAAGAAGCAATCCCCTGATAACACAGTCAAAGCGACGCGTTTCAGCGAGACACAATGTGCGCATCACACACACACACACACACACACACACACACTTAAGCAACATAACTGGATTTCATATTATTTCGCCAATTTTCCCCCTTCTCTTTGATACTATATCCAGTCTATATGAATATTTAGGACATGAGTCAGCACGGTTTCATTTCGTGTATGGCAACCAAGTGTCAGCCGGAACGGTCAATTCCAGGAAATACACATCGGATGCATTGTCATACGTGTGTACACAAACACAAACACACACACACACACACACTATATATATATATATATATATATATATATATATATATATATATATATATATATATATATATATATATATATATATATATATATATATACATAAATATATATAAACCTATTGCGGAAAATATGCGGAAAATGAGACAATCCGGAAGACAAAACAATAAATAGATAATTAAGGTGTGCGTGCGCGCACACACACACACACACAAACACAAACGCACGCGCACGCAAATATACAGGTTTATACACATAAAGGTTAAGGCAATGTCTCATCCGTTATAAGCACTTCTAAATGTAAGTCTATAAGGACGAGGCTGACGGAAGCGTCAGGAACTTAGCGGTTACCTTCAGTCCGGTCTCTCGGTGTGCTGTAACACCAGGGCGCCGCTCAGCGGTTTAAATACCGGGCTGTAAGTTTCGCTTTCGTGTTCAATTCGTCATAACCGAAAGCGCCGAGGGAGGTAGAAACTTCTCCAAACCCTCACAGTGTCACTGTTTACAGCCTTTGGAAGCGTTTCAAGTCGTATTACATCCTCCTTATTGTTACTTGGAGCTAAACGAGAGCCAACAATGACCAGTACAGGTTTAGCGTCCACGTCCGGTATTTACTTCCCCATCAGAAGATTATATTACAGTGTAACACCGTGTTGGACAGTAATGGAGTTTTTATTTTTACTCTTATTTACCTTCAAGTGTTTTTACTTTATCAGGTTGCTGTTATTCAGAAAAACAAAAACCATTCCACACTCCTATACAAGAACCTGTCGTGAGATTACATACGTAATTGTCCTGGTGGTAATTATTGTAGATAAGTGTTGATTTCTATTGGTAGCATTTGTGTAGGAGATGCATTTATTGCCCTATGGATGTTTCTTTAATAGATTATTATTATTTAATGATGTAAAGAGAAACAAGCCTATTTGTTTTAATGGTATTCATATATGATTTCTGTGAACCCTTACATGTTTACCTCAGGGAGGGTATAAAATGTTATTTCAGAATATGGACAGGGATTACTTAAAGAGACCTTTTCTCAAATTAGTCTCACACACAGCGGTAAAGTGTAATGCGTCTATTCAAAACCTTCCCCTGAATCAGCAAATAAAAATTGTCTCTCCAAGTTCACATCAGATGTCAAATCCATTGTGAAAATGCTACACATTAGATTATCTCGCCCCATGTTTTTAACCAGTGTATTCCTGTACATCTTCCATCGAGTACTTGCTTTACTGTTTTTGATTTTTGGTTGTATGAAGTCATAATTTTTGCTATTTAAATGTCCCAATCCTCTGCAGATCATAACATTGGAAAGCGGTTTCCCACTGTGTACTGAAAACTATATATAAACTTTTCAGACCCCGTTTTTGGGAAACGTTTTAGAACTCTTGTGGCCGTCAGTATATGAAAGATGGTCCAACACTTGCACACTTTGCATAATCTAATACTGACTCGACATTTGTCAAAGTGGATGTAATAGTGGCACTAAATGTTTGTTCAATGGAATGGCAGATGGTGGTCCAATGCACGACGAATATCATTCTGCTCTCTGTATTATCTATACACAAATTATTTACAAAGTCAATAAGATAAGATACACGGTTTTTAATAATAGCCTTCTTATAGAACAATATGTTTATTTTTTTTTTACAAAAATTTGTTGAAAATTGAGAAAGAAATTTTCAGAAAAACAACGTTCAAACAATGGGAAGTCAAAAACACCCATTGAACCTACAACTAATTTTTACTTTAACGTGTCTTAAAATACAGAAAAATATATAGCTGGATTAGTTGATTCGCATCGCTCACCTTCAACAATGTCGCACACATAGCAGCAGAGTTTTCATCATTTATTTAATGGTAACTGCAACGAGTATCAAATTACGCTTTTGACTACCAGGTTCATGGTGCATCTAAAGGAAACATCACATAGTTCGTAAAGGACTAAAGAAATCACTCTATCGGAGAATTCACTTCCTCCTGAACCTGGAACAAAAGATAAAAAGAAGATTAACCTGGATATTTACATTTAAAAGGTTTTTTTTGTTTTACACATTTTGTCCAGCATGACCTGTGGTTTGGTCAATTATAGAGTTTAAATTATAACAGTATATAACATACTTGGCTTTGGATTTAAAGCGTCCTCCTTTCTTATTAGAAAGACCAAGTCTTTTTCTGTCTTCAAAGGAAGGCCTGCAAAAAAAATATATATATACATATATATATGTAAAAGATTTGTCCATAGTGTAGAATGTAGATGTAGAATTTGACATTATGATAACATACTATATATAATATTATTGAGTTAAAGGACTTAAACATTAGGAAAAGTTAAGGAAGAAAGTGAAAGCAGTAGTAAGCATGAGCTTCTTGCTATCCGACAGGAGTTCAACGGTTATTAGTGAGATTGTGTGACCTTATAGCAAAGATATAATGGATACATCATGTACACGGTTATTATAGTCTATAACATTTCAAAATATTATAATACTTGGCGAATTTATTATAAGCGTGAGAATCTTTAATCTCCATAACGAGGATAAAATCATATCATAAGGTTGTTTTGGGTTCAAATCAGTTCCTGGAGATCATACCCGGATCTGTACTGCTTCAGGACCTTCTTGCTGACGTTTGTGAGCTCCTTGTCAAACACAGACTTCTTTGCAGGTTTTCCACCTTTATGTTTTATGGCTGGAAAGAAGAGACATGAATGAATAAAATAAATGAATAAATAAATTTATAAACAAAAAAAAACAATTTCAGTCATGGACAACATTATGGCATTATAGCATCATAACAGTGAATGAATAACACTGATTATCTGTTCATCAAGGCATCTGTAAATGGGTGGGATAAATTAAGCAAGTAAACATTTTACCCTTAAAGTATTTTCGCTTTCGTCAACGAGAATTATGAAATTAATTGTTAATATGCTTTAAAAAAAAAAAAAAAAAAAAAAACCTAAAATGTCTTTTCATTTTCGTTGACCAAAACAAGACAAAAATGTTAACATAATTTTTTCTCGTTTAGTCCCGTTATTAACATTTTGCAGTATTTCAGTTTCCTGTGTCTGTTTCATTTCTGCATCAAAGTTAATACAGTTGAAATTTTTTTCTGGCAGTACTATTTTATTTAAGAGTGAGTGAGTGAATTTTTTTCTGGCATTGTCATGCTATTTTATTTAAGAGTGAGTGAGTGAGTGTTTCTAACATGTTTGGTTGGTAAAATAAATGAAGCAAATTCAAATCAGTGTCTCTTAGTTGTCGGGAATGGATATATACTCGAGTCTATAAGGTAACAAAATAAAATTTTGGTTCCATCTATACTACTGGGTACTTATACTATATCGACTGAGTTAAACAGAATCACATTACTAAAAAGAGACTAAAATACAATTTTCGTTTACTAAGTGTCAATTAAACTAGACGAAAATGAATAATTCTAAAAAGAGAATTAAAAAGACTAAAGAGAGTGTGAACGTGACTAAAAGTAATAAAAACTAAAATAATGACAGGCTTCACACAAAGACTAGACACAAAAACCTACATCTAAGGCAAGTCCCCATAAAAAAAAGCACACACACTATGTCAAAGTTGAGGTATCAGAAGCAGGAAAAATGGGAAAGTGTATAACGTTAGGGTGAGCGAGTTTAACGAGGGCCAAATTGTGACGATTAGACAACAGGATTAGAGCAAGTCCAAAACTGCAGCTCTTGTGTGGCGCTTTTGTGGGCCAAGGCTCAATGATGAACGTACTGTAGCTCAGACTTCTGAAAAGTTAATGCTCAGTGGGTCTGGACTGTTGGTCATAATGATTGGTGTACCCTTAAGTTGTACGATTTGAAGCTAAATGACTCCAAAGACCTTTTAACAAAGAGTTAGCAATGAAGGTGCACACGCACACACACACACACACACACACACACACACACACACCTACCTGTGTTTTTGGGCTCATCTTCTGGCACAACTCTGGCTCGCTTTGGCTTGCGGTCACGTTTCGCAGCGCGCTCTGCGTACATCTGAGACTTAAGCACTTCAAACTGAGCTCTTTCTTCAGGCTTACACACACACACACACACACACACACACACGAAAAAACAGAATCAAAAGTGAAACTCTTTTCCTGAGCAACTTGCTTACAGAGAAAACCAGATAAGCGCCACCATTTCTACACATACATTTGTAGATTTTGACACACATAAATTTCACACGTACAAGTTGTTACATGTTTATTTACTGACGTTTGCTCTTCAAGTCATGTGGAGGTTGTTAAAGAGCAAATATTTGTTCAAAATGTTGCGTGTTAATTGTTGTCAATGTAGCGACAATGCTACAGAAAGAATTTCAAGGCCACCACATCCTGGTCTTCCATCAAAACCAGAACACACATGTCAGCGACAATGGTCAGGTGTTTGCTTGTTTGTTTATATTAAGAGCCTTGCTAACAGGGTTTGTTCCCTTAATCAGAAAAACAAGATACATATATTAGCACGTAGATCTTTCCACAGTTCAGTATAAAAAATATCCTTTTCAAAAGCGATAATTTAATAATTTAATTAGCAAATTTTATGTGGTAGTATTTTTTTTTTTATCATCTCTCCGTCGATGTCATTTAGCTACTGACTGTTTAAGTATTTTTCTTGAACCAGTTCTGTAACGACACACAGTGCTGGTCTGTGCAATTCTGCCTTTTATTGCACAAAAAAATGGTTTAAGAGGGGTAAATACTAAAGCTACATGTATAACACACATTCATTTCTGTTCATATAATGAAAACAATGATGGCGAAGAGACAGTAGGTTATAGAAGTACCGTCAGCGCTTTCTTCTTGCCCTCTTTCAGGAATTGAGCGCGTTTCTTCTTCCCCCTTAGGGCCAGGTCGAAGTCCTGAAGTGCTTTGCTCACTGTACAAAAACAGATTTCAACTCGACTGCGCTTCTTCACAATATTAAACCCCAACATGTGGGTCTCTACAATCAATACACAAATCAAGAAGAAAAGAAGAAGGAAAAAAAAAAAAAAAAAAGAAAAACTCACTTCGCTCTTTCTTTCTCTCTTCATGGGTTTGGAACCAAGACCTTGCAGGCTGTTTCTCATCTGGTTTCTGCGTTAGTCTCTTTTGAGCTGCACTAATCTAAAAAACATGTAAACAATAAGGCACATGGGTCAAGTCAAAACACACACATAAAAAATAAAGTCCTGGAGGAATGAGAATATATAAAGCGCGTATTACCTGTGCTTCCGAATGCACCATCTCTTTCTCCTCTTTCTCCAAACGCAAGACTGCATATACATCCTTCTCCAACTTCTCAATCAGATCTCGGAACTTCAGGATCACCTTCTGCAACAAAGAAATCAAATGTCTCGCAATACCCATTTTGGCTTTTTGGCTCATCTGTGCGTTAAGACGGGACTCGACACGTGATTTGTGCGTTTACCTTGAGGAATAACGCGAGCTTTAACGGGAGCTCTGGCCTGTTTGACGATGTCCTTCAACATCTTCCTCTCGGTTTCTCCTACCAGCGACACGGAACGGCCCCACTTTTCCTGCTCGAGCCGTGCGCCCCACTCTGTGCACGTAATGCTTCGTTGTGTTTGGCATGGTGAAGTTTATAACCTGAGGTAAAAAGTTGGGTCAAATAAACAGTAATCACGTTTACCTTCCCGCAAATAATCAGCAATCTAATCGAATCCGATTTGAATTACACATTTTAGCCATTTTAGTTAAAAGTAGCTAACTGTTTCGATACTCCGCTCCGAATGGAAACATCGTTTGTGCATAAATAAGTGACTAGTTTTCAATTCTAGTGTTCCAGAAAGACACGTGGCTAGTTTCAGTTCTCGACTGCTAAGTGGCTATTTTAATTTCTATATATTAGCATTGTAGGATACTGATTATTGACTTTAAATTGGCTAATGCAGTGGGACAACATGGACAATCAGATCTGCATTCCATTAAAAGACATATACAGAACGTGACTTAGCTTTAACACTTTAGCCAATAATAATGTTTCTTAGCAATGCAACGCGTTTCCAGCATACTACAAAAGCACTTGTCAAAATATAGGTACATATGAAACCTGCTTGTGATATTAAATACTTATATTACCATGTATATGAAATATTGTATGGTATTACATATACATGGTAAAAGTATATATATATATATATATATATATATGCATATTTTTATATATTATTTTTATATTCATCATTCATTCATCTTCTACCTGCTTATTTCCTGATCTTCCTCGGGTCACGGGGAGTCTGTGCCTATCTCAGGCATCTATGGGCATCAAGGCAGGATACACCCTGGATGGAATGCCAACCCATCGCAGGGCAGGGCACACACACACACACACACACACACTCATTCACTACGGACAATTTTCCAAGGTGCCAATCAACCTACCGTGCATGTTTTTGGACTGGGGGGAAACCGGAGAACCCGGAGAAAAACCCCCTGAGGCATGGGGAGAACATGAAAACACCACACACACACACATGGCCGAGACAGGAATCGAACCTGGACCCTGGCGGTGTGAGGCGAACGTGCTAACCATTAAGCCACCGTGCCCCCGTATATATATATGTGTGTGTGTGTGTGTGTGTGTGTGTGTGTGTGTGTGTGTGTGTGTGTGTGTGTGTATATGTGTGTGTTATTTGTATTTATATATATATATTTATTTGTTCTCTTCTTACTTTTACTCTTTGTGTATTGTTTCTATCACATTATATATCTATATTATGTCTATGTAGTGTTGACACATTTACTACATGTATATATATATGTATATATATATAGCATATATATATATATATATATATATATATTAGATATATTATATATATATATATATATTATTATTTATATATATACGTGATTGTAAAAAATATATATGATATATACAGACAAAAATATACCCACAATGGTCACACATATTATTGATATAACCAATACAGACATTGTTTTTCACCTTCACTCATACACACACACACACACACACACTCCTCACACACACACACAGCTCCTTCCACAATAGGATTGACACTTATAATACTGCTTGTTTTCCTTCCTCTTACCATGTATATGTAATACCAAACAATATTTCATATACATGACGCAGCAAAGCAGCCCCAGTAATAGTATAAGTATGCATATATGCAAATGTCATGCTTTTTTTTATATATATATGGTGTCCTCCTTGGTCGTCTATTTATTTAAAACGTTCTCTTCTTACTTTTACTCTTTGTTTTTTATTGTTATACTTATTCACAGTTTCCTACTCACATTATTTATATCTATAATTATGTTTACATGCTGGACAGTCGTTGGACACATTTCATTACATGTCATACGTACGTGATGTATATGTACGTGATTGAGATATATATATATCAATCTACACACACGCACAAGTACATACATACATACATCATATACATGGTAATATGATTCCATCCAATATTTCGATTTCAAGCAATGTAATTTTTTCACAACACACTACTTGAAGAGGGGAACGCTCTGTTGCTGTAGTGTAACATTTTATCAAATCCAGTGTAGCAATGCAAGTTCACACACACAGGACAATAGGGTTTATTTAAGAATCCAGACTTCATGGGATGCGTATCCTCATCTAACAAATGCTCCCTGAATTTTGTTGATGTCCAGCTTCAAGGACATTCTAACTTGCAGATCGCGTTTTTGTTACTCTGCACTCCACTCAGATAAGCTCGAGCTCATGCTCCCAATTTGCACCTCAGTTCACGATGGCCCAGGCTGGCCAAAAATTGGTTGAACACAAGCTTTACTTGTTTTTAACGAATAAATCATTTTAATGCTACAAAAATATCAATCGAAGCCTGCTGGAAATGGGTCAAATATGCAAAAGATACCAGAAAGCGAAAAAAAAAAAGAAAAATCTCTCAGTTTGAGTTCTCTGGCTCCAAACAAAGGACTAACAAACTATAAACTCAAACAACTGTTTACCATCCAGGTAACCACACGGAACATAAATCTATTATGTGAAATAATATATTCAGGGCAGTGTTCATTTAAAAAACGTTTTTTGTTGGAAAGTATTTACATTTTGCAAACATATGTGAACTTCAGAAGGTACAAAGCATTACAAATCTATAATCACATAAAATGCTCATTCAAATAAATATAAAAGGGAATTTCTTCAAAAGTAGTAAAACGTAAACCTACTGTTTTGACTCCCTCAATATCCAGACCTCTGGCTGCTACATCGGTGGCCACCAGAATGTCAATCTGCTCATCTTTAAATCGCCTAACGAACAAGAGAAACTCACTGCAAAAACATTCATTTAAAACGTGTTTAGAATGAAATTTCCGAGCGTCTGTACCTGAGACTCTCTAACCGCTGGGTCTGCGACAGGTTGCCATGGAGCTCTCCGACCTTTAGGCCCATGAGGCCGAGGAGGATGTGCATGCGGTGGGCCTGTTTCTTGGTCTGGGTGAACAACATCACGTGGTCCTGGAAGGTGCGGGTGAGGAGCGCTGCTCGCGGGGAAAGAGACAGCAACGGTTTACACCAACAGTTCGTACGAGAGAAGACGACGAGAAGAAAGCGTGCCTCACCGTCTTCCCTCACCTGCGACTATAGCCTCTCGGTCTCCTTCTCTGGCTGGTCGAATCCTTACAAATTCTTGTCGGAGGTACGGAGCCACATCAGTGTTACTGTTCACAAAGATCTTCACTGGCTGCTTCAGCGACACCGAGGCCAGATCTTTTACCTGCATTACACAAAAAACAGCATTTCGCGCTCTTTCCGGATATTTCCTGCATTTGATGGTTTTATATTTTATGGTACACTCCATTATCCAAATGTATCTCATTTAAGCAGCAATGAAGCTGAGGGCCTTATTCGGGGGCCCAGAAGTAGCAGTCGGTTTGGCTGGGATTTAGGGCTGGGAATCATTTAGACTTTAAGAATCGGAATTTGAGAATTGAAATCGATATTGATTCCCAGTTTCAATTCCAAATACCAACATATGCTTAGTCATGCTGGACGAGGGAGGGAGTATCTTGGAGGGAGGGAGGGAGGGAGGAGTTCAGTAGGTGCGAGTGGGAAGGAGCAGCTCAGTTGTTTAACCATGGAAGGTTGGGGTTCGAGCCCCAGTATCGCCAAGCTGCCACTCTCTGTGCTCCAGGAGCGAGTGACAGCTTGTCTACAATATATTTGTCTATTACAACAAGTAAACTTAGCTTTGTCTTTATAAAATTATAATATCGATTCCTGCGTGTGTTTTTCTTTTCGCCTGGCAACCTGCCAGGACCTTCCGCAGGTCCAATCTGCCAGGACCTTATGTGGTAATCTAAACGTCAGTTTACAGGATGGACAGCGGGAAGCGCTGGAAAGTGTGGCTACATTTTGTAAAAATCAAAGACAAAAATAAGTGTATTTATTGTAATAAACTTGCAATTGTAATATTTATTGTAATAAAATGTTGCAAGCAAGGTGTCGCGACCGACATGACTCAGCATCTGCGGTTGGTTCACCGCTTGGAATCGAAACGAATCATTTTGTTGTCATAAAGAATGTCGGCGGCGAATGGGGTCTTTACTGATTGGGAGGCGGACTCGTCTTTCGTTGAACGATTTTGGGTGCGTTTCTCATAATTGTTTGGTTTTCAAGATTCTAGTCTACCTCTTCACTCATGGTGGCGGAGAACAGCATGGTCTGCCTCTGATAAGAGCACATTCGGATAATCTCCTTCATCTGCTCTTCGAAATATTCGTCCAACATCCTGTTTAAAAAAAAATTAAAAAGAGAAAGAGAGAGAGAGAAAATCAACTCTTAAAGTTAGAAGAAAACCTAAACTACATTTACAGCATTTGGAAGACACCCATATGTGACTTACAACTGAGCAATTGAGAGTCAAGGGCCTTGCTCAAGGGTCCACTAGTGGCAGCATGGTGGTGGTGGTGGGATTTGAACATGTGCAGAGGACAACGCCTTAACCACTGAGCTAGCACCTCCCAAATACTTATACCCACCGTTAACACAGGAAGGTGACTATTATGTTGGGAAATCGTACCTGTCTGCTTCGTCCAGGATAAGCACCTCGATTTGACTAAGCTCAAAAGACGGAGTGTTGTGCAAGTGATCTATCAAGCGGCCGGGTGTCGCAATCAGGACGTCAGGACCCAGCCTCAGTGCTGCCTCTTGAGATTTCAAGTCCAAGCCACCTGAGCAACAGATCATACAACAAAGTCAAAGGCAAATACAAGTTCAAATATATAACGAGAAAGTAAAGATTCTATACCAAGACCTTGAATAGCACATAATACAAAGACTTTTGACTTATTTCACAGAGTAAAGCACTGTGTATGATATATATATATATATATATATATATATATATATATATATATATATATATATATATATATATATATATATATATATATATATATATATATATATATATATATATATATACTATTATATATACACATACATATATACACATACACACACACACACACATGTTTTTTTTTATTATGTACTACAACATAATCTGCCATTAATACAACTAGAGCTGCACTTGTAACCTTTTAATGATTTATCTGTATATGAAATATACATGCATCATGTTAAAAACAAAATCAATAAAATAATTTACATTAATGTTTTTTTAATAAAATTATCATATAAAATAGTAATAGTAATGCTTCCACACAATTTATAATGAATCAAATTTAAGTAATATTATAAATGTCACCAGATTTCAGCCTGTTGCACAAATTATTGAGATGTCTTCATGACATCCAGCCGCGACTGCAATCCCGACTAAATGACATCAAGTTGTTTTTGTGCACGAGATAAAAATAACGATCACTATATGACCATTGATGATTATTGTAGTTAAATAAGGATCTAATGCATCCGAAATCCCGTTTTAAACCTGAAAGCAGAGCGCATGAGAATAAGGTACGTACCCACGGCCAGGCAGGTGGTAATGTTGGTGAACTGGGCCAGCTGGCGTGCTACAGAGTGTACTTGGATGCCCAGCTCTCTGGTGGGAACGAGCACAAGCACACGGGTCACCTGCGTTACTTTGGGTTTATAAAGGAGACGCTCCAGTACTGGCAACATGAACGCTGCAGTCTTACCTGAGAGGGGGTTCGAAAGAGGGAAAGAGAGAGAGACAAAGGTAAATAAGGTGCTACGATCGAAACATTCCGGACTTTACAAGCCACTAAAAGCCACTCGTTTCTCTCTGCAGTGATTTAAAAAGATCGCATTACAGTATTTAAGCAGCAGCTTGCGTCACCAGAATCCAAACATTAAGCCATATGTTTGCAACACAAACTCAGTTCTCATGGTGTGTGTGTGTGTGTGTGTGTGTGTGTGTATGCAGTTTGTGCAGCTGTACACCCTCATAGCAAGTAATTCACTTTAAATTAAAAAAAAAGCCCATATGCTATCGTTCATCTCTAATGTGTAGTGCAAGTGGTATTTTATTTTATATCTATCTATCTATCCACACATATACATACATAAACACATTTTGTCAGCAGTGCCCTATACACACACCCACACACACACGTATATTTATACATACATATCTCTGCTCTCTCATATATATCATATATATATATATATATATATATATATATATATATATATATATATATACATATATATATATATATATATATCTATATATATATATATATATATATATATATATACATATATATATATATATATATATATATATATATATATATATATATATATATATATATATATATACATCTATATATATATATATATATATATATATACACACACACACACACACACACACACATACACACACACATGTACATATACACATACGTACATATATACGAGAGAGAGATAGATAGATAGAGAGATAGATCTGATATGTATATATTACCTTTAATCCAAACTAAATCAGGGTTATAGATCATAGATCGTATAGATCATATAGATCATCAGGGTTATAGATCATTCTTATACAAAGATATGAAAGGGTAAAACACGCTTTCTGCAGCACACACAGTAAGGCTGTTCGGTTTGACAATTACCAGTTCCAGTGGCAGCACATGCACAGATATCTTTCCCCAGTAAACCCACTGGAACACATGCCTTCTGGATAGGTGTCGGCTGCTTGAAACCAATAGTGGTGATGGCCTGTGGAAAACATGAGGACAAGATGTTTGCACCAAAAATACATGTCTGATTCCTAATCATATTCCAGCAGGTGAACAGCAGGACTAACGATGGCACCTTCAGCAACGGTCTCGACAGGTTCATGTCCTGGAATGTTAGATGTTCATCGTACTGTGAGGCGTCTTCGAAGAAGGCTCCAGGCTGCAGGAAAAAATAATTATAATAATTGCTCGGAAAACACGACGATTTGCTCAATGGTTAATCACACAAAATGAGATTACATACCTCTTCCACTGCCTTTCTTTTTCCTTTTTTCCCCTTTTCTCTTATTGTGTCTAGAATGAGAATGTATTATGATTTTGCATGTGGAGGGAAAAAAAAAAAGCAAGTCTGCTACACAAATTGTCAACCACTGCATCTGCATTTCACTGGTATTTGAATGCAATAATAAACATAATAAACAAAAAAATGAATGTAACGATTAAATCATGCACAGTGCTATTTGCAACTTTAACCAAAGTACTTTGGTCAAAAGTATGTGGGCACCATACAATCACATCCATATTTGCATTGCAAAAACTTTTGTTTTGTAGGGGGCACGGTGGCTTAGTGGTTAGTATGTTCGCTTCACACCGCCAGGGTCCGGGTTCGATTCCCGTCTCGGCCATGTGTTTGTGGAGTTTGCATGTTCTCCCCGTACCTCAGGGGGTTTTTCTCCAGGTTCTCCAGTTTCCTCCCGGTCCAAAAACATGCACTGTAGGATTATAGGCACCTTGGAAAATTGTCCCTAGTGTATGAATGTGAATGTGTGTGTGTGTGTGTGTCCTGTGATGGGTTGGCATTCCATCCAGGGTGTATCCTGCCTTAATGCCCATAGATGCCTGAGATAGGCACAGGCTCCCCGTGACCCGATGAAGATCGGATATAGCGGTAGAAGATGAATGAATGAATATCAGTTTTGTATTAACAATACGACTCATAACAGAACACCCTTTTGCGCTTTTTTAGGGTTTCGTACCGCTTCAGCACTCACCTGCTTTTTTGAGTACTTGCTCATCCTCAGAATTAAACTCATCTTCGTCATCATCATCATCATCCCCATTGTCGTCATCCTCAACAGTCTCATCCGCATCTTCGCCTTCAATGATGTCATCAGGTTCAGCATCATCATCATCATCCTCATCATCATCTTCATCCTCTTCTTCGTCTTCTTCCTTGACGACTGAATCATCGCTTTTGTTGGCTCCTTTCTGTACTTTCTCCTAGACGCCAGCAGAAGAGAAATCACTGCACAATAATAGCACATTTGCAGGAGCACACAGCTTTTACATTTACACGTATGAACTACTCACTATATTACTCTATGTCAAGTCAAGAGGTTTTTATTGTCATTACAACCACATATAACTGACGCAGTACACAGTGAAATGAGACGACGTTTCTCCAGGACCCTGGTGCTTACACAAAACAACATATACCACAAACACAAGAACACAATGCTGAGGACTAGACCAAGTTTGTCCTAGCTACATAAAGTGCATTGTGTGCAACCTAGTGCAAACAGCGCAAAGACAGAACAAGACTGTGTTGACAACACGAGACAGTGCATAACAACAACATTACACAACATAAAATAAACACACAACAATGACTCGTCACTGTGATGAAGTGAAAAGTTTTGTAAACTTTGTGTATGATACACGTATCATTGGTTTATATGGAAATCAACCAATGCTGGTCACTGGAAACTGGTCTTACCTCCATTTTGCGCTTCTTACGCACTTTATCGATTTTCTCATCCAGTGTGGTGGGTGCTTTCTAGAACACGGACAAAAAAGGAAATGCACCAGCCATGATATTAATCACATGCAGCAAAGGATTCTGGTGTTCTTATAGATAAAACGATGATCGCGGCAAACTCACTCTCTTTTTAAGCTGGCTCATAACATCTGCCATGGCCCAAGTCCTCGCTGTACAGTCCGTCTCTCTCGCCAAACTCGAAGTCAGCGTTGAAGTCGCCATTGCTTCGTCCTTTAAGCGCCCTCTTCTCCTTACTCAATACGATGGGTTGCTCCTGCAAATGTACATAATAAACATAATGCCTCCGGGTTCTCCGGTTTCCCCCAGTACCAAAACATTGCACAGTAGGTTGATTGGCACCTTGGAAAATTGTCCCTAGTGTATCAATGTGTGTGAGAATGTGAGTGTGTGTGTGTTGGCATTGCATCCAGGGTGTATCCCGCCGTAACGCCCTATAGACGCCCGAGATAGGTACAGGCTCCCCGTGACCCAAAGGTAGAACGGATATAGCGGTAGAAGATGAATGAATGAAAAAAGTAACAGTTACTGAGAAAAAAAACTGTCAGTAAAAGTAGATCCACGAAGGCAGTTCATTGTTCAGGAAGGAGATGCAGGTTTTTGGTCTGGATGTTACTGGTGAGGAGTGTGTTAGAGAGAGGGAAGCATTTCAGGGTGATTAAGGCCAAACACGTTTTTTGGACACTTAATGAGCACAGAACAGACTTGGTGAGAGCTGAGGAGAACCGAATCAACAGCACCCTCTACTGGTTGAACTTCAGAGGAATTACAGGACTCTACATTATCTTTTTCTTTGTTTTTTTTAAAGAATGGTGTTTACACACTTCAAATCCTGTAGTAGCGCCCCAAGCATTTAAATGTTTCCACAATGGCTATTGTTTTCCAAGTGAGATATGTCATGTTTATATACATTAAGCAGCCATTCCACCACTTTTTTTTAACCCAATTCAAACTTTTACAAATTATATTAACCCGTTAAAAGTCTCAAAACCAGTAATTATAACGGTAACATTACGTCACATTTTGTCCTCAACGTTTTGAGAATGTCGTCTGAAACCACTGGACAGATTTAGCGGATACACGTGGAGATCTCCGCCGCGTCTGTTACACGTGATCACGTTGCTGGGGCTGGTTATCTAACAGGCGTGTTGATAAGAGATTAGTGCCAGTGTGGCGGTTTTACCCACCTCATCATCAGAGGCTGAATCCTCGTCTTCCTGGGACTTCAGTGTCGTCTGTAATGGTTCCGATCAGATCCAAATCCGACAACATGCTTCTGATCCACACCGCCTGGGCTGGAACCACCAAAACACATTAACCACGACGCTACGCGCACTGTAACCCAGAATACCGGTATGTGACCGTTTCCGAGTTCTATTAATATTTGTAAAATAAAATAAACAAAAATACACTAATTTAAAAGCGCTGCTAAATGATACATGCAGAGTTCAAGCCACACGTGTTGTAAAGGTTCAAGAAGGGACGTCACTTCCGCTGCTTTCTCCCTCCACACTGACATCTACTGGCGAGACGGGGAGGGAGGGAGGGATGGATGGAGGGAGCATGGTTTTCTTTAAAAAAAAAAAATTCTTTAAAAAAAAAAAAAAAAACTTTTGTCATTCTTTTGCATAGTACATTCATTCATTCCATCTTCTAAACTAACCGCTATATCCGATCTTCCCTCGGGTCACGGGGAGTCTGTGCCTATCTCAAGGCGTCTATGGGCATTAAGGCAGGATACACCCTGGATGGAATGCCAACCCATCGCAGGGCACACACACACACACACACACACACCACACACACACACACACACACACACACACACACACATTCTACACTAGGGACAATTTTCCAAGGTGCCAATCAACCTACCGTGCATGTTTTTGGACCGGGGAGAAACCGGGACCCCGGAGAAGAAAAAACCCTGAGGCACGGGGAGAACATGCAAACTCCACACACACATGGCCGAGACAGGAATCGAACCCAGACCCTGGAGGTGTGAGGCGAACGTGCTAACCACTAAGCCACCGTGCCCCTGCTGCATAGTACATGTAAAGTACAAAGCAACGAAATGCAAATTAACATGAGTAGATGTGCAGTGAGTAATATAACTATGTGCATATGTATTTGATGTCCACTATGGCAAAAAAAAAAAAAAAAAAAAAAAAAAAAAAAAAAAATATATATATATATTATATATATATATATATCTAATATATATAGTATATAAATATATTGTAGTATAGTTGTAGTATAATATAAGATGACTATGTAAAAGTATGTAGCAGCATATATATATATATATATATATGATATATATATATATATATATATATATATATATATATAGATATATATATATATATATACATATACACATAAATAAAATAGTGCAGCTATAAGGCGCAGTGTGTAATGAGTATATAAAAGTACCTGGGCACCATGAGTGATAAGTATGCACAAAGGCAATGTACAAAGCATTGCCTAGTACCGGTCCCAAGCCTGGATTAATGTTGGAGGGTTGCATTAGGAAGGGTAATACTTGTGCCAACCTAAATATACGGATCATAAGATTTTGGCGCCCCCTACCGGGTGATTCACATCAGATGTATTTGGCAGATGCTCTTATCCAGGCTGGACTACACAAGCGCTTCCAGTCTCTCCTCAGTTAACAAACATAACACTGGTTTACTAGGTTGGAGATTTAGCATACCATCAGCCTGAAGTGTGCGGACAGAAATTCCTTTTTTTTTTTTAGCATTAAAACACAAAAACGGAAAAGTTTTGTCTCAAACACACACACAGACACACACACACACACACACCTACTTAAATAATGCTACTGATGGTTCCAGTTAGGTGATTACACGGTTTAAAAAGAGCAAAGATGCCAGGAAAGGACAAATGGCTCTTAACTGGGGAGCATGGTTTTTCTTTAAAAAAAAAAAAAAAAAAAAAAAAGATAGAAGAGAGGATTAATACTGTGCTGTGGCTGGTTTCCTATTTTCAGCATAGGTGCACTACAGACCAAAAATCAGCCTTGATCATGAGCAAGTGTAAAGCATTCATGTCAAATATAGGAGATATTATGCCGGTGATTTGACAGTTCACAATTAATTTATTGGAGACATTTCAGCCACTAAAAAAAGGCTGTGTAATAATTGTATTCACAAATGCTTTGCTGGGGGGGGGGGGGGTTAGTTCAGTTAAGGGATAAATATCAGAAGGTTGTGGGTTCAAGGTATCACCAAGGTGTCACTCTTGGGTCTTTGAGAAAGTCTCTTAACCCTCCATGCTCCAGGGGTGCTGGATCATGGTTGACGCTGCACTCTGACCACAGCTTCCAAAAACAAGCTTGAATATGTGAAGATGGAATTCCACTGTGCTGTAACAAAGGATATTCTATGTAATTTATCAAACATGATTAAATTACAGCTATGTATGACAATCATAATTTGCACTTTGGCCATAACTAAACTCAATTTTTAGAATCAACTAATTTTTCTGATTTTACCTCAAGCTAAACATTCTGGAGAGAAGAGGGGGAAAAAATCCCACACAGACAGTGATTTAAAACAAGACGTCAAATAGACACTTTATTTTAAAAATAAAGAAAAATACAAAAAAAGCAAAGCCATTTGAAACTATACAACAACCCAGAGAACAGAAAAGGTTCATAGAGTAATCTCTTCCAGTGGGGGAGAATCAAGGTCTTGGGAGGACGCATGCCTGGAGGAGGAGGTCCTGATCGACAGAGAAACAGAGTTGGAGCAGCTTTATAAAATCAAATCAAAACAAAGACTTAATTCTAAGATCATATAATTATCTAGCATTACATCAGATACAGTGAGACACTGTATATTAATGCAGTGACAGTTGTGCAAGACAAATAGCGAAATCCCTTTGGTCAGCTGACAATTAAATATTTCAGTGTATACTGATGCATACGCCTTAATATACGGTGGAAGGATGGGAAATAAATGTAGAATTCCAGGGGTGCTGGAACCTCTAACCTCTCATTCCGGGTGGTGGTGGTCTCATTCCTGGTGGGGGCATGCCCATTGGGGCACCGCGACCTGGTGGCATACCCATTGGAGGGCCCATAGGTGGCCTCATGCCTGGGGGAGGACCCATCATGCCTTGGAACAATACAAGAACGGCCGCCATCAGTTTAACAATAATGAAGCAGTTAAGAGACCCAGAATCAAACACTGCATACAAGTGTGATTCTGAGCTCAGAGTAATCCTGCTTCAGAAATGTCTCATCATCAACCTCAGTTTGCACAAGTATTCATCATGGCTACAGAATCACCAGCTTCATTGCCACTATACCATGCAAACTGATAGGGGATTGTTGGTCTGTGGTTTTATGTTCCCCTTTAAACTGATCCAAAAGTACTTTTACATTAACAGATGTGGGTGTAGGTTACCTGGAGGTGGTGCACCTCTGGCCATGGGAGGAGGAGGGCCGCCTCGGCCTGGTGGATACTGTGTGGGTGCACCAGCAATGCTGGCACCCGCTGCTGCTGCAGCTACTGTGCCTCTGCCCTGAGGGGTCATCACCTGAAATAAGGCAAACAAACAAATGGCAAAGGTTTAAAAAAAAAAAAAAAAAAAAAAAAAAGTGGCAGAAATGCAGTGTTAGCAAGAGTTCATAGATGACCATTTTAGTAACTGTTAGTTGAAACTACTTGTTTATTTTAATTTTTTTAAAAAAGTGACCTTATTAGAATCACAGAACAACAGTCTCACCTGTTGTGATGGGCCACCAACTCCTCTTACTGGTCCAGCGAGTCCAGCAGGGGCCTGGGCCATGGGAGCTCCAGCTGGTACACCTCTGCCTGCAGCTCTGCCCACACCTGGACCTCCAGCCACTCCAGCCAGAGGCACTCTGGCAATGCCAGTCTAAAACAGTGATTAAAATGTATAGCCACAGTTTAGACTTGCAAACAATCAATGACAAAACAAAACCCTGTGATGGGTTTGTCAAACCTACATCTTTGGGAGGTGGGCCTTCAACAGTCATGGAGACCAGATTCTCTCCTCTGAGCAACACCAAACCCAACACTCGCTTCTCCTCCCTTTCTGGCTGTTTGGAATTTTTGGGCCTATGAAAAACATTCAAAACCATCATTAAGCACATTTTTTACAGTATGATGAACAAATTTGTAATAACTAGACAAAGATGAGAACGAGAGGCACAGAAATGTGTATATGGAACAGTGGGAGGGAAAACCCGAGCCAAATTCCAGCCGACAATCCACAACAAGGCCTTGAACCCCTGAAGGTGAATACATCCGTTATATTTGTCCAAATTATGTTTACATAGTCCTACGGTAAGAAATGGAATTTTAAACCATTAACAAGAAATTGCCTTGATTAATACTCATTTTGACTTCAACACACAGCATTACAATTACAACCAATTACTACTGAATTGATCAACTTAGGAGAAACCAGGTAAAACTACTGAGAGGACACAGATCGGTTCAATGCAAGAGGGAGTGTGAAATTTGCATAAGAAGGATAGACGTGAACAAGGACTCCCTGGTCTGGACTGTGCTTACAACAATGTCGACCCCACTGTTCTGATCTGAAAACAGAAAAACGTATTCCTGTGAGTCCTCCATCAACCTGTGACAAATTTTTAAATGGCCAGCAGACATGCATACATTGGGACACCACAAGCCCTAAAAAAGGGGACTTACAAAACCACAGAAGCTTACATCATCCAGGATTAAACCATACGAGAGAGAGCGAGAGAAGGGGGAGCAATGAAACAAGTCTTCAGTTAGAGCGCCGAGATCAAGCGCCATTATCGATTAATTCGAGTTTATACCTGATGTTGAAAATACGAAAAGCAATTTTATGATTTCACTCCGGTTTGGCGCTGTGAGCTTCCGTAATTCTCCGCCTCGCGTCCCGCATTACACTTGTGAAATACAAAAAACACTCTGCAACACACTAACTAATCTGAAGAGCTTGTTTCATCACCTGTATGGAAATGGTTCTGGTTTGAACCTTCAGACATGCAACAAACCAAAGTCCAAGTGTAAAGTTTGTTGCAACTAAAGTTAACGGCACAACTAATTTATTCCAGCACCTCAAACAGAACCAGTGAAAGGGGGAATGTGTGTGTGTGTGGTCAAAAAACACAGCAAACTCCAAAACACCGTCTAATAATAGCAGACATTTTCCCACTGTACCCAACATTGAGTTTTGTCGATAGGACACATCGCCTTCAGTCATGGCATCTTTATGCATCGTGCATGCATTGGTGAAAAACATGGTAATGAGCTTTATTTGTTTTAGATTAATTTGATCTACAATCTCTTATAGATTTTTGGTTTATATACAGGCAAAAAAAAAACAGGCCTGGATCTCTAAATATTTCCTTGTCTTTAGAGGGATCATGGGGGTTTTGGGGTCTTACTTGATCTTCCTGAACTCATCGCAGTCACACAAAATAAGGTTCATATGCTTGTCGAAGGCTTTAAAGGTCCCGATGAATATTCGGCCGTCCTGCAGTATACAGCGCATCCTGTAGTCGATGTGCTGAAGCATCTTACTGCTCTTTCCGACCGTCTGCGAGGGGAAAAAAACACACACGCACAAAATAAACAACAACAACAGCCACTTGGGTCAGTGTGTAATAGGATTTATCACCAGGTAAACCTCTGCAGAGTGTGTGTGTGTGTGTAAGGGCTACACACAGTATCCAAAGCAAAAGTCCACCCATGACTTACCATTTTAGCCACGCAAGAATAAATTAAACAACTGCGATAAACAAGGTTAATTCGAAAAATAATTCTTTGTAGCGAAATAATTACGTCATAGTGTAAACTAACCGGCACTAGCCAGATAGCACTATCTATAATAACTAGCTTAGCTGCGTCTCGGTGGTTTTTTTTTTACACTATAGTTTCCTTTTTTAGCTCAATATGATTCAAATGTGTATAAACAATAATAAATAAACAAGTGGCGTATCGATAAACAAACACGTTTATTACAATAGTGGAAATTTCCGCCTATTCAGCGAGAGCTAGCGCCGCGACCCGAACGTAAGACAAACGTAAGGGGAGTTTAATAGAATAAAACGTATCTGCACGTTATTTATCGTCCTGCTACAAAATACCTCCAAAACAACAACAATAAATAAAATCCGGGGTTAAACACGGCCAGTCTTACCATGATTGCAGGTGTGATGGCGCCGATTTAGATCGGATTCTGCCAAACAAGGTTCAAAAAAATTGACCCGCGAAGCCAAAACGCCTGGCGCCGCCGAGTGCTTTCTTTATTGGCGGGAGAGCGGAAATAGACACATTGTGTAAAATGTTCCCCCCGGAAACACGCAGCGCCTGAGAGCGAGTTCCTGCGGATAAAATCACTTCTGACAACAACAACAACAACAACAACAACAACAACAACAAAAACAACCTTTTAAACGAATTTAAGAACAAATTTCCACAGAACATTTCAATCTTAATACTTGTTGGACATTGTGCGTTAATAACAAGATTTCACAGATTTATTTATTTGTTTATATCATAATTTTGTAGCACACTTTTTGGATATTGTGCATTAATAAAAAGATTTCATAGATTTCAAGATTTCTTTCTTTCCATCTTTCTTTCTTTCTTTCTCATTTATTTATTTGTTTGTTTGTTTATTAATTTCTCAATTGTATCACTTTTTGGACATTGTGCATTAATAAAAAGATTTCACAGATTTCAGGATTTCTTTCTTTCTTTTTTTTCTCATTTATTTATTTGTTTGTTTGTTTGCTTTTTACTTATTTAATAATTTCTCAATTGTATCACGCTTTTTGGACATTGTGCATTAATAAAAAATATTGCATAGATTTCAAGAATTCTTTTTTCTTTCTTTCTTTCTTTCTTTCTTTCTTTCTCATTTATTTATTTATTTGTTTGTTTATTTCATAATTTCTCAGTTGTATCAAGTTGGTCTTGTCTTTTCATGTGCTTTGTTTTTTCTTCTTTGTAACATTAAGCGCATTTCCATCAACCTTCAAAATGCACAAATTTAAACAGTGAGTTGAAAATGAGCGTAATGGAAACACGTCAAATTTTGCAAAAGGTGGCGTTTTTTATTTGTAGTAGCTGTATTAGGGTTTGGCTGGGTGGTGGAATTCCAAGACAAACACCTGGTGCACAGAATCAACTTCGTTCTTCCGAGGTTAACATTTGGCAGACGCCCTCATCCAGAGCGACTTACAACTGAGCAATTGAGGGCCTTGCTCAAGGGCCCACTTGTGGCAGCTTGGTGGGTGGTGGGGTTTGAACCCATGATCTTCCAGTTCAGAGTCCAGCACTTTAACCACTGGACTACCACCTCCCTCAATGAAACCCAATTAACCGAGACTCTGATTTTATTCCCAGGACCCCAGGTCATTTTTGCTCTGTTGTTCTCTCCTGTTCTAAATGAAATTACACTATTGGACATTCATCTTCTACCGCTTTATCCGATCTTCCCTCGGGTCACGGGGAGTCTGTGCCTATCTCAGGCGTCTATGGGCATTAAGGCAGGATACACCCTGGATGGAATGCCAACCATCACACACACACACACACACACACATTCACACATTCATACACATTCGGATCCAAGGTGCCAAACAACCTACCGTGCATGTTTTTGGACTGGGAGGAAACTGGAGAACCCGGAGAAAACCCCCTGAGGCACCAGGAGAACATGCAAACTCCACACACACATGGATGAGATGGGAATCGAACCCGGACCCTGGCGGTGTGAGGCGAACGTGCTAACCACTATGACACCATGCCCCCGAAAATATTATTATTATTATTTTCCTTTCTTGCACGTTCCTACAGGTTGTAGCTGACTGGTTACTCAGCAATACTGACATTTACAGATGTTGTCATGTTTAAATTTATTTATTATTATTATCATTGTTTGAATTATTCTTACCCCTTTTTTAATTTCAGATTTGATTACAATCTTTACACTTCCTATAAAATTACAGATGCTTTATAGTTCTTAAAACAATGTTTAACTTCTTAGATGGTTTCTTTGCTTGATGCACACACACACACACACACACATAATAGATAATAGATATATAGTAGTTATACTATGATGCTTCATCATAATATAAGATAAGCAAGGCATGATCATGAAAATAATGTAAATATGCACATAAGGGAATCAATTCATAACCTTCCTCTATACTTCTTGTTTCCTTCACATAATTACTAGTGATATTTGGTACATGGCCTCAAGGTTAAAGATAGGCCCAGATCTTTTCTTTCCCCAGAGACGTGCACAAACCTTAAAACGCGCGCCTTCGTCTTTTCCCTCCGTAGCTTTACAGCCACTTCAAAACCCCCGTTTCCCCAAGACTTCAGATGCTTGTGAATCGTGACAAGAGCTCAAAGGCAACAAGCCAGACTTCTGAGCTCCCATCTGTTTTCTGCATCTCCCTCCGTCACTCCCTCCTTCTCGTTTCCGCCTTCTTACAGACAACGCAGGCAGCATGAAATAGTGCTGTACATCCCTGACAACACCAAACAGAGAAGCGGTACACTATTGTATACAAACCTATGACCACACTAATGATTTCATAGGAGTCATTTTCAGGTTTACTTATAATACATCAGAAACCCTTGCACATCACCTATAACTCCTGTATACCTCCGAGCAGCATCATACACTAGGAATAGGCATAAAGGGCTTTATCATTTCTATGCAAATCAGAATTCATGTCTGAAACATCCTGTCAACTGCATCCTAAAGCAGAGATCCAGTTTGTAACCATTTTCCACCCATTATAAAAAATCATATTCGCCTCGTTAGTGGGATTGGAAATGTTTATGACTCGTACCCAGAAAGAGGTAATGCATTATATATTTATTTCTTCGGTTCCGAACAGTTCGACAAGAATCAACCGACTGTACACATCCACATAAGAAAAATAAAATTCGTTCAAAATAACATTAAACCCCACTTATTAAAAGATAAGCTAAATGTTACAAGATTTACAATGTCTTTGTTAGATAAGAAAATAAAGAGATGAAAGTCTGAAACTTTCTGCTTACCTACAAATGCTGTTTAAGACATGGGTAAATTACAGGGATGGCGCATGTGTATGTGTTGGGAGGGGGCTTATTTGATGGGTAATCAGAACAACATAATATTCACTGCGATTTTGCTGACAAGTCATCTGTCAGAGCACTTAGAGTTGCATTAGCAATCAATAAAACACGCCAGTGGACGATCTCCGTATTGATATGTGGATTCATAGTTATCTGAAATCAAGATCAACTTAAGGTACAGAGTAGGTCATGGTGTGTATTGTGTCTGTATGTTGGAAGCCATACTCTCAAAAGAGTCGTGCAAAAACACTTCCGGAACATTGAAGCGCTTTGGAAAAACAAGAAACGCTACTTTTCACAAAATAAATTATTTGATTTCACAGAAATAAAAAGACAACTCCGTCCATTTAATGTTCAGCACTGTAATCCATGTCACTTTACACCCGGACATGGTATTATTATTTTGCATAATTCTGATATCAGAAATGATAATCCAGTAATTAGGAAACAAAAAAAACTGCAGATGTTTTTTTTTTTTTAAACCGGGTACATAATACAAACTGCAGTGCATTCATCTGCGTTATTACTGTGCCGATATACGGACAAAAAAAAGGATACGCCTGACCTATTTAGGCATATCCATTAGGTATAAAACTAAAATAAATTAATAATAATACAAAAGAAAAAAGTACGACGGAGTCCACATTAATGACAAAGGCTCACCGTTTGGAGAGTGGAGTTGTATGTGTGTCGTGATAGAGCTTTATTTTTTCTCTTGTTATCTCTATTTGGGTTTTGAGCTAGTGCTATGCTAATCTTGCTATTAAGAATTGTAAAATGTAATGTTTTTTTTTCTTTCTCCCAACAAGATGTGTACAGACTCTACAGTAAAAGAAGATACGTCACAAGTGTCTTTAAAACTAGGATGCTAGAATGTTCTTTTTGAATTGTATATTAACATCGCAGATTAAATACACAGCATTGCTTCACCCCTTTGATAATTCTACTTGCGAAAGCAAACACCCTATTCATTATTTCTTTAAAAAGAAAATGCCGGCGAGGGAAAATGAAGCACCTTTTTGCAGTAGGAGCCCTGAAATTTGCCCGAGCAAAATCACTACTGGTGATCGGGTTCAATTTTTAAGTAATATATTGATTTATATATTGAGTCTTTAAAGGGATAGAGCTTTTCGGGACAAGTTCTAAACCTGCTCAGAAAACTAGAAAGTGACAAGTGCATGGTCAGACTCGCTTCTTATTGAAAATCATCTCATTTCAGGACATTTCGGGGGCCTTGAGAACGAAGGAAATCGTTTTGAATTGGAAATTAAATGCAGTTAAGGTGTGCCTTACATGATTTTGGGGTTAAAACCCTTTTATTCACTAAGTCAAAGCATAATCACATCAACCAGAAACAGTACTTGTGACATACTATGTAACATCTGTCCTAGTATTAATATATGCATTAACCGTAGCTTCTTCCTTGCTAATTTTTAAAAGATTTTCATTAAATAAGATTTGATTTTGTATGTCATTTTAAAAGATGGGGGGGGGAAAGGGCGCACACTTGGACCATTATAACCCCCAACTATCTTCACACATTAGGGTTCACAGTAACCAAATGGTGCAATTTGCACCAAAAGCATGCGATGCATTTCTAAAATGGGAAATGGTTCCAGTCAGCTGGAGATTAAAATTAGATGATGCTAGAGTTTCCTAAAATATTTATTTCATAATCTGATTCCTTATATGCTCATTGACTCTCCTACCCTCAGGCAAATTTCTTAGCCATTGAGCTTATATCTCAAAGTGCTTTATCAGTGTGAAAACGTTCTGAACGAGACTGGAAAACTCTGCAGATATTCATGCGTGCAGTCAAACTATAAGTGCTGCCAAATAATTTGAACTGTTAAAAGGCATGTGGAAGGTTCAAAACTAAAGAGGAAAACAGTCTAAGTCCTAATTGTGAATCCGGCCAGCCTGGACTGTGTGTGTGTGTGTGTTTGTGTGCATATGCACACTTGCGCGTCTCATAAGTGGGGTTTATTTGAGTTTGTTTAAGCCCACGCTTCCTGGTGCACAGATGACGAAGAAAAAAAAAAAAAAAAAAAGGTGGCATTACCGCAAAAGATTGAAATTTCAAACGCATCCTGAACTCAGAGGGGAAACAATGTGATGTGATGAAACAATGACGCTCTCGGGAATTTCTCCCGTTTCTCCAGTGTCATCTTTCTCTCTTTTTCATTCGTTTTCAACATTCTCTTCGATGAGTCCGAATGGTAAACTGCTGCCGTGGAGACGTGCAAAAAGGACATGCAGGGGGCGAGGACGTGTGCATCACTCTTGGCCAAAGCCTTCCGTCTCCTCGATGGCGAACATCAACTTTTCTTTGAGCTGCTCGTAGCTCTTATAAGGAGGCAAATCCAAACGGTTGAAACTGTTTCAAACAAATACGCACAAACAAATACAGATGATCACACCATCCGCAATTTTATACTGACAACAAAAAACTGAACGCTTTATCCAATACAACTTTAAAGGACTTGATCACGGGTCTATCAGCAGTACCTAAAATTTATACTCAGAAGATGTATAGTAACTGCCTTACTATTTAGTATAGTTTAGTATAGTATAGTAAATGCCTTAATCACTGCGAAACTCATCATTCATCTTCTAGAGCTTTATCCGATCTTCCCTCGGGTCACGGGGAACCTGTATCTCAGGCATCTATAAGCATTAAGGCTTGGATACACCCTGGATGGAATGCCAACCCATCGCAGGGCACACACACACACACACACATACACGGGACAATTTTCCAAAGTGCCAATGAACCTACTGTACATGTTTTGGGACCGGAGAACCCAGAAAAAAAAAACCCTGAGGCACGGGGAGAACATGCAAACTTCACACTCACACTCACACACACACACACACACACACACACACACACACACACACGGCCGAGACAGGAATCGAACCCAGACCAGGGCGGTGTAAGGTGAATGTGCTAACCACTAAGCTACCGTTCCCCCTGTAAGATACCACTGCCCAGTAATTTCTAGTTGCAAAAAAATGAAGCAAAAAAAATCACCATGTGTGGCTCCTGGGAAGCCAGTTCTCTTTCCCCACTTTCTCTATGCAGAACTTCTGTGGCCCATTGCTCCCTATTGAAAGAGTGTACACAACAGTATTTATAATATTCACGTCCAGGGGAAGCTTAATGGTTATAACTAAGTAACTGATGCATACATATTTGCACACTTACCCATGAGGTCAGCAAATCCCCCAACAGGAAGCCTGCAAGTACCCGTCACAAACTGTAGCAAACGCATCCTCTTCTCATTATCCATTTCTTTCATGAGCTACAAACGGAGAGTGAAACACACACACACACACACACACACACACAAACACAGTAGGTAAATTTCTATCAAGCACTGATCTCACTCTCAAAGTGCTTCTTGAGTGTCTTTAAACAAGAAGCCCGACTTGCCTGCCAGAACCAGATGATCTGCTTGCTGCTCCGAGCATAATGCCTGTAGATTGTGTTCCTCTGCCAGTCTGAAAGATCGATCTCCTGCATTCCACACAGCATCACCTGAGAACAAATGGGCGTATATCGACATGCGGTCTTGTGATACACTTTCCGATGATTAGAGGAGTTAGAAGAGAAATAACAATTCGGCTTTGGATGCAGTCGTGTCTACCTCCAGCTCTTTGGCATCAAAGTACTGCAGGTACTGTTGAGGCAAGACTTCATTAAAACCTTCAAAGAAAGCCTGAGTCTGTTCCTCAACCCCCCTAGATAACCTCCACTCTGCCACCAGCCTGTCAAAACAGATGAATAAAGTGTAGTACCCATCAGTTACACAAGAGGATCTATTTAACAAGTTTTGAAGGTGCAGTTTATGATATTTAAACAAATTTTTGAACATTCAACAAATGTTTAAAAAAAAAAAATAATAATTGTCATGCAAGGGTTTGATAGCTCTAGTCTCAGTAGAATTTATTGGGCCATAAATTAGCCCAAGCTAGTGAGGAAATGCCAGCAAATTAACTCTCAAAAAGTTTTTGAATGTATGGAGTCTATAAAATCAGACTTGCTGGTATTCACAAATGGTATATTTTGTAAATTTTCGCAACAATTTCCAGATATACATTTTCATTACAGCAGGAAAGCGAAACACAGATTTTTTTTCGATCAAGATACTGGACCAAGTTTATGAGCGGCGCGATGTGGTGACAAATTATTCGTGCATGTATTGGCTGTCGAGTCGCATGCTGCTGTGACAGAAAAGGCCTGTGTTTACTGCTAAAATGTTCCAGACTCTTGCAAAGATGCTGGATGTCTGGTTTGCGAGTTTATTCAGAAGTAGTACAATAGATCTTATAGTGAGTTTACCTGATGTACTCTTCCTTATTTTCCTCTGTTACAAGAATGTTTCCTCCGTCTGGCTTCAGCTCATGAGTACTAATCTCACCCAAGATCTCCTTATCCACTGAGAAATACATCTCCAGCCCACACTCCTCCAGGTTGTTCTCCCTGTGTGCACATGCCAATGAAAACTTTGTTCAGTATGATCATCATAAAAATACAGCGGCCGCCTACAATTTATTCTCCTGGTCATAAACTCATGTCATTGTATCTTGAATAACAAGGATGACTGGAATGAAATCTTCAGCCCACATACATCAAAGCGAGTGCATATTATTACCGGGGAAAATCTCTTCAAGAAAATATCAGTAATACTTTTCTCAAACCCTTACTGCATATCTTCTTATCTTTAAGAAAATAACCTTATCATTAACATCATAAAAAAATTATTTTTTTTATGCCTTATCACACAGCTCTGTCATGATCAATATAATTATCATAGATGCAGGATAGCGTCACTGACTTGATCCAGATTAAGGAGTTGTAGAACTCTGGGTCAATGGATTCCAGGTCTTTCAGAGCCAGCGGCTTGTTCAAGATCCGCTTATAAAAGGGCAGAGAGAAGCCAGTGTCTATAAATTTCCCATGAAACAGGGCCTGTGGCAAAATAAAACAGTTCAAATGCCGTGAGACATGCGTATTTCACCAGGTTTAGTAGTGCTTTTAAAAACAAAGCAAATTACAAATAATTACTGGCAGTATCCACTCAAATTTGCATTGTACAGTTCCCATAAATACATGTATCGAATCATTTGTGTAAACTGAGACTAAATATAAAACCTTAATGCTGAACAACAAACTTTAGTTAAATATTATTAGCTTATCATTTACCAAATAAAATAGAAATGCATGTGTACCATGGCAATAAATCTCCCGATGAACTTGAAATATTTCAGGTGGTCTGGGTTGATGGACGAGGCAGGGTTGATCTGCAGACAGTAGTTGTCTTTACCCGCATATTCAAAAAGACAGTACATGGGGTTTAAAACTTCATGAGACAACAGGAAAAACCACTCCCTGTAATGGACACAGATAAATTTATTGTTTCAGCAGTTGGGTACACGCCTGTTCCTAGAATACGGCAATCTACCGATGACAGAATGTCTCAGTGCAGAGCTACATGAAGTAATATGAGTAGTAACTGCTCTGAATTACAGCAAACATCTCAAGAGTGTCACAATGCTACGTAGTCAAATAACACACAGACACACAGACACACACCTCGCTACTCCTCCATAGTCCAATCCCTCCTCTCCTGGGAAGATGATCCATAGTCTGCGCCTCAGATCTTGTGGGTGGAAGCTCATTATCTATGGAAAGAAAAATATTTTTAGACTTAGTTCTATTATAAATAATAATAAATAGTATTTATTCATGATTAGCAACTGCAAATGAATAGCTCTACAGCAAGTGATTAACCGTGTCAAATGCATGAAGGTGTTCAGGCTCACTTGCTGGAAAGAGTCCTCAAAAAGTGTCTTGCGACTGACATGAATTTTGATGTGCTGAGGCATTGCCAGTTGCTATAGCGATAAAACGATAAAATCATATTACAAGGAAACAAATAAATGAAAATGTACAAATGGAAATGAGATTTTCAACATACCTGACACCAGAAGCGGAAATAGTGCACCTTGGCTTTAAAGTCACGCACATAGGTAATCTGAGGGCCATTTTCACTGTGTAGGACAAAGGAGGGAGGGGGGGAAAGAAAAAGAGGGGAAAAAGGGGAAAATAATATATAAACTGACAATCTTTCTAACAAAAAGGGTAACAATTCCTTGGCTGCTACTCACACTGCATTAAGCCATCATTACAAAAATAATAAAATTAAAAATATCATCATCAGCTCTTAATTTAAAATGTACACATCGAAAGCAACCCTGAAGAGCTCACAGTGAGGATTTGCCAGTGCGGGGGTCAATGTAGGTGGTCGTTCTCCTGTTGTGGTCAACAAAATATGGAATCCCATCCACAGTGAACCTCATCTCCCAACCTTCTGGCAGGGGCTTTTCATTCAGCAATCTAAACCACACAAATACACATTATACCCCTAATTAAAACAAACCTGTTTCCAGTCACTATTAACACTTGAAGATCTGTTTTATGACTGTACGACTAAAGCCGGTAAGTAGTATATACAAGGTTGTCCAAAAAGATGTTACCACTCATGGTGCTACATAAAATTTTCTCGTATTGCGGACTAGATACGGCCACCTGACTTACTATGGAAGAAAGAAGGAGCGTAAAAGCTTTGATGGAAGTTCTTTGGCCACCCTCAATAGTAAGAAAAAAATTTCAGAAATGGTTTCATGAGGATCCTCCAAGCCGTTTAACTATCGGTTAAGTGGTAACATCTTTTTGGACAACCCTGTATTTAAAAAAAAATTGCTTTAATATTGAGTACTTTCCTACCCTTGGGTGCGAGGGTCCTCCCACTGTGTTGATCGTGTGGGATGATGAACAAAATACATTCTACCATTTGCGTCAGTTCGTTTTTCTGTAAGCAAAAAAAGCACAAAGCTGAAAGACGGGGTGAAATATAAACAATCTATTAATTACGGAAGAACACTTCGCATAATGAAAGACATTTGCGATGGGACACTGATGAAAAGTGGTAAAGTGTAATTTGGAAATGTGTGAGTGACTCTCACCCCATCCCTGTGGTAAAGGACCCAGTGGATCAAACTCTTTATTAGGAGTTGGTCCTAGCTGATCCTGTAGCTAGAGGCAGTGGTGGAAGGTGTGTGTGTGTGTGTGTGTGTGTTGTGTGTGTGTGTGTGGTGGTGGGGGGGGGGGGTGGGGGTCGGGGGTGCAGAAGGGGGAAGAAAGAAAAAAAAAGTCGGTTATGGCAGATAATTCATTTCAGTCGACAAAAAAAAAAAAACAGCTAGAAAAACAATGAAAGTAAGAAAAGAGAAATATGTGTTTCTAACCCCAAAAATAAATCTCTGGTTGAATTGTTGCATGGCTCCCTGTAACTGGCTCCGCTGGCTCTGCCACTCCTCATAATTCCTCACGGACTCTGCAGTGGGTCGTTGCCATGTGGTACTCCGGCTAATGTGATCTACATAATACACTCTGCCCATCGGGTCCACGCGACGCTCCCAGCTAACCGAGACATTTACACAACTATTCGATCAGTCCATCCTGAACAGATATGCTAAGTACTTATCTAAAGGTTGATTTTTTTTTATCATTTTCATGCTGCGATCCATGTTAATATATAATACAAATATAAATAGATTAAGCTACAGTACCCAGGGGGCAAAGGTTCAGGCCTCTCCCACGTGGTCTTTTTCTCAATGTGATCCACATAGTAGATACGACCATTCTGATCCACTCTCTGCTCCCAGCTACAGCAAACCAAACACACACACAAGGACAAGACAGACAGACAGACAGACAATGATCATCACTTCTACCAATTTATTTTCTTTGAGCTCAGAGTGGGCTATGAAAGTCTCAAAATCTGATTCAAATAAAAATAATAAATGCACCCAGGAGGAAGAGGGCCGTTGCTTATAGGGGATACTCGGCGGGGAGTCGGGCTCACTCTTAGGGCAGACCCTGACCCTGAGTTTGAACCCTGGTTTGCTGCCTCTCCATTCACGCACAAGCGTGGGGAGGAGTCTGGACTTGGACCACCACTGCCGTGAGTTGGAGTAGAGCCAGTAGAGGAAGCTGAACAGATTAATGAATAACAAGGTTAGAATCTTCTGTAACACTGTTTGACATTTATTTATTATACATTAACTATAATTAAAGAATTGTACAAATATTACAAACACACGTGTAACCCGTAGTGCATTCCCAGGTTGGATTATTGCTTCAGCATTGTAAGAGATACCTGTAGAGGAGTTTGGTCTTTGGGGGGAGGGGGGAGGTGGTCTCTGGGGTCTTGGGGGCCTTGGAGGTCGCAGAGCTCCTGAAGAAGTTGAGGGAGAGCCTGTACTTCCCACAGCATGACCATTGGGCAAAGAAGAATCGTCGGCAATATCGCTGGAGGGTGAGGAATCTCGACTCGATCTGAGACACAAACGCACATAACGCGAAATGCTCTTTAACACAGGACGGAGAGAAAAAAAAAAGTGTTAAAACGATTTAATATTGTTACAGAAACATATGTTGTACCTGCCAACAGAATCTTGATTGGAGTCCCTATTTGCTAGACCATCTATTAAAAAAAAAAAGACAGAGAAGCTTTTACTTTATAGTTAGTATTATGGTGTGTTGACAGTAAACACCTGATAATGTTTTTTGTAAATAGGTATAAATGCATGCTTTTTGCTATGCCATTGGATCGTCTGCACAGATCAGGGTAAAGTGTAAACCTGATCAAAGTTAATATGCTGTTATAAAACAGTTGTCTTACTGAGCTTCTGCTCCTCTGAAGCAAATGTTTCAGGATCCACTTGCATTCCGTCCAGACACACAGACAGATCCCCCACCAAGTCACTGCTATCTGTGTCTGCACTAAGGGGGAGAGTCCGTATCACCTCGTGGACTATGAGAGAAAACAGAGCACCATTTGATAAACATATTAAATACTTTACGGAAACATGGCTGCAGATTTAAATGCCGGCTGACGAATGTCACAAACGTCTGAAAGTTCAAAAAGTATTTACATGAATTATAACGAAGTTTATAATTCCAAGAGGAAAGATTTCAACGCTCAGGTGGGATAATCTATATTTATAATTTTATGTTTAAAGCCTTAGAATTGAAAATCTAAAAAGGATGCTCGGTATAAACTTACTCTTCATGTCATTGGATTTGAGGGTCTCGCTGACTTCTAAAGTTGCCATTCCCAACAGAATGTCCGCTTTGAGTGTTTGATGACTCCAGACACGGAAAATTAACTTGCTGAATGGGGTAACAATTCTACAGGAGATTGAAAATGCAAAAGATAAGCAAAGGAAATAAATCATTGAAAGGAGAAGTGCAATGTGACAGCGCATCCTTTCAAACTTACACTGTGAGTGACTGCTTCCATTTGGGGCTGTGTGTGTTGGTGCACTTCTCCGTTTTCTTTGACTGGCCATCTACAGCTACTTCCACATACGGACTTGGCCTGAACCAGTTCTTCTTGTTCTCTTTCAGCTTAGCTGACAAAACTTATGACCCAGAGATCAAACCATAGTTTAAACACAAACAGAGAAAATGACCTTGCACTAATATTAAACAGACATATAGCTAAAATATGTAGGTCATAATAATTCTATCAGGCAACGTCCATGTTTCTAGAAATATTCACCTGTTATCTGTAATTGGGCCTTCATTGTGTAGCCATTAACAGTAGAGTGTGTGGTTCAAATGCATCTGTTGTGGGGAATAAAATCACAATTACAATGGACATTAATAAATAAAATGTTTTTGCATTTTACTGAAAAAAAAAACAAACAATAAAAACAATAGAATGAAGACAGGAGAGAGGCAGTGTGGAGAGAATAATTAAACATGAAGCTGCAATCCCTAATCAGATTCTAATCTCTAAATGCCGGATTTAACAATACACTGAGCAGCAGTGTGCATGTAACAATTATTAATAAACAAATAAGATACGATTTCCGGCAACTCTCACTGTTTATCTCTAGTCCTTTTCCTGTTGCCTTTTAAGTGGCCCCGCAGCAAGACAGCTTTCACAAGTAATGATTTATTTAAAGTCACAACAATGATGCAGAAGGCAAACATTGTGTATGCTCAACAGGACTGTGGGAAGAGATTGTAGAATGAACCCTTATGCAATGGTTAATTTAACACACGTCCCTAAACTGCCCTTTGCTGCAGTGTCACTTTGGACAGCTCTGTGAGTAAAACTATAATTAGACAAAATGTGTTAAGAGTCTAATTTTTTCTACCATCTCATCCAAAATAACCATTTAGATCAATAACAAAGAACAACAGCATGAAAATTAAATGCGTCTACATTGACAAAAGTCACCAATTTTAGATGCGCTCGTTTCTTTTAAACACAAAGCAATAAGTTACATTATATGCTCATTACATTTATATGTCTTATATAGTATGAGCAGTCTTCACAGGTCTTTCTATCAGGTCAGGTCATGACAACACCTAAAGCAGAACTGAATGTTCTGAGCACTAACAAGTTTAAGGAAGTTTGTTCCAGGGTTCCCCTTTCCCTATGTTAGATAAAGGTCATTAGGATCTGCAGTACTGGAAAGGGTGAGGAAAAGTTCACCGAATTAAAAAAATGAGGGCAAAAATGAGTGTTTAACTTAATCACATACAACAAGAATAAAAATATATATAAGCGACTCAACAATGTCTCATTCCATGTGCTTCTGTATATGCAATTAAAATAGCAGTCATTCATTTATTTTATGCACTTAAAAAACTACACAAAACTACACAACAACTTTGCTTTGCTTCTACTGCATTAATTATTCTATGATCATTTGTAAATGAATCCAGGATGTAACCATCTACATGGTGCTAAAACTTCGTATACAACAGAAAAATTGACTGTGGAGCTTTTCATACACAACACGTTCCCTAAAATCTAGGCATAAAATCTCTACTTCAGTCTGATAATGTGAATGATCTTATAAAAACATTTCACCTGGACAAAAGTACGTTACAGTTGTCAAATATTCATTCATTCATCTTCTACCGATATATCCGATCTTCCCTCGGGTCACGGGGAGTCTGTGCCTTCTCAGGCGTCTATGGGCATTAAGGCAGGATACACCTTGGATGGAATGCCAACACATCGCAGGACACACACACACACACACACACACACACACACACACACACACACACTCACATTCATACACTAGGGTAAATTTTCCAAGGTGCCAATCAACCTACCGCGCATGTTTTTGGACCGGGAGGAAACCGGAGAAAAACCCCATGAGGCACCGGGATAACATGCAAACTCCACACACACATGGCCGAGACGGGAATCGAGCCCGGATCCTGGCGGTGTCAGGCGAACGTGCTAACCACTAAACCACCGTGCCGTGTCATAAATTGAATATCTGATTTTTTTTTAGACAAAATTCGGATACAGAATTTTGGATACAGCGGGAAAATGCGTCTACTATTTTTACCTGTTTTAAGCCGGTTTTTTTTTGCTGTTGTCGTATTTAGCTCGCAGCGCCACACACACCTCTGTATCAACAACGTGATTCTGTTTGAGGTGCTGGAATATATTAGCTTTGCTGTTACCTTTAGTTGTCAGAAACTTTAGACAAATTTTACTTGTAAATTTTTAAAATGTAACATTTCCACACAAGTGATGAAACCACGCCCCTCTTGGAAACGAGCTCTTCTGATTTGTCAGAGAGCTCTGCCATGCTGTGTTTCGCAAGTGTAATGCAGGGTGGGAGGTGGAGAACTACGGAATCTCGCAGTGCCAAACCAAGGTGAAATTGTAAAATCGATTTTCTTATATTCAATTTTGGCATAAACCGTAGACTCGAATTAATCGATAAGGACAATTAATCTCCCGGCTCTACAATACAGTCATCAAAACATGGCTGTGTGTGCTCCTTCCAAGCTCATTTGGGTATAATTTGGGTATATTGCCACCTAGATAGCTCTGCATCTAGGTGACAATATTTGCTGTTGGAAAATTATCCTTCCAGTGAATTACGGCTGCGTGGTCCAATGACTGAAGTACAGATTTTAAAAGCTTCTGCAAACTGAAGTTCACCATACAGAGTTTTTACAAAGCACACAGTGTGCTTATGTGCATAAACAGTTTCTAGGTGTACACTGTAGAGATTAATGTGTACTCTGTCGAAAGGTTTGTCCACCAAAAGCTTTGTTTTACTGCCTAAATGACACCTACGTGTGCACAAAACATACTCTCCTACAATCACATAAAGACAATGGTTTGTTTCATATCACCAGGCCTCTCTGGCCATCTGCTCTGCCACAATTCTATCACTACAATTTTCTCTGTTTCACGCAGCAGCTTTTCTTTACTATACATACACAAACACAAATACACACGCACGCACGCACACTATAATCGTCTTTCTTCCTTCTGCTAATGTTGCTCGTCTCTATTAGAGGTTACTAAAGATGGCTTGTATTTAGAATACGTCTTCTGTATTTCATATGCTGTTTGTCCTGTAAAGAGATAAATATGGTTTTATATCTATAATGTAATTTTAAAGTGCATTTACATGAAATGTATTTTGTTGGGTTGGACCACGATCCTATCCCTGGAAACAACACAGAGGGTAGGTCTCCTCTTCTTTCCATGTACTGTTGACCTCCCCCTTCACCACCCGTTCTCTGTGCAACCACATTACTCTACTGTGATCTCATTCACACACACATACTCAGTGGACAGAAAAACTGGGATATTTGACTTTTCACCTTTGCTTTGACAAGCACCCTTCAACATAATGGTACATCCATAATGGAACATCTTCACAGTCTAGTGAAGGTTATAATCAGCAAACGTGGGCTAAATGTGGAATAGGATGTATAAAAAGCACATAGAAATCTTATCAGGGAAGTGATCGAAAACATTCCTCCACTTACCTGTCCTCAGTTTATGCATCAGTAATAATGGGCCGCGGGAAGAGCATTGTTCCGTGTTGGACTATGGACTAAATGAATCATCAAGGTACATTAATTTGCCTCTATATATTTTTGTAATCGAATTACTCAAGGAATCGTTACAGCCCTAATTCGCACTTCCGCAACACTATTGTTCATACATATCCATCTCTATACTTCTCTACCAGCATCCACAAAGCAAATATTGCATCTGTGGTGCTCTTCCTTCGGCATGAAACCATACTGTTGCTCACAGGTGGTCAACGATTCCCTCCTTCCACTACTCTTTTCCATAATTTCATGGTGTGTGTCTGTAGTTACTGCAAGTCCGCACATATCCCTTATTCTTAAAAACAAGCACACTCCTTTTCTTTACCTCAGGCATCCTCTCACCTTCCATAATCTTGTTTAGACAATCTAGTTACTAATCCTATCCATTTCCACCTTCACCATCTCCACATCATCCACCCTTCTCGCTCTCTCTTTTTGTTCATTTATCTGGTGCTTAAAATGCTTCCTCCACTTTCTCAACACACTCTCTTCACTAGTCAACACACTTCCTTTATTCATCCTTAATTGCTCTAATTTGCAGCACATCCTTCCCAGATCGGTCCTTCTGCTTGGCCAACCGGTACAAATCCATTTTCTGCTTCCTTAGTATACAACTTAACATACAGCTCCTCATACGCCTTTTCCTTAGTGTTTGCCCATGTTCCTGCATGTCCTTATACTTCCTGGCCACTTTTCATCTTTCTGCGGATCCGGAATCTGTTTTGCCAACCTCTTTCTCCTTATGCTTTTGTGCACTTCCTCATTCCACCACGTCTCTTACTTTGTCTTTCCTCATGACACACCAAGTACCTTCCAACAGTCTCCCTTATCACTCTGTCTGCAGTAGTTGCCTAATAATCCAACACCTCTTCGCCACCAAAGAGCCCTTGCCTGACCCCCTCCCTGAATTTTACTCTACAGTCTTACTGTATTTACTGGGAAAAAATAGCCCCTTTCACTTTCATGTTCTGACCTTGTAACTTCTAAAAGTAGAAAAATACTGATCATCATTGAGTTAGAACATCCTGTTCAAGGACATTTCGCTGTTTAGACTTTGGTTTAAATCTAGTCATTGGTTTTCACATCTATCACATCACATCTCTTCCCTGAATCTCACACTAAAGTCTTTTCCCTACAATGTCCGCAACTCCTCTCTTGGAACCTTCATTCTCTAGATCCACAAACAAACAAAGCAACACCTTCTGACATTCTCTATGAGTCCAAGCAACTATTGCCTGCTCTTCCTTAGCATGCTACCATACTTTTGCTCACAGTCACCTCTTCTCTCAGCTTTCACTACTCTTTCCCATAACTCCATGTTGTGAATAATCAACTTGATTCCCCTGTATTTACTGCAGGTCTGCACATCTCCCTTATTCATAAAAATCTGTACCAGCACACTGCTTCATTCCTCAGGAAATATATAGTACGGCATCAGGCTAATAAAGCGAACCAGTAAATCTCAGCATCACAAAATTGCAACTTTTATTTCCCCCTGTTTTCCTGTTTTCTGACTTACAATGTGAATATGACCATCATGTATGTTTGTTAGTCTAATAAACATACATGGAATGTACTACAATCTGGTGGAGACACTGCTTTCCAGATCCACAAAAAAAAGGGATCACTTATTTTCAGGCAGATAAGTGAATGTAATTTGGCCAACATAGAAAATTGCTCTCTAACAAACCTTATAGCTAGGCCAATTAAGTGAGAGGAAAAAAAATTATATATATATATATATATATATATATATTGCTGTCAGGAAGCTGAAGGAGAACTTGACATGCCTAAAGGCTCCATGTAGAACACTATGTATAGTCTGAATGCCTTTAGGTATCTGCCCGACTATTTGCACATGTGCTGCCAAGAAATGTGTGTGTGTGTGTGTGTGTGTGTGTGTGTGTGTGTGTGTGTGTGTGGGGGGGTGGACGTGGAGTAGGGGGGGGGTAACGTTCAGTGACTCATTCTGCTTGTACACAACAAACTACATGTTTTCACACCATAATGCATGTTTCCTGTTCATGGAAATAATTGCTGACAAAGGAGCTTGTTTTATTTTATTTAGGAAATGTATTCATTTGTAATACACACTTACTAAAACACTTTGTTAGGAATACTATATTAATACAAGTTGTAGCCTTGCTTTCAAAACAGCATTCATTCTACATGGCATGGGCTTCACAGCATATTTTGAAATACAAATCTTTAGATATGTGCTCAAGCTGGCGTGATTAAATGGACCTGGAGCGTTTTCCAGTAAACACCCAGATGGCATGCCTGTCTTTCATGGTGTATAAGAAAAAAGCTCTACTAGTTCTTATACTCCACATGGACAAAATCATTGGGACAACAGCCATATGTGCTTCATTCTGGAAATGTTGGAGGTACACAACTGTCTTGTCTTTGAGTATGGCAGTTTTCTCTTCACCTGAAATAGGCGACTCAAACATATTCTAACATGACAAGGCCCACGTGCACAAAGCACTCAAGATATCTGAAAAATTAATTTGCAATACAATGCCTCTTGCTACACTTGATTTAATGGAAGCTTTTAAGATAGCATAAAAGCATGCATAAAATAGCCCTCTGTCTGACCCTGAAAGTATATAAGTGGTATTAAAATTAGAGCTGGCCGATCAATCATTATTACTGATCAATAAGAGTTTATGGTTTATGTCGATGAGAAAAAAACTAAAATCAATTTTATGATGCCTCCTGCCCCGCGTTACACTTGAGAAATAAATACAACATGGCGGTGCGGCTCTGACGAATCCAAAGACCTTGTTTTCAAGATAGTTGCGGTTTCATCACTTGTATGGAAATGCTTCAGGTTTGCAACTTCAAACGCTCAACAAACCAAAGCCCCGCTGTAAAATTTGACTGCAGTTTGTGGCTACTAAAGGCAGCAGCACGATTAATTTACTCCAGCACCTCAAACACAATCACACTGTTGAATATGGAGGGTTGTGTGGCACTTGCAAGCTAAACAGGTCAGCGGCAAACCCCAAAACACCGGCTAAAATAGTTATAGATAGCAGACACAATTTCCCCTCTGTATACAAAATCGAAAATAAAATTTAGTCTTAAAAAAAGATTCAATTTATATGACATATTGCCCAGCTCTTATTAAAATGGTTTCAATTAACAAGCATGCAAAAAATATCATTAAAAAGCAAAACTAAAGTTGTAAGAATAATCACTGTCAGTCTTGATGGCTCCTTGGAACATTTTCCTCTACTGTATGGGGTCTCCGACAAATGCGACAAAAATCAAATAATGATTGGTGTGAGAAGCAGCATGATGGTATTAATGTCTAAATTTGGATATATTTGTTGGTTATTAGAAAAATTAATTGACCATTGGGTCCTATTTGTTGTCTTCATTTAAATGACACTGGGCTGCTTTGCCATGCATTTACATTTACATTTGCAGTATGTTTGTCAGACGCCCTTATCCAGAGCGACTTACAAGTGAGCATTTGAGGGTTAAGGGCCTTGCTCAAGGGCCCACTAGTGGCAGCTTGGTGGTCATGGGGTTTGAACCTGTGATCATACCACGGGGCTACCACCTCCCATGCACAAACACACACACACACACACACACACACACACACACACACACACACACACTAATTGTGATACAGGGCTGTGGTTGAACGTGTTGGTTTCTCTTCACACAGCATCCTGGGTCACAGCTCGCCTGTTTTCCATCACCTTCTCATTGTTTTCCAGAAAGCAAAGTGAAAAAGGAGATACCATTGATGATGTCTAACTTTATTCCAGCAATGGTGTTACTTTTACAAGGCTGATTTGCAGAACATTCTGTTACAATCAAAGGTGTCATGGATCACCACACACACACACACACACACACACACACACACACACACACACACCCACGAGGTACAGTTGCACAAACAAGCAAACACACACGAGGATTTGCACCGACATGCAACGCGGTGTGACGTCTGCGTTACTATTTCTAGCTCAATATCAAAAGTCCACTGTAAAGCCGGGAGTTACATAAGACAAGACACAGATTAGGTTTCTTGTCACGTAAAAAAAGGATAAAGAGGGGGGAAATACAGCTGTATTAAAACCCAGAAGCTATTGTAAGTTTGTATTACAGAAATTCCCTGACAGGAACTAAACAGTTAGAGCGCTGTAGAAATAATAACTCTAATGAACACCGAGACACGCCTTTGGTTTTCTGCTTGTCTGGAGTGTATTATAAATACACGCTATTAAACTGGACCTAGAGTAAAGACCAGTACTAATGCCAGCTCCCAGTCTCACCTCAGTTAGCCAACAAGTTCACCAGCACCGCTACAACAAGCTAACATTCATTTAAATATCAAGCGTTAAATTATTATTAATTTCGTTTTAATAAATCTGTCCATAACGTAAAAAAAGACATTATTATCGTCACGGTTTGAGCCAGCTAACTACAGAGGAAATTCCTGGGACTCTCATGCGCTAGCCCTCGGAGCCTGCTAGCGCGGCTAACGGTACTGTCAGGTGGAAACTGCTAGTTAACTAGCCAACGCTAATAGGAAAACGAGGCCATTCCCCCTCCCACCCCAACTAGTTCATTTTTACTCACAAAACGGCATTACCGAGTTCTAATGAAAACACGCGGTACCTGGAGTTCAGCAGCCGTAGAAATAGCTGACTTCCACGCCTGGGCTCGGCTCAAACATTTCGCCGTGTTATTTTATTGACCAAAGGTCCTCCACACGGCCTCCTGTAAACGGTCACGTGACTCCATAAACCCGTGACGCTTGGTGACGGGCTCAGGGCGAAACACTCCAGCAACACCACCACAACTGTCAATAACAACAACAAACAACAACAACAACAACAACAATAATAATAATAATAATAATAATAATAATAATGGAGTAGAATAATAAATAAATAAATATATAAACGCAATACGATACAATACTCACATGCATACATAATACATAATCTTCCTACAAACATACATTTGAGTTACTTCCTCAAACAAAACATCTGCGTTTAAGATTCATGCTCAAGTGGTCCTCAAGTCCAGTGTTTTTTTTTTTTTTTCATGAAATACACCAATACTGTATTCGAATAAAAGTCAAAGTAGACAATAGAAGAGCCTTTATTTGTCACATATACATTACAGAACAATGAAATTCTTTCTTCGCATATCCCAGCTTGTTTTTTTTATAGCACAGGGTCTGCAATGATACAGTGCCCCTGAAGCATAGAGGGTTAAGGGCCTGGTTCCTCTCAAGCCTTGATCTAATTAAAATCTAATTTTATTACAAATTTATTTATATAAAACTGCTTTGGGACAATGTCCATTGCTAAATGCATTATTCAAATAAAACTGAATTAAATGGTAAGCACAGCAAACTACTACTACTACTATTACTATTACTACTACTACTACTACTACTACTACTAATAATAATAATAATAATAATAATAACAATAATTATATTAATTATAATGATATTATTATGTTAGATTATTTACAATATGAATATGCCAGCCACAAGAAATTAATATAAACGCCACCAGATAGCACTGTTGACTTCAGGTATATTGAAAGCATTGAAACGCTTAACAAGAACAAGTTGTGTGTGTGCTGTGTGTGTGTGTGTGTTGTGTGTGTGTGTGTGTGTGTGTGTGTGTGTGTGTGTGTGTGTGTGTGTGTGTGTGTGTGTGTGTGTGTGTGTGTGTGTGTGTGTGTGTGTGTGTGTGTGTGTGTGTGTGTGTGTGAATGAAATGATATATGTACATTTTATGTGTGTGTGTGTGTGTGTGTGTGTGTGTGTGTGTGTACTGTATATGTATAGTACTTTGAGAGGTGTGTGACGTGTGTGTGAGAGTTTGTGATGTGAGCTTTATATAGGCAGAGAGAGAGAGAGAGAACAGCTTTTAACCAAGTTTGTGCAATGTATAGAAAATACATTGTTATAATTAACATCTACATGAAATTTAAAACATTTAAATGTATTCAAATATTACTTTACTATTTAGTGTCATATTTGTCTATTCAGAAACGCTCCTCAGGTTCACAGTGACCACTGATCGTGTCTCTGTCTTCTTTTCAGACCTGCACTCATTTCCTTGTCCCACATGAAAAGCCCAAAGATCTATGAAGGCACTGAGCAAACACAGTAACTATGAGGATGCATCTGGACTATAATTACACTTACTGTTTACAGTCTGTTATATATTCTATTGCAATGGCTCAGGACTGCAATTTACATGAACAGTTCTGCATTATAGGGCACATCACTGAAGAGCACTAAGCAATCTAAGCAATGATGGATCTGTAAGGAATGGATATTTGGTGTCTCCCAGTTGAGCATGGCCTCTTTTATTTTTAATATATTTGCAGTAATGCTAATTGTAGGAGTCTTAATCGATGCAAGTCAACGTCTTCCTGGAAGAGATAGGAATAAAGATGCGGCCAATCAGCGTGCAGGTGGGCGGAGCTTTCCAGCCTGCGAAAGTTCTTCAGCATCATTGGTTGAGGAGGAGCGCTAGTTGGAGCAGGTGTCAGTACCGCAGGATCGCTGTGTATATCCCGTTTCAGATTCCCAGCAACCAAAGCAGTCCACTCGAGCTGTATTCTTCTTTTAAAAGCACAGGAGAACAAGATGCTGGCGTGCACGGAGATGATCACGATGTGCCTTCAGTCGGCGAAGCGAGAGTATCTGCGCTCCGAGCACGAGCAGCAGCTGCAGCACAACCACGGACTTTCCATTTTTCACGACGTAAGTACAAGCCTTGCATTGTATACCAGTTCTGTGCTCTTTTTTTTGCCCTGTCATCAATATTGCATGTAGATCAGAACCCGTTCAGTATTAGGACAGATTCAGGTGTGTGGTCCTGTCCATCTCTCCCTTTTCATCCTCTTGACCTACACGTTGAGGACTTCTGCATTTTCTGCATGGTATATGTACACAAACATGCAAATTGCTGGTTATTCCCAATCCTCCTGTGATGACCAGTCACATGATTTCCTAAACTACAGCGAGATACCATATGCCCCACAAAATATTCGATCTGTGGACCACTGACCATTTCCAGCCACATACTTCACTAAAATAAAATTACTCAGTAATCATGGATTTGAAGTCTGCGAGATGCATTAGGTTGCGTTCATTTGAAGCCAAGTTGAAGGATGCTAATGCAGGAAAGCAGGAGCCTGTAAATATGGACTTGTTTTTGAAAATCTAAATCTATTTTACCCGTCTCACATAAATCTCACTTGCCATTGGCAGAATGATGCACAGTGGCGAAAGGTGTTGAAGCTTCATGCAGGAAAAAAAGGTGCAGATGTTCTCTCTGCATGGTTAAGTAAGCTCCTGTAGAGAGGTCTGAAAGCTGCACGCCTATGAGTGTGTGTGTGTGTGTGTGTGTGTGTGTGTGTCACACTGGCAGGTTTGAGAAGAGAATATCTGGGGGATCCGATTGCAAACAGACCCAAAAATCCAGCTTCTCCTCTGCAGCGTCTCATTCCTGTATTCCGCATTCCAGGACGACGCTTATACAGGCAGTAGAAAATGCTTGATGTGAACATAATGAATACGGGATACATATTCAAGAGCCAGAGTGAATGATATTACGGTTTAAACATGCTTATAATATTAATCTTAATTTAATCGGCTCCAAAAAAATAAAAATAATGAGGCCACTAGTGAGAAGGGTTTTATTTTGCACACTTTTCTAAACCCATTACCAATTGTATTGTCATTTTTAGGATTGAAATGCTTGAGGAATTACGTACTCAAGTACGGAGGAGTGTGCACTAAGCTTTCGATCAATCCGCTTTGTCCTGGTGGCCACACACACGAGAACACGAGTGCAGGTCAAATCAATTCATTCCTTAATTTACACCCATATCATGCATGGATGGGATTATGCACGCTATTTACCAACCCAGACAACCTCCGCGTTATTATTATTATTATTATTATTATTTTTAACGTACCTCCAATTAATGCCATTCTCCCTCAGAAAAACACGGGCAAATTACATTCAAGGCATGGAAAATAAAATCAAATGGAACATTGATTTCATTCGTTCTTCCTTATCACAGACAGGAGGGGGGGGTGAAAAAATATGGGAAATAAAGAAAGATGCCCAAATGATCTAATTCAATTAGACAAAGAGCTGACGAATGCAGCTGGAGCTTGTTGCTGTCTCGAAATGGCAAGAGCAATTGCTTGATAGAGGTCGTCACAAACTGTTATTACTCCGAGCCCACTTCCACTCCTCGAGGCTAATAACGGTCCGCTCTATCTAAGTCCACGATTTCATATCGCCGACAGTAGCTCATGGTGAAATGAGAACTCGGGAACTGCTTACGGTCTTGCAGCTATTTTTTTTTTTTTTAATTTTTTTGTTTTTAGTTTTCGGGAACTGCTTAGTTTTTTTTTTCGTGCAAATTTTTGTTTTTTTTTTGGGTCTTGCAGCTATTTTTAGTACGGCTGCACGACATATTATTTCGACTATAAAATATTCCCTTATGCCGCTTTGCAACGGGTTTCAATAAGTTGGAACCCCACGAGACGAAGTTACCTGCTATACGCCGAGCGTTGCGGCGTTGGTTTTTTAATTAAAAATATTAGTAAATATTCATTCATTCATCTTCTGCCTCTATATCCGATCTTTCCTCGGGTCAAGGGGAGCCTGTGTCTATCTCAGGCGTCTATGGGCATTAAGGCAGGATACACCCTGGATGGAATGCCAACCCATCGCAGGACACAATCACACACACATCACACACATTCATACACTAGGGACAAATTTTCCAAGGTGCCAATCAACCTACCTACCGTGCATGTTTTTTTTGGACCGGGGAGGAAACCGGAGAACCCGGAGAAAAAAACCCTGAGGCACGGGGAGAACATGCAAACTCCACACACACATAGCCGAGACGGGAATGGAACCCGGATCCTGGAGGTGTGAGGCGAACGTGCTAATTAGTAAACCACCGTGCCCCCTTTACTGTAAATATTTCTCAAATTAAAATAAAAAACAGTCGAATGTGTTCATTTCGGACATTAACTAATGGATTATTATTCGTTGATATTTACACACAATGTCTGAACGATACGTATACTGCGACAGCTGTAATGCAATTATTGGACCATTTTGTACATCGCTACCCATCACGCATCAGACGGAGACTAAGGGTTAGCCATATACTGAGACACGCAAAGCCTGTCCACCCCATCTTTATTTATTGCGTTATTTACAATTCCTTTTCGGTGGACAGACACGAGCTCACAGACACCCACGCCCGGTCGTCCTGATTGACAGTAGGGAGATTAATGGCTCCCTCCTATTTAGAGCGAACTGTCAGTTTTGCTCCCTCGGACTCTTGGCTACGGGTTGTTGTGGCATTGTGAACTATTTACGTAAGTGTGAATCACGAAATGCTGAAAGGAAGCACCGAGTCCTGAGTCAGAAATGTAATGACAGATAGACAGACAGATTCTCTCGTGCCGTCTACAGCGAGACAAGTGTTGTTGTTGTTGTTGTGAGGATTCCCTGTAAAAAGGGTACGTTTGTGTACCTGAGAAAACCGTGCTGCAGTCACATGACCCATTCGACTCAACAGTACGCTTGACGACGCTGTATAGTGGTCCAGGGTGACACTGTTTCCAAACATCACTTTGTGCGGCCGTCAAGCTGCTGTTTTTTTGAAAAGGGGATGGTATGTCAACCGAATTCAAAGAGACGGAAAGAAAAAAAAGCAGACTTTTTTCCCCTGTGCGTTGCGGCACTGAAGACGGAGAGCAAGAAAAATGCAGTTTTCTTAACTAGCTGAATGAATGTAGCCTTGTCTTACATGCACTGTTACGTTAGAGATGATTGTCTTGGTATAGTACAACACTGCTGTCAGACGTGCTGTATGAGATTTCGGCCAATGAGAATCGAGTAAAGCAGCAGTGTATATAGACTCCAACGCGTAAGGATAAAATGAAATGCGCTTTATTTTCAAGGCGCTTTTCAAGGTTCGCCCTCTTTTCTATCGCTTTTTCATCTTTATGTCTCAGAGGGAAGCAGACAGTAGGAACCGAGTCTCCCCATGGTCTCAACACCTGCCAAAGAGATACCAGATGCACTCACTATCTCTCTAGGAAGCTTGGATTGACCTTTAAATGGAATAGTTAATGATGTATTACCCTGCCCTAAGCTGCTAACGGTCTCTTACTAGCAGGGACGGAGAATAAAAGTTTGCTCCAGGAGGGCCGATGGCTTGTTGTTTGGTGTTGCGCTGTCCCCGGCGCCGATGACTTATTCATTCATTCATTCATTCATTCATCTTCTACCGCTTTATCCAATCTTCCCTCGGGTCATGGGGAGGCTGTGCCTATCTCAGGCGTCTATGGGCATTAAGGCAGGATACACCCTGGATGGAATGCCAACCCACTGCAGGTCACACACACATTCAAACACACACACATTCATACACTAGGGACAATTTTCCAAGGTGCCAATCAACCTACCGTGCATGTTTTTGGACCGGGGAGGAAACCGGAGAACCCGGAGAAAAACCCCGGAGTACATGCAAACCTCCACACACACATGGTCAAGACGGGAATCGAACCCGGACCCTGGCACTGTGAGGCAATCGTGCTAATCACTAAACCACCGTTCCCCCGCCAATGACTCAGGTTTATTCAATTCGGAGTGTGTTTGAATCCGGGTTTATTGAAATCCTGAGTCATCGCCATCGTGTCAGTATCGACAGCCTGACATTTTAGTGGTTTGGGAAAAGCTAAATTCCGCTATGGCGCTTTATCTTACACGTATCGCTCTGTAATTTTGTAGGTGGTTGTACGAGGCTGTGCGTCTTGCCTTGTTCGCCACAGTTCTGCGTAAGCAGGACACACACGGAAGATATTTACTCAGCAGCTGGAGCTGGAGCTACAGGCTCCATCTGTCCTTGACAGTCCGTTCCCTCAGGTGCATCGAAATGCTCATTGCATAGATCGCGCTTGTCTAAAATCCGTAACGATGCAATGTAGGCACATGTGATCGGGGAAACCTTATAAGAGCACATATACGAACAGCGGTTAAGGCGTTGGCTTCTGGCCTGGAAGATCACAGGTTCAAACCCCACCACCACCTAGCTGCCACTAGTGGGCCCCTGAGCAAGGCCCTTAACCATCAAATGCTCAGTTGTAAGTCGCTCCGGATAAGGGCTATAAATGTTAAAATCAGAGATGGTGGTAAATGATGAATGTGGATAGAATGACCTGACCACAGGGCAGTCGTGTGCAAAAAGCACATTAAAAACTATGAGATGTAGCTTTCTGAACATGATTAACATCAAATTTCCTACCTGAATGACCATTGCTCTCTGCATAATTATTATTATTGCGCAATTTGTGGGTAACAGACAAAGTGTTTCCAAAAAAAAAATAATAATAATAGGAGGCACAGTGGCTTAGTGGTTAGCACGTTTCGCCTCACACTGCCAGGGTCCGGGTTCAATTTTCCCCCGTCTCGTAATTCCCGTCTCCGGCCTCAGGGGGTTTTTTTTCCGCCCAGACTCCGTTCTCCGGTTTTTTCTCCGGTTTCCCCCCGGTCCAAAAACATGCACGGTAGGTTGATTGGCACCTTGGAAAATTGTCCCTAGTGTATGAATGTGTGTGTGTGTGTGTGTGTGCCCTGCGATGGGTTGGCATTCCATCCAGGGTGTATCCTGCCTTAATGCCCATAGACGCCTGAGATAGGCACAGACTCCCCGTGACCCGAGGGAAGATCGGATAAAGCGATAGAAGATGAATGAATGAATAATAACAATAATTTCAGATAGTTTATTTAACAAGTAGCTACAGCACGTATAATGCGTGAAGTCAAGGCTGGAGAGCTTTATCCAGATAAACTGTTTGTTTTTTTTTGCATGGCTAATCTTTATCATAAATCTGGCTGAAAAGAAAATAAATACTAAAATGTAAAAGAGTATCTTTTAGATTTAAAAAAAAATTTTTTTGGTGGCAATTTGGAGGCAATTGCATGAATTATTTCAGCATTTTAAAACAAGAAATGACAACCAGGGAAAAATCAATACTGCACAATCGTAATCATAAACAAGAAGACAGAAAGGTGGCACCGGGTGAAAAGCAAGGAACAATGAAAGCACTAGAGAACTCCACTAAGACAGGAACAGGGGATAGAAATAAACGAGTTAACTGGTCTAATTAACACGTGGTCTGATTACCACCTGGCAGAAACTTACACCTGGAAACCGGACTCACGCATGAATGACAGAGACGAGACCAGAATAAAACATGGCATAAACCTAAATGGACAAACAGGAAGGAGAATGCATGGCAAGAATGATATCTTAAAGCAGATATAGTGCTGGCTATGATCTACATAGACTGGTTATTATGATACAGTCATATTATTGTATATTTATAATAAATACTATTACTAATACTACTACTACTACTACTAATTATAATAATAATAATACTAATAATAATGCAATGTGCATGTACTTTATATTCATAATGTGTTTTATGAGAGAGATGCTTTTTTTTTTTATCTTTTACTAAGCCTTATTAGCCAAGTATTATTTCTTACAGGTCTTATTATTTGATGTGACATATTTATCTTGATGTGCATTGATAAAAGTAGTATAAAATCCATCAAACCAGTGCTAGAACTGGACAGGAATTGAAAAGAACAGAATTCTTTGCACTGACACGGCAAAAATGCTATATTAATCCTGCAGGAGTGTTAAGATGGAGTCTCAGGAGGAGGTGCTAATGCACACACATCTCTAGACCAAAATGGTATCAAATATTACTATTCTGAATGTTACATTGGTCATATTATATATATATATATATATAGATATATATATATATATATATATATATATATATATATATATATATATATATATATATATATATAATATATTATATATATAATTAAAAAAATATGCTACCTAATACTGTTAAATGTTGATTTTTTTTTTTTCGTTTGATGCTCACGCTCTATTGTTATTGTCTATTGTTATTATATAAATGACAACACACACACACACACACACACACCACACACACACACACACACACACACACATACATATATATATATATATATATATATATATATAATATACATACAAATGGCAACAAAATAGGCTAGCTATTAATGGGTATATATATATATATGGGCATATTTTGTTGCCATTTGCTAAAGAAAAACTGAAATCTTTACAAAAGGTTCCGATTTGTAAACTTGGATTTTACATTCCATTCTTTTCATCCTGCTTTTATCATCTTTACAATTTAAAGCTGGTAACGTATTGTGTGCACACCAGGACACACTGAACACCTCCGTTCTTCTCCCCCTACAGATTTTCCGGCGTGCGGACAAAAACGGTACGTCTCGTTTTTTATTCTTTTACTAAAAGAAAGTTATTACAAGGTAAATAAATGGTTTTCACCGACTTTGCGTTATGCCGTTTCATAACTTTGCAAAGAAAAAAGTGTACTGTTAAATAGTACAAAAAAGAAAAACGTGTAACCATAATGGATTCTCGTTTTCATATTCTCTCTCGTTCGGATTTGATTAGCCACTATCAGTGAGTGATTTGCATAAATGTATTTGACAGACTGATTCACCACTCCGGAGCCATCTCGGGCACTGTCAATGCTTTCAGCACTTTGATTAATTAGCTAACCAGTAATTAATAAAGAGAAAAGCTCTGTTCTGACAATTAATATTCGGTCTGACGCACACAAAAAAAAACTCCGGTCAAGTTTGCTGGAGAAGTTTAAGAAAGACAAGCCGTATGCAGTCTCGTATATCGTATTTCATATAATGCAGCGCCCATCGTTATAATACCGGAGGTTTTACACACGGCGTTAGATGTTTTTTTTTTTTTTCTCTCTTCCATCTGAAACCTTTTTCCCCATTTAAAGAAAAGAATAAAGCGAAAGAATGAAAGACACGGATGAAATTACATGCTGTCTAAACAAATCACAAAGGAGTGGAGTCACTGAGCTGAGCCGCCGTCGCCGAAATGATAATCACTGCTCCCAAAATGACAATTACCTTCAACGTCTGCTTCAATCATCCTTCCGTCAGAGCAGGCGATAGATAGGCGGAAGAGCGAATGTTGTGAGTCAGAAAGAGGGTGTAAGGAAGATTTCCACTCGCTGCCCTAAGACTTTTCATTAGACACAGTGGAATAGCGAGTGGCTGATTGGTTACTGATTAGCGGTTCTGGAAAGCCGCCCTTGTGGCAGGCGAGTCGCGCCGCGTTCGCTCTGTGAGTGGGTGCTGGTTGGAGATCCACTTGTCTAGAGAGCATGACTGAGATCATATTTGGCAAGTATTACATTTAGTGAAAAAGAGAGTGATATTGTTCTAATATTCCCCCATCAAAATGAAGCCTCGTCCGTATTAAGCCTCGGCATATTATTTGTTATGAAGCCTAGGAGTGAGCGAGTTGTGAAAGGAGGCTGCGATGTTGCCTCTGGGCGTTTGTAGGTTGTGGAGGGAGGTCATGCTGCTGTCTTACAGCAAGTCAGGCGGTCCTCGCATCGCCCCTTGAGCGGGCAGATTTTAACGTTGATGCATTAGCTGGAGAGATAGACGCAGGTGACCTTGGGCTGAAGCGTAGCATAGAGAATGCGGTCTGCCTCATAGGGCCTCGGTGTGGAGCCTGGAGAGTGTTGACTCGGGTGGATTTTCTTGGTTTAGGACGGGAACGTGGATTGGGAGGTCTTGTCAGCCTGAGATTGAAGCGTGGTATCTTCTTTCCTTGTAAAACAATGGGAGCGGACACCCTTATCTAGAGCAACTCTGGAACTGAGCAATGGAGGTTTAAGGGCCTTGCTCTAGGGCCCACTAGTGTCAGCTTGGTGGTGGTTGTGATCCTCTAGTCCGGAGTCCAACACCTTAACCACTGTGATACCACCTCCCAGTCAGACTGACTACACCCAAAACAACAAGCTGCCTGAGACATCTAGCCACTAGTACCAATCGCCCATTTTGCATTTGGTGAGGAAGAAGCTGGACCGGTGAGCTTTAACAGCATGACCGGGAGCCTTTGACTCACTTTCAGGCTTGGTCTCCAGCAGACTCTCGAAATAAATTTGGCACAGTGTGAAAAAATCCTCCAGGCTGGTAAACACCTTCACACAGAGATGCAGATGGGAAAATAAATAAATAAATAAATAAATAAAAACACACTACTGAATGTGACACAGTCCCCTCGGGCATGAAGATTACTCCGTGTTTACCTGCTACATTGATGATGTAGGTGAAGCAATCGGTCACGTAAACGTGCACTAAAAGCACGCGTGACAGCGTACATTTATTAAATAAACAGGCAGATAATCCGAATTGTTACGCAGACGTATAAACGTCAACCAGGCAAAGGGCAAGGTGAAATCAAGTTCCAAAAACAAACAGAAGTCCTGAACGACTGTAGTTACAGCTTGACAAATTATATATATATAGAGGTGTATATGTTCATAATAAAATGGGGCACGGTGGCTTAGTGGTTAGCACGTTCGCCTCACACCGCCAGGGTCCGGGTTCGATTCCAGTCTCGGCCATGTGTGTGTGGAGTTTGCATGTTCTCCCCGTGCCTCAGGGGTTTTATTCTCTGGGTTCTCCGGTTTCCTCCCCCCGGTCCAAAAACATGCACGGTAGGTTTATTGGCACCTTGGAAAATTGTCCCTAGTGTATGAATGTGTGTGTGTGTGTGTGTGTCCTGCGATGGATTGGCATTCCATCCAGGGTGTATCCTGCCTTAATGCCCATAGACGCCTGAGATAGGCACAGACCCGTGACCCGAGGGAAGATCGGATATAGCGGTAGAAGATGAATGAATGAATGAATGAATCATCTTTAAAACATAAGTTTTAAAGAAAAAAGATGGAATATATAAATACCGGTATGAACTGGTTACATGTATCGTACTGTTAAAGTGCTGTCCTGCCTAAATCTGGTCTGTCACTTATTCTTCTGTGCCACGTCGTATATAAAGACGTTTCCGTCGGCAAACCTGCTGGCCTATCAAATGATAAACATCAGACATGACTGATGGCTTCCTGGACATTTTGTTCTCAGCTTCTGCTCCAAGAGAGAGAGAGAGAGTGCGAGAGAGAGAGTGCGAGAGAGAGAGATTAAGTAGTTTGCATCATTCTAAAGTGTCATTTCCGTGTTTTCCTCCCTCTCCGCTTCAGCGGATCATCCTTCTCCACACGACCCCTGTCCTGTACATCCACAGCAACCACCCGCATGCCTTCCCTCACCACCTCCTCCGTCGTCTTCCTCTCTTCCTTCCTGCCTGCCGCCTCTATCCTTGGCATTCTTCTCCCTGGGTAACCCGTGTCCCTCCTCTGCACACCGTTCTCCCTCACCTAGTCTCCAAATCGAAGCATTAAGTCCTCAAGCTCCGCCTCCTTCCCCTGACAACATCGCAGATCTCACCACAGTCCTACAACACTCTTGCAGATACCCTTCTATCACAAATCACTCGTTCCACTCTTCTCCACGCACTCTTTTCTCCGTTTCTCTTCTCAACCGGAAAGGGCTCAGAGCCGACCCTTGATGCAATCCCACATTGTCCTCATGCATGTCCCGCACCACCCTCATATACATCCCTACCACACCTGACTTCCTCATATAATACCACAACTTGTATGCTTTCTCTAGATACACACACACAAACACACACACAATTCAGTTCCTTCTGACAGTCTCTTTACTTCTCCAACAAGCAATGATTCCATCCGTAGTTCCCTTCTTTCTCCATTCCTCAGGCGTCCTCTCACAAAAAAACTACATTGTTGTTACACAATATAATTAAAAACCTCCATTGCCAACTCTCCCCGGTATATCGTCTGTTCCATAGCTGCTCTCACGTCCTGCATCACCATCTTCCCATCATCTCATTCATCAACAACTGGAAATATTCCCTCCGTCTCCCCAACACACTCTCCTCACTAGTCACACATATCCATCCTTTATCACTCTATCTTGCAGCACATCCATCACAGTTCGGTCCCACTGCCTGGCCAAATCAGTACAAATCCTTTTCTTCCTCCTCACGTCCTTCTTCACCTTCTCCTACCTACTTCTCTCTGCCGATCCCGAATTGCCAGCCTCTATCTCCTTACTTCTTTATTCGGCCACCATGTCTCTTTATCTTCCTTTCTCTTTCCAGGCGACACACCAAGCACCTTCCTAGCCATCACTTCTGCGGTCGTTTCCCAATCCTCCAACACGTCTTTCCCAGCCCCTGTCTGACCTCTCCCCTGAATCCCACACTATCCCAGTCTTCTTTCTTCTCTTTCCACCACCGTATTCTTTTTTAAGCCTTCACTCTTCTCCTCTTCTTCACCTCCAAAAGCCATCCTCCAGACCTCCATTCGATGCTGTCTAGTTGCACTATCCCCTGCCGCCTCCACCTCTCCAATCTCTTTCAGGTAACCCTACGTCACCCTACGCTCCTCCTTCTTCTATCCTTTTTTCATCCGCGCTTCGACAGTCTTTCCTTCTCCTGCATCTCGCTACCTACTTGAGGAGCACAAGTGCTGATGACCTCCAGCTTCACCTCCATCACAACTCTCTTCACCTCTGCTACATTTTCCCTTCCGTGGTTACCCCTGCACCATTGATCTTTCCATCCACGCCATGATTGAGCAGTGTAAACACTCCTCCAATGTTCCGTGCCTTACTTCCTTTCATATCCATCATATCAGCTAACACTCTCTCTTTACCAGCCATAGTACCAATATTTAAAATACCAATCCACCCTAAGGACCCTCCACTCTTCTACAGGACTCTTGTCCCTTCTGTCTGTAGATGTCTTCCTCCTCTTATTCTCCTCCTTTGGAAAAATCAATAGCCCAATTATCTCCCTGTAATGATACCTGTGGTAGTAGTACGAAGAACCAGTATGGAATTTTTTACACCGGATGACCTTCTTAGCGCAAACCTTCCCATTTATCCGGGTTTGGGACCAGCACTGGGACCTTGCTTGTGCAACCCTAACGGCTGGCTTGTAATTTCTTTATGAAATATATATTTTTATTATGTACGGATCTGGTGTACTGCCTAAATTAAGGACATATTTTGTGGCTTATATGTGTCTGGGATTTTGGTCGCTTCCAAAACTCCTTATTCAAGTATTCCCATGCGCGTGCTCTCCTCGCAGAATCGGGTTCCATTTGAAATGTCAATGTTACACATATATATATTATTATATATATATATATATATATATATTAAAAAAACAAATATATATCTATATATATATTTCTATTTGTGCTTTTCTTTTCGTGCTGCATTTTTTTAATTGTTTTACACATACAGGCCAAATTATTTAAACACCCCCCCCCCCACCACCACACACACACAGACACACACAAACCTATTAGTAATCCAACAACAACAAATTCCCTCAATAGGGAGGCTTTATTCCTCTCTTTCTCTCTCTGAACGACTGGAAGTTTAGGGAGCATGAACATTTCTGTTTCCTTCAGAATGTCTTGGACTGGGAAACTACATTTTTCTTTAAAAAAAACAACCCAAAAAAACAAAACAACAAAAACAACACATTTATCAATAAGTTTTCTTTGTGGAACAAAATGTTTCAGTAAAAATCTGGCTAATGTCTTGGCATAATCACAGTATTATTCACTTATCATAACCTGTGACTTATCTATGCTACAGCCACAATACCTATCATATACAGATGTAATGCACATCTGCTGACTAAACCACTGCGTTATAATGCTGTAATAATGTCATTTAATCAACTTAGCTTTTATGACGCAAGTACATTTATATAATAAGAAGGTTCTTATTCAGTCCAGGGTTTTTTCGGGAGACTTGCGAGGTATCTCTACTAAGACCAGCTTTATCTAGACACTGACCTAGATCTGGTATCTAATACTTTATCTAGTACTGACCTTTCTCCCAGTGCATGCTTAACATTGCGTCCTGTGCACTTCATTGTACGGAACTTTTTTGGTCTTGGTCAATTTAATATGGACAAGTTTGCTTTTATTTTCCACATGGAGCCACATAAAGTGATAATGAAGGCTGAACTAATAAAAGCGACAACGTGATAAACGGGTTTAAGTCCAGGTTGTGCACACAGATGAGAAGTGCGGTAGCTGGAGCACATTACAGTCTTAACGCTGAGCGTAAAAATAAACTTAAAAATCACATCTCTGTGTGTTTACTTTTTGTCCATGGGGGCTGGCACCTTCTTTTATTATAAAGCAATAATCATCAAGCAAGAACAAACCAAAGAACAAACAAAGTTATTGTTTTTCCCAAACTTCCCAAGTAAATTATATGGAGAAGGGAACTCGTTTGAGCGGGTCGGAGATTGAGGGGTTGTTTTGCAAAAGCACAACAGAATGAATGTGGAAATAGGCTGTGTGAACAGAAGAAGGGATAAAGAGCGGTCTGTGGACAGATGGAAGGCCTGAACAGATAAGATCTCAGTCGTGAAACCATCATATCATCTGACTATCCTGAGTACACAAAAGCTTAAAATCGATTATTAATAATTCAGCTAGACATGCGACATTTCCTGAAGAAAATGGGAGTGATGCTTGCCGATGCAAACCTCAGCTGCGGGCACGACTCCCTTAGAGCCTGCTCCGTTTAATATTTAGCGTCGATATTCATTCTCTATGGTAAAAAAAAAAACACATTTGCCCCGATTACCCATAATTCCCTGTGGTTTTTCGGACCGAGTGTCAGATCAGTGCAATGTCCTTGCCGCCCCGGACAAGTGGATACGTCGATATGGCTGAACAAAATTTTCCCCATTCATCCGTATGGGCGTGAACGATGCAGAATTCCCGGAATTCCCGAGTAGGTCTGGGGATCGAGAGTCATATGATTGCGACCTACTCCATCTCACCTATGAGTGGATATGCCAAATCTGCATGTCAGGCGAACACGGGCCGAACAGCAGAGCATCAAATTTCCCCATTCATTCTCTATGGGGCCGGAATGTCGCGGATTTCCCGAACGGGTGTGGGATTCGGGAGGTATATGATCGTGATCCACTCCGGACCCCCTACAATTGGATATGCCATATGTGCATTTTTTTGGCCCCCTGTAATCTTAAATTGTAATTCCAACCATAATTCTAACCTTAACTACATCCATTATTCATACTCCAGTCTTAATTTGTAATCCTAATCCATAATCGAACCCTTACCTACCGCCTAGTTCTAATCTCAAACCTAATTCGAAATCTATTCAAAATTCTTTCTCTTAGCCCGAAATCTAACCTGAATCATATTGCTAATTCTAACCATAACCATATACAGTATATTAATACAATATTAACCCTAACACGAAAATCTAACCCAAATTCTAACCCTGACCTTAAATTAGAGTCCTGCACGGGACAGATTTTTCCCACAGAAAAAAGGGTTCTTTCCCGCTCCCAAAAAATACGTTATTTTCTCCCTCTTACACGCGCAATATTTAAGTTTTGTCCCGCCCCCATGGCTGCTTGTGCCAAAATATGTTCTTTTTTCTGTGTGGCAATATTTACGATTTTTTTGTCCCACTCCTGCTAAAAACCTTTAGCGTGAAGTGTATAAGTTGTTTTATTTTCAGTGCACTGACTACTTCTCTTATGGTTTTTACTTGTTTTTTACTTTTTTACTTTTTTAAAAAAACAACGAGAAAATATTTGTAGAAGTGACTCACCTGTGCCCTGAGCCTTTTTTTCCCTCTTTTTTCCTTCAGGCATTTTTCATCGGTGTGCTCTAGCAGTCCACTGCGCATGAACCACATGGGAGTTCGCTCCCGACATTGAACCTGTATATGGGTTTATTTCATTTTAGTTGCCATTGTTGCAGTATGCAGTATTTACATAACTGTTTGCCTCATGTATACCTTAAGTTTTACCTTAACACTTACAGCATTTGGCAGACGTCCTTATACAGAGCGACTTACAACTGAGCAATTGAGGGTTAAAGGACTTGCTCAAGGGCCCACTAGTGGCAGCTTGATTGTGGTGGGGTTTGAACCCGTGATCTTCCGAACCAGAGTCCAACCACCTTAACCCCTGGGCTATACAACCTCCCTGCACTAATTCAAACCCTAATCCTTATTTGAACCCTCCGCTCCGACCCCAACCTGAATATTAACCGCTGTTTACTCTAATACCAACCCTAACTCTTGGTTTGAACTCTATTTCTAGTTCAAACGCACATTCACATTGAACCCAAATTTGAAACCTAACCATAAACCTAATTTAAACCCCAACCAAACTCTAACCCTAATCTTAACTCTAATCCCAACCCATATCAATAACCATGAAAAAACATCCTAATTCTAACCCCAACCCTAATCCTAATTCTAAACGCGACCTTATTTCTATAACAATCCCGTACAAAGCTATATAATTAAGTAATTCAGATAAATTCCTTATTCCTAACCTGTGTTTCTCCCTGCTGTTCATTGAAGTACACTATTACTATTCATACAGAGCATTGTGAGACAAGGGCACGGTCAATCACAGTCACCTGAATTTTATTTATGTACTATAGTTATCCTTCTTCCTGTATCTCGTCTGCTTCCCCTTTACGCTCTTTGTAGCATACCACTGTTTACGTCATGTCTTTTCTATAGAGACCGTACATTTGATGCATCTTGATGTAGCCTGACATTTCGCCTTGTATTATATTTGTACAGAATTTGACCATTTCTGTAGCTGCTCCGAATCGCAAGTGAAAACGCCGCGTTTATACGATGGAATCTATGCGATTCCGGTCGTCTGTGCAAGCGAGGACGAGTGTAAAACCACGTCTAATGCTGAATCGGTCCTCGGCTCGATACTTGCTTTGAATAACTGTTATTGGATTTCAAGCCTATTGATCATTCAAGAGTCAATTGCAGGGGTATATGAATCAAACAAACAGATCTAATCTAACAGATCTTTTTTTATCTAATCTGAGATTGTTAATGGTGACGGAAAATGAACGCATTCGCTCTTCTAGCACGTAGCGTTGAGTGGCGTAAACCTTGGAGGCCTTCCAGCATTGTTATTAGCACGCACATGTTGACTGTGTGTGAGCATTTTACATGGAGGGAATCCCTGCGAATTCGCCGATACAACTTCATCGCTTGATCCTCATAAACGGTTTACGGCCAAAGGGTTTGCGGCAGCCTAGCTACTGGTCCTGTCCTGATCTCAGCATATTGTCGACGTTTCTGAGTGGGCTTTTGCCTGGGTTTTGCCAAGGACATATATTAAAGTGGTGGAATGCATTAGGGCTTGTATTGTGTGCTGCACTGTCACCACCTGAGGCTCCAGATTCACAGTGACCCTGACTAGGAGGAGAAGGCGTTTATTGAAGATGAATGAAGGTATGAAAGAGATGACAAGCTAGTTACCCAGAAAGCGCTAGAATGTGATTTAGATAGAAAGAAAGAAAAAAAAATCCATTACGACCTTCATTCCCTGCACAGAAAGTTTGGGAGGATTATTAAGGTGGCGTTGTTTTTTTTGCAAAATGGTTTCTTTCGGAATTTATATTGAAAAATTGGCTTATAGCAGGGGTGTCCAAACTTTTTTGTAAAGAGGGCCCGATTTGATGAGGTGGAACTTGTGTTGGGGCCGGCCATTCCTTAAACATTCAAATTAAATGCAAATTAACAAATTAATGATTTTGCAAATGGCAGACTTTTCATTTCTTCACACATAACACAAATAAATTGACTAAAATGACTTTGTCTTTCAGATTTTAAGACCATATAAACTAAAGAAAACATATAAACATATCTAGGTTCATTTGAAACATTATATATTATTCACTATTAAATGGCAACCGTTATTCTCTAAATCCAAATCCTGGGAAAAGAAAAACAACACTAACATTGATCTTATTCTGAAGTACGAAACGAAGGCAGATAAAAAAAAAAAACTGATAAAATGTGATTTTATTTTGCCTTAATTGATGAATACAGTGGAGTTTTATAGCTTTGCCTCCTTCTTCTCTGACCTTTACGCGAGAGTGCGGCTACGGGTCTTTTGGTGAAATTTAAAATAGCTTTTTTTGTATTCTTATATTTTATACTGTTGGAAACAGTGCTGCATATTATTGATTTTATGACAGAGATTGAGGGCCAGGGGTAATTAGAACAAGGGCCACATCAAAATTGACAAAATAAACAGTAACTATTTTAAGGTCACAGGAAATGAGGATTATGTGCTTCTGCATTATTTGTTGTTGTTGTTGTTTTTCCCACATTTATGTGGAATTATCTTCCCTTCGGGTCACGGGGAGTCTGTGCCTATCTCAGGCAGTCTATGGGGCATCAAGGCAGGATACACCCTGGATGGCCAATCACAGGGCACACACACACATTCACACACTAGGGACAATTTTCCAATTCACATGCCCTGCATGTTTTTGGATTGGGGGTCGAAGCCACAGAGAACCCGGAGAAAACCCCCCTGAGGCACGGGAGAGGAACATGCAAACTCCACACACACATGGCGGAGGCGGGAATCGAAACCCCAACCCTGGAGGTGAGGTGAGGCTAACGTGCTAACCGCTAAAGCCACCGTGCCCACTTTGTATAATAAGATATATATACTAATATATATATATATATATATATTTCCTCCAAATAATACCTCATTATATTAAACCGGTACAATTACTGAATGATTTTCAGCCATTTGCCTTTGATGCTGCTTTTCAGAATAAGACGAGCCCTGCACATGAAATCTAGCCTGAATAAGACAGAGCAGTAGGCTAGATGAAACCCCTGGGGGAATTTAATCTAGTCTCTGGATGTACATCAAATAACCATCCTACAGACTGAAGTGTGCGGAGTGAAGCTCTTACGCAGCACCTGAAGTTGGTTTGACAGCACACCCTCCCCCTGCTGAGACCTATTAAAGCTGACCTTGCAATAATAATCCATGAGACTGTGTCCTTGCTGATAAGTACTTTCGTGTTTTGGTACGCACCTCTTGCACCTCTGCGTGGGACTCGGCCGTTAACCCTGCCAAAGGTATTCTCAGAGCCTGGACAATCCCGTCCATTTGCAACAAGGAAAAAAAAGCAAAATACTGTGCATTAGTATCTCCTTTTTTTGCCGAAGCTCTCAGTTAATCTATGGCGTGAGACGGCATTGCATTTCTATAGCAGATAAGTGAGTTTTATGAAGATATGAGCTCTTTTTCGTTCTTATCGACCGCATATTGTCTGCTTTCATCGAAGAGTCGTGACTATAAAAGTAAAGAAGTCAGTAGGGGAGATTAAAGATGCTGCTCAGGGATGTCTTTTTATGCCGTGCAACTTGGGGCCAGATGGCTGCCAAAGCTGCCCTTGAAATAACTAAACAGAGGCGGAGTTCTGACGGACCGGAATGTGGACCTGATCATTTAGCCAGCAATGCCGGCCCCGCAGGATGGTCCCTAAAAATATTTTCTTTTGACATTTTCAAAGTTATGAAGCCACTTAGTGGTTAGCACGTTTGCCTCACACCTCCAGGGTCCGGGTTTGATTCCCGTCTCGGCCATGTGTGTGTGGAGTTTGCATGTTCTCCTTGTACCACAGGGGTTTTTTCTCTGCGTTCTTCGGTTTCCCCCCGCTCCAAAAACATGCACTGTAGGTTGATTGGCACCTTGGAAAATTGTCCCTAGTGTATGAATGTGTGTGCACCCTGTGATGGGTTGGCACCCCATACAGGCTGTATCTTGCCTTGATGCCCGAAGACGCCTGAGATAGGCACAGGCTCCCCGTGACCCGAGGGAAGATCGGATAAAGCAATAAAGTAGAAGATGAATGAATGAATGAATGGGTCAATGACAAGGCAAGGGTCAAGGCAGGGTCGAAAACAATAAGAGAATAGCAGTTACATAATGCATGGCTTTCCTGACGTCAGGAAAAGTGATCAGTAATTAGTGTTTGGGAAATGTCAGTAGTGATTGATCATTAACAATGGTGATCAGTGAAAAGTCTTTGGGGACAATGGTTATTGATGGTTAGGAATGGCGTTTGTTCATTGAGAATAAAAGTGATCAGTGATCGTTTGTTGGGATCAATAAACTCAACCATGCTGATGTGACCAATATCTATGCTTTGAGAGAGGAGGAGGTGATAGATCAGTGGTTAAGGCACTGGACCGGAAGGTCGCAGATTCCTAAATCCCAGTACCACCAAGCTGCTGCTAGCGGGCCGTTACCCTCACACACACACACACACACACACACACACATATTCATTCATTCATCTTCTACCGCTATATCCGATCTTCTCTCAGGTCACAGGGAGCCTGTGCCTATCTCAGGTGTGTATGGGCATTAAGGCAGGATACATTAAGGTGTATATATATATATATATAGGGCATTAAGGCTGGATGGAATGCCA